>CP092729.1:875000-2115000 GCA_030273425.1 Microplitis manilae
TTTTACTTCCTCTAAATAATCAAGTTTGGTCATCTTTCCAACAACATCGGCAATGCCGAAACATTGCCGCGCATCAGTCCGAAGACCTCACTAAATCATTCAATCGGTAGTAGCGACGGGCGGTGTGTACAAAGGGCAGGGACGTAATCAACACGAGCTTATGACTCGTGCTTACTGGGAATTCCTCGTTCATGGGGAATAATTGCAAGCCCCAATCCCTAGCACGAAAGAGGTTCAGCGGGTTACCCGGGCCTTTCGGCCAGGGAAGACACGTTGATTCTTTCAGTGTAGCGCGCGTGCGGCCCAGAACATCTAAGGGCATCACAGACCTGTTATTGCTCAATCTCGTGCGGCTAGAAGCCGCCTGTCCCTCTAAGAAGATATTTATTTACGTTGGTAGTAAAAATCACTTGATCCGAAAATCAAGTAAATCTTTCAAGATACCAAAAACGCCTATTTAGCAGGCTAGAGTCTCGTTCGTTATCGGAATTAACCAGACAAATCGCTCCACCAACTAAGAACGGCCATGCACCACCACCCACCGAATCAAGAAAGAGCTATCAATCTGTCAATCCTTCCGGTGTCCGGGCCTGGTGAGGTTTCCCGTGTTGAGTCAAATTAAGCCGCAGGCTCCACTCCTGGTGGTGCCCTTCCGTCAATTCCTTTAAGTTTCAGCTTTGCAACCATACTTCCCCCGGAACCCAAAAGCTTTGGTTTCCCGGAAGCTGCCCGCCGAGTCATCGGAGGAACATCGGCGGATCGCTAGCTGGCATCGTTTATGGTTAGAACTAGGGCGGTATCTGATCGCCTTCGAACCTCTAACTTTCGTTCTTGATTAATGAAAACATTTTTGGCAAATGCTTTCGCTTCTGTTCGTCTTGCGACGATCCAAGAATTTCACCTCTAACGTCGCAATACGAATGCCCCCATCTGTCCCTATTAATCATTACCTCGGTATTCCGAAAACCAACAAAATAGAACCGAGGTCCTATTCTATTATTCCATGCACACAGTATTCAGGCGAAATAAGCCTGCTTTAAGCACTCTAATTTGTTCAAAGTAAACGTACCGGCCTACCTCGACACTCAATTAAGAGCACCGCGATAGGATTAAATTGGACCGCCAAGTTTAACCTCAGCTAAATCCACCGGTAGGACGTTCCATAACATGTCAGTTAACACCGCGAGCGATGAACCAACAGTATGAAACACAGATTCAACTACGAGCTTTTTAACCGCAACAACTTTAATATACGCTATTGGAGCTGGAATTACCGCGGCTGCTGGCACCAGACTTGCCCTCCAATGGATCCTCATTAAAGGATTTAAAGTGTATTCATTCCGATTACGGGGCCTCGGATGAGTCCCGTATCGTTATTTTTCGTCACTACCTCCCCGTGCCGGGAGTGGGTAATTTGCGCGCCTGCTGCCTTCCTTGGATGTGGTAGCCGTTTCTCAGGCTCCCTCTCCGGAATCGAACCCTGATTCCCCGTTACCCGTTACAACCATGGTAGGCGCAGAACCTACCATCGACAGTTGATAAGGCAGACATTTGAAAGATTCGTCGTCGGTACTAGACCATACGATCAGCAGAAAGTTATTCAGAGTCACCAAAAGTAACGATGGACAAGCCACCGATTGGTTTTGATCTAATAAAAGCGTTCCTTCCATCTCTGGTCGGAACTCTGGTTTGCATGTATTAGCTCTAGAATTACCACAGTTATCCAAGTAAATGTGGGTACGATCTAAGGAACCATAACTGATTTAATGAGCCATTCGCGGTTTCACCTTAATACGGCATGTACTGAGACATGCATGGCTTAATCTTTGAGACAAGCATATGACTACTGGCAGGATCAACCAGGGAGCTTCGTTATATGTTTTATTTTGTAAAACATCAGAATTACTCCTCTTTGCACTTTATACATACATGATAATAATTTTAAAATTCTATCAGTTGTTAAAGTGGTGCTGTTTGTAAGCATTTGCTTCATACAACACTTTAAAATTTTTGAATCTACATTATTTATTCACAAAATTGAATAATAATTTTATTTTTCAAACATCCTCTCATTTTTGTAAATATTACTCTCGCTAGATATTTTATTATCGAAGCGACTTGGTATTTTTATATACACGTAAACGTGATATTTTATTCTTGCTCGGAAACAAGTAAGTCGATACTCAGTCTCATATTTGTACACTAGTTTTTAGTTATACATAATATTATATAAACGCCGTAGCGATTTACCACATAAAGAGTCATTCAGTCATAGACATCGACCCGTGGTACTGATGCGTTGATATTGTATATCTCGCCGTAGCCAGTGTCCGCCAGCTCTTACTCGAACCGCTTCAACTGACTACTCTTTCATACTAGTACGAGCCGGCGTCTAAAAGGATTGCAGTCACGCGCTAACTGTTAGCCACGTCAGCGGCGGCGGATATAACGGTAGCTCCCTGTATCTAAAATACCTGTTGCTACTTGTACAATTTTTTCAATATAAAATTATTTATTTCAATACACATAGTATTATTATTATTATTATTTTTTTAATATAATTTTATTGTTTTGATACAAATATTTAGTTTATTATTATCATTTTTTTAAATTAAACATACAATAATTTTAAAATAGTTAAATATACTATAATAATAATAATAATAAATATGATCGCTTACATAAAATAATTGATTCTTATCATTTATTGTTTAAAAATTAATAAATTTTATAAATTTTTTTTTTTTAATTTTTATTTCAAGTATCGTATACATTTGATATATTGATAGTATTACATTTATACAATTTTATATATAAACCATCATAAAACATCGTTTGGAAAATATTCAAACAAATAATATTATATTTATATAAATAATTTTTTTTTTTTTTTTTTTACTATTTTTACATTTTTATTGACTTTATATTCAATTCCACAATCTGACAAAAAAAAAAACTTTATTGATAAGTGAAGAGAAAATAATAATATTCCAATACTCAACTTGAGTTAACTACATGCTCTAAGTAATAAAACTGTGACTATCTAGATTTATTCTCACATTATTATAACAATGTTATACTAAAGGTTCATATATATGTATATTTCTTAAATAACAAAATATTCTTATTTCTATTAAATCATACTTATATAAAAATTAATTGATTGATAAAATAATTACTATTCTATTTTTTTTTTTTTTTTTTTTTAAAATAAAGTACCTTAATCTGATCATATATATACGTAAATTTTTAAATTCAATAGTATTCGTATAAAGATAGATAGATAGATAGATAAATATATTTATTTGATCCTAGAGCCGTAGCTCCCTGAGGACCATCAAAAAATACAAAAAGATCTTATAAAGTATATACATGTGTATGTTTTACATATTTTAATAAACAGATTAATAAATTTATTATTGACATTCAAAAAATGATTAAAACAAGCAGTTTTAAATTCCTCAAAAGTTTGCACTGTCGTTAGTTCTGGCGGTAAGGAATTCCATATATGCATACCATGAATTAAAAACGAGTTTTCATATATTGATGATCTACATTTTGGTATTCTTAAGTAGTCTTGCCTAATATCTCCTCTACGTAACGAAACAGGCAGAAACTCTAATTTTTGATCTAAATAGCTGGTTAAAGTTCAAATGTATTTCTTTATAGAATATGCAAGCAATAAAAAAGCCTCTCCTTGACTTTAACTATAACCAACCTAATCTTTTATAATACGCACTGACGTGTTCATACCTAGCAATTTTATAAATGAATCTAACACACATATTTAGTTTCCTTTGTAATTTAAGTTGTAATCTATTCGTAATATTAGTAAAAGCTGCAGTACAATAATCAAAAATCGAAAAAATCAGTGTCGTTACTAATTTTATCCGCATCTGCTCATTAAATATTTCATTACTAACTTTTAATTGTGCTAATGTTTTCATCGTACGATTACATATATGCGTAGCCTGATTTTCCCATGATAAAGTGTTATCAATGATTACTCCTAGATATTTAACAGAATTAACATAAGGAATAATGCAATTATTTACATTAATATTTGGAGCTGATTTACATTCATCACAGTTAACTTTAATTCTACTACCAAGTATAATTGCTTTTGTTTTTGAAGCATTTATCCTGAGATAGTTGACCTTACACCAGTCGACAATTTTTTTAATCTCATTGTTGAGAATAGTTACACAATCACATATTTCCGATGGATAACATGATAAATATATAATTAAGTCGTCAGCGTAGAAGAGATATTTACAATTTAATATATTAGCTAAATCTGCTATATATAACGAGAATAGTAGAGGACCAAGTACGCTACCTTGCGGTACGCCACTTAGTACTTCTTCCCAAAATGACGTGTTCTTGTCCCATCTAACTGATTGCTTTCTTTGACTTAAATAAGACGCCATCCAGTCAATAACATTTTCTGAAAAATTCATTCGCCGCAACTTATGCAATAGTCTATTATGATTAACCGAATCAAACGCCTTACTTAAATCAAAGAGAACAGCAATAGTGACTTTAGATTCTTCAATAAATAAACGAACATTATCACAAAATTCAATAACAGCCGTTTGAGTGTTTAAACCCTCTTTAAATCCTGTTTGATATTTATCAAAGTAATTATTATCATTAATATATTTAACTATTTGCTCATAAACACATCTTTCTAACGCTTTTGATAGATTGCTTAGTAATAAGATTGGCCTGTAATCTTCAAAACTTGTTGGATTGCACTTTTTAGGGATAGGTATTATATGTGATAATTTCCACGATGTAGGAAATATACCTGTCGATAAAGATTTATTAAACAATGTAGTGAAAGCCGGTAATAAAAATGGTAATACAATTTTATAGGCCTTAATCGAAAAGTTATCAGGACCAACCGAATTGGATGTTAACCTCATTATAGATTTTTTAACTGAATCATGACTAAGCTCACTAAAATTAAAGAATACATCACTTTTATTATTAGATAATGAAATGTCAACTAGATCATCACTTGTCTCATTTAAAACGCTAACTGATTTTACAAAATAATCATTTCATTCATCCAAATTAAATTTAAGAGTAGATTCTACATTTTTACGTTTCACTAACCCAAGCCTTCGTAAATCATTCCATAATCCACGTGAATTCCTCGCCATACTTAATTGTAAATCAAAATATGGCTTTTTTGCCTTAGTGATACGTTGCTTAATTAATCTTCTTACATTTGAATACTCCGTATACGCATATCCTGTTCTTTTATAAATTCTATATAACCTATCACGATACTTTAGAATTCCATATTATTTTTTTCTTGCATTGAACATTCGACTTATCGTGTAAAGCTTTTATCATTCTGCTATGACAACTACAACACACATTGGTTCACAGCGTTTTCAACATCAATGTTTTATCTTACAAATAAATATTTTAACATTATTATATCATTATTATTTTTCTAAATATACTAACTATATTCAATTAGTGTAACAGTTTAAATTATATTATTATGTCCATAAACATTGTAAAAAATAAAAATGAATTGTGATATATTTATATTTATTTCATTCTTATTATCTATTGTATTTCACTGCTATAATAAAATTTATCTCAAGAGTTTTGACTAAAGACTAATGTTTATGATTATTAAATATATTTTGTTGTCCGCAATTAATCATATAAAACAGTCGAAATTTAAATTAAATTGCAAATTCAACTCTTATAACTTACATTTTATTAATTAATAATCAATTAAAAAATATAATTCAAAATTATTATTATATTTACAAAACTTCAAATGACTTAGTAAACTGCAATAGTACTTGAACTGCACCCTTTGATGGCTTAATTCCCAATAAACGGAACTAAATTATATTATCAATAAACTAATAATAATATTCATACTAAACAAAATTAGTCAATTGTAATAAATTTTTAATTACATTAATCACTACATTTTTTCTTTTGTTTTTTTTTTTTTTTTTTTTTCAAATAATTAAAAATTATTTTACGTACTAAAAATCTTTATTCATCCAAACTCTGTCATATTCTAATTATTATTATTATTATTATTATTATTATTGAAATTAATATTATTTTATTCTCTCTTTTCTGCCTAAAAATCTTCATATTCACTAAAATTTTTTCCATACTCAAAAACTCGCAAATCATCAGCAAATTTATTAAAAAATAAATTACTGTAGTATAGAGTAATTATTTCTCTATCAAGTTTACATTATAATTAGTATATGAATTTTTTTATTTATTTCAATATTTTTGTCTTCATTATATAGATAAAAACTATTTTTTTTCTAACTCTTCAGAATAAGAATAAAAAAAAAATTATCGTAACACATATACACATTTAGTTTATATTCATTTAAAAAATATAATTTCCCGGATATAAATTCCAGTATAATTAACTATAATCGAGACGTATTTTACAAAGTATATGTTATATAAATGAGTAATAATGTTCTTTAACCTTTTACAATTATTTGATAATATACTTAAAGATATATATAGTGTAAATATTTTTCTCAATCGAAAAAATGAATATTAAACATTTCAGTTTAACTGAGGAAATGAAATGAAGAGATATCTAGAAAGATCAGATATCTCAATACATATTAAGTAGATCTTGAAGTCAACATACTACTCTGACTATGAAAAACTGCATTAGACTTTTTTAGTTTTAAACATGATGTAGGCTTGGAATAAACATTTTAGACTTGAAATTTATTTTTAAATTCAATGAGATCTGCATAGAATTTAATATATTTCATAAGTATGTCCACATATAATATTATATATCATATTCGTTTATTTTGAAAATATTTAATTAAAGTGGCAAAAAAATTTTATTCTAGTATATATATACATAGTATAACTTTAGAATTAAACTTAATATATACTACGCCCGTTACTACTAACGCTTTGCTTTAACGAGCCAACAATCATCAATCAACATAGTGAAATTTTTTATCAATACTTTTTTTATTATTATCTACAAATTAAACTAATTGCACATCATTTGCTTTATTGATAATCATCAATCATAATTTATCAATAATTTCTTTATTACTCATATTTTTTTAGTAAAAGATGTATATTTTATAAAAATTTTCTTTAATACCATAACTTCATTTTACATTCACAAATTTTGTAATAACTTAGTAGAATTGATAAAAATAAATAACTCAAAATCATTTAAAATTATATCTTAATATCGATCCTTGAACTCTAAAAAATTTATATACATTTTATATAGCAACTACAGCCAGTCAGATATTGTCAGCTGCGATCATCTAAATCTCAATATCAACATTCTTTCTTTGCCTTTTTTTTTTAGCACTGTAAATTCCAGTATTATTATTCCTGTTATTATTTTAATCTAAGTGATTAATTAATTATAAGTAGCTGAATACATTCATATATATATATATACATCGACGTTTTAATTAGCAAATTGTCTAACTTAATTTTTTTTAGTAGACGATTCTGTGCAAATTTCCGATAGCAATAATGAGAAAAAATATTATTTGAGTAATCGAGACAAAAATATTATACATATACTAGACATGGAATTAATTCGATAAAGGGAATTTTTAAGTACTTTCTTTTGGCATAAATAGAGGATTTTCTGAAATAGAGTTAGACAATCTGCTAATTAGATTATATATATTAGAGTGTTTCAAAAAATCGACTTTTTTTTGTCGAAGAACATTGAAAAATCGACGGAGTATCTCTAGACAAAGACCCTGTTGAAAATACGAGACCTTAATATTAATATTTAAAGGTGGCGATTCACGATTTTTTATTTTCCATTTAAATAACATAAGAAAAAAAAAAGTTTTAAGTTTTGAATTTTATACCTCGGCGATGGATTATCGAACAGATAAGTTCAGGACATATTTCTATCGAGAATTAAATGCTCTCCAAAAAAAGTCTTTTATCATTTTTTGATAAATCCATCCGTTCAAAAGTTATCCAAGCTCGAAGTTAAGTTAGAGTAAATTTCGAGATCATTTTACTATGCCGGCGAAACTATCGGACTTATCATAAAATGTCATAGATTCTTTTTTGTAGACAATTTTATTTTCTACAAATTAGTATTGATTAACTTTTTTCGAATTCTGTATTGTTTTCTAGTTATTTCCATTTTAATTCCAAGTTCCTAAAATCGATCAGGACACTATTTTTTTAGGAGTTTGGCATTAAAATGGCAATAACTAGAAAACAATGCGGAATTCCGAATAACTTCATTCGTAATAATTTGTCAGTAATAAAATTACCTACAAAAAAGTTTTTACGACATTTTATAATAAGTCTGATAATTTTGCTGAAAAAGTAAAAAGATCTCAAAATTTATTATAAATTTGACTTCAAGCTCAAATAACTTTTTAACAGATGGATTTATAAAAAATAGATAAGAGACATTTTTTGTAGAGCATTAGATTTCCTATAAAAATATTTATAACACATAAAAATTCGTTGATTAGTTTGTGAACTAGAGAATTCTAAAAAAAATTTTCCGTGTTCATTAAATGGAAAATACAGAAATCTGCAATGCACGACCTCTAAATATTAAAATTAAGAGCTTTCGTTTTCATATGCGTCTTTTTTGCTATTCTGAAGACATTTCAATGCGGGATTGTAAAAAAAAAAAAAAAAAGTCGATTTTTTTGTTATCAGCCGAATACATATCTATAATATGGGCTTGTTTTTTTAAAGACACATATATTAGATTTTTTTAACTATAATTCTTCACTAATTTTTTTACACTAATAATTTATTAAGTATCTCTATTTTTATTCACGATTCAACGGCATGAGTTAATTTTTACTAAACTCTGTTGCCCATCATTACCGACGCTTTGCTTCGACCAATGAGTAATCATTAAGCAACATAGTCTAACATTTTTATAAATACTTTTCTCTTAAATTTATAATACAAAATACTCTAACCACATATTATAATTCTTCACATTAATTAAGTAAATTTTAATATTTATATTTTTATTCATCACATTTTTTAATAAAATTTAATAAACAAAAAAAATATAAATAATACACATAATATTAAGACGTTATATTTTATTAAAACAATAATAGTATTCTCTTTCCATTAATCAGTAAAATCATTTTATTTTTTTTTTAATCATATTTTTCTTGCTGAAATATATGTATTTAGTAGAGAAATTATTCTAAAGCAAATTCTCAAAAAAAATCTGGGCGTCGGTTGGTCCTGCGGGCCAGCCCCAAAACTTCCCGCTGTTTTCGACCTCAAAGAGCTCGAAAACATTAGTGTAGATATATTTTCGAGCTCTTCGAGCTCGAAAATGCTATCATATGCGATTGTTTTTTTACGATCTTCTCAAGCTCTAACAAGTTGCCTGATATGCTAAAGTTTGAAAATTTAAGAATCAAGAATTGTTAATGATGGGTTTTTAAATTTAATCCCTGATTATGTTCAATAAAATAAGTGTATTCAGGCAGAAATCAATGCCAGGGATTCGAATCAAGATTTAAATGAGTTTTGACTCATGTGAGAAACAATAAAATATGAAATATCCGAGAAAAATATTAAAAACTACGTTTTATCGATTTTATTGTTGGTAGTATGATTTAAACTAAAAAACAAATTCGATGACATAATGTATCGAAAATAACCATATAAAGGATGAGTTGGTATGACTTTAGACACATTTTAGTAGGTTATATTATGATTTATCCGGGAAAAATAACATAAAATGTTATTTTTTTAACTTTTCAACGCCGATATCTTAAGAACTAATTGATCGATTTTGACGTATGAGGTGGCAATCGGTGCGTTTTATTGAATTCCAGAGCTGATTAAAATTTGAAATCGATCGCGTCAGTCGTTTCGAAAATATTTAGAAAAAAACCATTTTTCACCATTTCTTTCTCCCGCGATAACTCTCGAACAAATTATCCGATTTTGATGTTTGAGGTGGCAATCGACGCGTTTTTTTGAGTACTAGAGCTGATTAGATTTTGAAGTCGATCGTATAAGTCGTTTCTGAGAAATCAATAAAAAACTAAAAAAAAAAATTTTTTTTTTTTTGTAATTCGCAGATATTTTCGAGTCTATTCGATCAAATGATCTGATATTTTCAGGAAAGTTGATGGCCAACAAGCTCTTTCAATCGCCGCCTTAAAAATCCAAATCGGTTCATTAGTTCAAAAGTTACAAAGAGTTTGCATACATGCACACACACACACACACTCGGACATCATTCCGAAAATAGTCAGAATAGCTTCCTAGGACCTCAAAACGTCGACATCTGATGAAAACTCCATTTTCGAAAATCGGGGTGAAAACAATAACTTCCCGAAATTTTCGAAAATCGTCGATTTTCTTAGCGGGAAGTTAAAAAACATGAAGTTTTTAATTTCAATACAAATACTAATGATTATAAATAAACGTGAAACTCAATTATCACTTTTTACACACATCTTTGTCTCACGAGTAAACGGCGGGAGTAAACCTACTGTACTCGATGCCCAACACTACTAAGGCTTTGCCTCAACTAAGTAATACTTATCAACCAACATATTTTCATTTTTCTATCATTACTTTCCAATTGTTTTTATTACTGTAAATAATACACACATTCATAGTTCATTGTATATATATTTTATTTAAATTTGACATTTATTTACTCTTGAAGAATTAGATCGTGATCTAGAAAATTCTAAAAAAGAAAAAAAAAAATTTCCCGTGTTATTTAAATTGACAATATACACTGAAAAAAATAATCGCTAGCAGCTAGCGATTATTTTCTTTAGCAGCTAGCGATTAAAAATCGTTAGCTTCAAGTGATTATTTCGCTAGCAGTTAGCGGTTTTTTCGCTATCAGGTAGCGATTAAAAATCACTTGCTGGAAGCGATTATTTCGCTAGCTGCTACAGATTTTTTCCTTGTAGGGAAAGGGGGGCAAAATGAGCCCCTTAAAATTCTGGATGACTTGACATATTTGGGGGCAAAATGGGCCCCCAACTTTTTTAACATGAAAAGTGTTTGGGGTGGGGGAGGAGCAAAATGGGACATTGAGGTAAAATGGGCCACTGAGGCAGATGGTCCCCCAAAAATTTTTAAATAAGACAAGTAAAATAAACTGAAGATTTGAATCTTTTTTTTCTTAAGGGGTCCATTTTGCCCCACCCCTTCCTCCATACCAAACACTTTATATGTCAAAAATTTTTGGGGGACCATTTTGCTTCAGCGACCCATTTAGCCCCCCTTTCCCTACAAGGAAAAAATCTGTAGCAGCTAGCGAAATAATCGCTTCCAGCAAGCGATTTTTAATCGCTACCTGCTAACGATAAAATCGCTAACGGCTAGCGAAAAAATCGCTTCCAGCAAGCGATTTTTAATCGCTACCTGATAACGAAAAAACCGTTAACTGCTAGCGGAATAATCACTTGCAGCTAACGATTTTTAATGGCTAGCTGCTAAAGAAAAAATCGCTTACTGCTAGCGAAATAATCGCTTGCAGCTAGCGATTATTTTTTTCAGTGTAGAAATCTGCGATGCATGATCTCTAAATATTAAAATTAAGAGCTTTCGTTTTCATATGCGTCTTTCCTTGTACTCTAAAAATATATCAATTCGGGATTTCAAAAAAAAAAAAAAAAATAGTCTTTTTTTTTATCAGCCGAATACATATCTATAATATGTGCTTGCTTTTTTAAGGACACATGTATTAGATTTTTTTCAACTATAATCCACCGACAATTTTTTTTACACTTATAATTTATTAAGTATCTCTATTTTTATTCGCGATTCAACGGCATGAGTTAATTTGTACTAAACTCTATTGCTCATCACTACCTACTTTTTGCTTCGACCAATGAATTATTAAGCAACATAGTCTAACTTTTTTATCAATACTTTTCTCTTAAACTTATAATACAAAATACTTTAAATTACATACTATAATTCTTCAACATTTCATTACCTATATTAAGGGAACCCGGTGGTCTAGAAATTTCGAAAAAATATTTTTTTGTTTTTTCATATTTCGAAAGTATAGTATTTCAAAAATATACTGTGAAAGTATGGTGATGATATTCCCAATATTTCATGTTCTAACAGCTATTTAGCAGGCCAGTCGAGTAAGTAATTTTTATTCTATTGTGTGGCGGAAAACATCTGCTTTAGTTTCTATACCTAAGTTATAATAATCATAAACAAGTCAACATATATTGAAAAACAAGAAAAACTGTAGAAGTGCACAAGAAAAAAATATGGTGCTGAAATAGCTGATTAATCGTAAGTACACAGAAAAAACAGTTAACTTGAATCAAGGAAAATATTCTTGATTCAAGAAATTTTTTATGATTGATTCGGAAAATAAAAATTTACTTGCCCCAAGTAAACAATTATCTTCAAATTTTTATCTTGAATCAAAATTTTTTTTCTCACGTCAACATATTTTTACGCTTAAATCAAAAAATTTTCACTTGTTTCAAGAGTTTATATTTCTTAAAGTAACAGATATTTTTTTCGGAACAAGATACATTATTTTTTTGTAGCAATATTGCATTTTTTTGGTTAAAGAAAATAAAATTTCTTGGAACAAGTACTATTCTTTTCACGCAAGTATTTTTGTATTCTCCGACCAAGACAACAAAAGTTGCTTAAGCCAAGAGAAAAATTTCTTGGGAGCCTACTATTTGTAGTGTGTCCCTGGTACGAAAGATATTCTAGAATTGTTAAATTCCAAATTTCAGTACGATTTTATTCGAGCACTCTGTCATTTGACCGAGCTACAAGTACCTTTTTGAATTGTACTATAGTATATCCTATAATACATCATGACTTTAATATTTAATATTGATGTTTATTTGAAACATTTTTTGCGAAATAAAAATACAAAAAATTACGTTTCAGATAAAAAAAAAAAAAAAAAACAAAAAGAATCAACACGTCAATCTTTTGTAGAGAGAATAAATTTTTGATTGAGAAAAATTTAAGTCTCTATTAAAGAAGCAAACTTTTGGAGCAAGAAATTTTTTTTTCTTGGCCCAAGCAACTTTTATTTTCACTTAAGCAATTTATTTTTCGGAGCAAGAGAATTTTTTTCTTGCGCCAAGAGATTTTTTCTTGGCTCAAGGGTTTCTTTTTTTTTTTCAATCAAAAGACGCTTATTTTTTGGAGCAAGAAATTTTTTTTCTTGGGGCAAGGGAAAATATCTTGGTCCAAATAAACTTTTTTTCGTTCAAAACGTTGATTCTTTGGCCAGAGATGACTTATTTTCTTTAGCCAAGAATTTCTTTTCTTAAACCAAGAAATTTTCAATTTCGCTTCAAAAATAACTTTTTTTGGAGCAAGAGAACTTACTGTCTTGAACCAAAAAAAAGTTTTTAAATCAAGTATTTTATTTTTATTGGATCAAGAAAGAAAATTCGGAAAGAAAATTCGGATAAATCGGCAAAAAATAGTTTCTAAAAAAATAAACTGGAAAAAACAGACTTGGAAAAAATATTGAGAAAAAAAACACACACACACACAAAACCAGTGATAAAAAGGCACAGCATGATAACAAGCATATGTATTGGTCTGTTTTTGAAAAAACACAAACAACATTCAATATTTATAAGTTTCGCATAAGTTAAAAAAAAAAAAAATGATAAACGGTTGAACCTGCAGGCTACTCCGAAAACGTTTTTAGCTCTATTAGTTTGAAATATTAATTAAATAATTATCGAGATATTTTGTCATAAGGATAATTTGTCTGGGGATATATTATTTGAAGATATTTTGTCACAAGGATAATTTGTTACAGGAGTATTTTGTCCGGAGATGCAGATGCATGGAACCATTATAAATGAACGTGAAACTCAGTTATAACTATTTACACACATCTTTGTCTCACGAGTAAACGGCGGGAGTAAGCCTACTGTACTTGATGCCCAACACTACTCAGGCTTTGCCTCAACCAAGCAACACTTATCAACCGACATATTTTAATTTTTTATAATCACATTTCAACTGTTTTTATTACTGTAAATAATAATACACAAATTCATAGTTCATTGTGTATATTTTTCATTTAAATTTGACATTTAATAACTCTTGAAGAATTAGATTCGCCATAAAATAATAAGAAACCTCCTAGGGAAGAATCACCAATGGTATCAATTGGCCGAGCCTTGGGCCAGTTGTAATTTGCCGAGCCTTGGGAAGTGAGCATGAGGCGAGACCAGATCCAAGCCTAGGCCCTATGGTTTGATAGTTTGATTTTGTTACCCCTGATATTAAATTCTATTTGATAAGTGTAGAAGGAGTTTTTTAAAATTGGGAACTGACACGGAGGCGTGGCTTAAAAAATGTTATATCCTGGCCGTCAAGCAGGTCCCGTTCTCAGCTCACTAGATTATTTTGCCGACCTATAGTCTATTCCCAAAATAAGGCACCCTAATTACCAACAATTAGAGTACCTCAAGAAGATAATTATAATAACATAAGAGTATATGATATATCATAAGAACTATTCTATCATTTGAATTGTATATTATAAGATTATCTTTAACATACGTATATTATTAAAATCAATAACCAAATAATAAACTAATCACCGGATGTACTTAATCCCACTTTGTAACAAACGCAGATGATATGAAAATTGACTTTGACTTTGAAATAAATAACTTTTCTCAGAAATTTACATCAGCCGAAGATTAAATCCCTTCTTGCGCTCGACGCATGGGTCTTATGCCCAATCGCCTCGCGCTGATAAGCAATAACGAGTTCAATGACCAATGAGTGTGAACTCTGATCAACAATTTAACCCCACTTAATAATTCTCATCCCACTATTTTTGGTGATTAGAATACTTAATAAAAACCCTTGCTCGGTGAGCAGCAGGGCTCTCAAAACAGCCTCTTAGCTCTTAACACTCGTTTAATTTCTCTGTCAGATTAGACTCAGTTACACCAGAATTTATAAAAACTATCAAGTTCATAGTCATAGCTTCTGTAAGTTTGACTATTGAACATATTCAATTTGTATCATAAGTGTATACTTTCAACTTCTAAAATCTGTAACTATCATTTGTGAATAAAGTTATTGTTATATCTTAATACAACACCAGTTATTTCGGGTCACCGTGAGGTGATTTCCCATACAAAGTCGCCGTTAATGGAAAAAATGCCGTAGATCGGCCGATGTCTGACTGCCGTCACTCGGCCAAGCATTGGCAATTAGTAATGGCCCAATCATGGTTAATTATCAGCAGCCGTTTAATATTTTAAACGACGCTGCCGATGGCTGGCCAATGAATGGCTAATTATGACTGGCCGATTATCGTTTCGCATCGTTGGGCTACTGCTAGTGAATCATGGTCCAGAACTTTGTCAAATAAAAAAAACTACTAATCAATTATTAATTATATAAATAACTTATTATTATAGTTTTCTTAAATTAATAACTTTTTATTTTTTGATTTAAACTAATTTTTAATTAATAATATATTTTAACTTTCTGATTAAAGTTATTTACAACTAGTAATTAAAATATTTTTTAGTTCGTTATTATTCGCAACCAACAACCGCAATTTTATTACTTTATTTATAAAAATTAATAATAAAAAAAATAATACATATATTTTTATAATAAATATCATTTTTAATAATGGTGATAGAGCAAAATGATTCCACTGGGTTCTTTATAAATAATCAATTAAATTTAATCAGTTTTATTTTAAAAAATGATGTTATTATAATAAAAATAATACGAAATTATTTTTTTTTTCTACATAATCGATAATATTAATAAAATTGCTCTTTACATTTCATAAAACCGAGTGGTTGTAGTAAAATAAATAAGTAGATCATTTAAAAGTATCAACCCAACATTAGCAGGTTCGTCCAGTAGCCAGCAGAATTTTCACTAAGTTTTTTTCACATCATTTACTCTTCTCAAATAGTTTAAACATTAATGATTAATGAATTCTATTAGGAAAATTAAAAAAATAAATTTTTTTTCAATTTAATTTAATTGTTTGCTTGGCTGATTGCTGGCTCCTATTAATCGGCCGATAGTCGAGTGCTATTAATGGGCCGAGGTTATCATCCCGGCCATAAGCCGTTTATCGGCCAATAAAAATTGCTATTGCTGACCCATTAATCGACATTCTTAGCCCAGTAATGGCCCGATACAGGGCCGATTTCCAAACTTTGTATGGGTTTGCTGTCGATAATCCAATACCTAGAAATACTCCAAATCTAGCAGCAAAAACGTAACAAAAACATGGCGGACGATGGGTTACACTTTCAAATATGTAACCCATGTTACAATAGGACTCATAAATAAAATGTTACTAAATTTATCAGTTATCTTGTCTCGGACGGGTTAAAACCAAATACAAAAAATTATATATAACGCAGAACGAAATTTATCTGTTGGTTATTTGATAATGTGTGAAATAAACCACGAAAAAAGCGATAAAAATATGACCGTACCTATGCAGGAGCTGCCAGAGTTGAACAACGGGGCCCTCCTTGGCCCAGCACTGGGGAACCTAGCTTTGGCTCACCTCTATTGGCCCGGGCTTGGGCCAAGACTGGGTGACCTAGCCTTGGCCATTACATTGATTACCCGGGCTTGGGCCAAGACTGGGCAACCTAGCCTTGGGCGTTTAATAAGTAGATCATATAAATGTATCAGTTCAACATTGGTAGGTTCGTCCAGTAGCTACCGTTCGGGCCTAGCAATCAGAAGGAAGGCAGTTTGCGCCCAGAGCCCAGCAGAATTTTCACCGAGTTTTTTTTACATCATTTACCTCCCTTAGATAATTTAAACGTTAATGATCATGAACTCTACGAGGTTAATAATAATAAAATTTTTTTTAATTAAATTTATTCGTTTTCTCGAAGTCTGGGCCAAGCCTGGCAAGAAGCCTGGGCCAGGCCTGGCAACCAGGCTTGGCCCGAGATTATCATCTCAGACTTTTATCAAAGCTGGGCCAAGACTGGCTTACAAGCCAGGCCCAAGGTTCTACAAAGTTGGGGCAAGACTGAGCCAAGCTTAGGCCCGTGGTACTTTCCTCTCTGGGTGGATGTAAACCTTTCATATCTTTTTAATGAATGAACCGATTTACATTTTTTTTGCGGCATTCAAAAAATTTCTTCTCAACTTAGATTTTCAGAAAATTTTAGATCATTTAGTCAAATAGTCTCCGAGATGTTTAAGAAATACGAAAAAAAAAAATTTTTTTTTTTTCGTTTTTTTTTTGGCTATTTTGAAAACTGCTGGATTGGTCAATTTCAAAATTTAATCAGCTTTAGACCTCAATAAAAGCTTTCGATTGACGCCAAGAACGTCTCAATCAAATAATCTGTTCGAAAGATATCGTCGACGAAAGAAAAAGTAAAAAACTGTTTTTTGCGAATATCATCGTAATGACCGAACCAATCATTCACAAAATTTCATAAGCTCTAGACTTCAATAAAACGCGCCGATTGCTACCTTAAATGTTCCAATCGGATAATTTATTCAAGAGATATCGTCGACGGAAGAATGAAAAAAAAATCGTTTTTTTTTCGTTTTTCGTGAATATGTCGGAAACTATTGAGTCGATCAATTCCAAAACCTAATCAGCTCTAGAACTCGATAAAAGCATTCGATTGCTGCCAAGAACGTCCCAATCAAATTACTCGTTGGAGAAATATCGTTGAGGGAATAATCAATGTAAAATCTGTATCAGCTTTTTTCTTTGAATAACATCATAATTACTGAATAACATAACTCAAAACTAATATGTTCTTGTTTATGTAAGTCATTGAAAGTGACTTCTTAAAAATCATTATGTTCGCTCGTTTCACGATATACTTACACTATATAGATACAACGCATCACGTAAACTTATTTTTGAGCGAACTATTGAACATCAATGTAAATAAATATGTAAAAAGCGCTTATTTATTAATTATTTTGGAGTCTAAATTTTTCAATTTTAATATAATACGTAATCCTTTTGAGCTTGGAAAGCTCATAAAAAAGTGAAAGAAAGGTATTTTCGACCTCGAAAATGTATTGATACTAATGTTTTCGAGATCTTAGAGCTCGAAAACAGCGAGAAGTTACGGGGCTGGCCCACAGGGCCAACCGATGCCCAGATTTTTTTAATCGGAAACAATAAATATAAATCGAAAAAACATCACTCTGGAAAAATTTGAGGATTTGCAGAAAATGTCAAAGTTTTATATAAAAAACAAAAATGAAAAATAAAAAACGGTAAACATCGAAAAATTTTCGATTTTTTTAAAATCTACAGAAAAACATTGAAAATAGGTCGCAATAATTTTTTTGTATTTTTTTTCAAAAAGTAAATTTAAAAACAAAAATTTGGAAAAAAAACGTCCCAATCAGTTGAATTTTGAAAAAGTTATAGCTATTTAAAATAAAAAAAGCCATTTTTTAAAAAAATTCATTCCTTTTTTTTTTGGTTGGGTGAAAAAATTTGAAAACATTATGAGAAACGTTTTTTATCGGGTAGAAAAAGAGAAAAAATTTTCAGCCAAATCAAAAGTGGTCGGGGTCAAAAATGGTCGTCTTGGTGTGGAATGCCCCATATACAAACAAAAGAATTGAAATTATTGAAAAGAATTAGAATTTTATCATTTTTAACTCTTTTTAACGAGGTTTGACCAAAACTAGTGAGTCAAAGTAGTGTTTTAATTTTTTTATTTGTTAAATTCTCCTAATAGTTATAAGAATGCATTATTCTAATTAATAATAACATAACGAATTCATAAATTAATATTTATTACTTATTTAAATAAAGAAAATAATGAATTGACTAGGTTATTTTTGACTCATATGATTTAATAAAAAAATTTGGCAACAGCGCGTTCTAACTTTTTACACATCGATATTCAAAAGTGGAAAAAATTTATTTATAATCTTGTCTCTCTTATTAATGTATTTCTATCTTTGTTTTTTCTCTCAGCTGCTTCCGCGACGTTGCCAAACCCTCAATAATATGTATCTCTGTCGAGTGCCATGGATTTGTCCCAACAGCTAGTTTCTTTCAGTCTCACAAAATGTCAAAGACTTATTGTTCCTATAACGCGAATGAGGAAAATTATGTTTGAACCAAGTCCAAATTATTCGAATTGCAGATTGTGGAAGGATTAAATTGAAAAATTTAGATTTTAAGAAAGTATTATAAAACTACATATGACTGATGAGAACGGCCTGCAATAATACCAACGGATTTTAAGTATAACCGGTTTATTGCTGATTTAGTATAAAGTAGTTATAAATAATAACTAGTAAGACATTAGTAAAGAGACATAATATAAAATATACTTTTTGAATTATTTTCGAATAATGTCAATATGATGATAGAGAAATTACATATTAAGCTAACGACATTTCAATCTTGTCTTAGTTAAAGTTAGGAATATTTTTAGTCAACGAGTAAATAATGCCAACTACTTTCAACGCACAACTTTTTTGGAGGATGTACTAGTTTGTTCCCAGTATGGTTAGTGAGGAACGATTGGTAATCTAAGCTCCGTTTGGTGCTCAGCTACAAAACCAATTGCAGTTGATAAAGTAGATTTCAAATGGTAAGTCTCGACTAGAGAGTAGCAGAAATAAGAAAAAATAAATTTAAACAGTTAAATGTATAATTAATTTTACTTATCACTATTATTAATAATCAATCACTTGAATTTATTAAAATTATTTTACTAATTATTAAATGTAGTTAAATTTTTAAAACAAATAAATTTTAATTATAATTTAATATTAAAAGACAAGGCATTGAAAAGGTAATTAAATTAATTAAATAATAATTCACATAATTTATTGTTTCACTAATATTACTTGTTTATTGTGAACAAATACATTACAAAGCTTCATTCACTTTAATTAAACCACTATAATTATTTTAACTTATATATAATATATTTGTAGTACAAAAATTTTTATCAGTTATCAACTTACTATCATTATTGTTATTATTATTATTATAATTTTATTATTAGTATTATTAGTACTATTATTTATTATATTTATTATTTATCTAGTTAGAAAAATATAACTCTTTTTTTAATGTATCAACTTACATCACTATTGAAGTCTTCTATAAATTGATTACTTTGACAGGTTCAATCGGAAAGTAATTGAAAAATAATATTTTATTTTCTCCGATTCAAATCCGATCGTTTCATCAGAACTTCGCTGAGAGCATTTTGATTAACCGATTAAATCCGTTTAAGTTACAAACGGAGTTTAATTTGAGTTTTTAATTAGGGATAGCTATAATTCTTATTTTAAGTTACAAATTTAAAAAAAAAATTTTTTAATAACTGTAATTAAATTTTCAAATATTTTATGTAACTTTTATTTTTATTTAAGTATGTGTTTATTATTAGGTTTATATTGTTTATTTATATATGTTAAAAAAATAAAATCCGGCATTTTTAAAGCGGAATTTCTGATAATTATATTTTAATAAAGTTATTCTCAATCACCTCGATTTACATTAATCACTTGGCTTCGACATATGACACATATAAAGATTGTCTTTTCTTTTACGCTTCCGTTTACCAACTTAAGGTTACTATCGTAGCACACTGCCTTGTGTCCACAAGGATCATAATACATGTTTGGTTCGTTGACCAAGCAAACACTGCATTTTTCTGATGCTCGATATTCTTAAAACAAATTAACTTTAGTTGTTTGTTCTTTTTCAATTTAATAAAAATCACTTTTCTTTTGGCTACTTACCCTCTTCTGGCCTTTCTCTACCACCTGGATTCTCGATTCGTTGCTTACCTACCGCTTCAATTGTTTCTTCCGGGCTTATCTCTTCTGGTAAAATACTTTTATCGATCCAAAATTCTTCCATTACATCATCTTCGATGTCAATAATTGCTAAGTCAGCTGGTTGTAACTCACTACTATCAACCTCAACTGCAGCATGATATTGTACTGGTGTTACCGCTCTTGACGGGCGTTGAAATTCATTATCAACTCTTCCAATTGAATGAAGTTCATCATGAGTTCCAGCGTTTGTAGCAGGATGATCTGCTGGAGTTAGTACTCTTGGCGGGTTTTGGATTTCATTATCAACTCTTCCAATTGGATGAAGTTCATCACGAATTCCAGCGTTTGTAGCAGGATGATCTGCTGGAGTTATTACTCTTAGCAGGTTTTGGAGTTCATTATCAACGCTTTCAATTGGATGAAGTTCATTATGAGTTCTAACGTTTGTAGCAGGATGGTCTGCTGGAGTTAGTACTCTTGGCGGGTTTTGGATTTCATTATCAACTCTTCCAATTGGATGAAGTTCATCACGAGTTCCAGCGTTTGTAGCAGGATGATCTGCTGGAGTTATTACTCTTAGCAGGTTTTGGAGTTCATTATCAACGCTTCCAATTGGATGAAGTTCATCACGAGTTCCAGCGTTTGTAGCAGGATGATCTGCTGGAGTTATTACTCTTGGCAGGTTTTGGATTTCATTATCAACTCTTTCAATTGGATGAAGTTCATTATGAGTTCCAACGTTTGTAGTAGGATAATCTACGGGAGTTGCTGCTCTTGGGGGATTTTCAGCTTCTTCATCAATCAAACCTGGTTGTAACTCATCATCATTGTCACTTTCTACATTTTGCAATTCATATATCTCCAAGTCGGGCTGAAACTCATCTTCATTTCTATTGTGTACATCCGAATGAAAAACTCGCAAATCCGCTGTGTTTGCTTCCTCTATCAAAGTGTTATTGGGGATGCGAATTATTTCTTGTATCTCAGGAACTGAAAAAATAATATTAAATCTAATAAATTGTAAATAAAAGTCAAATGGGATTTACTTATACATTATGAATTTCTTTAAATAATTTGTAATTAACTAACCAGTTGATATTAGAGTAAGCGCTTGGAGTGACGGTGTTATTTACAGGATCAGAAAAATTTGTGAAAATTGAGAAAAGAAAGGCATTTGTTGAGGACAAAAAATAGGAAAAGGTGGAGAATTTAAAATTAAGTAGCTGGTATAATACATCAAAAAAAGGTAGAAATAGGAGAGCTGCAGTGACGAGTAGGATAGTGACAACAAGTGGCAAAATCAAGCCAGCGGTAATAAAACCCGATGAAAAAAGTTTTTGTCTAATCATATATAGTTATGCATAATCATCTATATATGATTGGATCCAAAAATTGGCCAGGTCTAATTATATATAATCAGATCTGTTTATACATGATCATGCATAAATGAATATAGTCATTTTTAGAATCTCATTTAGAATACCTTTAAATTATTAATTAAGTAATTTAATTAGGATTTATTGTTTTCATCAATATAAATATCGATTAAATTTAAATAAAAAAAAAAAAAAAAATTACTATTCGTTGACCACCACTTCACTACGAGGTCACCCATCCAATCAATGACCTATGCCGATGCTGCTTAACTTTGGTGATTGCTGGATTGTACTCTGATCCTCTAGTCTGTTATGAACTTACAATAAGGGAAAGTTTATGGCATTACTTAACTCAAATAATCAAGTCGATACATCATACGTAAATAATGCACCTAATAATGAATTTGATTTTGTACATAAATTACAATAGAATTTATTAAATACATATATTCAAATCTATTTATCAATAAACTCATAAATATTCGTATATAAATCGATATCGATTAATACTTTTAAATTGCTGCCGAAACCTTTGAACATTTTTTAAGTATTGGGGATTTAAGTTTATTTGATAGTTGACAAAATAAAAATTTAATAACATTTATATTAAAAAATTGTCATATTATGTAATATATATATATATATATATATATATATATATATATATATATATATATATATATATATATATATATATATATATATATATATATATATATATATAACTACATATAACTTTATATCAGTCATGTCTGATCAGATCCAATCATATATAAACTTATGCACGACCATACATGAATTTATATTAGCCATGTCTGATCAGATCTAATTATATATGGATTTGTATCAGTCATGTCTAATCAGATCTAATTATATGTAGACTTATATATAATTAGATCTGATCATATATAGACTTATATATGGTAGTAAATGGAGTTGACAGCCAAGTATTATCATTCCTAATTATATATAGAGTCATATATAATTAGATCTGATCATATATAGACTTATATATGGTTATATATGGAGTTATACCAGCCAAGTATGAACATATCTAATTATATATAGACTCATATATAATCAGATCTGATCAGATCTAATTATATATAGACTTATATATAATTAGATCTGATCATATATAGACTTATATATGGGCTAATAACAGCCAGGTATGATCAGATCTAATTATGTATGGGGTCATATATAATTATATATGACCCCATATATAATCATGCATGATTATATATAACTTCATATATGATTATATATAATCATATATGATTATATATAAGAACATATATAATCATGTATAATTAGACAAAAACTTTTTTCATCGGGAAGCGAGAGCGAAGATGAGCTAGCACACGTCAGGGATTTGATGAGTATATAAGAAGTGGAGGTTGGAAAGAGCGAAGGGAGAAGTGAACATCTTAAAAGCTGTGATAAAAAATATGAAAAAAGGAATTAAGAAGTGAAGTTATGGGGCTGGAAATAGAAAAAATTTAACTGTTGAGAAACAGAGAGAATCAAGTGGGTTCGTAGGAAAAAAGGTGAATTCTGAGAAGCAATAAAGTGCAACATTAAACCAAATGAGATGAAGAGTGAAAAGGAGGCTTGAGTACGAAAAAGCTACTCAAATAATTGAGGATAGCACGTCGAAGGCAGAAGCGTAAGGAGCATCGGCGAGAGAAGGAAAGTGCAGCATAAAATACTTGGAGGTCTGTAAATAAATAAAAATAAAGATGTGGGGGTTACTTTATGTGTAGTTGAAAGACAGCTGCGGTGACCTAACAAATCATTTAAATGAGTGCCGAGTAACAAAGCTCTAAGAGATAGAATGGCATAATGCGGATAAGTTGATAGAGTGACAAGTGTATCAAAGTGGTGGAGGCTGATAAACAAATTTAAAAAAAGGAAAGTGAATGAGACCTCAGAAAAAATAAGTAATGAGGAATAGGTTGACCATTTTCATAGCGAATAGAAAATTCAGGAGTATAAAAAGTACAAGAGACCACAAATTTATGCAAAGCTCTCCGATAAAAGGCAGATTAGTAAATACAAGTAGAAGCTATATGTAGATTTAATTGACTTCAAAGCAGCTTTTGACTCTGATACAGAGATCAGACAAATCTGTGCGTCAACTGCAATATTTCTTGATTTATTTTTTGGCGACATAGGTGAGGAGTGGAATAGAAAGGATAGAAGTTGACTGTAATAAGAAATACAAAGATAAGAGCGTTAAAATATGCAGATGATATTGCCATTGTTGCTGAGAGCGCAGAAGAGTTGAAGACCCTGCTAAAAGCCCTGAAAAAATACGTAAGCAAGAAATTACTGGTAGTAAACGTGAGTTTATGAAAGTGATTGTATTCGGGAATGATGGGGAAGTAGGAAAAGGGGAAACATTGAAGTTTGAAAGCGAACAAGTAAAGGTGGTTAATCAGTTTAAATACTTGGGAAGCACTTTCTTAACAAGGAACATCAGTAAGGCGCACATCGAAGTGATGATGAACAAGGCATAAAAGGCGGTAAATGCAACATGGGGAATCATGAACCGAACAGGGAGAGACATGAGAAAGGACAGAGTCGGGTTAATAAATATTCTGGTAAGGTCGGTCGCGCTGCATGCGGTAGCGTCGTAAGGATGGGATAACGTCGAGGAAATAGTAAATATATAAGGTACGAAAAATGGCTGTAGGAGTAGCAAGAAATACTCCGAGTACTTATGGAAGGAAAGGCTGAGGTTGGAAGACATTGAGTACACTATCAGGGAAAGAACGATCAGCTACATCTGCACAGAAAAAAAGGATTTATTGGCGCGAAAAATTGTTACTCGCCTTAAGAAAATATTTACTTGTCCTAAGAAATATTTGACATTATGCATTGAAAACCAAAACTTTTTGAGGGCGAAAAAAACTTTTCTTGAGCCAAAAAAAAATTTTTTAGTACTAAAAATTTCTTGCTGCAAGAAATTTTTAGTAGTACTAAGAAAATTTTTGTTTTGATTTCATAATGTCAAATTTTCCCTGCGCCAATAAATCTTTTTTTTATGTGTGGGACATATTAAAAATAAACAAAGAATATAGCCCAAAGTATGCTAAGTAGGAGAAATAAGGGCTGTGTTCAACAATAAACCATTAAAATGAGGCAGTGAGTTCGAAAAATACTAGGTAAGTTAGAACCGGAAAATGCATGTAAGTATTAATGCTTTAGTTTTAATTTTCTTTTTTTTTTTTTGCTTTTACCCCCTGAATCGTGGTTGCTAAGAAAAAATCTTTCCATAGGATGAGCTCTCTAAGAGGTCGCTATTTTAATTTTAATTCCCCATCTAATTAAGATTAAAAATTTATTTATTTATTAAAAATTTAATTACTTGTAAATTACTGAATATTTCTGAATTTAATGCAAAAGTCTTCAAAGTTGATTCTTCCGGCTTTCCAAAGCTCTATGATGAGTCATGATTTTTATAATAAAAACACCAATAAAAGCTGCCTGAAAAGTATTGATTTTTTTATTTCGAAAAGACATTATTAATTTTAGTTTGTTTTTTTTTTCTTTTGCAACTTGATTAGATTAATTAACATATTTCAGGATACGTATCAATAGGTATTGCTTGCAAAAATGTAATGAAGTTGCTAGAAAAGTTTAATAAAACGAAAATTAATAATATTTTTTTGAAATAAAAAAATCGATACTTTTCGGACAGTTTTTATTGGCGTTTTTATTATAATTATGACTCATCATAGGGATTTGAAAAGCTTGAGGAATCAGCTTCAAAGATCTATGCATAAATTTCAAAAATATTTTGTAGCTTACGAATAATTAAACTCTTTATGAAAAAGTAAATTTTCAAATCTTAATTAGATGGAAAATTAAAATTTAAATAGCGAGCTCTTAGAATGTTCATCTTTTGAGAAGATTTTTTTCTCAGCAACCACTAACCATTCAGGGGGTAAGAGCGAAAAAAAAAAATACAATTTTTTTTGAAGCACCTTAGTAAGTAAGTATAGACTGAAAGTAGAGACGTTGAGAAGAGAGACTGCAAGGGAAATATGCGAATACATAAGGATAGTGGAAAGTAAGATAAAAGAAAGTAAAGGGCACCATAAAAAATGAGAAGGGCGTGACACTGGTACTATGCAATGGCTGAGTGAGGTAACTCATTGTATTAAATAAGTAATTGTGTAAGGTAACGTAAATTATACTGCAAGCAAATTACAAATATTCTGTAAGAGGATGCAATGAAATCAAGTTTAGTATTATTATTAATTTTCTCACCAGTTGGTTGTACGTTCGATGACACCACCAATTTAAAATTCAATGGGAGATGAACACCAGGAAATTTTAAATTTCGAACTACTGACTTTAGAGTGGTTCCAATTTTTTTTAAAAATTCTTCAACAGTTATTGTATCGTTCTTCATTTTCTCCCAACAATGTTCAATTAGAGGGCACTGCTTTTTGTCACTTAAGGTGTTTTTAAGTTTATTGGTGGTCCAATTAATTTTTTTTTTGGTGATTAAATTATTCAAGTGGAAGTGGCATTGATGGTGAATACTCAACACTCGCTCTGGAACAATAAAAATTAGTTGATAAGAGTTGAGTCGTATATTTAAAAACCAGAACATCAAGTTGAAAGACAATTTCATAGGTCAGAACATATGAACATATAAACTATACATAGATTGTTTTTACTAGAGCTGTTACACACTAAAAGTGAAAGAGAGAGTTAAAAAACATTTTTTAAAATAATTACCAACAAAACTCCGTATTTTTTTATCATTCCGCAATTGATTGGCCGCATTTTTTATAATTAGATCGGAGTTTTTTAATAGGGCTCCGGCGTTTCCAAAAAAACTGTAATTTTCGGGTTTTACACCGACCAACCAGTTCTCGCGATAATGTTCCAATACTAACTGAAATTTTTCATATTGAATATTGTCCATCGAGGAGACAACCCATCGGAAAGCCTCCGCTATTTTTTCCGGTGGTAGTAAGCTCAAGGCTACAAGCTTGCAAAAAATTAATAAACTTGACTCGTCAGCCAGGTCCAAATTTAATTTGTTTGCTGTGTCAATCATTATCTGAAATAAGTATCTGAATATAATAAACCGTACATATTACAAATTCATACAAATTAAACTTACAATACAATGCGATATAAATGTTCCTTTATTTAATGCACCAGGAAACGCTTCAATTGCAGCATTTAAAATTTCATCGTCAAAGTCAGAGTAAACTTCAGATGGGGATAATGTAGCTTTAAAATGATTCAGCCCTTCTCTCAATATTTTACAGCAATTTTCTTTTGTCTTCTCCAACATTAGAATCCAAATGATTGGAAAAACCTACAATCGTTACAAAATTTACAAATTACAAGTGTGTGTGCGTGCGCGCGCGCGCGCGCGTGTGTGTGTGTGTATGTGTGTGTGTGTGTGATTGATTGATTGATTGATTGGCTTTTTATTTATGCCAAGGCACAGGCCAAATGGCAATTACAAAATACAAATTTGTTACATAACAATAATACGAATGAAGGTGTAGTACATAGAACACTATTTAAGTTTAGTTAAAACAAATCTAAGGCTAGATTTTATACATGTAAGTAGTCTGATTCTACTAGTAACTCTAATTAATATATATAAGTTTTAAATTTCAAGCTTTGGGAATTATTTTCAACTTTTGACAGAGAAAAACTCTCTATAGATCTAAGTTTAATAAATAGTCAAAAACTCTGTTCTTGAACACATCGACACTACTCGAATTTATAATTTCACAAGGTAGCTCCTCCCACATACGTATCATGGCTACTAAGAATGAACGTTCTAAGTAGATTGTAGCAAAATGGGGTAGCTTAAAAGAAAAATGTTTCTGAGCTGCTAATCTATTCGAGCGTCGGACATCAGTCTCTTCTATAAACATGTCTCGTAGGTACTTGGGCTTTCCAACCTGAAGTAGCTTATAAAAAAAACAACTCATGTAGTACATTCGACGATACTTCACAGTTAACCAAGCCAATTCCCGTCGATAGGGTGAAATATGTTCACCCTTCTTGAGATTAAAAATAAATCTGATGCAACCATTTATTGCACGTTGGAGTTTTAAATTATTTTCCGATGTAGCATCTATCAGTACTATTGTACAGTAGTCAACAAGTGGAAGAATAGTTGCTGAAACTAGTAGCTTCCTGATATCAGTTGTATAGATGTTCTTCCTAATTTTAAGACAATGTAAAGTTGAATTTACTTTGCTAACAATTTGTGATACGGGATAGTTCCAGGATAGATCTCTGCTGATATGTATTCCTAGGCACTTGGTTGAGTCAACATAAGGTATAATAACACCATTTACTACAATTGGAGGTATATCTACATTGACCAGCTGCTTCAATTTACTGCGTGACCCCAGAACTATCGCTTTAGTTTTAGATAAGTTTAACTCGAGTCCATGATCTCTTGCCCAATTTGCAATTGATTGTGCATCGGAATTTATTTGTCTGACTGCTTCGTGAGTTTGATAGATGAGAAAATGTAAGTAAATATATTTATCATCAGCAAACATTCCATGTTTACAGTAGGCAAGCCACTTGACTACAGAGTTCATTGCCATCAGGAACAAGATTGGTCCGAGGACGGATCCTTGAGGAACTCCTGATGAGGTATTGAGAAGCTTGATGGGAATCCCGAAATCATTCAAGATTGACTGAGACCGATTTGACAAGTAAGAGAAGAACCTCCATGGAAAGACCAAGTTCAAATAGAGCAATTAATATGATCTGCGGATCCACATAATCAAAGGCTTTGCTTAAGTCAAATAAAACTAATAGAGTCAGCTGCTTTTTGTCCATAGCCTCTCTGATGCCATCGGTAAGTCTCAGTAATGCTGCCCTGATTAAACAAAACGATTTGTGACGATTAAAACTGTTTTAATCGTCACAAATCGTCATGAATCGTCAATTGATGATTAAAAACGATTAAATTTTTAATCGTTACAAATCGGCGTGAATCGTCAATTGATTATTAAAGAAGATTAAAAACGATTAAATTTTTAATCGTTTTTAATCGTCGTGAATCGTCAATTGATTATTAAAGAAGATTAAAAACGATTAAATTTTTAATCGTCGTGAATCGTCAATTTATTATTAAAGAAGATTAAAAACGATTAAATTTTTAATCGTTTTTAATCGTCGTGAATCGTCAACTGACGATTCGAGAGGGTTATAAACGATTAAGTTTTTAATTGTTTGAAATCGTCGCAAACCGTCAATTGACGATTCGACAGGATTAAAATAGTTTAAAAATTTAATCGTTTTTAATCTTCTTTAATAATTCATAGACGATTCAAGAGGATTAAAAACGATTAAATTTTTATATCGTTTTAAATCCTCACGAACTATCAATTGATAATTAAACAGGATCGAAAACGATCGAAAATTTTGAATCGTTTAATAACTAAGAATCGTAGACTGATGATTAAAGAGTTTTTATAATCCCTGATTTCAACACATGATTTTGAATAATTTAAAACAATTTGAAATGATTAAAAACAATTTGAATTGAAAAAATTCAGGCTTACCAATTAGCAAAAAAAAAATCAGCTGTACTAAGATGCGCAAGCGCCCCTGGTGGAGTAAACGTACGTATAATGTATAGGTATAGGTATATTAGGGTGGGTCAAAAAAATCGAATAATTTATTTTTGACTTTATACTCTGAAAAATAGGTTCGTAGACACCTAAAAAGAATTCTCTCCAAGTATGAGCTCTTAATTATAACGGGAAGGTCCTCCGCTTTGCCGGTTTCTATTTTTTTCGAATAATCAGATAAAAAAATTTATGTCTCACTTTCAACTGCTTGGAAAAATATTCCGTGACATAGACTTTGTAAGAAATTGAATGCTCTACAAAAAAGGTCTCTTATGATTTTTTCAAAAACTCAACCGATCGAAAGATATTCATAGTTGAAGTTTGGCTATTTTAAGGAAAATATTCGTTTTTATTATGAATTTTATAAGTTGATGAAAAAAAATTATTTCGAATTGTTGAACTCATAACTTTGTAGGAAATTCACTGCTCTACAAAAATGGTCTCTTATGATTTTTCGATTAAGTGAAGCCGTTACGAGATATCCAACGTCAAACATCAACGAATATCAATATTTCCAGTTTTTGATCAGTAATTCGATAAATTTAAATTTAAATTATTAGTTTCAGGAAAATTTACACAAATTTGAGTTTCGATGGATTAAGAAATGTTATAAACAATTTTTTCAATATTGTTTTCAGTCTTGAGCTTGTTTGATTGCATTAAAACGAGAAATTAGAGCATTTTTTTCGACATATAGCTAATGATTACGATAAAAAACGAAGAACAATTCCAGTACTTATTGCAAGTTGTCAAAGAACATCAAAAACCATATCCAAATTGTAATAAAGAAAATTATTTATAGTAATAGCGTACACGGAAAGAAAGTTCTACCAAAATTTACGATGTTAACATCGTAATCGTGGACTAGACTTTCATTGGCGTCAATTTTAAAATGTCTTATTTCAAAATTTACTATAGTCTTTGTTAAAGTTACGATGTAGATTGTATTCTTTACTATTTAACATCGTAATTTTAACAAAGACTATAGTAAATTTTGAAATAAGACATTTTAAAATTGACGCCAATGAAAGTCAAGTCCACGATTACCATGCTAACATCGTAAATTTTGGTAGAATTTTCTTTCCGTGTACTGTTATGTTAAAAATATTGACAATTATATTGCAATTGATAATTCAATAAAAAAATTTATGGATAAAAAAGTTGAATACTGGTTATTTTTCACTCGATTCAATACTTTTCACATTAAATTTGACAAAAAAATGTGTCATTCACTTTAAATTGAACTAATCATTGGCTATATGTCCAAAAAAATGCTCTAATTTCTCGTTTTAATGCAATCAAACAAGCTCAAGACTGAAAACAATATCAAAAAAAATTGTATATAACATTTCTTAATCCATCGAAATTCATATTTGTGTAAATTTTCCTGACACTAATAATTGAAATTTAAATTTATCGAATTACTGATCAAAAACTGGAAATATTGATATTCGTTGATGTTTGACGTTGGATATCTCGTGACGGCTTCACTTAATCGAAAAATCATAAGAGACCATTTTTGTAGAGCAGTGAATTTCCTACAAAGTTATGAGTTCAGCAATTCGAAATAATTTTTTTTTCATCAACTTATAAAATTCATAATAAAAACGAATATTTTCCTTAAAATAGCCAAACTTCAACTATGAATATCTTTCGATCGGTTGAGTTTTTGAAAAAATCATAAGAGACCTTTTTTGTAGAGCATTCAATTTCTTACAAAGTCTATGTCACGGAATATTTTTCCAAGCAGTTGAAAGTGAGATATAAATTTTTTTATCTGATTATTCGAAAAAAATAGAAACCCGCAAAGCGGAGGACCTTCCCGTTATAATTAAGAGCTCATACTTGGAGAGAATTCTCTTTAGGTGTCTACGAACCTATTTTTCAGAGTATAAACTCAAAAATAAATTATTCGATTTTTTTGACCCACCCTAAGGTATATCACTATCCATGTTAATTTTACATAGATATATATAGATATAGTTATGCAGCCTTTTTTATTTTTTTATTAATTGTAATTAAACGACACTGAGTTACCTAGCCATTCGCAATAGGAGACCTACAAATTTTTCAAAGAATTTAAAAAAAAAAATCGGTCTGTCGGTTGACCCTGTGGGCCAGCCCCAAAACTTCCCGCCCATTCCGAGCTCCTTGAGCTCGAAAAATTGTTGTGGATACATTTTCGAGCTCTTCGAGCTCGAAAATACTTTTGTATGCGTTTATTTTCGAAAAATAACGTTTTTTACCATTTTTTCTACAACGATATCTCTCGAACGAATAAACCGATTGAGACGTTTAAGGTGGCAATCGACGCGTTTTATTGAGTTCTACAATTGATCAAATTTTGAAATTGATTTATCAAGTCGTTTTTGAGAAATTTCAAAATACTAAAAAAAAATTTTTTTTTTAATTCTTTCGTTAACGGTTTCTCTCGAACAAATAAAGCGATTTTGATTTTTGAGGCGGCATTCGACGCGGCTTACAAAGCTTAAGAGCTGATTAGATTTTGGGATCAATCCATTCAGCGAATTAAAAGTTATTCAAAAAAAACATTTTTGAAAAAATTTATTTTTGAAATATCTCCGAACGTACCCGACCGACTAAGCTCCAATTTTCAGTGTTTATAGTAAATAAAAAGCCGCGTCGAATGACACCTTAAAGTTCAAAATCGGTTCATCCGTTCAAAAGTTACAGAATATTTACATACGTACGTACGTACATACATACATACATACACTCGGACATCATCGTGAAATTAGTCAGAATAGCTTCCTAGGACCTCAAAACGTCGACATCTGTTGGAATTTCGATTTTTACAAACCGGACTGAAACCAATAACTTCCCGAATTTTTGAAAATTTGCAATTTTCTTAGCGGGAAGTTAAAAAATTTGATTCAATTATTAGATTTTATCGCGAGTTATTATGTATACGGGATTCGTACATGACGGACAGGAATTTTTTTTAAACTATTTTGATGTTTTTTTCGTTTTTATTGAACTAAGTAAATTTTTGAAAAGTATGGAATTAATCTCCATTAAATTATCTTCAAAATAATATGCAACATATCTTAATTCCGTAAGCTAACAAAGGTATTATAATTGTAATAGTTGCCGAAGTGAGGCGAAAAAATTTTTCGATCGTAAAGCACTCTCTGGTGCTTCGCATCGTGAGTCGTGAAATACATATTATATACTTCATTTTATCAGTCTAGTAAATTATTTGAGTGGAAAAAAATAAAATAACAATTATTTTATAACTTTTTCTTCCATTTGTTTAAGAAACCCCATAAGTCAATCAACTTCAAATAATTTTTAACTTCCCTTTAAGGAAATTAAAAATTTTCAAAAATTCGTGAAGTTATTGATTTCAGTCCGATTTTCGAAAACCGAATTTCTATCAGATTTTCACGTTTTGAGGTTTTAGGAAGCTATTCTGATTATTCACACGATGATGTCCGAGTTTATGTACGTACGTACGTACATATAAATGTCAATATTTATAATTCTTGAACGGATGAACCGATTTCGATCGTTAAGGTGTCATTCGATGCAGCTTGTTAATATTTAAAAGCCGTGAAAAATTGAGCTTGATCGGTCAAGTGCGTTCGAAGATATTCCAAAAATCAAATTTTTTCAAAAATGTTTATTTTAGATAACTTTTAATGGGTTGGATGGATCACTTCCGAAATCTAATCAGATCTGAAACTTTATAAGCCGCGTCGAATGCCACCTTAACCGTCTCAATCGGTCTATTCGTTCCAGAAATATCATTGGAGAAAATGTATGTCATGGCTCAAGGAGCTTGAATACAGCGGGAACTTTTGGGGCTGGCCCGCAGGATCAACTGATAGACCGATCTTTTTTAAGTAGTTTCAATTAATAAATGGAATTTTTCTTGTTCGAATCTTTTTCAGAGACGCTAACATTATTGTCTTCAATTATTTATTTATTATTTTAATGGCAAGTTTTTCCAGAAAAATGTTTTTTTTGTTTCCTGAAAAATTTTGTTTTCTTGACTTATGAGGTTTCTCAAATAAACGATTCAACTACTTCAATCATCCAAGGCAGTTATATTTTTTTTTCTCTATTATCTAAACGGTTACATTTTATAGTCATGTTGACCCGAGTCAAAATATTAAACGTAAATTGAACGTTTTGAATTTAAATTGAACATTTTTGACGATGACCGGCCTATAGAGAAAGAAATAGATCGGGAAAAGAACGTACAAAGCTTTATCGCTTATTTCTCCAGACTGATTTGCAAAAAGATACGAAGTATCCTGAAGGTCTTCCTTGAGAACACAATTAATGATGCTGTCACCTAAACCAAGAACATTAAATTGAAGACTGACACTGCCATGAGGTTGCTCTATCAAACATTATTTTATCCATAGATAATTAAATCTATAGATAATTAAATCATCATCTTAAATACTACGTATTTTATTGCAAATCAGTCTGGAGAATTTTGCGATAAAGCTTGGTGCATTTTTTTCCTGATCTCTTCCCTTCTTCATGGGCCCGTCATCGTCGAAAATGTTGAATTTAAGTTCAAAACATTCAATTTACGTTTATTACGTTAAAAAACGTTCAATTCATGTTAAATATTTTGACTCAGATATTTCCTTATTTTATCTCTAGATTATATTGACTTTCTATTTAAAATTCTGAACGTAATCAAAGGGAAAAAGCGCGTAAAATTCAGTTTTGTAATATTTGATAAATTTGAAATACCATTTGTCTATTAGAAATTACGGTAAAAACAGTCAGTTGGTAAAAATTGAATCTTATTGAACGTGCTGTTACATGCAAAAAACAAAAATAAACTATCACTTTCGGATTGGAAATTACATCTAGAAAATTTTGAACAAACAATATTTTTGGAAAACTTGAAAAATTTCAAACACCGATTGTTTCTTAAGTTATTAACCAAATTATATAAATTCATTAGGGTGATTCGTTTGCAGCAACTACTTTTTGTTTTTGCTCCTACTTGAAAATATTATTATAGACATTAAAAAAAGAAATTTCTTACAAGTTTCAGCCCTTTATTTCAATTTCAAGTACTATATATTGGATTTTGAAGTTTTCTCATCTAAAATACACAGGAAAGTTAGGATTTTCTTTTTCAATTGTCTATAACTTAGCTGCAATTCAAGTTATCGGGTCACCGTTTGCGGCATTTTGTAGGTAATTTTATACTCTCCAAAATTCTCTTTAGTGATTATACTCGGACTCTGATTGTTTTTCTGTATTGTTTCTGAAAATAATTTTTCTAATAATAATTTGGGTTTTTAATTGATATTAACAAAATAACGAAATTTACAGTAAAAATGCCGATGTCGATTTTTTAGGAAGGTTGATTCTTTACAAAAAAGATCTTTTTAGTGTAGTGGCTCAAGTTTTTTGTTCACATGATATAGGGATTTTAGTAGTTTTGTAAATAAAATATTTGTCAAAACTAAAATCACTAAGGGGAATATTGAAGAGTATAAAATTACCTACAAAATGCCGCAAACGGTGGCCCCATGACTTGAAATGCAGCTAAGTTATAGATAATTGAAAAAGAAAATCCAAACTTTCCTATGTATTTTAGACGAGAAAACTTCCAAATCAAATATAAAGTACTTAAAATTAAAGGCTGAAACTTGTAAGAAATTTTTTTTCAATGGCGATAATAATATTTTCAAGTGGGAGTGAAAAAAAAAATCTTCGCTTGAAATGAATCACCCTAATATACATATATGATGCTAAATTACTGAAATGTCATTAATAAATACTTGGGTGGGCCAAAAAAGAGAACTAATTTTTTTTCCTTTAATTACCGTGAAAAAATTGTTAAAGATGATGAATAAAAAATTCTGGTAAAGCTTCAGCTCTTAAAATTAATATTAAGAGGTCGCTCATTGGGTTTTTTGATTTCCCATTTAAATAACATGGAAAAAAATAATTTTTTAGTTTGGAATTTTTTAACTCAGTAATGCCTCATTGTACGAATAATCCCAGCATACATTTTCGTGGAGAATTTAACGCTCTACAAAAAAACTCTCTTATCATTTTTCGATAAGTACGTTTGTTCAAAAGTTATTCGAGCTCGAAGTCAAGTTAGAGTAAATTTCGAGATCTTTTTACTTTTTCGGCGAAACTATTGGACTTATCGTAAAATGTCATGAATTCTTATTTGTAGACAATTTTATTTCCTACAAATTATCGTTGATACATTTTTTTGAAATTCTGCATTGTTTTCTAGTTATTTACATTTTAATGCCAGGCTCCTAAAAAAGTAGTGTTCTGATCGATTTCAAGAACTTGGCATTAAAATGTAAATAACTAGAAAACAATGCAGAATTTCAAAAGAATGTATCAACGATAATTTGTAGGAAATAAAATTGTCTACAAATAAGAATTCATGACATTTTACGATAAGTCCAATAGTTTCGCCGAAAAAGTAAAAAGATCTCGAAATTTACTCTAACTTGACTTCGAGCTCGAATAACTTTTGAACAGACGTACTTATCGAAAAATGATAAGAGAGTTTTTTTGTAGAGCGTTAAATTTTCCACGAGAATGTATGCTGGGATTATTCGTACAATGAGGCATTACTGAGTTAAAAAATTCCAAACTAAAAAATTATTTTTTTCCATGTTATTTAAATGGGAAATCAAAAAACCCAATGAGCAACCTCTTAATATTAATTTTAAGAGCTGAAGCTTTACCAGAATTTTTTATTCATCATCTTTAACAATTTTTTCACGGTAATTAAAGGAAAAAAAATTAGTTCTCTTTTTTGGCCCACCCTAATAAATACACATACGGTCAACAAGAAAGCATAATCTCAAAAAATTAAAAATCTTAGTCTTTTAGTTGCAATGACATAAAGGACACATGAGCCACACCACTTTAGATTGTGAGTAAAAAATTTGTAGCTGAATGCATGAATCTCGTTCATACAATATTGAAGAATATTTTAAGAAACGTGCGCTTATGTTCACATGAAAAAGATGTGTATGTATTTTTTTATATATATGTATAATCTTACGGTATTAACAACAATGCTGTCGAAATATATTTGTTGTGTGAATTTTCAGTTTCAAAAAGATTGATAGCTCTTGTGTTGATACTGATCTTTTTATATGTCCAAATTTTGAACAGGCCTGTAATTTTCAAGTTCTTATATATATATATATATATATATATATATATATATATATATTTTTTTTTTTCAATTCTATAGACATATTATTTATGTATAGGGGAAAGGGGGGTCAATCAAACCACGGGGCAATTGAACCAGTAAGCTTAAAAAATGAAAAAAAATATAAAAATGAGTTGTCCTCTTGGAATTATATTTTAATACACTAAACCTTAGTCTGATCAAAATTTCAAACCAATATCATGATTTAGTTTTAAAAAATTCAAGTTTTTTGTTTTTAGGTATCTAAACCTTGATTTCTGCTCTTGGCAAATTGTTTAATAACTTTTTAATTTTCAAATGAAATCTTAAAATTTTTTTGTAATACCTTCTTACATATATTAGTCATGAATTTCTAGCTTTACTTCTAGTAAAATAGTTCTTGAATATATTTTTAAACTAATTATTTCAATAAAACCATATGGGGTCAATTGAACCAGTATTCTCGGGGACGGTTGAACCACACGAATCACACTGTGAGTAATCCGACATGCGCGCGTATCTTGACAGAATGTCAAAACAAACTAAACTAACCAAGAAAAAAAATAATTATATTGACAGAAGTTTTGAAAGTGATTGTTATAACATATAATGTTATATAAAATAATCAATATTATTAAAAGTGTTGTAATTTTAGTTTTAAGCTGTAATGAATAGTGAAATATTCATTAAAGTCATTCATTGGTGGTTCTAATACTCTTGGTTCAATTGCCCCCGCAAAGGGGACCATTCATTCGGAACCAGAAATTACAATATTATTTTACGATTAAAGACGATTCATGACGATTAAAAATTTCAAATCGTCATGAATCGTTTTTAATCTTCATTCGGAACCAGAAATTACAATATTATTTTACGATTAAAGACGATTCATGACGATTAAAAATTTCAAATCGTCATGAACCGTTCTTAATCTTCATTCGGAACCAGAAATTACAATATTATTTTACGATTAAAGACGATTCATGACGATTAAAAATTTCAAATCGTCATGAACCGTTCTTAATCTTCATTCGGAACCAGAAATTACAATATTATTTTACGATTAAAGACGATTCATGACGATTAAAAATTTCAAATCGTCATGAATCGTTTTTAATCTTCATTCGGAACCAGAAATTACAATATTATTTTACGATTAAAGACGGTTCATGACGATTTGAAATTTTTAATCGTCATGAATCGTCTTTAATCGTAAAATAATATTGTAATTTCTGGTTCCGAATGAAGATTAAAAACGATTCATGACGATTTGAAATTTTTAATCGTCATGAATCGTCTTTAATCGTAAAATAATATTGTAATTTCTGGCTCCGAATGAAGATTAAAAACGATTCATGACGATTTGAAATTTTTAATCGTCATGAATCGTTTTCAATCGTAAAATAATATTGTAATTTCTGGTTCCGATTGAAGATTAAAAACGATTCATGACGATTAAAATTTTTAATCGTCATGAATCATTTTTAATCGTAAAATAATAAATCGTCTTTTGATGATTTGGGACGATTAAATCTGAAAATCCATGACGATTATGACGATTAAAGACGATTAATGATGATTTAATTTTAAATCGTTTTTAATCGTCACAAATCGTTTTGTTTAATCAGGGTGTTTGCGTACTATGATGCTTCCGAAAACCGGATTGGAAAGGATCAAGCAGTTCATTAAATTCCAAATAATCGACAATTTGGTTGGCAATTATTCTTTCGAATACCTTAGCCAAGTGTGATAGGTTGGCAATCGGCCGAGTGTCTGAAGGAGATCTAGGCGGAGTGACTTTGTTAAGAGAAATGATGTAAATAACTTTCCATATCTCAGGAAAAGTGCTCCTGTCAAGAGACCTGTTAAACAGTAATGTCAAATAGAGAGATATTTGAGGGATATGGTCTCTAAGCCACCGCAGGTCCAGTCCATCTGGACTATTTCCCTTAGATTTCGACATGGTGAGATGTATAGCCTTAGTTACATCGACAATATCAATTTTTGACCAATGAAATGTGCAATCAACTTGACTTTGATAGCGAGAAGGAAGATTTTCGACAAAATCATAGTCACAAGGCGGATGCTTTCTAACTATGTTAGCGTAGAACTCATTTAACTCGATAGCATCAAAAAAAATTTAATGGTGAGGAAGAGTTAGAATTTATCACTCCGAGATGTTTCAGCTTGCTCCAGACAGCTGAACCATATGGCAGATTTGACAGTTCTTTCTTGAGGTAAACTTCCCGTGCATGATTCAATTCAGTTTTCAGTTCCTTTCTTTTCAATTTAAATAGTGACAGCAGATTTGGATCTTGATTTCTTTTAGCCCGTTTATAAATCGAATCTCGTTCTTTACACTTCCATTTTAGTTCCTTAGTGAACCACAGATTTCTGCGTCGCATAGTTTGCTTTGTAAGTAATGGAGCATAGATATCTAATGAAGATAACACTTGTTCTAAAAAGATAGAGAGCAATTCATTTGGATCAGCAACTTCAAGTGATGCATTATCAACTTTTAGGGCATCCATTAATGTGTTAGAAAGAGCTGGATGATCACAACTGTGAGAGAGAGAGAGAGAGAGAGAGAGAGAGAGAGAGAGAGAGAGAGAGAGAGAGAGAGAATGTTTAAGGACGTGTGTGACAGCTTGATAATTTTCGAAATAGCTTACATGATCCGCGTGAACTGTGCTAATTAACGTCACTTGGGAAGCTCCAACACCTTCGGGCAGCACTTTTTTGGTTGAAAATATATGAAGTTGGGAAGTTCCCACGTGAGCCATCAGCTCTTTATCTCCAAAAATAATGGCGGTAGGCTGATTGCGATTATTAGTTATGAATTTTATTTCAGTTCGTCCGGAATCATGCACGGAAAGAAAATTCTACCAAAATTTACGATGTCAACATCGTAATCGTGGACTAGACTTTCATTGGCGTCAAATTTTAAATGTCTTATTTCAAAATTTACTATAGTCTTTGTTAAAACTACAATGTAAGTCGTATTCTTTACTATTTAACATCGTAATTTTAACAAAGACTATAGTAAATTTTGAAATAAGACATTTAAAAATTGACGCCAATGAAAGTCTAGTCCACGATTACGATGTTAATATCGTAAATTTTGGTAGAATTTTCTTTCCGTGTGCACGGTAATGTTTTCAAAATCACGTTGTTGGATTATATTTTCGAAGTGACTGGCTGATATTACATTCGGTAGCTCCTTTTTTTTTTGCCACGATTGCATATTTTTCATCATTTCATTAAAACTTTCAAGTTCTGCGGCCTCTTGATGCCTGTAAAATTATTACATTAGTGTAATAAATAAAGTTTTATGAAAATGCGTAATTTAGGAGTAGGAATGAATAAATTGTCGCACGAAAAAAAAGAATATTAAAAATTAATAAATAAAAGTAAAAAGTGGAATCTGTTATCAATAATTAGTACTATTATGTGCTTAATGCAAAGTACTTTACTAATTTTTGTAGATTCCTAAAAACTACTATCAATTATTTCAAAAAGTAACTAAATTTTATTACTTTTAGGTATAATACGTGATTTATTAGTGAAAGTTACTTAATTTCTGGCATAATCTATTAAAAAGTAATGATTAGTCAAATTAAGAATTGGTAACTAAGATACTGATTTTTTCAGCCGAAAATTGCAATAGTTACCTACTTTTATTTTATAAATTTGATATCACTGATCAATTATTAGCTTAAAATATTATTTATTCATCATTATAAATTAATTTAGAATATACATAAATCGAATAAGTTGCAAATAATAAAATGAAAAATTAGTATACTAGATACTGATTTTTTGCTCATAAAAATACCGAAAATTTTTAACTCTTATTTTATAGACTCTATCCCATTGACTAATAATTGATATTAAATGTCATTTATCTGTTATTATAAATTAATTTATTATGTACGTATATCGAATAAGTGGTAAATAATAAAATGAAAAATTCGTATACTACATCTTTATATATTTATACGTACGTTTACTAATTTTTCTGTTCCTCATTTTTTTAAATTTTTTATGTTTCTTTGGATAGTAATAACTGTAGATACCAATTCGTCGATTTTTTTTCATATTAATTTTAATATTCGAAATTACAAATTTTGGTCTTCTATGTGTATCAAATTTCGATTTCAAATAATAGCCATTTTGTAAGATATATAATGATCCTGGCTTGATATTAGTATCGAATATACTAATTTTAAGTCGAAAATAAACTACAAACTATTGAAATTTTGAGCATCATTTTTTTCCGTGCGGATGTCGGCGATTGTCTTAGAATTGTTGAAACGGGGAGTTATTATTTTAGACTGTTTTTCATATATACATTAAAAACTTACAAAAGTGATACATCATTGTAGATTAAACGCAAACTGCGAAATTGTCGTTGACACGCTTTGTACAAATCTCTGCGAAATCGAGCTTTGCAATCTGCATTAGGATCTGGTTCATGAGAATGATGTTCCTTTCCTTTCTTGTACGTAAATTCATCCGTAATAGATAGTTTTCCTTCAGCGTGACAGGCTGTATTGCTATCTGAAGAACAGAGAAGTGTCCTAAAACAAGCAAACAGATCCAAATAATAATATTATATATATATATATATATATATATACATACATACATACATATATAGGGGAGGGGGGAGGGGCAAAAAGGGATAGGGTAGGCAAAACGAGGTACCCCTAAAATTTGGTAAAAAAAAATTTTTTTTTTTCGTTTAATTACTGCATATCCGATATTTTTGAGCATTTTAAGCGCTACGCATAACACCTGGGGCTAAACGGAGCAGTCCAAAAATCGAAAAAATGATTCTATCAAATTTTTATCGTCAAATTAAAAAAAATTTAATATATTTCCACATTTTTAGCTCTACCCATAACACCTAGGGCAAAATGGACCAGCCGAAAAATTCTGAAAAATGATTCTTTCATATTTTTTTCGTAAAATTTAAAAAAAATTAAAACGTTAATTCATTTTTCGGCTGATTTCCTGTAGCTGGGCCAAATTTGGCCACTAGAAATATTCGAAAATGATATTTTATTTTTTAATTGATAACAATCCAATTAAAAAAAAAAAAAAAAATCATTATTTTATGGAGGTGGGCCTTTCTGCCCCACAAAAAAAAATTATTTCTCCCATCGTATCCACCAATGATGTAAAATGTAATTTTTCTGTATGTATTTTACATAACAAAATTTTATTTAATGAAATTTGATCAACTTTCAGAAATTTTTTTTATTTACTTTTTTAAAGGATATCCCATTTTGCCCGCCAGAAAAGAAAATTTTATTTTTTAATGGCAGCTAAAAATTTTCTCTATTTTCCTTAAATATCATTAAAAACAAAAAAATTTGGCGTATTTTAGTTAGCGAAAACTTATTATTTCCATAGGTACCCCCTTTTGCCCCCTCCCCTCCCCTATATATATATATATATGTTTTTGAGTGATTCGAAACATTTTTTTTCTCGTTTGACTTTAAAATAATTTGTGTACATTATAAACAATACCATACCGAGTTCAAACTGAAAAACTGAAGCTGAAAAGAGAGAGTGAAAATTTCGATATTATTAAAGTGTTCGAAATTCCCGAGTGCCTTCAAAGAAATCATATTTTGCGGTAAAAATATTAAATCTTCATATGAATTTGTTATGCTGTAACATATGCCATAACGAAAAAAAGTTTTGAAAAAAAAAAACGCTTTCTTTATTTTATTAATTTACAAATTTTTTAAGTTTTGGGACATGCTCTTCAACTTCAGTTTTAAAGCACAAATTTGATGTGGTATTTTCTTTTGTTTTTCTTATACTGATATTTTAAAAACTAACAGCTAATTAAAATTATTTTGATCAATGATTGGAAAATCATTATCAACGAAACTTATTTTAATTCTTGATTGGACACAAAACAATTAATAAAATTTTTTTTCATTATTCGTTTTGTAGTTCAAATTAATTTTCGATACATAAATTCCGAAAAATTCATTAGGAACAGAAGGATAAATTTTATTATGTTCAATTATCGAATATAAGGTAAATAATCAATTGAATTGTATTTAATAGATTATTGTGAATTTTATGAATAAGGTTAAACTAAAAAAATTACTGATTCCTTTGTCTTAGTGACGATTAAAATTGCGACTTTTTATTGAAATATATTTCGCAACCTCTACCGAGAGCAGCAGTAAAAATATATCTAAATTTATTTGGACTTATTTTAATGAACATACAACTTTCGTTTTGTATTTTTTTTTTTTCTTTCTTACCGATCACCATTTTTTAAACGTTTTCCATACCGGTATCGATACCCTTCGATAATTCGTTCCGGTAATGAAACAATGGAATCATTTTCACGCCGCTTCCGCGTTCTTGCAGGTCCATTATTAACAGCCATAATCAATCAAATCCCCAATTGAATATTCACATCCGTTCAACACGTAGTTGCGATGAACACTAATGATCACAAAGGACTGAAGCTATGCGTACGACTTACCCCTACCATGAAATAAATGAGCAACAAGCTTAACCGTCTTAGTATCACTAACATAAAAGTCAAGACATTAGGATACTGTGGCGGTGGTGTGAGAGGGTGGTGGTGGTTCAACTGTTACATGCGCGCTAAAAGTCTGCACTTGCGTTATGAGCCATTCTTTTCATATATATATAGTACAAAGCGGGAACTTAGCGTATCGATGGCAGAAGCGTAATTTCAGAGGAACGAATTTTGGCCGTATTAAAAATCCGGAGAATGTAAAAATTATATATTTTTTTGCATTAACCCTTCACTTAATTATTAAGTTTTCTTTAATAAAATGAGAAATTACGAATTATCACTTGCACAACAAAAAGTTAAACATGAAATTTAATTTAACAATTTATTGAAAAAAGATCATAAATTATTGTTATTTGTCATCAATTATGGGAAAAAAAATTAAGCTCGATTTGACTATTAATTTAAAAGAAAATAATTTCAAATATTGTAGTTATTGATTGGAAAAAAATAATGAACAAAATGTATTGAAATTATATATTTGGGAAATAAAAAAAAAATTTTTAAATTGTTGCATTTTTTCTTAATTGTGTAATTTTCGAAACATTAAGCAGTCAAAAAATTACTAGTTTCCCTGATTAAAAACTCCGATTGAATCTGATTGAATCTGATTAAAACTCAATCAGAATTCTATCAGTTTCAATCAGAAACAAATTTCCAATCAGAAATGTTCGGGAGCGTTCGAGGGTTCTGATTGACTTTCTATCAGTTTCAATCAGATTCTATCAGAAAAAAATATTTAGTATTTTCTGATTGAAACTGATTGGATTTTCTCTATCAGTTTCAATCAGATTCAATCAGGAAAAAAAATTTTAATTTTCGATTATTTTCCGATTGAATCTGATTGAAACTGATTGGATTTTTCTCTATCAGTTTCAATCAGATTCAATAAGGAAATAATAATTTTTAAAAAATTATTATTTCCTTATTGAATCTGATTGAAATTGATAGCGAAAAATCCAATCAGTTTCTATCAGATTCAATCAGAAAATAATAATTTAAAAAAAATTATTTTCCGATTGAATCTGATAGAAACTGATAGAGAAATGTCCAATCAGTTTCAATCAGATTTAATCGGAAAATAATTTTTTTAAAATTATTATTTTCTGATTGAATCTGATTGAAACTGATTAAATTTTTCTCTATTAGTTTTAATCGAATACAATGAGTGAATAATATTTTATTTTTAAGATTACTTATCATGTTTTTATTAACTCGCTCTCATGTATGTCTGTCCGGTCGCGCCGAGATAAATGTTGGCTCGAAACCTAGCAATGTTTATTATGCTGTCAACAACCTTGAGACAGGAAATGAAGCATAAAAAAAATTATTATACTCATACGAAAATTTATTATGCTGTATCACAATACTTACTACGCGCGAGAGACTTATCGATAAACTTTAATAACAATTACTTTCATACGTTATAATAATTCTGATGCGGCGTAACAATTTTTTGTATAGGTAAAATAATTTTTTGGATACTTCACTACCTGTTTTAAGAGCAGCACAATAAAAATGGCTAGGTCTCGAGCCAACATATTTCTCCGTGTAGAATATTCTAATTGATTTTAAACTATCTTCCTGATTAGCTAGATATATTGCTAAAGTTTCTAGTAAAAATGAAACGAGGCACTGGCTAGCACCTCGCTAGCGTCGCTGTAGAAACCTCAAATTTCTCATAATATAAAAAAATTTAGTGCTCCAGATTTAGGCCTCAATTTCTCAAATGACGTAACCTACGCAGATTCCCTCACTTTTTTTCGTTAAAAATAAATACTTTGGACGGGGAATCTCAAAAAAGTTGACCCAAAAATAAATAATTAATTACCAATTTGCAGAAAAATTACCGGAACCTCTATAAAGTATAATGAATGAAAATGAATATTTATTTTTATTTATCTCCATTCAAAAAAAATTTAATGGTTACTATGAGAAAATAGTTAACTGAAAGAAAATTTAGTAGGGGAGCCTGGGGCACAATGCCCCCTTCCCCAAAAATTATAACAACAAAAGTTTTTTTTATTTCCCGTCAAGTTATGACCTTTGTAATGTTTTTATCATATTTTAGGTCAATATGTGATATATGGGGTAAAATGGACCACTCAAAACAAAGAAATAGTAACGAAAAAATTAACTTGACGAAAAATAAAAAAAAAAAATAATAATTTCGTTACAATTTTTTTTCGAGTGTTCCATTTTGCTCTGCACATCACGTATTGATCTAAAATGTCACAAAATTAGTATAAAGGTCATAACTTGACGGAAAAATTGAAAAAAATAATTTTTTTGAGTGGTCCATTTTACCCCACATAGCACATATCGGCCTACAATATGATTAAATCATTATAGAGGTCATAACTTGACGGAAAATAAAAAAAAAATTTTTACCTAATTTTTGAGGGGGGCCTTCGTGCCCCAGGCTCCCCTATCGTTTCTTCAATTAAAATACAAAAATTTATTGAGGACAAAATGTTTGATTTTGTATTCTATATTATTTCGGAAATTAAAAAAAAAATTTTTTTTGAGACCTACTAAAAGTTTGTCCAGGAATATATAAAAGCGAATAATAATAATAAATTAATCAATTTATTTTATTTTTACACATAAATTTTTCTAAGTACTCAGATTTTTTTTTAACTCGAAAATTTTCCAAGTCCAGAAAACGGTAATTTTTTTTTTGAGGATTTTGAGAGCTCCGTTAGAAGTCAAAACCGATGAAGAGTTTGCATTTAGACTTCATAGATTTAGAGTGCCAATATTGTATTATTTTCCGACCGGTAGATAAAAGATCAAAGGAATTGAATTTTTTGAGGTCCAAACTAGAATTTGTTTTTTGACTCGGGCATATTATCTATGAGATAAAAGTAGTTTAACATTGGACAGTTTAAAAATGGTAAGTTTAATATAGTATAAATCTTTTTTACTTTAGAATGTTCTACTGTTAAGTTATAGCAATTTAAAAAAAAAAGTTATTTAATTTACATACTTTTTAAATGGAAAAATTTGATAGTCGAGAAAAAGTACTTTAAATTAAATTTAAGAGCTAAAATTTTCAGGGAATTTTTCTCAATATAAACGGCAAAATTATCTTGTGTTGGCTAGAAAAAAAAAATTTCGTTTCAAACAAAACGGATTCAATTAGAAAATAATAATTCATTTATCGATTATTTTCCGATTGAATCCAATTAAATCCGACAGAAAATTTTCAATCAGTTTTAATCCGTTTCAATCGGAAAATAACAATTCAGATAATATTAATAATTATTAAAATTTGGGCAGATATAAATTTCATTTGTCATGAATTCAGCAATTTTTGAAGTATCAAAGTATAGAATTCTATCGGTCTTTCCAATTTAATAAATTTAATAAAAAGTGAAAATAAGCATTTTTCAGGATTATGTATAAACTTTTTTTGAAGAACTGTATTGATTGAATTAAAACTATCACAAAAATAAAAAAAAGCATTAATAAAAAATTATATATACTTAGGTTGGTTAAAAAAAAAAATTTTTTTTTAGTATCCAAAAATTGAAAGTATACCTAAAAACCAAAATTTCTGTACTAATTCAAGCTCTTAATAATAATACTACGGTTTGCGTCCAGCCGTTTTTATTCATATTTACAGAGTATTTAAATAACACGGGAAAAAACTTTTTATATTTTAGAATTTTCTAACTTATAATCTAATCAACGAATTATGATGCACGATAGATATTTTTGTAGGAAATTGAATGCTCTACAACAAAAGTCTCATCATTTTTTGATAAATCTAACTGTTCAAAAGTTATTTGAGCTTAAAGTCAAATTTATAGTAAATTTTAAGATCTTTTTAATTTTCCAGCGAAACTATCAGTTTTGTCAGAATATCTTATAGAAACTTTTTTGTGGGTAATTCCATTTCTCAAAAATTATAATGAATGAAGTTTTCCAAAGTTTTGCTTTTTTTTCTAGTTATTTTCATTTCAATATCAAGTTCTTAAAAAAATAGTTTTCTGATTTATTTTTTATAAATTCTAAAATATATTTTTTGTATTTAAACTTATATTTTTTAAATAAATTTTTTCATGGGGGTGTTTAACGCAAGGATTTCCGTATGCAACTAATAGAAAAAAAAGTTGCTTGAACCCAGAGAAAAATTTCTTAAGAGAAAAGATATATATGGAGGAGAGAAAATTCATCAGTCCTAAGCAATAGCAGTAGGAGTAATTCGGTTCTCGCCACTAGATAGCGCCTACTACTTGTGTAGTGTCCCTGGTAAGAAACTTCGTTCAGACGTATTATATTCCAGACTTGGAAGCAATTCTAACAAGAGCACTCCTCTGTTCTTTGACAGAGTGACAAGTACAATTTTTGGTGGTAATATAGTATATTCTATATTACTTCATGACATGCAATCTAATTGTTTATATAGATTCAACGTAGATTTTGAAACATTCGATTTTTTGATTTTCTACCGTTTAATAATATATACAATTATTTGTCCCGAGAATCGGTAATTGTTTATTAATTTACAATTGAAACCTTCCGAAAATATCCGATTAAATCTGATTGAAACTGATTGAAATTCTATAATAAATTCTGATTAAATCTGATTGAAACTGATTGAAAGTCAATAGGAAATTCTGATTAAATCTGATTGAAACTGATTGAAATTCAACAATAAATTCTGATTAAATCTGATTGGAACTGATTGAAAGTCAATCGGAAATTTCCGATTGAATCGGAATCGAATTCTTCGGAAGTTTCCGATTAAATCTGATTGAAACTGATTGAAAGTCAATCAGAAATTTCTGATTAAATCTGATTGGACGTTTTCAATCAGTTTCAATCGGAGTTTTTAATCAGGGACATTACGGACATGTACATTTGACTCGAGAGATAGCTCTAGTCGAATTATCGGTGATGATTATATGTGTAGAGTATGTAAAAGCAATGAAGAAGTAATTAATTGTTTGCTATTATGAAATATCTATGTTTGGATTGGTTGTATAAATAAAGGAGGTCTCCGTTTACTCTAAGTTTATAATTATTTTATGTATTTTTGTCAATAGTAATTATATAATAATAATACTTATATCAATAATAAATATAATAATAATTATTACAGTAATAATTGTAGTAATAAGAATTATAGTAATAATAATAATAAAAATTATAATATTAATAATACTAATTATAATGGCAGTTTAGAGTGGAAATAATAAAAATAATTTTTTTTAAATTCGAAATAGATTACCATATACAAATGTTTCCACAGAATTCATTTACAGGGGTCAAAAACGTCATAGCCCTGATTAAAAAAAGAGATTGGAAGAGATTCAAAAATTTCAGATTTTTCAACTGTATTAAGAAGTATTTGAAAAAATTAAAAATTCAGAAATTCGAATACTTTTAAATCCTCCTCGGTGATTATAAAGTATTTAAAGTAATTCAGAATCATAAAATTTTAATACTTTTAAATTCACTTTTGATATTAGAAAATATTCAAAGCGATTTAAAATTTTAACTTTATAATACTTCTGAATTCACTTGAACGATTATTAAGTATTTAAACTCGACAATTTTGAATCGCTTTAAATACTTTATAATCTCTGAGGTGAATTTAAAAGTATTTGAACTCGATCATTACAAATCGCTTTAAATACTTTATAATCTCTGAGGTGAATTTAAAAGTATTTGAACTCGATCATTTCGAATCGCTTTAAATACTTTATAATCTCTGAGGTGAATTTAAAAGTATTTGAACTCGATCATTACAAATCGCTTTAAATACTTTATAATCTCTGAGGTGAATTTAAAAGTATTTGAACTCGATCATTTCGAATCGCTTTAAATACTTTATAATCTCTGAGGTGAATTTAAAAGTATTTGAACTCGATCATTTCGAATCGCTTTAAATACTTTATAATCTCTGAGGTGAATTTAAAAGTATTTGAACTCGATCATTACAAATCGCTTTAAATACTTTATAATCTCTGAGGTGAATTTAAAAGTATTTGAACTCGATCATTTCGAATCGCTTTAAATACTTTATAATCTCTGAGGTGAATTTAAAAGTATTTGAACTCGATCATTACAAATCGCTTTAAATACTTTATAATCTCTGAGGTGAATTTAAAAGTATTTGAACTCGATCATTTCGAATCGCTTTAAATACTTTATAATCTCTGAGGTGAATTTAAAAGTATTTGAACTCGATCATTTCGAATCGCTTTAAATACTTTATAATCTCTGAGGTGAATTTAAAAGTATTTGAACTCGATCATTACAAATCGCTTTAAATACTTTATAATCTCTGAGGTGAATTTAAAAGTATTTGAACTCGATCATTTCGAATCGCTTTAAATACTTTATAATCTCTGAGGTGAATTTAAAAGTATTTGAACTCGATCATTACAAATCGCTTTAAATACTTTATAATCTCTGAGGTGAATTTAAAAGTATTTGAACTCGATCATTTCGAATCGCTTTAAATACTTTATAATCTCTGAGGTGAATTTAAAAGTATTTGAACTCGATCATTACAAATCGCTTTAAATACTTTATAATCTCTGAGGTGAATTTAAAAGTATTTGAACTCGATCATTTCGAATCGCTTTAAATACTTTATAATCTCTGAGGTGAATTTAAAAGTATTTGAACTCGATCATTACAAATCGCTTTAAATACTTTATAATCTCTGAGGTGAATTTAAAAGTATTTGAACTCGATCATTTCGAATCGCTTTAAATACTTTATAATCTCTGAGGTGAATTTAAAAGTATTTGAACTCGATCATTTCGAATCGCTTTAAATACTTTATAATCTCTGAGGTGAATTTAAAAGTATTTGAACTCGATCATTTCGAATCGCTTTAAATACTTTATAATCTCTGAGGTGAATTTAAAAGTATTTGAACTCGATCATTTCGAATCGCTTTAAATACTTTATAATCTCTGAGGTGAATTTAACAGTATTTGAACTCGATCATTACAAATCGCTTTAAATACTTTATAATCTCTGAGGTGAATTTAAAAGTATTTGAACTCGATCATTTCGAATCGCTTTAAATACTTTATAATCTCTGAGGTGAATTTAAAAGTATTTGAACTCGATCATTACAAATCGCTTTAAATACTTTATAATCTCTGAGGTGAATTTAAAAGTATTTGAACTCGATCATTTCGAATCGCTTTAAATACTTTATAATCTCTGAGGTGAATTTAAAAGTATTTGAACTCGATCATTTCGAATCGCTTTAAATACTTTATAATCTCTGAGGTGAATTTAAAAGTATTTGAACTCGATCATTTCAAATCGCTTTAAATACTTTATAATCTCTGAGGTGAATTTAAAAGTATTTGAACTCGATCATTTCGAATCGCTTTAAATACTTTATAATCTCTGAGGTGAATTTAAAAGTATTTGAACTCGATCATTTCGAATCGCTTTAAATACTTTATAATCTCTGAGGTGAATTTAAAAGTATTTGAACTCGATCATTACAAATCGCTTTAAATACTTTATAATCTCTGAGGTGAATTTAAAAGTATTTGAACTCGATCATTTCGAATCGCTTTAAATACTTTATAATCTCTGAGGTGAATTTAAAAGTATTTGAACTCGATCATTTCGAATCGCTTTAAATACTTTATAATCTCTGAGGTGAATTTAAAAGTATTTGAACTCGATCATTTCGAATCGCTTTAAATACTTTATAATCTCTGAGGTGAATTTAAAAGTATTTGAACTCGATCATTTCAAATCGCTTTAAATACTTTATAATCTCTGAGGTGAATTTAAAAGTATTTGAACTCGATCATTTCGAATCGCTTTAAATACTTTATAATCTCTGAGGTGAATTTAAAAGTATTTGAACTCGATCATTTTGAATCGCTTTAAATACTTTATAATTTCTGAGTCGAATTCAAAAGTATTTACATTTGACTACTTTAAATCGCTCTAAATACTCTATAATCGCTGAGATGAATTTAAAAGTTTTCGAACTGGAACATTTCGAATCGCTCTGAATGCTTTATAATCGCTGAGGTGAATTTAAAAGTATTCAAACTTGAGCATTTTGAATCTCTTTAAATCTTCTGAATTCACCTCAACGATTGTAAAGTACTTAAAGCGATTGAAAATGGTCGAGCTTGAACACTTTCGAATTGACCTCAACGATTGTAACGTATTTGGGGCTAATCAAATTTTTCAATTCATAATACTTTGAATTTAGCTTAGTTATTTGAGATAAGTGAGTTTTTACTTACTGTTCAAATCTAATCACGATTGTACGTCTATTAGAGAGTGACAAGGAAAGAAGACCAGCCTCTTCTTAATTTTATAAATCATTTAAATTCAATTGAGTTTCTTATCGAAGTATTTTTATTTTATCGAAACGATAAGCAATACAAACTTTTTAAACTTACATATCTAATTTTCACTTAGTTCATCTGTTTCACTAATCAAATGGTCTCTTTCCTCTTCGTGATCAAGGGTGTTATTGTAACCTATTTCCATATTTCCATGACCATTATCAACAGTATTATCATCATCATCATTAGGGTCCGTATCCTCATTATCATCGTTCTCATTTTTGTCATGCTCATTAACGTCCCTCTTATCGCCATCTAGGTTTTTTTTGCTAGTTGATTTTTTTTTGTTTTTGGAGGAGGGATTTTTTAAGCGAGCGATAAACTTTGATAAATAATAAAAAAAATTTCGGAATTCAGTAGTTTTTTCATGATCTTCCAATCGTCTCGTGTAAACGGAATTATTCAAATAGTAGTCGTACAAATCTAAAATCATTAAAAAATACTGAGTTACATAGTGCTGATAAGATTTTCGGATTTTTCGTACAGGTGTTTTTATATATTTAAAAATCCGGGAATTTTTTTTTTTGTGATTGCAATCACATCCAAAATTTTTTTTTCGAACATATTTGAATAGTGTGGGGCAAAATTAAACTGTCCAGCAAGTTAAAAAAAGAGCCGAAAGTAAATCCTTCACTAAAAATAGGAACCGAAGATTCATATGTATATATTATATTAGGGTGTGTCGAAAAAGAACCATTTTTTTTTTTGAAGGGAGGGGGGGGGGCACCAGAAATCGATAGTATATGACAAAATAAAAATCCTCTCAGAAGATCAGCTCTTAAATTTAAGTTTTAGAGGAAGATCATCGCGGTTTTTAATTTCCCTTTTGAATAACATGGGAAAAGAAAATTTCACCTCGGCAATGAGTCATCGTACAGATAAGCCCAGCATACATTTTTTTAGGGAATTTAATGCTCTACAAAAAACGTCTTTTTTTATTTTTTGATAAATTTATCTGTTCAACATTTATTGGAGCTCAAAGTCGAGTTAGAGTAAATTTAGAGATCTCTTTACTTTTTCGTTGAAACTATCGGACTTATCATAAAATATCATATTATCTTTTTTGTAGATAATTTAATCTCCTACAATTCATCTCTGATCAATTTTTTCAAATTTCCGCATTGTTTTCTTTTTGTTTCCATTTTAATGCCAAGCTCTTAAAATCGATCAGAACATTATTTTTTTAAGAACTTGACATTAAAATCGAAATAATTAGGAAATTATGCAGAATCTAAAAAAACTTTGTGATAGATAATTTGTCGGAAATATAATTGTCTACAAAAAAGATGCTAAGACATTTTGTGATAAGTTCCATAGTTTCGTCGGAAAAGTACAAAGATATTGAAATTTATTGTGACTCAACTTCGAGCTCCAATAACTGTTGAACAGATGGATTTATTAAAAAATGATGAGACGTTTTTTGTGGAGCGTAAAATTTCCTATAAAAAATTTATCCCAGGCTTATCTGCAGAATGAGTCATTGCCGAGGTAAAAAATTTCAAACTACAAAATTTTTTTTCCCATGTTCTTTCAATGGGAAATCGAAAATCACGATGAGCTTCCTCTAAAATTTGAATTCAAGAGCGGATCTTCTGACAGAATTTTTATTTTGTTATATACTACCGATTTCTGGTGGTGCCTAAAAAAAGAAAAACTAAAATTGTTGTTGAAAAAAAAATCGACAATTTTTTTAACTTCCCGCTAAGAAAATCGGCGATTTTCGAAAATTTCAGAAAGTTATTGTTTTCACCCCGATTTTCGAAAATCGAGTTTTCATCAGATGTCGACGTTTTGAGGCCCTAGGAAGCTATTCTGACTATTTTCAGAATGATGTCCGAGTGTGTGTGTGTGTGTGTGTGTGTGTGTGTGTGTGTGTGTGTGTGTGTTCGCGTGTGTCAACTCTTAGTAACTTTTTAACTAATGAATCGATGTGGATGGTTAAGGCGGTAATCGAAAGAACTTGTTGGTGATCAACTTTCCTGGAAATTTCAGATCATTTGATCATGTAGATTCGAAAATATTGGCGAATTACGAAAAAAACCAATTTTTTTTTTAGTTTCTTAGTGATTTCTCAGAAATGACTTGAATGATCGACTTCAAAATCTAGTCAACTCTAGAATTTGATAAAATGTATTGGTTCATTAGTTAAAAAGTTACTAAGAGTTTACAAACACGAACACACACACACACACACACACACACACACGCGCGCGCGCACACATACATACATACATACATATAGACACTCGGACATCATTCTGAAAATAGTCAGAATAGTTTGCTAGGGCCTCAAAACGTCAACATCTGATGAAAACTCGATTTTCGAAAATCGGGGTGAAAATAATTACTTCCCGAAACTTTTGAAAGTTTACAATTTTCTTAGCGGGCAGTTAAAAATTATATTAACAGGAATTGATCATAACTAAAATAACTTAAACAAAAATGTCATAAATTTTATAGCACAAGTAGATATTTCATAAAAATACTGAATAATATTAACAATTATATAAAAATTAAACTTTGAGCTCGAATAACTTTTGAACCAATAAACTTAACGAGAAATCATTAGAGATCTTTTTTGTAGAGCGGTAAATTCTCTGTAAAAATATGTATGTTTCATTATTTTAGAATTAGATATCCCCAAGTTATAAAATTTTGAACAACGAAAGAAATTTTTCCCATGTTATTTTCATAAGAAACTTTGGTTGGAATGCGGGCTATCTTAGAGTTAATATTAAAAGCTCAAATTTTAAGGGAATTTTTTTTTATCCATTTGGAAGCATTCGAGCCCCTGGGAGTAAAGAAATTCGAAAGCATCCCTGCTAAGGACCACCCTAATAAGCATGGTCAGATCTCCTTATAAGACAAGTTCGGGGATGTAGGGGAAAACATTCTCAGGATTAAGATTTCCTCACTATTGTGTTCAACAGTGTTTCCGCCCAACCTTCGCTATAAAACTATCGCCGTTTTGCGTTCCATTTATGTATTCGGTTTAACTCTGCTCGATTGGACAGTAAATCTATTTTATGTACACGGAAAGAATTTAATAATACTATCTACAATACAAAATTTTTAATTTTAATTATCTAAAATGGTAGTAACATTTTTCAATGGTTTTAATAATTAGTTTTACTATTGAAAATGATAACAGTAACAAATGATGATGGTGACAATTATTATCGAAAATGATAATTCTAACTATTAAAGATTATATTTGTTACAACCGAAGATGGTAATGTTACCATTCAAAGTTGTAAAAATTCTTACTTAAGAATGTATGTGTGCATGAGTGTGCGCATCCTTGTGCATGTGTGTGCACATGTGTGCTCGCACCTGTGTGCGCGTGTGTGTGTGTGTGTGAAATTAATCACTTCCACAGTTAAGCAAATTACACATGGACAAGACTATAATCCTGATATTTGACTTTTTTATTAGCTTAAATGGTCATCATTATTCAGTCTAATAGTAACTGTCACGATCAGGTTATTAAGAATTACGATGTTAATATAATAATAGTAAATATTTAAGATAATAAAAATTATAATTTCTGATTATCATAAATAATTGTAAATTTTACCATATAGTTGGTACACTGATAGAAAAACTATCTTGATTCAAGAAAAATTTTTTCTTTAAAATGTGGTTCTTGTTTCAAAATTTTTAATGGTTTTAATTCAAGAAATAAGTCTTTGAACCAAAGAATTGAAATTCTTGGGTGGAGAAAAAAAATTCTTCGTTTGAGAATATTATTCTTCGATGAAGCCTTTTTTTTTTTGAAACAAAATTCTGACATATTTCGCTTAAGAATTTCTTGCTTCTAGATTAAGATAGGCAAAATGTAAGTTTAAGACATTACCGACTTGTTTCGAGAATGGCGCGATTTTTAAATCAAGATATCAATTTACTCAGCTTGAAAAAAAAATTTTTTTTTATTTTAAAAATAAAAAATTTTAAAGTGATTTTTTAGGACTACATTCATTTACTTCAGAAATGTTAAATTAGAAATTTATTTTTAAAATAATTTTTGTTATCACTTTAAAAACGTCTTCCATCAAGGAATTATTACTTGAACCAAAAATTTTAAGTTCTTAAAATAATAATACGACATTTTTAGTTGAAGAGACAAGTGGTCTTGCTTGAAAAATTCAATAGTATCGATTGAAGATATTATAGTTTTGAGTCAATACACGAGAGTTATCCATCAAAGAAACAAAATCTTTAGAGCCAAAAAAATCGAAATCAAGACAAGAATTTCTTAAAGCAAGACAATTGGTTTTTTTCAGAAATTAATTCTTGGCTCAAGAAAATATTCCTTAAGTCAATATAAAATTTCTATCGGTGTAGATACTACAATGCAGATTACTTAGTTGATAATTTAAATAATATTTTCTATCATAAAATTCAGTTGAAAAATTGTACTATAACTCGATGATAACTTTTACAATGAAATTCTCTTCGTGTATAATTATAAATAAACAGAATTTTTTCGTTCTTTTCCCTAAATTAATAATGTGAAACCACGAAATTGTAAGTATTCTTTAAGAAAATAAATTACTTAATCTACAATATATATGTATATTTGATCTCGATTTTAGTCGTACTATTTGCTAGTCTTATAGCGAGGTTCCAGCGCAAAATTTTCATTGAATTGGTGGGGGAAGCATTCCAAGCGAGTTTTAACAAATTAAGCGGAAGAGCCTTATAATGCGTACTTATAACAAGATCCGACAGTAATAAAAATTGTACTTAAACTCGATAAAGGAGATGGAAACATAGTAAAGAATACTGAATACTGAATACTGAATAAAAATTCAAAAAACGATAAAATAATATTAGGTGACAACCAAGAACAGAATTTGCGACGAAACGATAACAATCCTGGAAATTAGAAAATGACTCATTTCTAAAATTGTTCAATGAAGCCATTAAAATTGTAAACGAAAAAGTGGAAAACGGAACCTTGAGAACAACAAATATAAGAGGAAAAATACATTAATTGGTAGACAAAAGTCTGTAAAAATTGAAAATACCTCTCATCTGTCGTAAAATAATAGGGTCCAATTTTTCAGGTTGGATTTCTTCTACTGATCTTTTTGACTTCATTCCAGTTACTGTACTTTTTAATAAAGTAATTCTATCGAAAAAAAAGAGCGATTGTATTTATAAATAAAGTGGGTCGTTTAGCACTCATTGCTGATTCAAATAAACCCTTTTCCATCAAGCGCTCTTCAGCGATATATATCTGTAAATATAATTATGTTACTTTCTTTTAAGCTATTCTTTATCGCATCTATGTAATTTTCTTACTTTTCTACTTACTTGATCTTTTTCTTCATTCAGTTGGCCAATTTTTGATGGAGTCTTCTCAGATAATAATGTGTCAATATGCTTTTTTAGGAAATCTTTAAAACGAAAAAATAAGTTATTATTTGTTATTTACATATTGCGGGAAGAAGGTTGGATATTCCAATTTGCGTAGAAAATTGCCCACCCAAATTGATGGTGAGAATATCAAACACATAAATTGTATTTCCAGCCTTTCCTTCGTAGCATGTATATTATGTATATTATTAATAATCAAAAAATTGGAATTTGCACCATTGTACCAAAAAAAGATGGAGCATGTATAATACATGTATTACTTTATATATAGATTAGGGTGGTTCATTCGGAGCGACTACAGTACAACCTCGTTATAAGTTATTGGGTTATAAGTTACTTCCCCTCTATTTGTTTTCGCTCGTCTCGAAATGATACCTCCACTCCAGTTCTACTAACGAAGTTTTTAGGTTGTCGAGAGGAGTTTGCATCTGCAGTCCTTTTATAAGTTAATGAAGTATGTGCGTATATATAAATGACAAACGTCAACTAACTTATGAAAAGACTGCGGACACAAACACGAACACGCCGCATACAAATGCAGAAAACTGAGCGATCACCGAGTAAATGATAAGGGTAGGGGAAAACCATTTCCAAGAAATTTTGCTCCTGCAGCCCCTAACAGTAACTTATAACCAGGTTGTACTGTATTTCTTTTCTTCATTAACACTTCAAAATGTTGTTGTAAGCATCGATAAATAAATTACCTGCAAGTTTCAGCCGTTAATCTTAATTTCAAGTACTTTATATTTGCCTACACGGAAAAAGATATATCCGAGAATATATGCCGGCAAAAAAGCATACATACGACAATACTAAAGATACAAGCCGGATATATACTATTTTGCCGGGATATATATTTTTTCGTGCGGGTGATTTTGAAGTTTTCTTATTTAAAATACACAGGAAAGTTAAGATTTTTTTTTTCAGTTCTCTATTGCTTTTTTCTTTATTAGTTCTGAAAATCACCATTTTTTTTTTTTAATATTCTAGGTTTTAGTTGATATCGACTAAAAAACTAGATTTACAGTAAGAATGCAGATAATGATTTCATAGGAAATTTGATTCCCTACAAAAAAAGTACTTTTATTGAAGTGGCTCAAGTTCTTCATCACGTAATACAGAGATTTTATTAATTTTTTTATCATAATATTTGACAAAAATTTTTCTGAAGCTTCTTAAATTTAACCCTTCTTATTGTCATGAATTATTTAAATTAATAAATAGTAATTATTTACTGATTTTAAATTGTTTTTTTATGGGTTTTTCAAACTGTAACAAGTTACGCTTTATGCTAAAGTTTAAAAGTTTAAGAATCGAAAATCATTAATAAGCAAGCGGTTTTTAAATTTTAATTCCCAATTATGTTAAATAAAATAAATATGTTAATGCAGAAATCAATGTCAGTGATTAAAATCAAGATTTCAATGAGTTTTGGCTTAGGTCAGAGCAATAATATATAAAATAACCGAGAAATTCGTTAAAAACTGTTTTTTCAATTTTTTCGTTGATAATATGGTTTGAACTAAAGAACAAGTTTGATGGCATTATATGATGATCAAAAGAGACCATAAAGAGGAAAAGTTTGTAAGATTTTAGACACATTTTAGTACAGTACATTTTGATTTATCTAGAAAAAATAACAAAGAATGTTATTTTTTTAACTTTTGAACGCTCATATCTTTTTAACTTATCAACTAATTTTGACGTTTGAGGTGGCAATAGGCGCGTTTTATTGAATTCTAGAGCTGACTAGAATTTGAAAGCGATGAATTCAGCCGTCTTGAAGATATTTGAAAAAAACCGTTTTCTACCATTTCTTTCTCCAACGATATCTCCCGAACAAATTAACCGATTGAAATGGTTAAGGCGGCATTCGACGCGTTTTATTGAGTTCTAGAGCTGATTAGATTTTGGCATCGATCAATTCGTTTATGAGAAATCAATAAAAAACTAAAAAAAAATGTTTTTTTTTCATAATTCATCAATATTTTCGAGTCTACTTAATCAAATGGTCTGAAATTTTTAGGAAAGTTGACGGCCAACAAGCTCTTTTAATCGCCGCCTTAAACATCTAAATCGATTCAGTAGTTAAAAAGTTATAGACCATACACACACACACACACACACACGCACACACACACACACACACACACACACACACACACACACACACACACACACACACACACACACACACACACACACACACACACACACACAGACACACTTAAAATAGTCAGAATAGCTTCCTAGGACTTCAAAACGTCGACATCTGATGAAAATTCGATTTTCGAATATCGGGGTGAAAACAATAACTTCTAAGCGGGAAGTTAAAAAATTTCTTCTATTTGTTTTTTTGAAATTCCTCAAAATGACTTGATACAGCAATTTTAAAATCTGATCAGCTTTATAACTCAATGAAACACGTCGATTGTCACCTCAACCGTCTTAATCGGTCAATTCGATTGAAAGACATCGTTGGAGAAAAAATGGTAAAAAACGTTATTTTTTCGAAAACAACGGCATACATAAGTATTTTTGAACTGGAACAGCTTAAAAATGTATTCACAACAATGTTTTCGAGCTCAAGGAGCTCGAAAAAAGCGGAAAGTCTTAAGCCTGACCCACAGGGTCAACCGATAGACCGATTTTTTTCAATGTTTACGATAGTTTGAGGTGGTAGTAAAGAAAAAAAAAATAACCGTTCTCAATGAACCACCTTAATATATATCTATATGTAGTAGAGTGGGCCAAAAAAATCAATTATTTTTTTTTATTCAAGCGGCACGGAAAGATGGGATACAAGACACCTTAAAAAAATTCTCATCAAATATGAGCTCTTAATTTTAATAGGAAGATCCTGCTCATCGCAGTTTTTTATTTATTTCTTAGTTCAATAGAAAAAAATTCATACCTCATCATTAATTGATTGTACAGAAAAATATTTTGAAATAATTTTATAGGAAATGTAATGCTCTACAAAAAAGGTATCTTATATTTTTTCCGTAAACCTCACCATTTGAATAATATTGAAGATTTAAATTTGATTATTTTAAGACAAATTTTATTATTGTTTATGAATTTTATAACTAGACAATAAATGACTATTATAAAATGCACAATACAAATTTTAGTAGAAAATTAAATGCTCTATAAAAATGGTATCTTATGTTTTGACGATTAAAATAAGCATTCAAAAGATATTCATCATCAAACTTTCATGTGTACTGATTTTAAAAGTTTTTGATTAGATATTCGAAAAATTACTCTTTGAAGAGTAATTTCGATTTTTATGACAAGTTAACTTTTTTATAAATAATTGGATATTTTTTTCTGTAAAACTGAAACATATTACGATATAATTATAATGAAAACTTTGCTGTTTTTATTAATAAATAATTAACTAAGCGATCAATAATGTACAATTTTTTTTTAAATGTAGACAAAGATACTTACACATAAAAAAAAACTTGAAAAATGTTTTGAAGTTTCTCAGTTGATGTAAACTAAAATTCGTCTAAATTTTCTCAAAACCTATAAATTAAATGAAAATTTTTCGAATATCTAATCAAAAACTTTTAAAATCAGTACACATGAAAGTATAACTATGAATATCTTTTGAACGCTTAATTTAATCGCCAAAACATAAGACACCATTTTTATAGAGCATTTAATTTTCTACTAAAATTAGTATTGTGCATTTTATAATAATCATTTATTGTCGAGTTATAAAATTCATAAACATAAATTAAATTTGTCTTAGAATAATCAAATTTAAATCTTCAATATCATTCAAATGGTGAGGTTTACGGAAAAAATATAAGATACCTTTTTTGTAGAGCATTACATTTCCTATAAAATTATTTCAAAATATTTTTCTGTACAATCAATTAATCATGAGGTATGAATTTTTTTCTATTGAACTAAGAAACAAATAAAAAACTGCAATGAGCAGGATCTTCCTATTAGAATGAAGAGCTCATATTTGGTGAGAATTCTTTTCAAGTGTCTAGTAATGTTTCCGTGTCACTTGTAAAAAAAAAAAATAATTGATTTTTTTGACCCACCCTAATTTATATATATATGTATATATATTATTCTGCTTTTTTTGTGCGACTATTTTTTTTCCCCTCCCATCCCAAAATTTTGTTGGAAATACCCCCAAAAAAATTCCCTGAGAATTTGAGCCCTTAATATTAATATTAAGTATACTTTCCCAAAGCAGGTGAAAATTTCCAATTTAAAATACACGTAAACTTGGGTTTTTATTTTTTAAACTTCGATAATTCCGCGGCATTTTATGATATCATCTCGCCCAAAGTCGGGATTTTTTCAGAATTAAATGCTCTACAAAAGTGCCCATTGTCGCGAAGTTGTAACTCATACGGGTGGGGTAATACGGTCCGCTAAACCGAATTTTTTCATAGAAATCTTGTTTTTGCTCTCATTATCTTATTAACAACAAGATCACAGAAAAAATGTAAATGACAATTTTATAGAAAATTTAATTTCCTACAAAAAAGATCCTTAGCACCAAATCACTAAGATTGATATTTTCTGATATAAATTATTGAAGTTTACGTAGCATTGAATTCCCATAAAATGTCGAATCTAATCTTAGAAAATATTAATTTTTTATTTGTCTAATATATCAGAAAATATCATTCTGAGTGATTCGGTGCGTAAGACCTTTTTTGTAGGAAATTCAACTTTCTATAAAATTGTCATTTATATTTTTCCTGTAAGTTTTGTTGTTTATGAGATAATGAGAGAAAAAACAAGAATTCTATGAAAAAATTCGGTTTAGCGGACCGTACTACCCCACCCGTATGAGTTACAACTTTGCGATAATGGGCATTTTTGTAGAGCATTTAATTCTGAAAAAATCCCCACTTTGGGCGAGATGATATCATAAAATGCCGCGGAATTATAGAAGTTTAAAAAATAAAAACCCAAGTTTACGTGTATTTTAAATTGGAAATCTTCACCTGCTATGGAAAAGTATTTATTAATAATATTAAGGGCTAAAACTCTTAGGGAATTGTTTTGGGGGTATTTTCAACAAAATTTCGGGATAGAAACGAAAAAAAAAAAAAAATAGTGGCATAAAAAAAGCAGTCTAATATATATATATATATATATATATATATATATATATATATATATATATATATATCTCTATATATTGAAAAGCGATATTGATAGAAGTAATAGTTGAGGATCAACACCAATTGGCACATGGCTTTATCGGGACGATAGCCAATAATAAATTTAAAAAAAAAAATCTACAAACTCATCCTTATCCAGAACATCATAAAATTAAAATGAAGGAAAATTTATAAGAATGAATTAATTGAGTACATTACCGATGATTTTAATATTTTGCCCAATCACGTCATTCTTCAATTTTTCATTTTCTTTTTCTAGTTCATTAACTTTAGTTTTATAATTTTCTATTTCTTCCTTGTTCATGTTCAATTGTCCTTTTAAGTGGTTAATATATTCATACGTTTCTTTTTTTGATGATTTTGGCGATCCAGAAGACATCTACATATTCATAATTATATTAATAAAAAAAACATACATATATATATATATATATATATATATATATATATATATATATATATATATATATATATATATATATATATTATCTCAAAATGAATCAGTGCAATATAAGTGCAAGACAATCAGTCGATATTGTCTGATATAGTAATCCTAGGTATATCATTGATTGAATTTCTAATTCATCGAGAACACGCAAAGAAAAATCATATGTTAAAATAACAAAAACCAGAAAAATAAACGAAAGAAAAATGAAGTTAACCAAATCAGTGATACTTTTCCTATATTTACTTTTTGTTTCATCATTGATTATATCATTGATAATTGCATAATCATTTTTACTTGTTACACGATTCAAAGTATTTACTAATAGTACACGAAGAGAAAAAAATGGGAATTTTTCCAATTCTGCAAGGGGAAAATTCCTTTGTTGGCGTTGTAAATTTTACTATGCCAACATGTAAATTGTAACTATGTCACATAGCAAATTTTGCATTGTTACATAGGAATTTTTTCTATAATGACAATGTAAATTTTGTCCAACATTGGAAAAATAACTGTGTAATATAAAAACGATTCCAATGTTAACATGTGAACTTTTCTAATGTTAACATTGAAAAAATTCCTGTGTTAACATTGCTGGGATTCTTTTAATGACATTAGAAATTCCTCAATGTCAACATGGAAAACTTTCCTATGTTAACATGGAAATTATCCCCATATTAACATAGTAGAAATTCCCATGTATGTAAAATAAAATATATTTGTGAACTGACATTTTTTTTTACGTAATTTATCAAGTAAATCAAAATGAATTAATTAAATTGATGATTATATACTGTCGGAAACATGATGTAATTGATTTTTACGTACACGTTCATATTAATTGAATTTATAAAAACATTTGTTCATTGGTAGGCACAAAAAAAAATTTTAATTAAATTACACAAAATTTTTTCGAAAATTTCGAGACTCTATTTTCATAAATTTTAAAACCTCCACACATCTCTAATTTATCACTTTAAGGCCTAAATGATCATGACGACCAAACTATTTGGCATTTTGTTGATTTTAGCTTTTTGTGGAATTTTCACATGCAACATAGCATGGGACATTTTTTACTATGTTGACATGAAAATTTTCCCTATGTCCACATGGGTATTTTTACTATGTTAACGTAGGAATATTTACTATGTTAACAGAGGATTTTTTTTCTTGTCAACCTAGGAAAAATTTCTATGTCAATATAGAAGAAATTACTGTGGTAACATGGGAAAAATTCCTATGCTAACATAGTAAAAATACCCATGTCAATATAGGAATTTTAGCAATATTAAAAAGGTAATTTTACATGTCCACATGGAAATTTTTCCAATACTAATATGGAACATATCCCTATAATATGTGGGTAAAATTTCCATGAAATATCATTATAAAACATAGGAATTTCTCCTAAGCAAAATGAGAAAAATTCCCACGTTTTTCTCTCCGTGTATCTTTGTAAAATTAAACTAATACGCTACGCTAAATTATCCTCAATATTTAGTCAGTATATCAAGGCTGCTATTTATTGAGAATAAATAAATTGTTCGTACACTAATAATTAATAGTAAATTAATTATCGTAAAATTAACCGCTACTGACCGCGTGTCAATTTTTATACGTGAAGTATACTGAGTTACATTCACTATCGCGTATCATTTTTCTAGTCGCATTCGCTATTAAACATAAGTTCTCATAATTTTTGAGTGTACAAAGTGAAAATAAATATCTAATTTATTTCTTATAAAATACTGTGTAATTTTTAATTGTTTAATTCTCCTAGCCATAACCAGATCCACAATTGTTTATTCGCACATTTTTCAGTATATAATTCTATATAAAAATTCAAAAAAGACTAATAAAATTATATACAAATGTATATATTTGTATACAATTATATGCAAATTGTACACGAATTATACACAAATTATATATAAAATATATGGAGCGGCAGAGGCAGCCGTTCGGCACGCGCGTGGCTCGGGCGATCACCGAAGTTAAGTAGCATCGAGCAGAATCACTACTTGGCTGGGTGACCGTTTAGCCACGCGTCGGGTTTAAACGAAGGTCTCTGACCGTTAGGTGCGGGATGAAAGATCCAGTGATCGGTAGAATGGGAATTTTATCGATTACTGGAGCTTCACCCAAACCGAAACTGTACTGGCTAGGTTTTCTCTGTAGTTTTCCTAACCACTGCAACTCCATTGAACCAGGGAGGTAGTAGGGCATCACTGTAATAATGCAGTACAGTACAAGCACAAGTCGGGCCACAGCCGCACAATATGGAAGCAGTTTGCGATTTAAAGGCAAAAATGTAAAAAAATACTCCTGTATTCTATACATTGAAATAAAGAACTAAGTAATATATATAAAATATATACAATTATATACGAATGTATATGATTGTATACAATTAGATATAATGTACGATTGTATACAATTGGATCGGGCCATTTTTCTGGTCAAAATTGAATTCATGGTATTTTAATATTACTTGACGTTTCCGACGAAACTATTAAACTTATCACATAATGTCATAGGGACTTTTTTGTAGATCATTCTATTCCCTACAAATTATCTCATAGAAAGTTATGACATTGGTTATAATTTTAGATTACTTTGAAATATTTTCTGGTTGATCCGAACTACGGTAAATTACGGTTAATGCACAGATTCGGCTACAATAAATCGATAGCAGAATTACAGTGGTTTTTATTAAACTTACGATGCTTCTACCTTAAATCAAATATATAAATAATAAATTCTAAAAATTTACTTCTCTTCAGGGAGTTTTCCATGTAAATTAAATGATAGAAGCAGACCATATACATAACAAGCATGCGTGAAAACATGAAAGTATTATATTACTTTCATTGTAAAATTAAAATTAAATATGCTGTATTAAATATAAATACCACAAGAAACTTTGAGCCTACATATAGAATAAAACAAAAACAATCTCATACGTGCAAATAGTTTGAGAAGAGTTTATCTGCATAAAATATCCAATTCTTCATAAAACATAAAATTATTTCTAACGTATATGTATACTTTTTTTCTTACGAATCTGAGTTTTTTTTTGTTGAAATGATTATCAACGTATCACATCAATTATGACATGTTTAGCTCAGTAATACTCCTTGAATTGATATTCATGTGCTTTGGTGTCCAAATATTGAACAAGCCTGCAACTTTCATTTTGATTATTTATTTTTTATCCTTAATTAAAAACATAATTTTTATTTATTATTATTATTTTTCGGTGGAAAATTTACAAATGAAAAACCAACTAAATCTGTTAGGAATTAAGGAATTATTAAACAGGAAAAAGTATTTCTTGGCACAAAAAATTTTTATTTGCCTCAAGAAAATGTTTTCATTTTTCATTGAAAATATAAATTTTCGTAGCACGAAAAAAAATTTCTTGAGCAAATAAAAAATTTTGTATGGCGCGAAAAACATTATTGCGCCAACAAATCCTTTTCTTTCGTGTACTTTATACAAGGAAATAAATCGGTTGCTACAATAGGACTAGGTCTTGTTGCATGGTCCTGTGACTGCAATAAATAAATCCTGTCGCAACAAAAATGTTCTACAGTATTTAGATATCCGGTAACAGTTACAGGAATAATCTTATATTGTTTACAAGACAATAGCTAGTAGGGATAGCGATAGGGACTTAATAGAGGCAGTACTACGGGAAAAGAGAGATTAATTAAATTATTGGATTGAATTGTTAAAAAGCTAAAAACTACAAAATTATCATGATAAATCTGAATATTTCGAAAAATTTTTTACGAAAAATTCAAAATAAAAAAATCGCAGTTTAATGTGAGAAAATCGCGTAAACTTGACAAGTTTATTATAAAGCACAACCTCTCCACTTCGCGTACGGAGTGTGCAAAAAAAAAAAAGTAAATAAAAAAAAAATCCGATAATACTTGTTTTGATTTTATGAATAACTTTTAAAATTGTAGAAAAGAAATTCTGCGTTCGAAAAAAAACCTCAATTTGGAAAAAAAAAAAAAAATAGAATTTCGAACAAATTTTCCATTACAACAAAACATTGTTTCAGAAAAAAACTTCAAAATTATAAGTAGCTATAGCTGCTACGAGGTTAGTCTTGTAGCTGCAACAGGAATAGTCCTGTTACAATTACGAAACGTGCTGTAGCTGCTTTTGAACTATTACCTGTTCCAGCGATTTTTTTTACGATGTACATTAGAGCGATTCAAAAAAATTTTATTTACTATTTTTTTTCCAAGGACACACACTTAAAAGTTCCAGTAGGATAAAAGAAGATGTCTTTTAATGTTTGAGCGCCTTAATATCAATATTAAGTACTCCCTGATTGCAATTTTCTATTCCTTGTTTAAATAACATGAGAAAAAGAACATTTTACGTTTGGAATTTCATACCTCGGTAATGTCGTATTGTACAAATAAGCCCAGGACAGATTTCTGTAGAGAATTTAACGTTCTACAAAAAAGGTATCTTATGATTTTTTAATAAATTTGGCGGTTGAAAATATATTTAAGCTTCAAGTCAAATTTATAGTAAATTTCAAGATCTTCTTACTTTTCCAGCGGAACTATCAACTTTTCATAAAATGTTATACGTTTTTTTATGTAGATAATTTTATTCCCTACAAATTAATTTGAATAGTTTTTTTGAATTCCACTGGAAAAGTAAAGATTTCGAAATTCCCTATTCGTTTCACTTCAAGCTCAAATAACTTTTGAACAGATGGATATATCAAAAAATGATCGGAGACTTTTTTTGTAGTGTATTAAATTTCTTACGAAATGGTCTACTGGGAAATAAGAAATCGCAATCAGGGAGTACTTAATATTAATATCAAGGGTTCAAATTCTAACAGGCGTCTTCTTTTATCTTACTGAATCTTTTCAGTGTGTGTCCTTTAAAAAAAAAAAAAAAAAAAAATAGCCGATTATTTTGAATCGGTCTCATGTACTATGATGAGTAGAAAAAAAAATAAAGAGATAGTTTTATCTTCAAGTATTATCTGTCTTATAAAAAATTTATAAATTTTTTTGAAAGAAATTGTTCTGACGTTCGAATAGTACGTTCAACGTGACACTTGTTAATGTTCCAGTATTTAAAGAATATTGATTAAATAAAGCAATGTGGATACTTATATCGACTTCTAATCAAAAATCTATATTATTATTTAATACAGTATTTGAAGATTAGAATATAACATCCGGAAATTCGTGTAGCTGACTATCGGAATGTTTTTCGCGAAATGAAAATAAAAAAATAAAATAAAAAGTAAAAAATCTATTGGATCTAATATCAATACTATCACATAGGTGTTAGTATGTAAACCAAAAATTGCAGGCCACCCCCATTACCCCTTATATATTCAAATTTGATCAATTTTTTTCGTTTTCTTTGCGCCAAAAACGTTCCGATCTTCGGAAACATGGAAATTCAGTTGTGTCGTTGGAGTTTAGTATTAAATTTCGAAAATTCTAAATGAAATTTTTTACAGTGTGAGCTCAAATTATAAGTAGGGTTAGTAATTGCCTCCTATAAAGTTTTCCATTTATAAAACAATAATAGTAAGTATTAATAGTTTCTATACTTACAGAAGATGCCGGTATAGTTTGAATATTTTGAACTTTAATTTTTCTGTCGCTTTGCTTGTTGAGAGGTGGTATGCTAGGACGCTGCTGCAAAAGAAAAAAAAGTCATTTGGCAGCCGAAATAGAAACATATCTCTCATTATTTATTTAATTATTTCCAAGCTTTCAAATAAAAAATTAAAAAAAGAAAACAATTGAAACGATAATAAATTGTCTATAATAATTTTTATACTGAAGAAACATAAAAGAAATAATTAAATATATTCATATAACCATCATAAACTTACCGATGGTGGATTAGAGTTTTTTCCATCAAATTTTTGTTTTTTTGGGTTCATTTTTTCTTTAGCATTGTCCTTTTCATATTGGCGCTAGAAAAAGAGTTAGCTAAAGTTTAGTAAGCATTTTTTTTTATTTTCCGCTATGAAAATAGAAAATTTACAAAAAATCAGAAGTTAATGGTTACCCTGATTAAAAAAAGTATTTGACAGGATTAAAAAGATTGAAATTTTAGGATTTCCAGTATTTAGCAGGATTTGGAAGTATTAAAATTTAAATCCTTTTAAATCCTGTCAAATACTTTTTAATACTTTTTTTTAATCAGGGTAAGGTTCAATTTTCGGAAACCGAGTTTTCAACAGATTGCGACGTTTGGAGGTCCTTGGAAGCTATTCTGACTATTTCTGGATAGATGTCCATGTCCATGTCCATGTCCGCGTGTGTGTGTGTGTGTGTGTGTGTGTGTGTGTGTATATATATGAGTGTGTGTGAATGCGAATGTAAACTAATTTTTGTCGTACGATATCTTTGGAACGAATCAATTGATTTAGACGTAATTGAAATTAATAGAAAGGGCTCACCGAGAATTAGATCTAATCAGATTTTGAAGTTAATCGGTCGAGTAGTTTACGAATTATACACGAAAAATAAAAATAATTTTTTTTATTTTAGGTTTTTTTCATTTAAGCCATAAATTACATGTCGAACTGCCCTCCAAATGTAAGCAGATCTAAGTCTTGATGAGCCCTTTCGATTGCCTCCAAGCGCGTCTAAATCAGCTGATTCGTTCCAAAAATATCTTATGACAAAATAAATTTTTCAATTTCTAATCAAGAAAATCGAAAATTTTCGAAAAATTTTGGAACTTATTGTTTTCATTCCCACAAAGAAAAAAATTAAAGAATTTTAACTAAATTTGAAAAAAAAATTACAATCTGAAAAAGTAATCCCAAAATGTTAAAAAAAAATCAAAACTCTTGCATAACTCAAAGTAAAATTACAACATATTATTTAGAATAATAATATCTGTTGATTATAAAAATTACTACATTTAAGACAAAATTTACTAACGACAAAATGAAAACTACAATGATGTACCAATTATTTGTACTATTGTAATTAGTAAATATTATTTAACGCGCTTTATGAAAGATGTATTCTGGCGAGTAATTTTTACAATTCAAATTCTCGGTGAGCCCTTTCTATTAATTTCAATTACGTCTAAATCAATTGATTCGTTCCAAAGATATCGTACGACAAAAATTAGTTTACATTCGCATTCACACACACTCATATATATATATATACACACACACACACACACACACACACACACACACACACACACACACACACACACACACACACACACACACACACACACACACACACACACACACACACACACACACACACACACACACACACACACACACACACACACACACACACACACACGCACACACAGACACATGCAGGTTGAATGGGAAATCACTTTTACGAGACGCACATGCATAACACTCACGCACACCCGTATACACAGATGCGGAATAACTTGTAATCAAAGCGTGAAAATAAAATTATTTGCCTGGCGTTGGGATCGAACCCGATGCTCACTGTTTCTTCACACCCTGACCAAGTACGTTGACAGCTCAACCACAATGACGATTAGAAATTCTGAATTTATAGCAAGTATATGGATAGGATACAACATCAATTGCATCATATATATACCCTGAACGAAAAATTACAATCTCAAATAGTAATTTGATCTCCCGGAGTAGCAACTTGTCTTACCGACATTCTAAAATGTATGCTACCTAGGTAGAATCATATTAGAAATGTAATATTTATCAACTACGAAACAAAAGTTAAGACTAATGTACTAACTTTTAATAATTCTAATAACGATTTCTACTATTTATAAGATTGAACTATTTTTATATGAATAAGTAAATATTGATTTTTCCAAGCGATAATTGAACGAAGCATCAATGTAATTTTTACAGTTAACTTGCATTTTTTACAAATGATAGCAATTTTAAATGTATGTTGTAATTTTTCAATTTAGATAAAATTTTTTAATATCTAATGATAATTATTATAAAAGTTAAAATGAAACTTTAGTTGGTACAATTGCACTTTTAAAAAAAAAAACGATAGATGATAAAAAAAAATATTTAAAAAAATTACACTTGAAGTTTTTTTAATTTTCTACATGTGCATATTTTAATTTTTTTTTTTTTTGGTCTCTAATTACTTAAAAAAAATATCAAATTGTCTGCTAAATTCAGTATCATCTTTTTATTAGTGTGATAACACCGTTCGAGTTTCAAATGAAATAAAAATTAAAATTTTTAAATAAATATTATTAAAGTTGTGAGCAATTTTTAAATTTTTTAAGTAATTATCTCTACTAAGGATTGTAATTATTGTGATAAATAAAAATTACAATCTAGATAGTAATGATTGAAATAAAAAATTAATTTGCTCCAAGTCATCGTTATTTTTTTTTATGGATTGTAATTTTTTTTTTGAGATAGCAAATTTCCAGTTGTGGTTCTAATTACTATTAAATTTTGAGCGGCATTTTTCTCTGTGCCGATTTGCGAAAATCGAAATTTCATCAGCTCGTAAACAGCGGGAAGTTTTGGGGCTAGCCCGCATAGTCAACAGATAGACAGATTTTTTTTTTTTTTTTGGCTAATTGTATTTTTTTTAGTTGAAGAACAAAATAAACTTTTTTTTACTTCAACGGCCTCGAAAATTTGCAAATAATAACGACCGAGATTCCTGAGGTCGAAAACAGTAGGAAGTTTTGGGGTTGGCCTACAGGGTCTACCGTTTTTCAGGTTGTTATCAATATAAAGATTCAAAATAACTAACCTTCGCAGATGATTGATTCAGTTCTAATATTTGCTGATTCAATCCTTTTACTGAAGGTGCCAAATTTTTTGTATTTTTTGACTTTGATTGCAATTCCGAAAGATCACTGCATTCAGAAGCACTCTCTATCAAATTGGCTGGAGGAAGTGACGATCTTTTAGAAAGCACTTCTTTCTGTACCGCTTCTTTGGTGTCTAAAAAAAAAAAAAATTTCAATTATAAATCAAAATTCATTTAAAAAAATAATCAACCTTCTAAGCATCATGTATATTAGACTGATTCAAACAAATCGACTTTTTTTTTCTTTTTTAAGAAATACACTCAAAAGTCTCAGTAGGATAAAAGAAGACACCTGTTAAAGTTAGAGCCCTTTAATACTACTATCAAATCATGGTGACCACGGATTTTTGGAACTGAAATTCTCTGACGTCCGGATATTCTAATGAAATAATTAAAAAATTCCTTGGTTATATGTAGTACTATTAAAGCATTGGAAATTTTTATTTAATTCAAAATAAAACGGTTTATTAATAAGTTCTTTAAATAATCCATCATTGTTGTTAAATGAAACTTTATTTCATTTTTTATCAATGATTATCGGTTTTTTTTATTAAATGAATAATTTTTGATTTTTGATTTCAAATCTATGTTTTTATATGATACCAAGAAAATATTATGAAGCACACGAATAATAAATACAGTGAAACTTGTTTAGTTCAATACTTAGATATACTTTCCAATTTAAATAACATGGGAAAAAAAAATTTAAGTTTGGAATTTTACACTTCGGTAATGGCGTAATAACTAATAATCCCAAAATCAATTTTGTAGAAAATTTAACGCTCTACAAAAAAGGTATCTTATGATTTTTTGATAAATTTATCTGTTCAAAAGTTATTTGCGCTTGAAGTCAAATTTATAGTAAATTTCGAGATCTTTTAACTTTTCCAGCAAAACAATCAGACTTATTACAAAATGTTATAGGATCTTTTTTGTAAACAATTTTATTCCTTAAAAATTATCTTTGATAAAGATTTGTCAAAATCCGCGTTATTTTCTAGTTATTTTTATTTCGATGTCGAGCTCTTGAAATCGATCAAAACACTACTTTTTTGAGAGCTTGAAACTAAAATTAAAATAACTAGAAAACAACGCGGATTTTTAAAAAACTTCATTAGAGATAATTTGTAGGGAATAAAATTGTCTACCTAAAAGGCTCTATTACAATTTGTAATAAATCTGAGACTCGCTGGAAAAGTAGAAAGATCTCGAAATTTACTACAAATTTGAATTCAAGCTCAAATAACTTTTGAACAGATAGATTTATTAAAAAATCATAAGTTCTTTTTTTGTGAAGCATTAAATTTCCTACGAATAAGTCTTCTGGGCTTATTTGTACCTTACGCCATTGGTGAGATCTAAGATTCCAAATTTTAAATTCATTTTTCCGATGTTATTTAAACGGGAAATAGAAAATAGCAATCAGGGAGTGCTTAATATTAATACTGAGGGCTAAAACTTTAATAGGCGTCTTCTTTCATACTACTAAAACTTTTGAATGTGCGTGACCTTTACAGGGGTTGTCAGACATTTTCAGCTGAATTTTTCACGGAAACAAAATTTATAAATACAAACTACAAACTGTACATTAATGCACGACTGTTTAATTAAGTGAAGTGCGTTTTAATTTTTTGACAATACTCGTTTCATTAAGAGAAAATTCGGCTAAAGTTACCATTTACTGGACAAGTTCTCTTGAAAAATAGAAATAATCGATTTTTTTAAATGGGACATATATATACACACGTTACCTCTTACTCCTAAAACTATACAATCTTTGGAAGTTCCATCAACAGCTATTTTATAATACTTTTTCGGTGTATAATTTTGAGGGTCAAACTTTTTAATAGAGTGCACAGGTACTACGGATTTACGATTTTTATCGTATACCACTCCTGCCCAACAGTTTTGTTGACCTAAAAGTAAAAAGAAAAAAATGCTACACAAATAATGAACAGGTTAATTCAATGGACGTATAAATTTACAATAAAAATCTAAAACTATTAAAAGTTGTAAAAAAAACTATTAAAAGTTATAAAAAAAAATGTTCCGCAAAATTATACCTATCGTTTATTTAATTTCCTACATGTGCTCTTTTTTTAATTTTTTTCAATTATTATTATTATTTTTTTTTTTTTTTTAAATCGATTTTTTGAAAAAAAAATCGAAAAATTTTTAATTGCATGTAAATTTCAGGATCATTAATTTATATTAATTTTTTCTTATACATTACTTGATATAGAATATTTTAATAACCGTTCAGTATTATATATTAAAAATAATAATCAATTAAAAATATTGTGATTTTAAATATGTAATACTTACTAGCCATTGTGCACTTGTTAATTAATATGCAGCGTTTATTAATTAAAACTCAAATATATTTTTAACTTTTACAACGAATGAGATCAGTTATGAAAAAAATTGCGTATTTAACATTATGAATAAAACAAAATGTCGCTCGTTACGAAAAAATCGATAGTCGAAGGGGAGCAGTAACTTCCTAGAAATTGACACAGGAAATGCCACTTCTCCTTTAAAGGGTAAACACTACGCAAATGTTGTTACATACATAAATGATGCAAATATAAATACACATATACATACGTACGCGCGCGTTGTGTGTGTGTGTGTAAGGCGTTTGCGCGGCAAATTTTGTATACAAAGAGCCAGTTGAGCTCAATTAACAGTTAAATTAAAACAGACGTATACGTGAAATCAAAAATTAAGGTTGCAAACATTGACTTTGATAAGAACTCTCTAGATAATCAACATTTTAACTCAAAAATTGATCTGAAACATTTGACATCTCGAAGACGTCTAGTACACATAAAAAATAGTATTTGTATTTTTTGCTCTCTTCCTCACATAATATTACATATAAACTTGATGTAAAATAGTAGCTTTAATTTTACGTCAAATTCACATATCATTTTACGTGTGTGAAAGCTAAAAAGTCGAACTAAAATTTTTCATATGTACTGTACATCATCAAGATGTCAAAAGTATCATTTCAATTTTAAGCTGAAACTCTATGGCTCTATGGTTTCTTGGGATAACTTTTAATACAACTGAACTGTTTTACCCTACAACGAAAATATGGTAACCTAATTATGCAATATGCAGCGGTTTTTTTCTTCGGCTGCATTCGCGTTGGGCGCTTACGCGCTGTCAGCACATACGTATAGATATACATTGGCATGTAAAATACTATAGGATGTGGTGCTCACAGCGCTCTAAGCGCCCAACGCGAATGCACCCTTCAATATATGAATTTATATAATTGTAAAAGTGTATTTAAGTAATATATAAAATAAAAATATAAGTTTCTATTAAAATAATAAAATAAAACATATGTACAAATGAAAAAATTATTACTAACTAAGTAATTGATTGAGTCATATAATCGACTTGTTGAGGTTATAAATTTAACAAGTCTAAGCATTTGTCATTTGTCAAGAGCTTAATTTGTTAAAAACTTAACTGTATTTTGTGATCAACTGTAAATATAACGGTATAAATACGTATATGGTTATCTTATATTAGTCATTTTTTACTTTCAATTATATACACAAGTACGTATGTGAAAATAGATTTTTTTATTTTCTTATTTATTAGTCGTTCCTTATTAAGCAAAAGGGATTTTTTTGATGACCACTTTTTATTATTGTGAATGTAGCAAATTTTTTTGTTAATTTTTATAAGTTTGAAATAGATAAAGAAAATGTAAATCGAATAAAAATAAAAAATTCGCATTTACAGAATTTGAAAATCGGAATGTGCATTTTTTTTATTTTTATTTTTATTTTTTTAATTGTTTATTCCGTTTATTTATAAATTAAATTTCTCATATTTGCTACATTCACTTTTTATTCATATTTGTAAACTACGGGTTTGAAATGATTATTAAAACACTTTATAAAATCTAAATTAATAAAATCAAGTATTATAAGTATGACATAAAATACAAAAAGTAATAAATTCTATAAATTGCTATCAAAATGGCTATACGCCCTTCATAATGTTGATATAATACTTTAGTTAAAAAAGTAAATAATCAAAAAAATACTAACTCATTATCTGTGATGTTGCTTACAAATTATTTTGTTTCACAGAGAGATATCTTAATAAAGAATGAATTATATAAAATTATTATGATTTATAAAACAATGTAAAATTATTTATAATTATAGATGGAGAAGATGACACAAAAAACGCAATGTAAATACAAGTATAAATCGAAAAATAAATTTAGTAATGGTTGTAACACATCCGTATCATTTAAGAGACATCGAATAGCAGGTAAGCAGTATATCTAAATTTATATACATGGGGCATTGCATGCCAAATCGGACAATTTGAAAAATTTATGATTTCCTTCCTTTTTTTTTTTTGATATTTCGAAGTACTCATCAAAAAACTCTTCCTGGTGAATTTTGAGATTTTTTTGATGATCCGTCCGAAAATCGCTCTGCTTTGGTTATTTGATCTAACTTCTTTGATAATAGTTTAAATTGAAACTTTTTTGGTTTGAAATATTTATTTTGTTATGTGCTTTTTAGAAAAAAATACGAACAAGTTCTCCAAAATATTTTGCTATGTGATTTTCAAGTTTTAAACTTTGAATCTTTTTTTTTCAAAATTCATCCTTATTTTGATTTTTATAAAATTTTTTTACAATAAACTTCAATCTTTTCCACATCTTTTAAGCCTGTTCTGACCGTGGGACCTTCATAACTAATATTTTTTTGCGATTTTCGAAAATTGGAAAAATTTTATTTTCTTTATTATAAATAGCAATTTTTATCATTATTATATTTCTACTTCTTTCAAGCAGTTTCTACAATTTTTTACGTCAAACAAGTGTTCAACATTATTAATTAGTCATTAAGTCAACTCATAACTAATAGTAAAAAAAATAAAGGACCTAGCAACTAATTATTAATTTTAAACACCTGTTTACAGTAAAAAATTGTAAAAACTACTTGAAAGAATCAGAAAATTAATAAATAATGAGAAAAATTGGGGTTTACAATAAAGAGGATAAAATTTTTCAAATTTTCGAAAATCGGAAAAAAATATTAGTTATGATGGTCCTACGATCAGATCAGAAATCAAAATAGGCATGAACTTTGAAAAAAAAAGATTCAAAATTTAAGCTTTAAAATCACATGGAAAAATATTTTGAAAAATTTATTCGCGATTTTTTTTTTATACAAATACGCGTATTGCACGCCTCGGACGCGATAGCGGGAGAGGTTGTGCTTTATAATCGACTTGTCGGGAAAACTGGATTTTCCTAGCTTTAATGATTTCTACTAGTTTTATAAATCACCCCTATGGAAAAAAAAGTATACCAATGTCTTGAGAAAATTCTAAAGAATAAATTGGATTTAATTAAAAATTTTATTTAGCTACACTACAATAAGAAAAAAATTATTTAAAATAAGACTAGTTGGACGTCAATTGGGATGTCCGTGTGTGAGCAAGATATCTCTCGAAAAACTCAGCTCATCAGTCCAATTTTTTTTTTAATAGCTTTAGATTTTAGTAGAATAGAAGCCTTTCAAATATCACTACTGTAGTTCTTCTCATTCATTTATTATCAATTAAAAACTGAAAACTGATTATGTTTACTTATGCTTAATCCGCCATTTTTCCCCCCACAAATATAAGTATATGATCATCATCAAACTTTGCTGATATATTAATGCTCCACTTTACCATCAGATAATTGTGGGTGTGTGTTTTTTTTGTATTATGCCGCGAGAAATCAACTTGTCATATATTATCCAATTAACTAAATTAAAAAAAAAAAAAAACAAATGTCTAGATGTTTAACAAAAAATTTTGTAATTAAAACAAAAATTAATAATTTATTTTATTGTAATATAAGCGTTCGAGGCGTGCACTTTTGGGTTTTCCAAATTTTTTGTTTCTACGAAGCACATGAAAAAATGGAAATTAAAAAAAAAAATAAGTAACCATTATCAAAAAAGTTATAATCGAAAAACCAAGAAAGATCGATTTTGAACGTGTCAACGAAAAAATCTCAAAATTTACCAGGAAGAGTTTTTTGATCGGTACTACAAAGTATCAAAAAAGGAAGGAAATCAAAAATTAAAATTTTTTAAACTGTACGATTTAACATGGAATGTCCCATATACACAAATTTCTCGCAAATGTATTATTTATAACTGAATTTTTTCTTAAAAGATATTTGATTTGAATTTTTCTTATTTATAATACGTGGAGAAATGGCCCTTAATTCAAAAACAAAAAAAAAACTAGAGTAAGGCTATCAGTTATTATAAAAGACCCCCGAAAAATAAAAGAAAAATACTTCAAAAAATTATTACAATAAAATATAAAAAGAAGTTGTACAAAATATAATTACATTCTCATATATTTATGTTTGCGATTATTCAAAAATAAATTTTTTTTACTTTTTACAAATGATAATTATTTATAAAATTAATACTTTTTAATTATATTGAATCTAAAAATAATATCAGAATTTCTAAACTTCCAAAAAATTTAAAAAGATTCGAATAAATAGATATTTCTAATCTTTCTGAATCCTCGCCAATAAGAAAAAGGTTTAGAATTTTAGGGTTCCGAGCAGCAGTGAAAAAAATTCGAATAAAATGACAGTTTTCAATCTTTCTAAATTTTCCTCCGTACCAAATTAGTTCCATATTTCGCGTTAAGAATTGTGTTGAAAAAGATTCAAATGAATTGACATTTTCTATCTTTCTAAATACTTCTCGATAACAAAATAATTTCACATTTCGTGACATGTGTGATTGAAAAAAATTCAAACGAATTGATAGTTTTTAATCTTTCTGAATTTCCCTCAATATCAACATAGTTCCATATTTCCAACTATGACTTGAGTCGAAATAAATTAAAGTAAATTCAATCTTTCTGAATCCTTCTTAATACCAAAATAGTTCTATATACTGAATTATGACTTGAATTGAAAAAAATTAAAATGAATTTACATTTTTTAATCTTTCTGAATCTTTTTCGATAGCAAAATTGTTTGGAATTGGAAGATATTGAAATGATGATAGATAGAATTCTTTTCAATACTTTTGAATTCCGTTATAAGAATTAAAAAGTATTTAAATGATCGAAATTTCAATTCTATTTAATATTTTTTAAAATCTCCGTATGGATTGAAAAGAATTGAAATAATTTTCAATACTTTTCAATGAGTATTTTTAATCAAGGACTTCTTAAGTATACTGTCTCTGCTACAAAATGAACTTAATGATGATAAAAAAGATGAATTAATTTTTTTTTTATATTTGGTATTCCTTTAGATTGCTTGTGATCTAATATACTTTGTACTTTTTTTCAGATGATGTGCTTAGTAGTAGCACTGAAAGTGAAACTGAAAGTTCCAATCGTACAAACTATTCCAGAGAACGATCGAGAAAAAACATAAAATGCAGTCATTATTATCATGGAAAAAATAGTTTAAATAATTCTCCTGATGGAATGGATATCGATCAATTTGATTTTTGGAGCAATAATGAAGAAGTGAATGAAAACGATGAAAAAATACTTGAAGAAAATAATAACGTAAATGACGATGATAAAGAAATAGATAAAGGGGATGAAGAAGCAGCTTATAACGTCGATGTCGATGATGAGGAAAGAGATGAAGAGGATGATGAAGCATCTTATAACGTTGACGACGATGGTGAAGAAAGAGGTAATGAAGTTTATAACATCGACGACGATGATGAAGAAGATGATGAAGTAGCTTACAACGTTGATGATAATGGTGAAGAAAGAGATAATGAAGATAATGATGAAGAAGACGATGAAGCATCTTATAACGTTGATGACGATGATGAGGAAAGAGATGAAGAGGATGATGAAGCATCTTATAACGTTGACGAAGATGGTGAAGAAAGAGATAATGAAGTTTATAACATCGACGATGATGATGAAGAAGATGATGAAGCAGCTTACAACGTTGATGATGATGGTGAAGAAAAAGATAATGAAGATGATGAAGAAGACGATGAAGCATCTTATAACGTTGATGACGATGATGAAGAAATATCTGAAGTGGATGACGATACTGATATTGTCACTGACGATGACGAAGAAATAAATGAAATTGATGACGAAGCTGATATAGCGACTGACGATGATAAAGAAATAAATGAAGAGGATGGAAGTGATTCAGAACAGTTACAAGATGACAATGAATACCCAAAATGGAAAGAGCCATGCAAAAATAATGTTGACATTAACACATTGACCCAATGGATCATGTTTAAAGCATCGAATATATCAGTTTTGGAAGTTATGAATATGATAACCGCAATAACTATACGCTTTGGTTTAGCTGATGAAATTCAGCAAGCTATTTTAGAGCTAACTAAAGTCTTAGCTGGCCCGGATTTTAAATATTTGGATACTTCTAAGTATTTAATGAGAAAAATATTCAATCCGCCAACAAATGCTGTATTACATGTCTTTTACTGCGAGGTGTGTAGTAAACCATTAACAAAACCTATTACTAAAGACGAATTAAAGAAGATTAAAAAGAAGAAATGTGATAAATGTGAAAGTGAATATGAATTGTCAACGAGTAAAGAAAACTTTTTTATTTCCATCAACTTAGAATATCAACTAAAAAGTTTACTGGCAAATCAATCGATGCGGATCATTATTGATAAGCAATTAGAAAAAAATAATAATAATGACAATGACAATATTAGTGATATTTGCGGTAGTAATAGATACATCAACGATGACTTTATTAAATCGAAAAAAGATAATGGAGATATCGTTTTAAGTTTAAATGTAAATACCGACGGTGCGCCTCTATTCAAGAGCAGTCGACATAGTTTTTGGCCCATACAATGTGTCATAAACGAAGTTCCAATTTTACTTCGTCATAAGATAGTTTTACTTGCTGGACTTTGGTACACATCAGCTGAGCCGAAACCACAGTTCATGAATTTATACATGCATACTTTCATGAAACAAATTTCGAACCTTATGACCAATGGTATTGAGATAATGACTGAAAATGGTATTATGAGAAGGTATTTTTGCAAAATTTTTTCATTTCCATTAGATTCGGTTGCTCGACCAGTAGTACAGAATCGGTTACAATTTAATGGGGTTTATGGTTGTAGTTGGTGTTACCAACAAGGCGTGTATAAATCACGTGCCACGAGGTATCCATTCAAAAGTACAAAGCCAGAAATAAGGAGTCACGAAAAGTACTTGAAGGACGTTGAAAATTGTGAAAACAATAGAAAAAAACTTCCAAAAACCAAGAAAAACGAATACTATACCGTTAGAGGTATCAAAGGTCCTTGTATATTGTCTTTTCTTCCCGGTTTTGATTGTATTTGGGGTTTTCCCCATGACTACATGCACGCTGTTCTTTTGGGTGTGACACGTCAGTTGTGGAATACATGGAGTTCTAAATTTTTAACTGCAAAGGAAAGAAAAATAATTAATGAACGCTTAATCGATATAAAACCACCGAATGAGATTCACCGTGTTCCTCGAGCACTGCAAAAGAAAAAGTCTTGGAAAGCGACTGAATGGCGCTCGTGGCTGCTGTTTTATAGTGTTCCTATATTGACTGAAATATTGAATCAAGAGCTTTTGAAATCATATAAATTGTTTGTAAAAAGCGTTCAGAAACTTCTTTCCAGCGATATTAGTGAAGATGACTTACTGACTTGTGAGACAGATCTTCTTCGATTCATTTATGATTGTCAAAGGTTATATGGAGATTCATTTATGACATTCAATATTCATAGTTTACAACACATGGTTCAAAGTGCTCGAGAAAATGGGCCAGCATCATGTAATTCAGCGTATCCCTTCGAGAATAATATTTACAACTTGAAAAAAAAAGTAACAAGTCCAAAAGGAGTTTCTAGCCAGATGTCAAATCGATCTTTAAGGGATAATATGTTTGTAAGTAGACTAAATACAGCACCAGATAATCCTTCTTGGCTATTTTGTAAAAGTATACTGAATAAACGAAGAGAAGTTACCACAAAATATATTAAAACGGACGATGGTGTAGTTTTGATTAAAGATTCTAAAGAAGAATCAACAGATACACTAAAAAAACAGTACAGTCGATGTGTATACAACAACACTATGTATCATAGCAAATTATACACGAAAACAAAGAAAACAAATAATAGAATTATCCGATTGAAAAATGATCAAATAGCAGAAATAAATTTCTTTTATGAGCAAAATAATTTGAGTTTTGTTGAAGCAAATATCCTAACAGTTGAACCTTTTGATGAATTTGAACATATATACAAAGTGACTACCTGGGAAGATGAGCCAACAATTGCACTTGTAACTGAAATTGTTTCAAAATTAATATTCATACAGGTAAGACCAATGACTTCAAGTAATAATAAAACTACTAATAATTATTATGTATGTATAAACCCAAACAATTATGAAGTACAATAAAGAGTCTTTATAATTTTTTAATTTTTGTGTTATCTCTTAATGGATAATATGTTCCTTTTACATAATTTATTAAATAAAAGAGGTAAATTAAGTATTGGTATTAAAAAGCTTGTTACACGCACGTTACAAAGGAAAGAAAATGATGAGAAAAATATCAATCGACAGGTGAGTAAATTAAGAATAAATAGAAAAAATCTTTATTGATATAAAAATCTTAAAATGTAATTTATACATCGCAATCATGGAACACTGAGTAACATTCAATTAAATATATTCTCAAATAGAACAATAAACGATGTAATTAAGCTTACAGAATTTGGAAATAGTCACAAAATTGAGACGAGTAAAGTCATCACAGATGTCCCGAAATGAACCAAAAATAGGAATATACATTATTCAGCGATAAAAAAGTATTGGAGGGTATTCAAAAACTCGAAACTCTCCCAATTTTTTCTAATCCCCCAATAAAGCAGAAAGTAATATATTATTTAGCGATTGGAAAGAATTCAAAAGTATTCAAAAAATCGAATATCTCCTAATTTCCTCAAATCTCATAATGAACTAGAAATTAGACTATTATTTAGAGATTAAAAAAGATTCAAAGGTATTGAAAAAATTAAATCTCCCCGAATTTCCTTTAATACCTCAACGAACCAGAAATTAGAGTATTATTTAGAGATTAAAGAAGATTCAAAAGTATTGGAAAAATTAAATCTCCCCGAATTTTTCTTAATACCTGAATGAACTAGAAATTAGACTATTATTTAGAAATTAAAGAAGATTCAAAGAAATTGAAAAAATTACATCTCTCCGAATTCCCTTTAATACCTCAACGAACCAGAGATTAGAGTATTATTTAGAGATTAAAAAAGATTCAAAGGTATGAAAAAAAATTAAATCTCCTCGAATTTTCTTCAATACCCCAACGAACCAGAAATTAGACTATTATTTAGAGATTAAAAAAGATTCAAAGGTATGGAAAAAATTAAATCTCCTCGAATTTTCTTTAATACCCCAACGAACCAGAAATTAGACTATTATTAAGAGATTAAAAAAGATTTAGAAGTATTGGAAAAATTAAATCTCCTCGAATTTTTTTCAATACCCCAATGAACCAGAAATTAGACTATCATTTAGAGATTAAAAAAGATTCAAAGGTATGAAAAAAAATTAAATCTCCTCGAATTTTCTTCAATACCCCAACGAACCAGAAATTAGACTATTATTTAGAGATTAAAAAAGATTCAAAGGTATGAAAAAAAATTAAATCTCCTCGAATTTTCTTTGATACCTGAATGAACCAGAAATTAGACGATTATTTAGTTATAAAAAGAGATTGGAAGGTATTAAAAAAATTAAATCTCCTCGAATTTTCTTTAATACCCCAACGAACCAGAAATTTGACTATTATTTAGAGATTAAAAAAGATTCAAAGGTATTGAAAAAATTAAATCTCCCCGAATTTTCTTCAATACCCCAACGAACCAGAAATTAAACTATTATTTAGAGATTAAAAAAATTCAAAGGTATGGAAAAAATTAAATCTCCTCGAATTTTCTTTAATACCCCAATGAACCAGAAATTAGACTATTATTTAGAGATTAAAAAAGATTCAAAGGTATGAAAAAAAATTAAATCTCCTCGAATTTTCTTTGATACCTGAATGAACCAGAAATTAGACGATTATTTAGTTATAAAAAGAGATTGGAAGGTATTAAAAAAATTAAATCTCCTCGAATTTTCTTTAATACCCCAACGAACCAGAAATTTGACTATTATTTAGAGATTAAAAAAGATTCAAAGGTATTGAAAAAATTAAATCTCCCCGAATTTTCTTCAATACCCCAACGAACCAGAAATTAGACTATTATTTAGAGATTAAAAAAATTCAAAGGTATGGAAAAAATTAAATCTCCTCGAATTTTCTTTAATACCCCAATGAACCAGAAATTAGACTATTATTTAGAGATTAAAAAAGATTCAAAGGTATGAAAAAAAATTAAATCTCCTCGAATTTTCTTTGATACCTGAATGAACCAGAAATTAGACGATTATTTAGTTATAAAAAGAGATTGGAAGGTATTAAAAAAATTAAATCTCCTCGAATTTTCTTTAATACCCCAACGAACCAGAAATTAGACTATTATTTAGAGATTAAAAAAGATTTAGAAGTATTGGAAAAATTAAATCTCCTCGAATTTTTTTCAATACCCCAATGAACCAGAAATTAGACTATTATTTAGAGATTAAAAAAGATTCAAAGGTATGAAAAAAAATTAAATCTCCTCGAATTTTCTTTGATACCTGAATGAACCAGAAATTAGACGATTATTTAGTTATAAAAAGAGATTGGAAGGTATTAAAAAAATTAAATCTCCTCGAATTTTCTTTAATACCCCAACGAACCAGAAATTAGACTATTATTTAGAGATTAAAAAAGATTTAGAAGTATTGGAAAAATTAAATCTCCTCGAATTTTCTTTGATACCCCAACGAACCAGAAATTAGACTATTATTTAGATTAAAAAAGATTCAAAGGTATGAAAAAAAATTAAATCTCCTCGAATTTTCTTTGATACCTGAATGAACCAGAAATTAGACGATTATTTAGTTATAAAAAGAGATTGGAAGGTATTAAAAAATTAAATCTCCTCGAATTTTCTTTAATACCCCAACGAACCAGAAATTAGATTCTATTATTTAGAGATTAAAAAAGATTTAGAAGTATTGGAAAAATTAAATCTCCTCGAATTTTTTTCAATACCCCAATGAACCAGAAATTAGACTATTATTTAGAGATTAAAAAAGATTCAAAGGTATTAAAAAAATTAAATCTCCTCGAATTTTCTTTAATACCCCAACGAACCAGAAATTAGACTATTATTTAGAGATTAAAAAAGATTTAGAAGTATTGGAAAAATTAAATCTCCTCGAATTTTTTTCAATACCCCAATGAACCAGAAATTAGACTATTATTTAGAGATTAAAAAAGATTCAAAGGTATGAAAAAATTAAATCTCCTTGAATTTTCTTTGATACCTGAATGAACCAGAAATTAGACGATTATTTAGTTATAAAAAGAGATTGGAAGGTATTAAAAAAATTAAATCTCCTCGAATTTTCTTTAATACCCCAACGAACCAGAAATTAGACTATTATTTAGAGATTAAAAAAGATTCAAAGGTATGAAAAAAAATTAAATCTCCTCGAATTTTCTTCAATACCCCAACGAACCAGAAATTAGACTATTATTAAGAGATTAAAAAAGATTTAGAAGTATTGGAAAAATTAAATCTCCTCGAATTTTTTTCAATACCCCAATGAACCAGAAATTAGACTATTATTTAGAGATTAAAAAAGATTCAAAGGTATGAAAAAAAATTAAATCTCCTCGAATTTTCTTCAATACCCCAACGAACCAGAAATTAGACTATTATTAAGAGATTAAAAAAGATTTAGAAGTATTGGAAAAATTAAATCTCCTCGAATTTTTTTCAATACCCCAATGAACCAGAAATTAGACTATTATTTAGAGATTAAAAAAGATTCAAAGGTATGAAAAAAAATTAAATCTCCTCGAATTTTCTTCAATACCCCAACGAACCAGAAATTAGACTATTATTTAGAGATTAAAAAAGATTCAAAGGTATGAAAAAAAATTAAATCTCCTCGAATTTTCTTTAATACCCCAACGAACCAGAAATTTGACTATTATTTAGAGATTAAAAAAGATTCAAAGGTATTGAAAAAATTAAATCTCCCCGAATTTTCTTCAATACCCCAACGAACCAGAAATTAGACTATTATTTAGAGATTAAAAAAATTCAAAGGTATGGAAAAAATTAAATCTCCTCGAATTTTCTTTAATACCCCAATGAACCAGAAATTAGACTATTATTTAGAGATTAAAAAAGATTCAAAGGTATGAAAAAAAATTAAATCTCCTCGAATTTTCTTTGATACCTGAATGAACCAGAAATTAGACGATTATTTAGTTATAAAAAGAGATTGGAAGGTATTAAAAAAATTAAATCTCCTCGAATTTTCTTTAATACCCCAACGAACCAGAAATTAGACTATTATTTAGAGATTAAAAAAGATTTAGAAGTATTGGAAAAATTAAATCTCCTCGAATTTTTTTCAATACCCCAATGAACCAGAAATTAGACTATTATTTAGAGATTAAAAAAGATTCAAAGGTATGAAAAAAAATTAAATCTCCTCGAATTTTCTTTGATACCTGAATGAACCAGAAATTAGACGATTATTTAGTTATAAAAAGAGATTGGAAGGTATTAAAAAAATTAAATCTCCTCGAATTTTCTTTAATACCCCAACGAACCAGAAATTAGACTATTATTTAGAGATTAAAAAAGATTTAGAAGTATTGGAAAAATTAAATCTCCTCGAATTTTTTTCAATACCCCAATGAACCAGAAATTAGACTATTATTTAGAGATTAAAAAAGATTCAAAGGTATGAAAAAAAATTAAATCTCCTCGAATTTTCTTTGATACCTGAATGAACCAGAAATTAGACGATTATTTAGTTATAAAAAGAGATTGGAAGGTATTAAAAAAATTAAATCTCCTCGAATTTTCTTTAATACCCCAACGAACCAGAAATTAGACTATTATTTAGAGATTAAAAAAGATTCAAAGGTATGGAAAAAATTAAATCTCCTCGAATTTTCTTCAATACCCCAACGAACCAGAAATTAGACTATTATTAAGAGATTAAAAAAGATTTAGAAGTATTGGAAAAATTAAATCTCCTCGAATTTTTTTCAATACCCCAATGAACCAGAAATTAGACTATTATTTAGAGATTAAAAAAGATTCAAAGGTATGAAAAAATTAAATCTCCTCGAATTTTCTTCAATACCCCAACGAACCAGAAATTTGACTATTATTTAGAGATTAAAAAAGATTTAGAAGTATTGGAAAAATTAAATCTCCTCGAATTTTTTTCAATACCCCAATGAACCAGAAATTAGACTATTATTTAGAGATTAAAAAAGATTCAAAGGTATGAAAAAATTAAATCTCCTCGAATTTTCTTTGATACCTGAATGAACCAGAAATTAGACGATTATTTAGTTATAAAAAGAGATTGGAAGGTATTAAAAAAATTAAATCTCCTCGAATTTTCTTTAATACCCCAACGAACCAGAAATTAGACTATTATTTAGAGATTAAAAAAGATTCAAAGGTATGGAAAAAATTAAATCTCCTCGAATTTTCTTTAATACCCCAACGAACCAGAAATTAGACTATTATTAAGAGATTAAAAAAGATTTAGAAGTATTGGAAAAATTAAATCTCCTCGAATTTTTTCAATACCCCAATGAACCAGAAATTAGACTATTATTTAGAGATTAAAAAAGATTCAAAGGTATGAAAAAATTAAATCTCCTCGAATTTTCTTCAATACCCCAACGAACCAGAAATTAGACTATTATTAAGAGATTAAAAAAGATTTAGAAGTATTGGAAAAATTAAATCTCCTCGAATTTTTTTCAATACCCCAATGAACCAGAAATTAGACTATTATTTAGAGATTAAAAAAGATTCAAAGGTATGAAAAAAAATTAAATCTCCTCGAATTTTCTTCAATACCCCAACGAACCAGAAATTAGACTATTATTTAGAGATTAAAAAAGATTCAAAGGTATGGAAAAAATTAAATCTCCTCGAATTTTCTTTAATACCCCAACGAACCAGAAATTAGACTATTATTAAGAGATTAAAAAAGATTTAGAAGTATTGGAAAAATTAAATCTCCTCGAATTTTTTTCAATACCCCAATGAACCAGAAATTAGACTATTATTTAGAGATTAAAAAAGATTCAAAGGTATGAAAAAAAATTAAATCTCCTCGAATTTTCTTCAATACCCCAACGAACCAGAAATTTGACTATTATTTAGAGATTAAAAAAGATTTAGAAGTATTGGAAAAATTAAATCTCCTCGAATTTTTTTCAATACCCCAATGAACCAGAAATTAGACTATTATTTAGAGATTAAAAAAGATTCAAAGGTATGAAAAAAAATTAAATCTCCTCGAATTTTCTTTGATACCTGAATGAACCAGAAATTAGACGATTATTTAGTTATAAAAAGAGATTGGAAGGTATTAAAAAAATTAAATCTCCTCGAATTTTCTTTAATACCCCAACGAACCAGAAATTAGACTATTATTTAGAGATTAAAAAAGATTCAAAGGTATGAAAAAAAATTAAATCTCCTCGAATTTTCTTCAATACCCCAACGAACCAGAAATTAGACTATTATTTAGAGATTAAAAAAGATTCAAAGGTATGAAAAAAAATTAAATCTCCTCGAATTTTCTTTGATACCTGAATGAACCAGAAATTAGACGATTATTTAGTTATAAAAAGAGATTGGAAGGTATTAAAAAAATTAAATCTCCTCGAATTTTCTTTAATACCCCAACGAACCAGAAATTAGACTATTATTTAGAGATTAAAAAAGATTCAAAGGTATGAAAAAAAATTAAATCTCCTCGAATTTTCTTCAATACCCCAACGAACCAGAAATTAGACTATTATTAAGAGATTAAAAAAGATTTAGAAGTATTGGAAAAATTAAATCTCCTCGAATTTTTTTCAATACCCCAATGAACCAGAAATTAGACTATTATTTAGAGATTAAAAAAGATTCAAAGGTATGAAAAAAAATTAAATCTCCTCGAATTTTCTTCAATACCCCAACGAACCAGAAATTAGACTATTATTAAGAGATTAAAAAAGATTTAGAAGTATTGGAAAAATTAAATCTCCTCGAATTTTTTTCAATACCCCAATGAACCAGAAATTAGACTATTATTTAGAGATTAAAAAAGATTCAAAGGTATGAAAAAAATTAAATCTCCTCGAATTTTCTTCAATACCCCAACGAACCAGAAATTTGACTATTATTAAGAGATTAAAAAAGATTTAGAAGTATTGGAAAAATTAAATCTCCTCGAATTTTTTTCAATACCCCAATGAACCAGAAATTAGACTATTATTTAGAGATTAAAAAAGATTCAAAGGTATGAAAAAAAATTAAATCTCCTCGAATTTTCTTCAATACCCCAACGAACCAGAAATTTGACAATTATTTAGAGATTAAAAAAGATTTAGAAGTATTGGAAAAATTAAATCTCCTCGAATTTTTTTCAATACCCCAATGAACCAGAAATTAGACTATTATTTAGAGATTAAAAAAGATTCAAAGGTATGAAAAAAAATTAAATCTCCTCGAATTTTCTTTGATACCTGAATGAACCAGAAATTAGACGATTATTTAGTTATAAAAAGAGATTGGAAGGTATTAAAAAAATTAAATCTCCTCGAATTTTCTTTAATACCCCAACGAACCAGAAATTAGACTATTATTTAGAGATTAAAAAAGATTCAAAGGTATGAAAAAAAATTAAATCTCCTCGAATTTTCTTCAATACCCCAACGAACCAGAAATTAGACTATTATTAAGAGATTAAAAAAGATTTAGAAGTATTGGAAAAATTAAATCTCCTCGAATTTTTTTCAATACCCCAATGAACCAGAAATTAGACTATTATTTAGAGATTAAAAAAGATTCAAAGGTATGAAAAAAAATTAAATCTCCTCGAATTTTCTTCAATACCCCAACGAACCAGAAATTTGACTATTATTTAGAGATTAAAAAAGATTCAAAGGTATTGAAAAAATTAAATCTCCCCGAATTTTCTTCAATACCTGAAGGAACTAGAAATTCGACTATTATTTAGCTATTAAAAAAGATTCAAAGGTATGGAAAAAATTAAATCTCCTCGAATTTTTTTCAATACCCCAACGAACCAGAAATTAGACTATTATTTAGAGATTAAAAAAGATTCAAAGGTATTGAAAAAATTAAATCTCCCCGAATTTTCTTCAATACCTGAAGGAACTAGAAATTCGACTATTATTTAGTTATTAAAAGAGATTCGAAGGTATTCAAATAATTGAATTTTATTCAATCGTCTCTAATCTCTTCGTAAACTAGAAATTCGTATAGTATTTAGCGATTAAGAAAGATTTGACGGTATTTAAAAATTTGAATTTCTTCAAATTTTTTTAAATCTCTCGATAATTCGGAAATTTTAAATTATTATTTAGCGATTAAAAGCAATTTGAAAGTATTCGTTTTTTTAAATTCTTTTCAATCGTTCCAAATTCGTTAGAGACAGGTGATTAAAAACGATTCATACGGATTCGATTCTCTTAAACTTGAGGGATTCAAAGTATTTGAAAGTATTTGTAATTATTAAAAATTTTTTATTTTGAATCCCTTTTAATCGATTTTTTTAATCAGGGAGAATCAACTAGACGTATTGGATTCTATAAGGTTCTTGACTAATTATCGTAGATTCAATGGAAACTTTTACATACGGCAGTATTATTATTAACTGTTATATTATTATTTTTTTTTATTCTTCTTGCATATGGTAGTATGCAGTGGATCGCTCGTTTTTTTGTTTTTGATTATACACTTTGAGTGATACCAAGTATTGCACTTGTCGCACATTTGCATTTGGATTGCGCTATTTTTATTACAGAGCGCACATGTCCAATTTTGACTCTTATATTTTTTATGTGTAAAAGTTGATTTTTTATATTTTCTGGTTCTTTTTCGTGTCAAAACTTCTCTGTCATGAATAAGTGAAGCTAGTGGAGTCTCATCGCTGTAACTTTCAGGTACGTATGAAGCTGCTGGCGTACTCTTAACGGGTGTTTGATTTGTTTCAGGTGTAGCTGCTGGAGTTTCATCACTATGATTATCAGGTACGTGTGAAGCTGCTGGAGTACTCTTAACAGGTATTTGATTTGTTTCAGGTGTAGCTGCTGGAGTTTCATCACTATGATTATCAAGTACATGTGAAACTGCTGGCGTAATCTTAACGGGTGTTTGATTTGTTTTAGATGTAGCTGCTGGAGTTTCATCACTATGATTATCAGGTACGTGTGAAGCTGCTAGAGTACTCTTAACAGGTGTTTGATATGTTTCAGGTGTAGCTGCTGGAGTTTCATCACTATGATTATCAAGTACATGTGAAACTGCTGGCATAATCCTAACGGGTGTTTGATTTGTTTTAGATGTAGCTGCTGGAGTTTCATCACTATGATTATCAGGTACGTGTGAAGCTGCTAGAGTACTCTTAACAGGTGTTTGATATGTTTCAGGTGTAGCTGCTGGAGTTTCATCACTATGATTATCAAGTACATGTGAAACTGCTGGCGTAATCTTAACGGGTGTTTGATTTGTTTCAGGTGTAGCTGCTGGAGTTTCATCACTATGATTATCAGGTACGTGTGAAGCTGCTGAAGTACTCTTAACAAGTGTTTGATATGTTTCAGGTGTAGCTGCTGGAGTTTCATCACTATGATTATCAAGTACATGTGAAACTGCTGGCGTAATCCTAACGGGTGTTTGATTTGTTTCAGGTGTAGTTGCTGGAGTTTCATCACTATGATTATCAAGTACATGTGAAACTGCTGGCGTAATCCTAACGGGTGTTTGATATGTTTCAGGTGTAGCTGCTGGAGTTTCATCACTATGATTATCAAGTACATGTGAAACTGCTGGCGTAATCTTAACGGGTGTTTGATTTGTTTTAGATGTAGCTGCTGGAGTTTCATCACTATGATTATCAGGTACGTGTGATGCTGCTAGAGTACTCTTAACAGGTGTTTGATATGTTTCAGGTGTAGCTGCTGGAGTTTCATCACTATGATTATCAAGTACATGTGAAACTGCTGGCGTAATCTTAACGGGTGTTTGATTTGTTCTAGATGTAGCTGCTGGAGTTTCATCACTATGATTATCAGGTACGTGTGAAGCTGCTGGAGTACTCTTAACAGGTGTTTGATATGTTTCAGGTGTAGCTGCTGGAGTTTCATCACTATGATTATCAAGTACATGTGAAACTGCTGGCGTAATCTTAACGGGTGTTTGATTTGTTTCAGGTGTAGCTGCTGGAGTTTCATCACTATGATTATCAGGTACGTGTGAAGCTGCTGAAGTACTCTTAACAGGTGTTTGATATGTTTCAGGTGTAGCTGCTGGAGTTTCATCACTATGATTATAACTCAAGCTTCGTTCTTCGGATCACTCTGTAGTACCGTTCATGTACGCTATTCATATCACATATTTTAGAATAAACAAGAGCAAGTCATCATCTTAGCAACTGCCTTGTTTATTAGTCATTACGTGTTTTGTGCGCTTTAAGTAAACAACTGAATTTATTAATCTTGATTATTTTTTCATTTTAAAATGAATAATTAACGTAAAAACGAAAGCTGTCTTTCTCTTGACGAACTTGAGAAGAAGCTAAAGAAATATCAAGAATTAATTGATATAGAAAAAGCATCAAAGAAGTCAAATGATCTTTCTGACAATGAATCTTCTTCTGAGGGTAATTAATTATGTTTTTTAATATATTTCTTTTCTCGGGCAACAAATCTTCATTGATTTTGTTACACCTTTCTTGACTGGGTTAAGAATTAAAATTTAAGTGATGTTGGATTTCGTAATCCTTTCTCTCACTTTTGCATCAGGAAATTTATCATTTTATTTCCTGGTCGCTTTTCTTAACTTAGTTTTTTTTGCTCTTGCAGACTTAAATGATGACGACCAAGAGCAGTCTTACCTCTCTGATCCTGATTCCAAAAACGTCCCACCAAACGTTTTTAAGGCGTCAGACGAGTCTGTTGAGATGCAGGGTTCTGAAGATCCCATCCTCAGTGATTCCATACTCAAAATGCTTGGTACTGAGAAACGTCTTTCGAAAGATAAGACTTTCAAAATCCATTCTGAACTGGCTGCTTGCTGGATTAATATTGTAATATCAGGCTTAGAGAAGGATGTCAAATCATCTTTGATTGAAAAATATCCTAACAAAGGAAATTGTTCGTTATCACCTCCCATCCTTAACCCTGAATTAATTCCACTCTTACACAAGACGGCTAAATCTCGAGATAAATATTTATCATCGAATCAAGATTTATGCGGTCGTAGTCTCGTTGGCTTGGGACAAGCTATTTCTATGATTTTCAACGATGACAAGGATCCTATTGATAAAAACGACCTTCTACAAATCCTTTGTGATTCCAGCAGTTTATTATGTGAATCTTTTTATCAAACTGGCAAGTCAAGACGAGCACAGATTTATCCTTATGTTGACGACAAACGGAAATCTATCCTCGAGGAGTCAATCACCGATGATTTTCTTTTCGGTAAGGATCTTGGTAAACGAATCAAGAATTCTGTTGCTGTCGAAAAAACTGGGTTATCAATTAAAACTCCAGCTCCAAAGAAAAGTTTTTCTGCACCAAAAACTTCTTTAAATTGGAAAGGCCCGTCTGCGTCTCGCGGGAACCACAATCAGGCGGGCTTTCAGCGTTTTCAACCTGCGGCACCAGGTTCCAGCAAAACGAACCAAGTTTCGACCCGATCACGAGCTCGGTTTCAGACTCAGAACCATCCACCTCAACCGAATCCACCATCAACCACGAAGTAGAAGTGAGTGTCATCGCCGGTCGTCTAAAAAATTTTTTACACGCCTGGTCTAAAATAACCTCTGATATATTTATTTTGGATACAATATCAGGGTATAAAATCCCTTTTACTTCTATTCCGAGACAATCTTTTATACCAATGAATGATAATTTTTCTGACAATGACAATCTTAAAATGCAGAAAGTTATTGATGATCTCTTATCTATAGGAGCAGTACAAACGTGTGTTGAGGAAGTTGGACAATTTTTGTCTAGTATCTTCCTTGTTCCTAAAAAAAATGGTAAAATGAGATTTATACTTAATTTAAAAAATTTAAATAAATTTATAGAGACAATCCATTTTAAAATGGAGGATTTTCGTACTGTACTTAAACTCATTTCAAAAGGATGTTTTATGGCTAGTTTTGATCTACAAGATGCTTATCTAATGATTCCGATCCATAAAGATTTTTGGAAATTTTTAAGATTTTATTGGCAAGGTCGTCTCTATGAATTTATTTGTTTACCCTTTGGCTTAAATACTGCTCCATGGGTATTTACGAAACTTATGAAGCCTGTTATTAGTTACTTACGTCATTTAGGTTGGTCATCTGTTGTATATTTAGATGTCTGGTGGCTTGTTGGGACTTCGAGATTTCTCTGTTCACAAAACATAAAAGTTTCGCGAGAATTTTTAGAATCTTTGGGTTTTATATTAAATTTAAAAAAGAGTAATCTTGATCCCTCAACTTCTTGTAAATTCCTAGGCTTCACTTTCAATTCACAGCAAATGACTATTGAATTAACTCAGGAAAAAAGAAATAATCTTCACGAATTATTCTTAAAATTTAAAAACCTTACTTATTGTTCAATCAGAGAATTTTCACAATTAGTGGGTAATATAACTGCAGCTTGTCCAGCAATTAATTACGGTTGGCTTCACTCTAAAAAATTCGAACGTCAACGTTACTTAGAATTATTAAAAGCTAACGACAATTATGATTGCATCATGAAAATCTCTTCTTCTTTAACCTCTGAATTTAATTGGTGGTTAAATAATATTTTTATTTCAAAAAATCCGATAAGAATTTCTAAATTTTCAACAACTATATTTTCTGATGCATCATCTACTGGGTGGGGGGCTACTTGCGACGGTCAAGTAGTATATGGACACTGGAATAATGATGAAAAATCTTTTCACATCAATTATTTAGAGCTCTTAGCTGTTTTTAATGGTTTAAAAACGTTTGCATCCAACTTATTTGACTGTGAAATTTTATTACGCGTTGATAATTCCACTGCAATAGCATACATAAATAAAATGGGTGGAACAAAACATGAATACTTAAATAATCTCACTTACGAAATTTGGGAATGGTGTGAGCAAAGAAATCTCTGGCTTTTTGCTTCATTTATTCCTTCTAAGGATAATGAGGCCGACGAGGCTTCACGTATCGATAATATCGATACAGAATGAGAATTATCTCAATTTGCCTTTCAAAAAATTATTTCAGAATTCAACCAACCAGAAATTGATCTTTTCGCTTCCAATTTAAATAATAAATGTAAACAATACTGCTCCTGGCACCGAGATCCCTTAGCTTTCTGTATAGACGCTTTTACTGTTGACTGGAACGAGTACTATTTTTATGCTTTCCCTCCTTTTTCTTTAATTTTAAAAACTTTAAAGAAAATTCAAACGGACCAGGCGTGTGGAATTTTGGTTGTTCCTAATTGGTGTGGTCAGCCGTGGTATCCTTTATGGCTATCATTATTAGACTCAGAGCCAATCATCTTCTATCCAGATGTTAATCTTCTTCGATCTCCCTGTAGAAAGATTCAACATCCTCTGGCTCAAAAGATGTCTCTAATGGCTGCGCGATTATCCGGCAATCTTTCAAGCAACGAGGTGTAAATGATGACTCTATTAAATTAATTATTAATTCGATTTCAAGTTCTACTCTACGACAATATTCTAAACCAATTAAGGATTGGGTTTCTTATTGTTCTTTGAAAGCTATTAATGTTTTTCATCCGCAAGAAAATGATATTATTTGTTTTTTAACACATAAATTTAATGAGGGTGCTAACTACAGTACGCTTAACACTGTTCGTTCTGCCCTGTCACTTATCTGCGATATTAATATAGGGAAAAACCCTTTGGTTTCCCGTCTTTTGAAAGGTGCATATAATATTAATCCTGCTAAGCCTCGTTATAACCGAATCTATAGTTTAGATCCAATATTAAAAAAATTGGAAGCTTTAAGCCCTTTAATTGAGCTTGATCTTCCTCAACTTACAACTAAACTAGCTGTTTTACTAGCTTTAGTCACTGCACACCGAGCACAAACGATTGCTTCTATCAAAAGATCTAATATTATTAAAAATAATGATAATTACGAAATTGAAATCCCGGATAAAATTAAAACTTCTAAGCAAGGTGCTTTACAACCTTTATTATTATTACCTAAATTTCATAATAATTTAAATTTATGTGTTGTATCAACTTTAGATTTATATTTAGAAAAAACTTCTTTACTGGTTAAAAATCCAGTTAATTTATTTCTAACAACTGTTAAACCTTATAAGAATGCTTCAAAAGATACTGTGAGTAGATGGATTCGAGCTTTCTTACAAGGTTGTATTGGTAATAATTTTTCTTCTCATAGCTTAAGACATGCATCTACTTCTTCTGCCCTAAAAAAAGGGGTAGATTTAAAAATTATTAAAAGTTTAGCTGGTTGGTCGGAAAATTCAAAGACCTTTGAAAGATTTTATAATCGACCAATCATCTCTGATAAAAATATATTTGCAAATTCAATTTTGTCTTAATAATTAAATATTTATATTAATATTTTAAAAAAATAAAAATAATAATAAATAAATAAAAAAAAAAAAATCTGGGCGTCGGTTGGCCCTGCGGGCCAGCCCCAAAACTTCCCGCTGTTTTCGATCTCAAAGAGCTCGAAAACATTAGTGTAGATATATTTTCGAGCTCTTCGAGCTCGAAAATGCTATCACATGCGATTGTTTTTTTACGATCTTCTCAAGCTCTAACAAGTTGCCTGTTATGCTAAAGTTTGAAAATTTAAGAATCAAGAATTGTTAACGAAGCGGTTTTTAAAATTTAATCCCTGATTATGTTCAATAAAATAAGTGTATTCAGGCAGAAATCAATGCCAGGGATTCAAATCAAGATTTAAATGAGTTTTGACTCATGTGAGAAACAATCAAATATAAGTATCCGAGAAAAATATTAAAAACTACGTTTTATCGATTTTATTGATGGTACTATGATTTAAACTAAAAACCAAGTTCGATGACATTATGTATCGAAAGTAACCATATAAAGGATGAGTTGCTATGACTTTAGACACATTTTCTTAGGTTATATTATGATTTATCCGGGAAAAATAACATAAAATGTTATTTTTTTAATTTTTCAACGCCGATATCTTTCGAACTAATTGATCGATTTTAACGTTTGAGGTGGCAATCGGCGCGTTTTATTAAATTCTAGAGCTGATTAAAATTTGGAATCGATCACGTCAGTTGTTTCGAAAATATTTCGAAAAAACCGTTTTTCACCATTTCTTTCTCCCGCGATAACTCTCGAACGAATTATCCGATTTTGATGTTTGAGGTGGCAATCGACGCGTTTTTTTGAGTACTAGAGCTGATTAGATTTTGATATCGATCGTATAAGTCGTTTCTAAGAAATCAATAAAAAACTAAAAAAAAAAATTTTTTTTTTTTCGTAATTCGCAGATATTTTCGAGTCTATTTGATCAAATGATCTGAAATTTTCAGAAAAGTTGATGGCCAACAAGCTCTTTCAATCGCCGCCTTAAACATCCAAATCGGTTCATTAGTTCAAAAGTTACAAAGAGTTTACATACATACATACACACACACACACACACACACACACACATACATACAGACACTCGGACATCATTCTGAAAATAGTCAGAATAGCTTCCTACGACCTCAAAACGTCGACATCTGATGAAAACTCGATTTTCGAAAATCGGGGTGAAAACAATAACTTTCCGAAATTTTCGAAAATCGTCGATTTTCTTAGCGGGAAGTTAAAAAAAAACAAATACTAATAATTCTATATTTTTTCATTACTTTTAGATAATATCTATTTCAATATTAATCATATTGTTGATAATGTTCATTGTTGCTCTGAACATCTACAGAGTGATCCGAAGAACGAAGCTTTAGTTATAATTGTAATATTGAGCGAGCCTGCCGAAGGCAGGCGAAGCTCAATATTAATTATAACGATAGCTTCGTTCGAAGAGATCACTCCCTCCCATTATTACACATTATTTTCATTCCCACCCTGTGATCTCTTCACTTTACAGAACTCAGCTGAACTAAATGACTAATAAACAAGGCAGTTGCTAAGATGATGATTTGCTTTTGTTTATTCTAAAATATGTGATATGAATAGCGTACATGAACGGTACTACAGAGTGATCTCTTCGAACGAAGCTATCGTTATAATTAATATTGAGCTTCGCCTGCCTTCGGCAGGCTCGCTCAATATTACAATTATCAAGTACATGTGAAACTGCTGGCGTAATCTTAACGGGTGTTTGATTTGTTTCAGGTCTAGCTGCTGGAGTTTCATCACTATGATTATCAAGTACATGTGAAACTGCTGGCGTAATCTTAACGGGCGTTTGATTTGTTTTAGATGTAGCTGCTGAAGTCTCATCAGTTGTCTCTTTGAGCTGAGGTAAATCTTCTGAGGTCTCATCACTGTTGTTTTCAGGGGCTTTCGAAATTTGCTGACGGACCCGCTGAATACACATGTATATTTCTTCTGATTCCTCCTCTGTTTCAATGCTCATGAGATACTCTTTTAACAGATTTTTCAGTTTTACCATGTCTGTCACTTTTTTGTTCATGGTGTCATAAATAATTTTGATCGGAGTCTGGAATTATAATAATAATAATAATATTATTAATAATAACAAGAATAATAATAATAATAATAATAATAATAATAATAATAATAATAATAATAATCATAATGATTTTTTTTTCAAAAGTTTAAAAAAAGTCGTTTGAAAAAAAATCACCTTATCCTAAAGTTTCTATAGAATTTCCAAAAATAAGTCAAAAATCGCATAGAATTCCATAAACGTATTGGTTTCTTTGCAGTTTTTTACCTTTGAAAGTAGATTCTTTGGGAATTTTTACATAGGGCATTAATATTAATCAATATTACATTATTTATTTATTTTAGGATTTTGTCCATCTCTGTTATCATTATTTCCTGTTCGAGAAGTTGAAGATGTTGGATCGAACTTAGTCCATTGATTAATTCTAACCCGTTGACATTATCTTCACCTACATTTTCAATCTTTTCGTCTAACATGTCCCAAAAATCTTCCATCTCCAACATTTTTTCCGTCCTTTGTGCAACAAGTTTTCTTGCCATGTATTTATTTAGCTTTACTGAGTTTTTAATTTCTCTGGCATCCAATGCCAAGTACTTGATTACTCCTATCATAAAAATTTAAATATATTAGTGCAATTATTGAAATTTGGCTATACTTCGCGATTATTTACATCTTAGATTGGTGAAAACGATTTAAAATTATTTACTTAAATCGGAAGCAGTATGTACCCTGCTTAAAAAATCCGATAGATTCTTATAGCTGTATGTATAAGGCCCTATACTTAACTATAGCACTTCTCATGGAACTCATCCATTCTTATAAAATTTCTATAGGAATGTATGAGAATCTATTGGATTCTATAAGATTTTCTAAACAGGGAAGTTAACTTTACCTATAAATTGATTAGGATGCGGGTTTTTTTTTCAGTAAATCATTAAAATTCCTGTTGTATGATTCTTCATAATTGTCAGTTTTATCATCTCTTAAATTATATACTGAAAACCCTGAAGGTTTAATTGTTTTTATCCAATATCGATCATAATAATCGAATAAACGATCAAATCGATGTCCGAAATCACGCGTTACCACCTCTTTCAAGTTGTTCAAAGTTGAAATAATCAATTTGGGTGGTAACAAAGCCAATGCAATTATCTGCTTTACAACCACATAGATTTCGGGGTGTGTCGTTGGTTTAATGGTTGTTTTATTTATTAAACCTAAGTCCCTTGCATTTTTGTTGATCGCCTAGAATTAAAAATGAATAAAAATTAATCTTTATAGCGACGATGAAATAAATCAGCAGATTATCGCTCTTACTACCAACGTGGCAATATTGATCAATTCTGGAAGAAAACCTTAAGCAAGTCAAGGAGAATACAGCGAATTATTATATTTATATATACTGTGATTTCAAAATCTTGATTAAGATAGCTACTAGGGTACTATCGATACTTTCTGGCAATAACAACAATTGGAGCTAATTATTTTATAAAATTATGAAATTTTTTTTAAAGTAAATTTAATTACTTACTTGAGCATAATGGAAAAAACAGTGATTAGCATCAATATTTGGAAATGCAGTTTCCACAGCATTATGCATGCCAATCTCAAAATCGGACATGTAGAACTTAGGATTAAAAGATGGGAAGTTTGCTTTGATGAAATTAAAAACTCTTAGGTAGCATTCTTCACCCTTATTTGTCATAATAAACCAAAAGATCGGTACAGCCTGAAAAAATTATACTGATGGTTATATATATAGCATAGAATATAATCGAGAATAATTCGTACACGTAGATTTAATGTATGTATGCAGCTCTTGTCTACTTGTCTAGTACTTTCTTATAGAATAAATAGCTATCAATTAGATCGTACATGTACACTTCATGAATAGACAGCTCATAACTAATGACCTGGTAATTTTTTGTCAATTGATTGCTATCAATGAGTTCGTACATGTACATTTGCTGAATAGAAAGTTCCTGTCTAATTATCAGGTACTTTTTAATGAATAAATAGCCTACAACTATGTAATTAAAAATAAGTAGCATCAGATACTGATAGTTTTATTCTGGAATGAAGCTTGAAATGGATTCGTACATGTACGTTCATTTTGATAGACAGCTACATAGTCGATGATCTGATAATACGATTATAAATGTATGCTTCCATTGAACCTAGAGAAACATTTCTGTAACATGAAATTTTATAATACTTACAGCACTTTTACTTTTGCATTGCCCTTCAACTTTGGCCATTACTGTCAATAATTGTAAATTTTTTTTTTGAAAGTGTGGTACAGCTTTAAAAGTTGCATCAATAAAAATATTTTCAACAGAATCACTTATTTCTGTTAAAAAATCAGCATCAAATAGGTAAAGATTTTGAGCATCCTTGTGTGTATTGTTAGTGATAGAAGTGAATTTTTCATATCTGGCAGAAATCTTCCACCGGTTATCTCTCCCATATGATAATTCACTTTTATTTATGTCTAACATTAAAGATTGTGCAAAAGCTTCGATGTCATTTGCTTTATCACAATAAATTCGAGTCGCTAAAGGCTGCTCATTTTTTTTATATTTCTGAATCAAACTTCTACATTTTTGAAAAGGATTTCTAGATGCAGCATCTGGATCTCTGAAATATTATTATGGCAATATTAGACAACCATCTTTAATTTATATGTATAATTATAAATAATATAATAATTACAGAAGATGATATAGAGAAATACAATTTAAGTTTAGAAAAATAAAATTAAAGATATTTACTGGATTTCTGAGGTAATATAGATCCGTTTTGTAGATAAACCAAAATGTTTACTTGCATCTTTTAGATTTTTACGAAAATCTTTATCACCTTTCAAATAAGGATCTGAGTCATGATTATGCTTATTATTAGTTGGGCTTGGGATGAACTCACCGTCCACGAATTTTCCCGATGCCGCACATCTACACGAAAGGTCACTATTTTTAGGCATAACATATTTAATGCATCGTACATATCTAAAACAATAAATGGATACCCTTTTAGGAAATTCATGTGGGATTGCATGGGAACTCATAGGAATCCATATAGAAAAATATGGATTTATGTAATAATCTATAAGAATTAATGTAGGAGTGTATGAATTTACTAAGAATCCATGTAGGAAACGATGAGTATCTGGATTCTTATATGGGATGTCCACTTTGGAACTTGTATATTCTATTGGCAGGATATTTTTTAACAGAAAACTAATTAATTGATGCTCTTTATATTAGTATTTGTAATAAATTAAGTTATTAATTAGCTCAAGGAGTATTACATCTGTATAGAAATTACAAATCATTTAGATAAAACACTAAAATAGGAATCTCACAAAGGTACTGTACTCCAAGTAAGTTTATGAAAACTCATACACTTTTAGGGTATTTGTATCATACAAGATTTTTGTATAGATTTTGGTATGGTGCAGGTTCTCATAGGAAATCATCGTATAAATTCACATAGGAATCCATGATATATTTTTATATGGATTTGACATGGTGTGAATTTCCATAAGAATCCTTGTGAAAATCTACATCGGGATCTATGCTCGATTCATGTAGAAAATCACGTGGGAATCCATCCGAAAAAGCCATGTAGGAACCCGCATACACTGAGAGAAAAAAATACTGTTTTCAAGTATCTGCGTACTTGAATCGTACCGAGTAAATATTTGTTTAATTATAGTAAAAACATACTCCAACCAAGTAATATTTTCTTGATTTAAGAATTTTTATACGTATTTGTTGGAAATAACGTAGTATATAAGTCTAGCATTACTGTACATTAAGAGAGTATAGAGTAAATGAGTAACCGAGTGGTTGACGGCATAAAGTTAGTTGTAGTCTGGATGCCTGCAGTACGAACGTACTGTGTTGTATGAGTATTAGGGCTTTGGATTAAGTCTGAGTCACTAGACTGACACGTTTATTACCATCCATTACTTTGTATTATAATACTCAATAGTTAGTAACAATATATAATTACTCAACTATTTTATATCGCGTTATTAATATTAACCTGATTTATCACATCTATCCTAGTCCATATAATCTTAAACAGTATTTTAAGAAAATATTCTTGGTTAAAGTACATTATTACTAAGATTAAACAAATAATTTACTCGGTACGATTCAAGCACGCAGATACTTGAAAACAGTATTTTTTTCTCTCAGTGTAGAATCTAGGCTGGATTTCCATCTGGATTTTTTTGCCAGGGTAAGAACATAATATTAACTTAAACATATCTATTTTTTTTTCAGGCAATCGGTACCGGGAATTATTTGTAAATGTTTATAGACTATAAAACTAGCGCTAAATTCGTACAAGTACATATAGTACAAAAGACAATAATTTTTCGACTATCTAATAATTTTATTTGGATATAAAGCCTGCAAATAATTTGTTTATGTAGATTGAGTTTTAGATAAAATCATTTTTAAATTATCTCATTTATTAAATTAGGTATACAGCTATCAATTATATTGCACATATACATCTACTAAAAAAAATCTGCGATCCAGCAATTGTTTTATGATTTTTATAAGATACATAATTTGTACGGAGCTCGTATAAGTGCATTCCTTCCGAAATATTGCAGCTGAGATTAACTCATTAATGAAATGCCTATAAAGCCTGCCATTAGTTCGTGCATGCACGGTTGTACAATAATCAGCGGCTTAGCTATCATTTAATATGTTTAATTAGGAATGAGATCTACAATTGATTCATACATGTATGGTGCTGCAAAAATCTACGACTTACCCATAATTACAATTTTTTAAAATTAAATATGACATGCAACTGACTCACTTGTACTTATATGTACGGTTCTTCGAGAAACAACGACCTAACAATTAGAAATAAGACCTGTAATCAAATTAGACTCGGCGACATTAATTTGTACCGGTTCGTGTTGCCCTCAGCTAGATGGTTCTAAAGGAGATGTATTGAAATATCGAACCGAGAGCAACACGTCCCAGTACAAATTAATGATGCTGAACAGCGTACATGTACAGTTCTGCAAGGACTGGTGTTCTGGCCATCATTTAATTTTTTTTTAACTTCCCGCTAAGAAAATCGACGATTTTCGAAAATTTCGGGAAGTTATTGTTTTCACCCCGATTTTCGAAAATCGAGTTTTCATCAGATGTCGACGTTTTGAGGTCCTAGGAAGCTATTCTGACTATTTTCAGAATGATGTCCGAGTGTCTGTATGTATGTGTGTGTGTGTGTGTGTGTGTGTGTGTGTGTGTGTGTGTGTGTGTGTGTGTGTGTGTGTGTGTGTGTATGTATGTATGTATGTAAACTCTTTGTAACTTTTGAACTAATGAACCGATTTGGATGTTTAAGGCGGCGATTGAAAGAGCTTGTTGGCCATCAACTTTTCTGAAAATTTCAGATCATTTGATCAAATAGACTCGAAAATATCTGCGAATTACGAAAAAAAAAAATTTTTTTTTTTTAGTTTTTTATTGATTTCTTAGAAACGACTTATACGATCGATATCAAAATCTAATCAGCTCTAGTACTCAAAAAAACGCGTCGATTGCCACCTCAAACATCAAAATCGGATAATTCGTTCGAGAGTTATCGCGGGAGAAAGAAATGGTGAAAAACGGTTTTTTCGAAATATTTTCGAAACGACTGACGCGATCGATGCCAAATTTTAATCAGCTCTAGAATTCAATAAAACGCGCCGATTGCCACCTCAAACGTCAAAATCGATCAATTAGTTCGAAAGATATCGGCGTTGAAAAATTAAAAAAATAACATCTTATAAGAAGGCCCTACTGCATTCCAACTAAGCGAAAATTATACTAATATTCTCTCAAGAACTTGAATATATAATATAAATTAAATAATAAAAAAAACTAAGTTGCCTAATTTTTGTTGTATTAATGGAAACGATAACTTACACGACAAGCTGTCCATGTTTATTAAATGTAGGAGTATTTATTTGATAATAGGAAAACCCATTAGCTACCCATTTTCGATCCCATGCTTCACCTGAACAGGTCCTTTTTATTTTTCGCGGTGTTTCTGAATCCATAATTTTATTGATTAATCACGGCACTCGATTAAATTATATTTGATGCAAACACGAAAAAAGCATTAACAATCTCTACCTATTTAGATCTATCGTGAATAAAATGAAAAATTATTTGACTGTCATTTGTTTTAAATCAAACAAAAAAACAGTGCCGTATATTTTATCAAGGCCATTCTCAAACAATGTTCCCTTTTTTCAGTGAAAGTTTCCTTTTTTTTTAATTAATTAATCAAATCTTAATACAGTTATAACAAGTAAAAAGCTTTTTATATTTTAAAAAATTGAGTATATTTTTAAAGATTGGGTATATTTTCAAACTATGTACTTTATAATTGTATATTTAAATTTATAGAAACGCTCTCTGATTCACGCCAAAACCATTCCGTCGTATCATTCGTTCTGTATGATTGAAAAATTTATTGTTCCGTATAAGACTTAAAGGTGCCGAATCACATTTTTATACAGACATGGAAATGTTTCGCGCCAAAACACTTTCAAACACACATTATTAGTTAAGAGCTGCCTTTCAAACGAATCTACATATCTGAACTAATTGATAGCAATGTATTCAATGAAAAGTACCAGGTCATTAAACAAGAGCTGTCTATCGTATAACGTAAACCGTTTTTCTTTTCGCGACGGAGACGCGAATAAAAATCCGGAGTCGTATGTGGTCACCCAAGTGTATTAAAAATTAAAAATAAAAATTATAAATATAACTCAAAATAATAAATAATTATAAACAAAATAAAATTGTGCCTGGACCAGCTCCTCAGGCTTGGTTAGTGCACGAGGGCGCCATTCCGTTTTTACAAAAAACGGACAAAAATAATAATTCAGGGGAGAGATCATGGGACAAAATCTTGAGCGAGAATGCATGCACCAAGCGGAATGACAACCAAATAAATATATAATGAACAAAAATAATAATAAGAAATAATTACTATTAAATATATCCAGGAAATAAACAAACAAATATTGGCTATCACTGGATTCCTTTTTCTAAATTATTTAATTCAAAATATATTTAAATAAACTCAATAAATGATTACAATATCCAAATATTGTTCAATATATTCAATTCTTTGTAATAAATTTGTACTAAATTAAATTATACTCATTACAATCAAATGATAATAATAATAATCCATTTTAAATTATCCACTGGGGAATTCAAATACAAACTTACAAATAATATAACATATAAATTGTAAACTAATAAAATAATAATAATTTTTACTTTAAATTATTTACTCTGGGGAGAGAAAGACGCGGGTACTCAATATATTTGGCAACACTGGGTTGCATACCATCAAATTATAAAATAAATTTTACCCAGAGAAATAATATTTAATACTCAAATATACTTTTCAAATAATATGTAAAATACTAGTGTAAGACAAGGAGCCACACTTGCTATCCTTGTCTAATCCTCTAAGGAATTCGCTCGACGCGTCTATACGTACATGAAACGTACGCCGAACAAATTCAACTTATTATAAGAATATAACTCAGGTTCAATTACTTATCAAACAAAAATCGCGATCAACTCTACTAAAGGACCAGCGACAGCCGATGCAACAAATGATAACACAATTGACTTACCGGCGTTGACAATAATTTACTTCTGGAACTATTAAATTATAAACAATGCTCAACTATACTTTTATCCAAATTAAATAAACTTTGTGAAATTATTCTACTACGGCAACTGGGCCGGAATAATTTACTCAAAAATAATAATTACGGACAACAACACGTCCTATCTTTACAAAAACCCGGTCCTCTCTGACTATATTTTCCGTTGATTTTTCCGAGGGAGGGGTATCACTCACGTGTTATCCCCTCTAACGACCTCGGACCCGAAATTATCAATTAAAATAAAATATTTAAATCATTAAACGACCTGAGTTATACCATAATAATAAATTAAATAATATTTTCTATATATAAACATAAACATAATGATTATTAATCCTTTAAACAATAAAACAATAATTATTTCAGTGCACCACGTGACTGGAGAAAAATATCGATTTTTATCCCCACTTTATCGACTTACTCTCCCTTCGGTCGATATTTTTATGTACGCTCTATAACACGTGTGCTACTGACTGAAATGAAAATATTGATTAAGTACATCAAAATCCAAATAATCATCAAAATATAAATATAAACATAATAAACAATAATATCAATAAATTCATAATTAAATCATAATAAAATAATCCAATAAAATAATATAAATATTTAAATAATAACAAATTATAATAAATAAATGCGCTTAATTTGAGCTAGGAGGTGTTGTTAAATTCACGGCGAGATGGGAAAGCGCGCGCAGCGATTCACGTTTGAATCGCTACGTGACAATCGAACTGATGTACATGTACGAGACAATTAGACCAGTGCTATTAATAAAATATTTTCCATGTACGAAATCATTAATAGTAATTTATTCAATAAAAAATTACCAGTTATTAGTCAAGAGTTTAGTGAATGGTGACAGGTAATTAGACAAGAGCTGTCTATCAAACTGATGTACATGTACGAATTAAATTCAAGCTAATTATGTAATACAAATTCTCAGGTAATCAGACTCTAACGCTGTTTAAATCAGATGTATGCAATTTAATTGCATGCTTTATATCTAACAACATTTTTTAAATAATTGCTAATTTTTAACTTTCCGCTAAGAAAATTGCACTAATTTTTTTTTTATTATTTATATTTACATGTTCGAATAAATAGATGTCTAATTAATCAATGGAAAATGGTGGATACTTCAACTAGAGCCGTCTGTACAGTTATATGTACATGTATGAAATCATTAATACTAATTTAATAAATAAAAACTACCAGTTATTAGTCAAGAGTTTAATGAATGTACATGTACGAACTAATTGATTGTAATTAATTCAATAATATATGACCTCGTTATTAGCTAAGATGTGCCTTTCATATGTATCTAAATATCTAAACTAATCGATAGCAATGTATTCAATGAAAAGTAACGGGTATTTGGACAAGAGCTGTCTATCGAATAGCTGTACATGTACGAAGCAATTATAGCAATTTATTCAATATATAAAAAATCACCAGGTAATTAGACAAGAGCTGTCTATCAAACTGATGTACATGTACGAGCCGATTAGACCAGTGCTATCAATAAAATAATTTCCATGTACGAAATGATTAATAGTAATTTATTCAATAAAAAATTACCAGTTATTAGTCAAGAGTTTAGTGAATGGTGACAGGTAATTAGACAAGAGCTGTCTATCGAACTGATGTACATGTACGAGACAATTAGACCAGTGCTATCAATAAAATATTTTCCATGTACGAAATCATTAATAGTAATTTATTCAATAACAAATTACCAGTTATTAGTCAAGAGTTTAGTGAATGGTGACAGGTAATTAGACAAGAGCTGTCTATCGAACTGATGTACATATACGAGGCAATTAGACCAGTGCTATTAATAAAATATTTTCCATGTACGAAATCATTAATAGTAATTTATTCAATAAAAAATTACCAGTTATTAGTCAAGAGTTTAGTGAATGGTGACAGGTAATTAGACAAGAGCTGTCTATCGAACTGATGTACATGTACGAGATAGTGATGAGCAAAGCAAGACCAAGACCAAGACTTGGATAGTCTTGGTCTTGGTCTTGATCTTGCTGACTTGGTCTTGGTCTTGGTCTTGGTCTTTCTGAATCAGTCTTGGTCTTGGTCTTGGTCTGGGTCTTGCTGATTTAGTCTTGGTCTTGGTCTTGCTCAAATACATGTGGTCTTGGTCTTGGTCTTGCTTATTTAGTCTTGGTTCTGGTTTTGTTAATTTTATTTGTTATTTCTGTTTTTAACTTCTCACTAAGAAAATTGAAAATTTTCAAAAATCGAGAAGTTATTGATTTTACCTCATTTGTTGAAAATCGAGTTTTCATCAGATCTCGACATTTTGATATTTGAAACTTAGATTTCCTCAAAATTTGAACCGATTTGTACCAGTAGATTTGAAGAAATTTCGAAACAACTATAAAAAAAATTTTCTAAATGTAGATTTTTTGGAATAACTTTTTAATGGCGGTACCGATAAATTCTAAAAACTAATCATCTCTTAACCTTTTGAAACTACGTCGATCGCCGCCAATTGTGTCAAAATCAATTAATTTGTTCGTGATATATCGTTGTCGAAAAAAAGCGATTTACAGCTCAAAAGCATTTTTTTGAAGACTGGGTCGGATGCCGCCAATCGGGTGAAAATCGATTCATTTCTTCAAAATTTATTGCAGTTTGAAAATAAAAAAAATATTGTTTTAATAATCCTCTATCAAAATTTTAAGTTCGAAGAGCTCAAAAGCATGGAAAAAGTATTTCTTTGAGCTCGGTGAGCTCAAAATGACACAAAAATTATATTTTTGAGGTCGAAGAGCCAAAAAAACATATCAGTATGGAATTAGTGGGAAGTTGTAAGAATGGCCTTTAGGATCAACTGTTTTCTAAATTTTTTTTTTTATTTTTGAAGATCATTATAATTACAAATTTGTAAATAAATCAGAGGAGTATATTGTCAATGTAACAATCGTTTTAAATTTATAAATTTTCCGTTATAGATACGAGCTTGTCATAGCTTGTCAAGAGAATGATATCTATATAATTATGAAAGCAATGAAAACTCAAAAACCTACCCTTCCACCATCGCATAAATTGATCTTTTAGTGAAAAAAAGTCCTTGGAAAAAAATGTAGAAAAAAAATTAGTTTCTTTCTATACTTCAACCATGTGTTTTGCTGTTGCTATGATGAAAATTATTTTAGTTGATCCTTTTTATTTTCAAACAGAGATTGTTTCTTGATTTTATTTTTACTGTTAAAATTCAACAAAAGAAACTGATGATTCTAAACACCATAAATATTTCGTTCCAGGAAAAACATGTGTTGAGGCTGTGACAAATATTTTAACTCATATATGCTCTGAAAGTAAAAATTTTTCGTTGAGTCTTGCCTATTCGGTCTTGGTCTTGCATATACGGTCTTGGTTTTGGTATTGGTCTTGCTCAGTCGGTCATGGTCTTGGTCTTGCTTTCTTGCAATACCAAGACCAAGACTGCAAGACCAAGACCAATTTCGCCCATCACTAGTACGAGATAATTAGACCAGTGCTATCAATAAAATATTTTCCATGTACGAAATGATTAATAGTAATTTATTTAATAAAAAATTACCAGTTATTAGTCAACAGCTTAATGAATGTACATGTACGAACTAATTGATTGTAATTAATTCAATAATATATGACCTCGTTATTAGCTAAGATGTGTCTTTCATACGTATCTAAATATCTAAACTAATCGATAGCAATGTATTCAATTTGGACAAGAGCTGTCTATCGAATAGATGTACATGTACGAGGCAATTGATAACAATTTATTCAATAAAAAATCACTAGGCAATTAGGCGAGTGTTGTCTATCGAATAAATGTACAAGTACGAAGTAAATACAGAATACATATTAAAAAAAAATCAACCGGTAATGAGACAAGAGTTTTTTTTATTAATTTAATGTACATGTGCAAATCTATTGTAGGCAATAAAATAATCAAATTTTTGGCGTTGTAATTTTTTTATAATATTTATATGTACAGTGCTGTGAAAAAATATAGACTCAAAGTATGTTTTCATCTGTTTAGTAGTTTGAATAAACAAACTTATTTACAATATAGTCAATCGTTTAGCCCTAAGTAGGGGGAGTAATATGATACTTGAGTTTCGTCTCCCGAACAATCCGCATAAACATGCGTGACCTTAATGCACGAAGTCAGTCAATGCAATTGTGAATATTTATAAACTCAGTTATGTTCAAAATGTGCTGAGTGAGAGATACCGTTATTTTATTATTGCTATACTAAATATACTCATACATTTATACTTTCTACTAATACAAGTTTGAGATATAAGCTTACACATATACGTTCTTTACTTTGTCCATTCTACGATTTTATTTATTACTTATTCTATTTTCTTGTGTTTGGATACAATCTTCCAGTTAAATATTCTAGGCTATCAGAGGTGTATTCCTCCATAATTATTATATATTTAATTATTTAGTATGATTGACATTATCATTTATTGTGAAACATTATTATAATTATTCTAATGATATACTTCCATATTTCCATTAATAAATTTATTATACGAGTTACTCTTTACTTAATATTAACAGTAATAGTTAAGTTATGGTGATATGATTTTCATTGGTAAATAACATTTATTAATTATATATTTCTTTTCTTACTTGTTGATAGTGCGCATTTGTTTATAACCATATTGACAGTTAACTATAGAACAAGGGCCTATTCATGATTTTTATGCGTGTGTTTTGTTTAGGTTTTAAGTATCGGGTGACAGGAAACGTTCCGAGACCACTCAAACTATATTTATATTTCTCTGAATATAAAATAAAGATTTGCTTATCTATTCGTTCAATTTTTATAATCTAAATATATAATTTAATAAGTATGTGCCACGACGATTTATTATCTAAATTATTGACTAAATGTTGATAAAACGCAATAAGTATATTAATATATAAATTTCAAATAGAGTTTAAATGCGCGCCTATTTATGTATCTCAAGTTCACTAATCAATTAACAGGTGGAGGCACCTGAGGCACCTGAGGACATAACATATTGACATTATTCGAAAATAATTCAAAAAGTATATTTTATATTATGTCTCTTTACTAATGTCTTACTAGTTATTATTTATAACTACTTTATATCAAATCAGCCATAAACCGGTTATACTTAAAATCCGTTGGTATTATTGCAGGCCGTTCTCATCAGTCATATGTAGTTTTATAATACTTTCTTAAAATCTAAATTTTTCAATTTAATCCTTCCACAATCTGCAATTCGAATAATTTGGACTTGGTTCAAACATAATTTTCCTCATTCGCGTTATAGGAACAATAAGTCTTTGACATTTTGTGAGACTGAAAGAAACTAGCTGTTGGGACAAATCCATGGCACTCGTTAAAATCTTGTCATATTCAAAAAATATTCAAGTTTATGGCATGTGGTTTTTTATTTATTAAACTTGGGAGGTTAATAATGAAAATAATCGAACAAGTCATAACGGGAGCTTGTCCGCCATAAGAGCCTGTGTATAAGAACTTTAAAAACGTCATTTTTAAATCTTTTTTTCTAAAAAACTAGACGGTGGATCATATTCAAATTTTGAGAATACATAGATAAAGTACTTTTTTACATGTATACTAAGTTTCAAATCTTAAAGTTGGAAAATTTTTTTACATTAGGTTAGAGATACCCATCAATAAATTTATTCATTGTTTTAAAATTCAAAATTGGTCCCGCGCGCTAATGAATGGCCCACTCTCCAAGAGGTGGCGTCAGCTCCGACCCTAGTAACTTCTCAGGACCATCTGAGTGCTAGTAATTTCATCAGCCGACGTTCATTGGGTCCCCATGAATTTCAAATAAAACAATGGTGAGAGTAATTCAGTAGAACCTTTAAACGCCGCTACACAATTGGTATTTTATTAAATTTCACATGATAGTATTAACATTAATTAATAAACAATGGCTCACCAGTTATTGTCATCAGCTAATAAACTGGAAAAACTATTATTCAAATCTTTAAATAATGATCGTAATCGATTCAAAGTAAGTATCAACTTTTTTTCTAACCTACAACTTATGTTGCGTTATAACTCACGTATATTGAGTCAATAAACGCAATCATCAGTAAGTTGAGGAATCTTCGGAGTAATTAACAAAATAACAAAACGTAAATGAATTTTTATTTATTTTTATAGTTATGTCAGACTTTACTATTTTTAAAGAATAGTATGAAATTATCACATCTTGAAAAAAACATACAGCGGCAATGGATATTATTAACTGCGAAACCACCTAAAGGATTTGAAAAATTTTTCAAACCAAGTAATTATATAGCAATATTTGTAATCTTAATGTTTTGTAAGACTGCCATTATTAATTATTTATTTAATTATCGATCAAGATGGGAAGACGCCTTCAAAATCCAATGAACCAGTTGGTAAAAAAACGGAATCTTCAGAAAGTCAACACCAAAAGTCATCGAATTCACGACCATCACCTCCACCACCACCGTCATCATCATCAAGTGAGAGACCAGTAAACCAGTATTTGTCAGGAATATTTAGGCCAACTGCTAAAAGTGGGAGCAGCGGTGGAGGCGGGGCACCATTTAATAATGATCGCGACAAATGGATTATTGCTGGAATTATTGGTGCCATAGGAATAATTGGCTCCATGGTTTTTTTTGATGTTGGTGCTAAAGAAATCACATGGCGTGAATTCGTATATAGGTACTGATAATTTTCATTTAAGGTACTAGCGGGTGATAAGGCCTGAGGGAGATTTTGAATAGAATCAAAATTTTATTGCAATACATTAGCCATAAAATGTAATGAAGTAATGGTAATTTTCACCATAAACAAACAAAAAATTATATTTTTACAAAAACCATACGAATAGGCCTTATTTTACTACGGTAGGGTAATAAGGTCTACGGGTTAAACAAACTGGAATAGCTTAACTATACTTAATAAAATTGGTATTAGAGATGAATCATCACTTAAATTTAGCAACAATACTTTTTTAAAGACAGAAGACTAGATTGTTTTTTATAATTTCTTCTGCGCTACGACAGCATATGACGGATGATGAAATATAGAAGACAGGGAACGTGGTATCGGGACTCTATAAACTTGTAACACCTCTATGCAAGACCTTTCTACTGGAGTAGTCTTTAGCGGAGGCGGTTATTTTAAATATCATTTCTGTCACTTAGGCCTTATTACTCGCGAGTACGTTATTATTTAGTTAATGTATGTATAATTTAAGTCAGCGATATTGAACTATTTTATATTTTTTAGTTATTTAAACAAGGGCATAGTTGAAAAGTTAGAAGTTGTTAACAAAAAATGGGTTCGAGTAAGATTATTACCTGGACATACAGTTGATGGATCAGTAAGTATTTCAAAACTTTTTAACTACCCACTCCTGAGATAATTTTTATGAAATGAATCTCAAACGCGATTCATTACGAGAACCAATCGCGAAATTTCTCGCTGACAGCTCATAGAGCTTTTACATGGCGGCCATATTTTTGCAAAACCTGGAAGTGTCAGGGAATTATAAATATACTAAAAAATCAGGGATTTTCGTTAAAAAGGGGAAAATTTTTACTTTTTTATTTTACTTAAAAAATATGTTACTTTTTTTCTGTCGAAACTGTTAAAAATGTAGCGCGACCCGAATGCGATTGTAATACTACTTAGAAAACAAAATTAGTACAAATCGATTCCAATAGCGAAAAAATGAAGCAGTTAGAACTAAAAAGGCTGTTAGAAAAAAAAAGCCTTACACGGAAAAAACAGTATATTAAAAATTAATTAATAATAGTAGAAAGTGGAATCTTTTATCAATAATTAGTACTATTTTGTGCTTAATACAAAGTAGTTTACTAATTTTTGTAGATTACTAAAAATACTATCAATTATTTCAAAAAGTAACTTAATATTATTACTTTTAGATATAATACGTGACTTATTAGTGAAAGTTAATTAATTTATGGCATAATCTATTAAAAAGTAATGATTAGTCAAATTAAAAAATAGTATCTGTGATACTGATTTTTTCAGCCGAAAATTGAAAAAGTTACAAACTTTTATTTTATAAATTCGATATCACTGATCAATTATTAGCTTAAAATATCATTTATTCACCATTATAAATTAATTTACAGTATACATAAATCGATTAAGTGGTAAATAATAAAATGAAAAATTAGTATACTAGATACTGATTTTTCGTTCATGAAAATACCGAAAATTTTCAACTCTTTTTTATAAATTCTATCCCATTGACTAATAATTAATATAAAATGTTATTTATTCGTTATTATAAATTAGTTTATTATGTACGTATATCGAGTAAGTGGTAAATAATAAAATAAAAAAATTCGTATACTAGATCTTTATATATTAATATGTACGTTTACTAATTTTTCGGTTCCTCATTTTTTAAATTTTTCTGTGTATTTAAATAGTAATAACTGTAGACACCAATTTATCGATTCTTTTTGATATTAATCTTAATATACGAAATTATACATTTTGCTCTTCTATGTGTATCAAATTTTAATGTAAATAATTGCCTATTTGTAATACATATAATGATCCTGGTTTGATATTAGTATTGAATATACTAATTTTAAGTCGAAAATAAACTACAAACTATTAAAATTTTGAGCATCATTTTTTTCGTATAGGAGAACGCAATCGTGAGGATCTTCAATTAACATGCATATAGACGACTTGAAATGCCAAAAAAATTAAAAGTAAGGTAAAAGCCCCTATACCCGCTCAGTACCTTTAGTCGCTCACTTTGACGGTTTAAGGCTTTTTTTTTATAATTTCTATAAAAAAAAATTACAACTAAAAATATTAATATTGATAAATAATTATTTGTGAATCTAAATATATTAAAATATCATGTACCAAATTATTTTATAATAGATTATAAATTTAAATTGAATGACTGTTTTCAAAATCGCTTACATCCGGACATTTTTTACTTTAACGTTCATTTGTTAGATTAAATTAAGGTTACGTCAAATTTGTTAAGAATTGTTATAACTATATCTTATTAAATACATTTTTAAAATTCATGAAATTTTATATTATGAAAGAATAAAGTAATAGAATTTCAAAATTATTTTCCAAATTAATAAATTGATCATATTTTAATTGATATTGTCTTTGAGCGACTATAGGGTCATGTGTTGATCGAGTAAAGGTACATCGCAACTTTTAGTGAGCGACTATAGGTACACTCAAGGACCTTATTTGAAAAATTAATAATAATTAATTATTAACATTATTCTTCAAACTTAAATTTTATTCTAAGACTTGAAACTATAAAAAATAACTATAAAAAAAAATCGGTCTATCGGTTGACCCTGCGGGCCAGCCCCAAAACTTCCCGCGTAATTCGAGCTCCTTGAGCTCGAAAAATTGTAGTAGATACATTTTCGAGCTCTTCGAGCTCGAAAATACTTTTGTATGCTTTTGTTTTCAAAAAATAACGTTTTTTACAATTTTTTCTACAACGATATTTCTCGAACGAATAAACCGATTGAGATGTTCAAGGTGGCAGTCGACGCGTTTCATTGAGTTCTATAACTGATTAAATTTTGAAATTGATTCATCGAGTCATTTTTGAGAAATTTTCAAAATACTAAAAAAATTTTTAACTTCTTGCTAAGAAAATTGCAAATTTTCAAAAATTCGGGAAGTTATTGGTTTCAGTCCGATTTGTGAAAATCGAAATTCCAACAGATGTCGACGTTTTGAGGTCCTAGAAAGCTATTCTGACTAATTTCACGATGATGTCCGAGTGTATGTATGTATGTATGTACGTACGTACGTATGTAAATATCTATAACTTTTGAACGGATCAACCGATTTTGATCGTCAAGGTGTCATTCGACGCAGTTTTTTAATATCTTGAAGCTGAAAAAAAATTGAGCTCGATCGGCAGGGCTCGTTCGGAGATATTCCAAAAATAAACTTTTTTCAAAAATGTTTTTTTTGGATAACTTTTTACGGGCTCGATGGATTAATTTCAAAATGGACTGGGCTCTGGAGATTCATAAGCCGCGTCGAATGCCACCTCAAACATCAAAATCGGTTAATTCTTTCAAGAGAAACCGTTGTCGAAAGAATTAAAAAAAAAAAATTTTTTTAGTATTTTGAAAATTTCTCAAAAATGACTCGATGAATCGATTTCAAAATTCAATCAGTCATAGAACTCAATGAAACGCGTCGACTTCCACCTTAAACGTCTCAATCGGTTTATTCGTTCGAGAGATATCGTTGTAGAAAAAATTGTAAAAAACGTTATTTTTTGAAAACAAAAGCATACAAAAGTATTTTCGAGCTCGAAGATCTCGAAAATGTATCTACTACAATTTTTCGAGCTCAAGGAGCTCGAAATACGCGGGAAGTTTTGGGGCTGGCCCGCAGGGTCAACCGACAGACCAATTTTTTTCTTTTAATTCTTTCGACAACGGTTTCTCTTGAAAGAATTAACCGATTTCGATGTTTGAGGTGGCATTCGACGCGGCTTATGAATCTCCAGAGCCCAGTCCATTTTGGAATTAATCCATCGAGCCCGTAAAAAGTTATTCAAAAAAAACATTTTTGAAAAAAGTTTATTTTCGGAATATCTCCGAACGAGCCCTACCGATCAAGCTCAATTTTTTTTCAGCTTCAAGATATTAAAAAACTGCGTTGAATGACACCTTGACGATCAAAATCGGTCGATCCGTTCAAAAGTTATAGATATTTACATACGTACGTACGTGCATACATACATACATACACTCGGACATCATCGTGAAATTAGTCAGAATAGCTTCCTAGGACCTCAAAACGTCGACATCTGTTGGAATTTCGATTTTCACAAATCGGACTGAAACCAATAACTTCCCGAATTTTTGAAAATTTGCAATTTTCTTAGCGGGAAGTTAAAAAATATGATTTTTCATTTTATTTAATAATTTATATTAGGTGATTCAATCTCACACCAATGAAAAGTGAGCGGGTATAGGGGCTTTTACCTTTTACATAAGTATTGTACTGATCAGTTTCACTATATTCATTATTCGCGTACTTGATTAATATTTTATTAATATTCTATATAACGTTCTTATTTATGAAATTTATTCTGGTGAAAATGACAAATTTATTTATATTTTATTACACAGAGAAAAAAGTATAGTAAATTTTACTAAAAAATATGAGAATAATTACTAAATTTGAATAGTAATCTTGAAAAGCTTATGATTTATATGAAAAACTCATAGACAGATAAGTATATTTTACAACTCGTTTAGTATTTTCTTATATACTGGTTATGGAATATCTACTATATTGCATATTAATTTTTAAGTATATTTAGTAAATTTTACTATCCCGTTTAGTGAATTTTACTTTATTAGAATGGAGCTAAATAAAATAAAATTTTTAATAGCTTTTAACTTTTTATACTCGAAAGCAAAATAACTTAGTCAATTTGGAATAATTTAAAATGATCAAGAGCTACGTAATCTCAAATCTTCTAAATTAGATTTCTTATTCAGGGAACGATAAAATTTATGGAAATATTATAAGAATAATAAATCACAAATAAATTTTCGAACAGAGAACTTCTATAGTAGTTACTTTTACGTCAGAAACTCAAGTTTGTATAAATTTTTCCGAAACTCATAAATTAAATTGAAATTCTTCGAATTAATAATCAAAAACTGTTGAAATTAGTGTGTATTGAAGTGTGACGATGAATATCTTTTAAACGGTTACTCAAATCGACTAATCATAAGAGACCATTTTTATAGAGCAGTGAATTTCCTATTCCTATAAAAAATTCATAAGAAAGAAGAAATCTGCCTGAAAATAATCAGACTTCAACTTTTGATAACTTTTGAACGGTGAGGTTTACGAAAAAATTGTAGACCTTTTTTTTGTAGAGAATTCAATTTCCTATAAATATATGAGACGAAATATTTTTTCCAAATAGTAAATACCGAGATATGAATTTTTCCTTCTAATAAAGAATAAATAAAAAAACTGTGACGCGAAGGACTCTCCCATTAAAATTAAGAGCTCATACTCGAAGAGAATTTTCTCAAAGTGTCTAGCAACCAATTTTTCAGAGTATAAAATGAAAAAAAAAATCTGGGCGTCAGTTGGCCCTGTGGGCCAGCCCCGTAACTTCCCGCTGTTTTCGAGCTCTAAGATCTCCAAAACGTTAGCATAAATACATTTTCGAGCTCTTCGAGCTTGAAAATACCTTTGTTTTATTTTTTATGAGCTTTCCAAGTTCAAAAGGATTACGTATTATATTAAAATTGAAAAATTTAGACTCCAAAATAATTAATAAATAAGCGTTTTTTACATATTTATTGACAATTATGTTCAATAGTTCGCTCAAAAATAAGTTTACGTGATACGTTGTATCTATATGGTGTAAGTTTATCCTGAAACGAGCAAACATGATGATTTTTCAGAAGTTATTTTCAATGACTCACATAAACAAAAACATATCAGTTTTGAGTTATGTTGTTCAGTAATTATGATATTATTCAATGAAAAAAGCTGATACAGATTTTACATTGATTATTCCCTCAACGATATCTCTCGAACGAACGATCTGATTGGGACGTTCTTGGCAGCAATCGAATGCTTTTATCGTGTTCTAGAGCTGATTCAATTTTGGAATTGATCGACTCAATAGTTTCCGAAATATTCACGAAAAACAAAAAAAACGTTTTTTTCTCATTCTTCCGCCGACGATATCTCTTGAATGAACTATCCGATTGAGACGTTTAAGGTGGCGATCGACGCGTTTTATTGAGGTCTAGAGCTGATTAAATTTTGTGAATGATTGGTTTCGTCATTACGATGATTTTCGCAAAAAACCGTTTTTCACTATTTCTTTCGTCGACGATATCTTCCGAACAGATTATCCGATGAAGACGTTCTTGGCGTCAATCGAAAGCTTTTATCGAGTTCTAAAGCTGATTAGATTTTGGAATTGATCGATTTGACAGTTTTCAAAATATCCAAAAAAAACGGAAAAAAAAAATTTTTTTTTTTTTCGTATTTCTTAAATATCTCAGAGACTATTTGACTAAATGATCTAAAATTTTCTGATAATCTAAGTTGAGAAGAAATCTTTCAAATGCCGCCAAAAACATGTAAATCGGTTCATTTATTCAAAAGATATGAGAGGTTTATATCCACACACACACACACACACACACACACACACACACACACACACACACACATACATACATACATACATACACCCATACAGACATCGCTCTGAAAATGGCTAAGTAGCATCTTCACACCTTCAAATGTCAACGTATGATGAAAACCCGATTTTTGAAAATCGGGGTGAAACCAATAACTTTCCGAATTTTTTAAAATCGTCGATTTTCTTAGCGGGAAGTTAAAAATAGTCGATTTTTTTGGCCCACTCTATTGTATACGCTACCCCCACCAACTTTTAATTTTGTCTATACATAGTAGAAGTTACTATACACGGAGAAAAAAATACAGTAAAATTTACTAAAAAATATGGGAATAATTACTAAATTTAGATAGTAATCTTGAAACGCTTAAGATTTATAGGAAAAATTCATAAACAGATAAGTAAATTTTACTATCCGGTTTAGTAAATTTTACTATATTAGAATGGAAACAAATAAAATTAAATTTTTATTAGCTTTTAACTTTTTATTATTATTACTATCATTTTAATTATTATTGTTATTTATGCCATCTGTATTGGTGTCGATTTTTGTTTTTTAAAAAATTACTTGTTCCAACCGAGATTCGAACCCTGATCTCCCGCGCGCGAGTCCTTTCCTATGTCTGACGGCCCGATGTCTCCTTTGGACAAATGTTTCAGAACTTGTAATACATATTTGTATATGCTATTCCCACCAAATTTTAAATTTATCTATACATAGTAGAATTTACTATACATATAGTAAAAAAACATAAAGTGTTAGCAAAAAATACATTGCGTATAGTAATTTTTAATATTTTGTATAGTAACAAATCCTATATTGTATTAGAAAATTTACTTTCTTAAATTTGTATTTATTAAAAATACTTATAGTCAAATTTACTATACAGATAGTAAAAAATACAATTGTGTTAATAAAAAATACATTACGCATAGTAATTTTTAATATCTTATTATGTAATTATTACTAACTCGTAAATTTGACTAAACGTTTAGTAATGATTACAACACAGAATGTATTTATTCATATCTGTTAGTAAATTTTACTACAATACTGTAATTTTTATTATATTTTATCCTGAGGATATAGAATAAGTTATATAAAAACAAATTTAAAATCAAAAGTAAAAAATTATTCATTTAAGAGCCCTGGTGAAAATTTTTCGGAATTTTCTCTGAAAAACTCAGTTCTAAAGTTCTCAAGACTCTTTCAGAGTTCTAAAGACTTTTTTTAGAGCTTCTCAGAGAAAAGTCCGAAAAATTTCCATCACACGGAAAGAACAAGATGATAATAACTACCATATCCGTTTATACTCAGTTACATTTGAGGTAAACAAAAAATTCAGATAGTAACCAGTATAATCTACATTATACTGAGTTGCATCTAGATTATACTTAGTTTCATCCCAGATCTAGTATACTAGATACGCATGCGCTAAAATCAAAATGTCTGATATTTAACTGAGTTAAATCTCAGATAGTACTGAGTATATTCCAGATGAATGTGGTTATCATCTAGGATGAAAACCAGTATAATCTAGCGCTGTATAATCTGAGATGTCACTGAGTAACATCTGGAATGAAGCTGAGTATAATCTAGATACAACTCAGTATAATCTAGATTGTACTGGGTACTACACTAATGGAAAAAATTAAAGGATCAAAAAAAAATTCCAAATTTTTGGGTGATTTTCAACAGGCCGTAACTTCGAGAGAAATGGTCGTACAAGGAAAAAAAAAAAAGGAAATTGTAGCTCCAAATGTCTACTTTTTGGATTAGAACTTCAAAATTTTTTTGCGTCAGCGGTTTTTGAGTAATCTTAGAAAAACCAGCGACAAAAAAATTTTCAAATTTTTTTTACTTTTTTTTTTTGGTCTACGGGCGTGGGAAAATTTTTTTTTGCTTAACCACTATAAGTATCGGATACCTTCATTATTCAGCTTTAATTTCATTTTTTATAGACCTTGATACGTCCATTTGTCGCCGAGATATCGGTCTTCAAATGAAAAAGGATCCTTTTGTCTTTGATTATCGATATCTCAGCAACCAATGATCGCACAGAAAGTTAATGGTGGGTTTCAAAAACTTAAATAAATTCCCTTGAACGATTAGTCATTTTTTTCGAATAAAAAATTTTTTCCTGTCGTCACATTAATTTGAAAATGCAACAAAAAAGGGCTTTTGGTGGTTTTTTGGAAAATCAAGCGCTGGATCGAAAATATTGTGGAAATCAATAATGTTGAGTGTGCAATTTACAGTTCAATATGCCCACAAAAACACCACAAAGGGCCAGATTGATCCAACCAGCCGTTTTTTTGTTTCAATCGATCAAATTTTTAAAAAAATTAAAGGATCACTTTTTTTGCTCTGAAAAGCTCATAATCTTTAACAAAATGATAAAACAAATTTCTCCGAGCTTATTTCACATTTTCATTCCAAACAGTGCTTAAATTTCCAAAAAATAAAAAAATTTAAAAAAAAACAAAAATTTTTTCAAAAAAAAATTTTTGAAAATTTTTTTTTTAACAACTTTAAGAAATTTAAGAGACCACGGAATGCAGCGAAGAAAACGTGTTTAAAATGATTGGGCGTTGGTCTCTTAAATTTCTTAAAGTTGTTAAAAAAAAATTTTCAAAAAAAATTTTTTTTTGAAAAAATTTTTGTTTTTTTTTAAATTTTTTTATTTTTTGGAAATTTAAGCACTGTTTGGAATGAAAATGTGAAATAAGCTCGGAGAAATTTGTTTTATCATTTTGTTAAAGATTATGAGCTTTTCAGAGCAAAAAAAGTGATCCTTTAATTTTTTTAAAAATTTGATCGATTGAAACAAAAAAACGGCTGGTTGGATCAATCTGGCCCTTTGTGGTGTTTTTGTGGGCATATTGAACTGTAAATTGCACACTCAACATTATTGATTTCCACAATATTTTCGAACCAGCGCTTGATTTTCCAAAAAACCACCAAAAGCCCTTTTTTTGTTGCATTTTCAAATTAATGTGACGACAGGAAAAAATTTTTTTTTCGAAAAAAAAAATGACTAATCGTTCAAGGGAATTTATTTAAGTTTTTGAAACCCACCATTAACTTTCTGTGCGATCATTGGTTGCTGAGATATCGATAATCAAAGACAAAAGGATCCTTTTTCATTCGAAGACCGATATCTCGGCGACAAATGGACGTATCAAGGTCTATAAAAAATGAAATTAAAGCTGAATAATGAAGGTATCCGATACTTATAGTGGTTAAGCAAAAAAAAATTTTCCCACGCCCGTAGACCAAAAAAAAGTAAAAAAAAATTTAAAAATTTTTTTGTCGCTGGTTTTTCTAAGATTACTCAAAAACCGCTGACGCAAAAAAATTTTGAAGTTCTAATCCAAAAAGTAGACATTTGGAGCTACAATTTCCTTTTTTTTTTTTCCTTGTACGACCATTTCTCTCGAAGTTACGGCCTGTTGAAAATCACCCAAAAATTTGGAATTTTTTTTTGATCCTTTAATTTTTTCCATTAGTGTATATGAAATTTTTTTTTACTTCAGATGTAGGGTAAGAACACCAGTACCCAGCCCTTAACCAGTAGCCAGCCGGGCCTATACTTTAATATTGGCTCAAATTATATATAGATATAATTTAACATGAGGTAGCTGGCTACTGGTTTGGGGCTGGGTACTGGTACTCTTATCCTAACTAAGTATAATCTGAGATGGAACCTAGTATCATCCGGAGACACGGCAGTATCTCGCGCCAAGTACACGTTCAAACACATATGTGTGCGCGTGTGCATGGACGGCGCGAGACGACCGTGTCTCTATTCTGGAGTCAGAGGCCTGTTTAACCTCTCTCGTGTTTAAAATTGAAAATTATTAATAAATTGGCCATATTATTGTATGGTATCTATTTATTTATTAATAATTATCTTATTACTATCGAATTTTATTGCAATTTGCCAATTTTGGTAATTTATTAAAAAAAATTTTTTTTTTCAAATTCTCGTGCGCCGATTTAGGGATCTAGAAGACTTTTCTCCGTTTTTATCGTAATTTTCGCCTTTCAGCTATGTTCATATCATAGTAAGACATGAATGTAGTTAGTTTCAAATTCTTTTGAATTATAGATTGCTTCAGGTTGACAACTTAACAAAAATATTTTCATGTAGTAGGTGTATACATACAAATGTCTGTATACAAATTATATAAAATTTAGTGTGAAAATTGAAATTAGTATCATACTACTGATTAATATTTTGAGAATGTTAGTCGATCCATGTATTTAAAATTTTAACTTACTAATTCAAACCTAATAGTCACATTGATTGCAAGTTGACAGAAATTTATGGCCGGGATTCAACGTCAAAATGACTGCAAAAAGTTAATGTTCAATTAGTTGACATCAACTTTTTGTCAAATGGAAAGTAACCATCGTTCTTCGGATTTTTTAGCAATTTTTAAGCGACATTTTCTATCAACTTATCTTTAAAATGCAGCCGTACAGATGTGGCAATTAATGCCTGTTATACTACACTCAGAACTGTTATACTTTAGTATACCAGGCATTGATGACCACATCTGTATATTAAGGTCAATTTGTAGGTCAAGTTTAATTCGTCTATGCATGTAATTGCTCGGCAAATCTACCCTAATAGCCAAGTTGGCGGCAAGGTGGCGACGATCTACTGCCGCAAGCTGTCGCTAAGTTGGCCGCAAAAATTGGCATTCCATTGGTTGGCAATTTGCTACCAACTTTCTCAAAAAGTTGATAGCAACCTCTAACAGCACAGTTTGTTTAAAAATAGTTTACAAAAGTTTCCTTAAATTTTTCGTTAAATGTTCGTTAACTTCGGCCTTTTTGTTTTTGATGACAATTTGTTCACAACTTGTTTTACAATTTGATGTCAATTTGTACCCGAATCAGAAAGCAAATTCACTTCAAAAGTAGTACACTAGTTCTCGTCAAAAATGGAAAAGTCTAAAGTTGACAGACATTTTTCGAAAAATTCAAGAAAACTTATATTTCTAATAACAAAAGTTATCTCTAAGTTGAAAAAAAATTTTTAAAATAATGGCAAATTTTTCGTTCCCATTTTTGCTGTCAAATTGTTAGCAATATTCGGGCAGCAAATTTCGGTAATTTCAGTTGTCAAATTACTGTCAATTTCGATTTAAAGTGGCTATTACCCTAATAGCCACTTTGCGTTGAAATTGACGGTAATTTAATGTTGCAATTACCTGAGATCTACTGCCATAATTGGCGGACAATTTTACAGCAAAAGTTGAAAATAAAAATTTACAGTTAATTTTTCTTCAATTTGAAGGTAAACTTGTACGAAAAAAAAGTTCGGTAATGTTCATTTTTACCATTTCAGAAGGTAAGCAAATTTATACATTAACTTGTCTACAATTTGAGCGTAAAAATATACTTAACAATTTTTCAAGTTAAATTAACGATAAATTGACATCAAATTCGCGCGAAAATTAAAGACAACTTTTTTCTAGTCAACTTTTAAAGTGAATTTGCATTGTAATTCGGGCATTAAATTTACCTCAGATTCAATAGCAAGTTGCATACAACTTGTCGTTAAGAGTTGAAAAGTCTTAAGTTGACGGAAATTCGAAGAAAAATTCAACGAAACTTTTGTACAGTAAACTTTTTCTCGAGCAAGCTGTGCTGTTAGGGTAGGGCTGTAACCAACAGGCCAACAGTAACAACAGCTAACAGTTTTCGACAACTTTTCGTCAATTTGGACGCGACTAATGTACACCAACTTTCTGATCAGAAAGACAGCCTATTAAGGTAAAATAACTCCCTCAAGTTCGCGGGGGGGATTTAATTTTTGGCAAATTTTTTTTTATTAATTCGTTTGTTCGTCATTTCTTCGTCAATATTCGCTTTTAATAATTATTTGTTCGTTTTTTATTTTTTTTAAATAAATTTTCAAAAGATTATTTGAAGTTAGCGGTGACTACTCATGTTTGATCCCTTTTAGTTTTGTTTCAATTTAACTTGATTTGTTTGATAATGTGACACAAAAATAGGGTTCGTTCGATTATTTTTATATTTTTAATTAATTATTCAAATGTTGATTATGCCCGTTGTTCTGATGGTAGTTGTGCGCACGCGCAAATGTCTACTCTAGGTTTTCAATTTTGTAAATTAAATTTATTGTGGTTGACTAAGATTACGCTCTAGTAAATACCTGAATACTCTTATCCTACAAAAAACAGATCCTCTGTATACCATCACGCCAAGTACACATCCAACATTTACTTCTTACTACGTCAAACATAATTTATTTCTTTTTACAAAAAATGACTGAAATCACAAAAAAACACCAAGTAACTAAGTTGTAAAATAAAGAAATAAGAAATATTTTCGAAAATATAAAATTAAAAAAAAAAAAATCGAGTAATTGGGATGTTGTCAATTTAAAAACCAAATTTTTTTTCGATAACATTTGAAAATTAGAAAAAAATTATTGAACGTACTCGGTGTGCATTAACGCTGAAATTTGTTATTTCATCGTTTCAGATCTTTTAAGATCTCTACAGCGCACACCAAGTACGTTCAATAATTTTTTTCTAATTTTCAAATGTTATCGAAAACAAACTTGGTTTTTAAATTGACAACATCCCAATTACTCGATTTTTTAACTTCCCGCTAAAAAAATCGATGATTTTCAAAAATTTCGGGAAGTTATTGTTTCCACCCCGATTTGCGAAAATCGAAATTTCATCAGATGTTGACGTTTTGAGGTCTTAGGAAGCTATTTTGACTGTTTTTAGAATGATGTCCGAGTGTCTGTATGTATGTATGTGTGTGTGTGTATGTGACCGGGCTATAACTTTTTAACTAATGAATCGATTTAGATGGTTGAGGCGGCAATCGAAAAGGCTTGATGGCCATCAACTTTTCTGAAAATTTTAGACCATTTCATTACGTAGACTCGAAAATATTGACGAATTACGCAAAAAATTTTTTTTTTTTTTAAGTTTTTTATTGATTTCTCAGAAACGAGTCTAACGATTGACTTCAAAATCTAATCAGCTCTCGGGCTTAATAAGACGCGTCGATTTCGTCCTTAGCCATCTCAATCGGATAATTCGTTCTAGAGTTATCGTGGGAAATAGAAATGGTGAAAAATTGTTTTTTTGCGAATATATTTGAAACAACTGAACTAAACAATTTCGAAATTTGATCAGCTTTAGAGTTTATTAAAACACGTCGATTGCCACCTCAACCATCGAAATCGGATCATTTGTCTTAGAGTTATCGTGGGAGAAAGAAACGGTAGAAAACAGTTTTTTCCGAATATCTTTGAAACACTTGTAGGAAACGATTCTAAAATCTGATCAGCTTCAGAATTTAGTAAAAGGCGTCGATTGCTAGCTCAACCATCAAAATCGGGTTATTTTTCTAAGTATCGTGGAAAAAAGAAACGGTGAAAAACGGTTTTTTGCAAATATTTTTAAAATAACTAAACCAAACGATTTCAAAATCTGATCAGTTTTAAACTTTATCAAAACGGGTCGATTGCTGCTTCAAACATAAAAATCAAATCATTTGTCAATGAAATCTTGTGAGAGAAAGAAATGGTAAAAAACATTTTTTTTCAAAACAACGGCATGCAAAAGTTTTTTCGAGCTCTTTGAGCTCGAAGCTGTATTTCTGACAATATTTTCGAGCTCTTTGAGCTCGAAGCTGTATTTCTGACAATATTTTCGAGCTCAAGGAGCTCGAAATGGGCGGGAAGTTTTGGGGCTGGCCCGCAGGGTCAACCGACAGACCGATTTTTTTTTAGTTTTATATTTTTGAAAATAATTCTTTTTTCTTTATTTTACAACTTAGTTACTTGGTGTTTTTTTGTGATTTCAGTCATTTTTTGTAAAAAAAAATAAATTATGTTGGACGTAGTAAGAAATAAATGTTGGATGTGTAGGGGAGAGTGGGGTCAATTGAACCAAAAATACTTTGACATTTTTTTTTTATATGAATAAAAGCAAAATGATAGCTTTTTTTTTACAAAATTATAACTTATTACACAGACTATCATTTCTCACAAGCACATAGCTTAACGAATGATGAAAATTTTAAATAAATACGAAATTGTACAACTGCATCAAATGGTTCAATCGTCCCCTTTGCGGGGGCAATTGAACCACTAGTCGGGGACAATTGAACCATGAGTATTAGAACCACAAATGAATGACTTTAATGAATATTTTACTATTCATTACAGCTTAAAACTAAAATTACAACACTTCTAACAATATTTATTATTTTATATAACATTATATGTTATAACAATCACTTTTAAAACTTCTGTCAATATAATTATTTTTTTTCCTTGGTTAGTTTAGCTTGTTTTTACATTCTGTCAAGATGCGCGCGCATTTCTGATGCTCACAGTGTGATTCGTGTGGTTCAACCGTCCCCGAGAGTACTGGTTCAATTGACCCCATATGATTTTATTTAAATAATTAGTTTAAAAAAAAATATTCAAGAACTATTTTACTAGAAGTAAAGCTAGAAATTTATGACTAATATATGTAAGAAGGTATTACAAAAAAAAATTTAAGATTTCATTTGAAAATTAAAAAATTATTAAGCAATTTACCAAGAGCTGAAATCAAGGTTTAGATACCTAAAAACACAAAAACTTGAATTTTTTAAAATTAAATCATCATATTGGTTCGAAATTTTGATCAGACTAAGGTTTAGTGTATTAAAATATAATTCTAAGACGGCGATTCATTTTTATATTTTTTTCGATTTTTTAAGCTTACTGGTTCAATTGCCCCTTGGTTCAATTGACCCCACTCTCCCCTACTTGGCACGATGGTATTGGGAAACTTAGAATTCTGATACGCCAACTGGTGGCTAAAGCTATAACTACTCAAAGTAGGCTAAATCATGAATGTTTACATGTGTCTATATGTCTATCAGCTAATATAAATAATAAATACTTAATTGTCTTTATAATTATTGTGTTCCTATAAATTAAAAAATTGTTTTCGTTCAATTAAAAAAAAATTTCGAATTTATAAACATGGAATTTCCATCAAAAATAAGTGAATGTAACATATATTGTTTGTATGGTTGTAAAAGTCGTGATTCTAAAAATGACAGTGTACATTTTTCAATGTTCGTCAAAAAATTGCAAACGTGGTTACTTTGAAAAATAAAATGGATCAAGAAGATAAATTCGACCGTTTTGATAATTGCTGACATAAATAAAACAGTTTTGCTACCACGTGCTTGTATGAACCATCAAACCAACTTAACAAGAAAAACTCATACCCACGATCCTTCCACTTTTGAGAACTTGAACATTTATTTTATCCGGATCATCTCGAATACTTGATCATTGAAGACAAAAAGTAATGAGCGTAAATGCAGTAGACATCAGACAAATTTAAAATTATTAATAAATAGAATAAATAATTAATAAAATAAAATTTTTTTAAAACACGCATTTAAAACATTTTGAAATTAATAAGTGCATTTTTATAAATATTAATTTTTAAATTAGTAACTCCATTTATTTATGATTTTTAATTTGTCTAGTGTCTGCTACATTTATACTTGTAAAAAGTAATAATTTTTAAACACTTATTGTCTTCACTAACTTTACCAAAGTTCAACAAGTGTCCGTGATTTATTATATTTCCATCACCGGTAAAATTTTTATTTTGAAGTGTTCCACTAATAAATTGATAAGTGTCTTGAATTAACACCCGCATTATTTATTGTAATAACCTTTAACACTTATAATGATTTAAATAAATTATTAAAACATAAATAAGCCAAAGCCAGTTGATTTTGTATAGTAGACATTCAGAGTAGCCTACTTTGATTAGTTTATTTTTCGGCCACCAGATGACTAATATCTAAGCCACGCCCATTCTAAGGTTCCCAATACAGAGGATCTGTTTTTTGTAGGATCTTGTTTTTTCCGTGCAGGTAGGGGTTTGCACTTTTTTCTCTAGTACAATCGTCCACGAACGGTACTATCTTTGTTGCACTTGCGCAGTAAATGGTAACTATAGTCGAATTTTTCTCTTAAACAAACGAATATTATCAAAAAATTAAAGCGCATTTCACTAAATTAGACAGTAATGCATCAATGTGCAGTCTGTAGTTTATATTCAGAGATTTTGTTCTCGAAAAAAACCCAGCTGAAAATATTTAATAATCCTTGTTAATAAATTAAAAAAATTAAGATTATCGAAAAATAATAAAAAAATTTGGAAAATCCAAAAGTGCACGACTCATAGAACTCATTTATTATGAACTAATAAAATAATAATAAAAAAGTGGCGGGAAGCACGAATAAATTTTAAATGTATACAATTTTCTGTCATTAAAATTTGTTGTTGTTGTTGTTGTTTTTTTTTTTTTTTTCAATTATATTAGTAATTTTTTATAATTATAAAAGAATTTTCTCAAAATATCTCGATTAATAACAAAAAAAATATATGTTACTAAAAACAAATAAAAAAAAAGAATCGAATTGAAAAAATTCAGGCTTACCAATTAGTAATAACACAAAAAAAAAACAGCTGTACTAGAACGGTGATGTGCAAGCGCCTCTGGTGGAATAAATGTACGTATAATGTATAGATATATCACCATCCATGTTAATTTTACGTAAGATATATATGTATAGTTATACAGCCTTTTTATTCTTTTATTAATTGTAATTAAACGACACTGAGTTACCTAGCCATTTTCAATAGGGGATCTACAAATTTTTCAAAGAATTTTTTAAAAAAAAATCTGATCCAATTACTGGATTTTTTCGCAAGTTATCGTGTATACGGGATTCATACTTGACGGACAGGAAATTTTTTTAAACTATTTTGATGTTTTTTCGGTTTCTATTGAACTTTAATAAATTTTTGAAAAGTATGGAATTATTCTCCATTAAATTATCTTCAAAATGGTGTGCAACATATCTTAAGTCCGTGTATCAACAAAGATATAATAATTGAAATAGTTGCCGAAGTGAGGCGAAAAAAAATTTTCGATCGTAAAGCACACTCTGATGCTTCGCATCATGAGTCGTGCAATAAAGATTCATTTTCCGACATTGATTGATTATTTATTGAACTGGCTTACACCATTTTATTTTGGATTAAATAAATATTTCCAATGATTTAATACTACACGTAAAAAAATATGTAGTTCAATTTACTACAAATGGGGTTCCATCTATTACACTGACTTGTAATACATAGGATAACCACAAGTTTAGTAACAGTTACTAGTATACTGTAGTACACAACCTGCAGTACCATTTATTACAGTGAATAGTAATAAGAACTTCGTAAATAACCACTGTGATTCGTTTTACTCCACAACATAGTTGAATATATTTTATTGCTAATGTATTAATTAAATATCTGTTAGTTAACGATCATTAGTTTTTATGATATTGAAAAAGTTCTAAAAATTTATCTTACATTCTTCGGACTTACAGTTTATCAAATTAAAATGATATAAAAGTGAATTTATTAATGAATAACTTAAAAAAATAAGGACTCAAATTTTAAAAGCCAACTTTTTATCAATTCCTGATAAGAATAATTTTAAAAATATATTTATAATCTATGAATTCTCGTATAAGCATAAAATAGTTAAGTATTAATTTTTATTAATAGAAAATATGAAAAACATCGTTTCAAAAGTTATAATTTCCATAAATAGCAAATACTCAATAAGCAATGATTTTAAAAATTGCGTTTATTTATAACACAGGTATCACTCATTCTTAATTATATATATTATTCTTTATACTATTTTATATTATTTATAAGATCAAATGCACTGACACGAGTCGAGGTTTACCCATAGAATAGAGTAAAAAAGTTGTAGGTGGAGCTGTTATTTTCTTCTTTCGATGATTTTACATCACATTAGAGTAGATTGTACAAGTAATCTCGTATTGTATACTCCAAAAATAGTTACAGATACCAATTTATATAAAATTGTGTGGTTCCAAAATTGATAAAATAAGTATTTTATACTACATTGAGTCGTTGTTGAGCCTACAAAGTTTTGCCACATTACAGTAGTAAGCAGAACTATAGTAGAGAAATATCATGCACACTGTGACTTGTGTTACTGCAGTTGTCAATGCGGCGACCACAAAGTGTAGTTGAATTTTTACTAGTTGGGTGTGGTAAATTCAACTTCATCATTTCTTTTCCGTGTACTATGTATAGTCATGGAATTTTGTTATTATTTGACTGGAATACCTAGAAAAGTCAGGGAATTTTAGTTTAAAGAATCTTTGGCCACCATGAAAAACTCCGATTGAACCTGAATGAAACTTAATCGGATTTTTATTAGATGGAATTGAAAAGAAACATTTGATCAGAATTACTCAGAAGTGTTCTACTTATCCGATTGATTTTCAATCGGATTTAACATTTATTATATTCCGATTGAATTCGATAAAGTTCCCGGTAACTTTCCGATTTCTGATTAACATTTAATCGGATTCATTCGAAAATTACCGATTAAAATTTTCCAATCTAATTCAATCGGAGATTTTAATCTGGGATTACACTTTTAAGTTCCGGCTTTTAAATTTCTTAACTCGAGAAACATCTTTCTTTGTTAAAATTTAAATTCCTTGCTAGCTAAGAAATTTTCCAAACTTTGAATGTTAACGGACAAATTATTTCGCATACAAAAAATTTCTTGAATAAAATTAGCAGTAGTAATAAAAAATAAATAACCGAAGTAAATACAACATTAGTGAATTATATTCTTAAATATGATATTAAAAATGATTTTAATTATTTGATTAATTTCACAGAATTCTTTATGGTTCAATATCGGAAGTGCCGATACCTTCGAAAGAAATCTAGAAAATGCTCAACTGGAGTTGAATATTGAGCCCCAAAATCATCTTCCAGTTGTGTATAAAACCGAAATTGAGACATCAACAGTAGCTTCATATTTACCGACACTCTTAATTTTAGGTAGGTGACAATATTAATATTATTTGTTGATTACAAAACCTCGAAGTATTAAGACAGCTTGAAAAAATTTCATAAATTACATGGTTATTAATCAAATTACAATGAAATGTTAAGCATATGTCAAGTAAAGTGACAGTTTCTGACCTCTGAAGAGTAACAGTTGGTTAAATTTAAATAGTTATAAAAAACTTAACTTTTAAAAAAATTGATGATTTTATCGGCAAGTTTAGGATGTTCTAAATAATATAAATCGTATAATTTTTATAATTACGTTAATATTTTAAGTGGACCCAATTTCTGACCCTCATCAAATTCTAGGGTGCAGTTTCTGACCCTTGAACGACTTATCACTTTTGTCGTTATTGATGACAATTTACAAATAATTAAACGTCATAAATATTTAATAGTAATTAAAAAAAGTTTGGAAAATCCAAAAGTGCACGTCTCAACGTTCACTTCATGATAAAGTAATCATTAATCAGTTACTCATAATTTAAATATATAAATACTCCGTAAAAGTATTAAATAAAATAAAAAAAAAAAATTTGTTTCAAATTCTCCCGCGAATAATATTCATTATTCCGCGACTTAAGCGCCCCGCCACGTTTCAGCGGACAAACTAAAAAAATTGAAATAATCCCTATACCAGGTATTTTGTTTTATGTCCCTGCGTGTAACAAATTTTATGTAAAGAAAGTTTTTAAGTTTGTATGCAAATTAATATTGAGATTTTTCTTGTATCTTAATGACTAAAATATTTAGAATAGAATCTGTTAAAAATGAAATAAGATAAAACTGAGATGATCGGAAGCGCCCATGTATGGCCAAAGATTGAACTATTTCTTATATATATATAGATATATAGATATGCAAGAAAGACTGTTAATGAATTTATTCATTTTTTAATTAAATTACATTGAATTAGACAGTAATGTTCAATAGGCTATTACTCAAAATGAAACTAAAGCGAATGAAAAAAAAAATTGACTCAAAAAGTAAAGTTTTTCGGGCGTTATCTTGACCACATACATCATCCGCACATACAGACAACCCGACGTCCGCCGAAATATTTTTTCAAGAACGGATTTTTTTTATTATTTACAAAAAATAGTGTTTTTTAAAGTATTTATTGTCATAGAAAACTATTATTGTTGATATTTGTCAACTCATTTAATACTCCAAATGCAAAAATGATCGGATAAAAGCAATTTAAACCGTGAAAATTGCTTGACCTTGAGAGAGTGAGAGTAATGCACAGCTCACGCTTCGCGTTGAGACGTGCAAAACAAGAATTTATTAAGAAATGAAAATTTTCATAGAATTTTTAGGTAAATTTTTATATACATATATGTGTGATACAACACAGTTTTGAGGACACGATTGTGCCTACAATTCTTATCGGATCTCAATTAAATTTTTCACACTTATTCTATGGGTAATTTAAGTACCATAATTATCACGGTTAAGTTCGAAGATAGGCTAAATCGGTCGATTAGTTTAGAAGTAGGGGTGTGCGAATATTCGAATTTACGAATTATTCGAATCGAATCGAATTATTCGATTCGAATTTCGAATCGAATATTTCGAATTATTCGAATAATTCGAATAGTTCAAATAATTGTCTCGTGCTCTTAAATTAATCGATTTCGATGGAAAAGTTGTCTTGTTCGAGTGTATTTGACTCAATTTGAATATTTTTTCATAGAATTCATGACTAAAATAATGAAAATTCGAATAATCTGAATTCAAACCAAATAATAAACTAATTAATGAATTAAACAAGAATTTGTATTAGTCGTATTTATTAACATTTTTTTTTAATTTTTTGATACATTTTAATGTAGAAAAATTAAATAAGATCCTGATTCTGGTGTTAAAAAAGTTATTTTTTGGGTTATCATATCTCCTGCTGCCGAAAATAATCTTTCCCTTTTGATAGATTCAGAGTAAATAAAAAAAATATCCAGTACCGTTAAAACAAAAAATTTTTCACTATTGCTGGCAAAATGGGACACCCTTAAAAAAAATTTTAAAAAAAATTTCTGCATATTACGTAATATTCATAAAGAAAAATTACTTTTTACACAATCATTGGATGCAAAGGAAAGAAAAAAAAGCCTTTATCATGAAACAAAAGCCTTTAACATTTTTTGACTGACACTAGATTTTTGAAAAAGTTTAACAAAAAATATTCAATACAATTTTTAGAATGTTTAAAAAACATTTAAAAAATAAAAATTTTTTAATAAAATTTTTGGAGCACTCCGTTTTGCCTAGCATACTCCGTTTTGCCGCCGCCCCCCCCCCTCCCTTTTCCCTGAATAAACTTCAATTTGGACTGCTATAACGTAGTTCAATGATGTGCCTTTAATATACTGCGAAGTTTGAACTATATCTGTAGAATTCAAATAATACATGAAGAAAAATTCGCAGATGAAATAGTTATTGCAGGCTATCTAACATGGAAAATTTTTTAAAATTTTGCCTCTTGGCATTTTTTATTTAATGTATGTAGAAAAGAATTTCTTAATCAGAATACAAAATTTACCTTCTCATTCCGGATACGACCGGATGACAGTTTTTTAACAATAAAATTTTTATTATTTTAGTCATGAATTCTATGAAAAAAATATTCAAATTGAGTCAAATACACTCGAACCAAACAACTTTTTCATCGAAATCAATTAATTGAAGAGCACGAGACAATTATTGGAACCATTCGAATTATTCGAATAATTCGAACGATTCGAATAATTCGAACTATTCGAATAATTCGAACTATTCGAATAATTCGAACTATTCGAATAATTCGAATTATTCGAACTATTCGAATAGTTCGAATTATTCGAATATTCGATTCGAATTTCGAATCGAATGTTACTATTCGATTCTATTCGATTCGAATGATATTCGCACACCCCTATTTAGAAGTTATGGCTGTTCCAAATTTCTACGATTTTTCGAAAAAATCAGTTTTTATCTACTCTCAAGTTCATATAATTTTAAAACTAATACTCATAGACAATTCCCGTAAAATTTATCTGAAAGCTTGTCTGATAAACGTTAATTTATGACTTTGAACTGTTTTGACCATTTCTTCCAATAATTTGGTGCCTTGAAAATTCCAATGGAATCAAAAAATGTTGAAAATACGGTTTTCATTCCACATAACTTCTGCATGTCCCATTATAATCCAGTTTCATCAGATGTATTTTACTCCGCACAAATAACCTGTAAATTTCACAGCTATTTTATATTTCAAAAGTATTTCTTTCATTATTTATGATGTTTTAATCGTACCTGTACATTCTATAATTATAACTGGTCTTGCCATAGTAACAGCGATTACAATTATGATTTCATACTAATTGAATTTTCTATACTTTATTTATTTGATGGTTAGTTTGGTAAATTACCTATATAATGTTACGTCAAATCAACTATCTGAAGTTCTCTATCGTAAATAATCGTCGTCTTTTTTTACCTTCACTCTTAGAAAACGAGTCTAATTTCGTATCATGACTATACACTAACATATATCACCAGGTATATACACAGTAAACGCATTGACTTAAATTTGACATCAGAGTGACATTATGCTATGTCATCGTTTACGTAAGATATAAATCATGAATGAGTCAGGCGTCATTCATTATTTCGCACTTATTTACGTAAGATTAAGATGTAAAACTAATGACGTATACATGACGTAAATGTGATTTCTGTGTGACATTCCATAATGTCAGTATGACATATGGGTGATGTTAAAATAATTAATCCGGAAAAAATATTTTTGAGAATAAAAATTATAAAAAAAAAAAAAAAATTAAATACCGAATTTTTGATTTGATTATTACCGCACGAACGCATTACGAATTCAGAAACAAGATTTGATAGCAGTATACTATAAAAAAATCCTGGGCGTCTGCTGGATTCGATCACGGCTCCTCTTGGCTGGTAATCCTGAAGATTGATCACTGGTCCACATTACGAGAGTTCAAGTCTTGTGCTTAATTGATGTATTTAGAGTGAAATGCCGAAAAAGCCAGAATTCATAAGTTTTCTTTATGGATTTTTACAAAATTAAAAAGAACTCCATGAACTTATTAATGATATTTATAAAAAATTATATAAAATTTTATTAAGTTTCTTCAAATTTTTTAATTTTCTGTTGTCATGTGAAATTTAAAAAATCTTATATAGTCGAGTCTGCCAAAGAATGGGCTTTTCTCCTACCATTTTTATACAATTAAGTCATTACTGCGCATGCGCGTTAGTGTAATTCATGGACTTTATCGTAGCTAAGTAGTGGGAGAAAAGCCCATTCTTTTGCAGACTCAACTATATAAAACTCTGCGAAACATTAATAATTCCACAAAATTGTATGAAATTCAATCAATTGAAAAATTGCAATACTAAACTTTACAATCTTAATATTAAAAGAGTTCAAACTGTCGTTACATTTTCTTCGTCATCCTCAATAATGTTTTCGGTATATTATTTAAAAAAATAAAATTAATTTTTTTATGCCCACGCTAATGTTTTAATCGAAAACGTCTGAAATCTATTATCGAGTTTATCGATTACTTTGGCCCCTAAAATGTTCGATATTTAGTTGTTCTTTTTACACATTTACACATTTTTGAAAATTCATTCTATGATTGTTTTATTTCAACAAATCGATGATAAAAAAACTATGACTCGGAAATTACATCAGCATTGCGTGAAATACTGACTTGTCACTGATGTAAAGATATGATTTAAGAGTGACATTCATATTACGTATAACCATGACTTTGCTACTGACATAAATGTTTGATTTTAAAATTACGTCATTATGATATACGATAATGACTTTATTACTACGTAACAGTGTGATGTAGATTTTATGTCAAGCGTACGTAACACATAAGTAATAAATGTGACGTCATACAAGAGACATGCTTACATCAATATGATGTCAAGCTTTTACATCATATTAAAGTCATGTAAAACGTCAGATTGACATCAAGCTTACATAAGATGCAGTGACATTTCTATGACCTACGTATGATGTCAAAATAAGGTCATGTGTTAACTGGGATATGTATAAAACTAACTTTTTATATCGATTAATTGAAAAATCTACCTTCCATTTCGGCTGCCGAATGGCCTTTTTTTTGTATCTATTATATTTGATAAAATTGTAATTGCTATCAACTAGGTGTAGAATATATTACTTTACGTTTTTGTCGAATTTATTTCATTATTTGAGTGAAAAATTTTTTTAAAATTTCAGTTGAAGCTGAAAAGGTCAGAAACTGGGCCACGGTCAATAACTGAGTCCTTGACTTATGTAAAGTGTTTTAATTAAATGAAAATATTTTGCAGTGGTGCTGATCCAAGCCTTGCGTCGATCAGCTGCATTTATGGGTTCAAGAGGAGGAAAACGTGGTGGAATATTCGGTAGCGTAATGGAATCTACGGCAAAATTAATAAATCCAAATGAAATAGGAATAAGATTCAAGTAAATTATCGTCAAAAAATAACGTTCCTCATTTTTAGGTAGATTTTTTTAAAAATCTAGGTATTGTATTTGTCCTCATGGTCGATTTTTCAAAGAATTTTGTCATAACCTATCATAATTGGTTGAGTAGAGTTCAAAAATACCATTCGTTAAAAAATTTATGTATGTATACATATTGGGGTGGTCCAAAAAAAACCGACTATTTTTTTTTAAGCCTCCTATGAAAATTTGTTGGCTTGCGATGTTTTAAGAAGCCTCTCCAAAAATCAGCTCGATAAAAAATTTTCAAGAGGCTGCTCACGAATTTTGAAAATATCAAAAATGATTGAAATTCAGATTTTTTACTTCTAAATTTTTTCTTTGTTGCAGCAATAGTTTATATTTACAAAAACATGTCTATGCTGAAAATTTCAGCTCAAAATTTAAATATTTAAACGGCGCTCAAAAATTTTTAATATTAACTGATAATATGTAACTAATACTTTGAATTAGTTTTGTATTTTTAACTTCCCGCTAAGAAAATCGATGATTTTCAAAAATTTCGGGAAGTTATTGTTTTCACCCCGATTTGCGAAAATCGAAATTTCATCAGATGTCGACGTTTTGAGGTGCTAGGAAGCTATTCTGACTATTTTCAGAATGATGTCCGAGTGTCTGTATGTGTGTGTGTGTGTGTGTGTGTGTGTGTGTGTGTGTGTGTGTGTGTGTGTGTGTGTGTGTGTGTGTGTGTGTGTGTGTGTGACCGGGCTATAACTTTTTAACTAATGAATCGATTTGGATGGTTGAGGCGGCAATCGAAAAGGCTTGATGGCCATCAACTTTTCTGAAAATTTTAGATCATTTTATCACGTAGACTCGAAAATATTGACGAATTACGAAAAAAAAATTTTATTTTTTAGTTTTTTATTGATTTCTCAGAAACGAGTCTAACGATTGACTTCAAAATCTAATCAGCTCTCGGGCTTAATAATACGCGTCGATTTCGTCGTTAGACATCTCAATCGGATAATTCGTTCTAGAGTTATCGTGGGAAATAGAAATGGTGAAAAATGGTTTCTTGCAAATATATTTGAAACACCTGAAGGGAACGATTCTAAAATCTGATCAGCTTCAGAATTTAGTAAAAGGCGTCGATTGCTAGCTCAACCATCAAAATCGGGTTATTTTTCTAAGTATCGTGGAAAAAAGAAACGGTGAAAAACGGTTTTTTGCAAATATTTTTAAAATAACTAAACCAAACGATTTCAAAATCTGATCAGTTTTAAACTTTATCAAAACGGGTCGATTGCTGCTTTAAACATGAAAATCAAATCATTTGTCAATGGAATCTTGTGGGAGAAAGAAATGGTAAAAAACATTTTTTTCAAAAACAACGGCATGCAAAAGTATTCTCGAGCTCTTTGAGCTCGAAACTGTATTTCTGACAATATTTTCGAGCTCAAGGAGCTTGAAATGGGCGGGAAGTTTTGGGGCTGGCCCGTAGGGTCAACCGACAGACCGATTTTTTTATAACTCAATTATTGTTATTTTACTAAATTATAACTTTTGCATATCTAAAAATATACAGGACAGTCTTAAACAATAAAATTTGTTAAGTTTTGAATGAGTGAAAAAACCTACAAATTAAACTAAAAAATAAAAAAGTATGTAAATAACTTATTATTTCTATTTCTCGGGTTATATTTCCATTTATTGTGATGCAAATTGATGGTGAAACAATCGAGAAGTTTTATTATTAATATTCAAGGATCGCTGGAAAACGTTCAAACGACAGCACTCGGAAACATTCAAAATTCTTGAGCGAGGTTTAAATATTTAAATTTTGAGCTTAAATTTTCAGCGTAGTCATAATTTCACAATTATAAACTATTGCTGCCACGAGAAAGAAAAGGAGAAGACGTCTATTAGATAGGTTCCAATTGGAAAAGTAACCGATAGGACATATTCCAAAAACTCAAATCCCTATTACCTGAATTACCAATTACTAATAATTCCGATGACCAAAATTTCCAATCACCTCAAATCCCGATCACCCGTAATTTCAATTACCAATACTACCAATTACCCAAATTTTCAATAATCCAAAATTTCGATAGCTTAATTTTTCGTTAACCAGAAACATTGATGACAAGCCATTTCGATTGGACAGGTTTCGTAAGCTCAAAGTCAATTTCTTTGTTACATAACAAAGAAATCCATTTTGAGCTTTGTTATATAACAAAGAATTGACTTTGAGCTTACGAAACCTGTCCAATCGAAATGGCTTGTCATCAATGTTTCTGGTTAACGAAAAATTAAGCTATCGAAATTTTGGATTATTGGAAATTTGGGTAATTGGTAGTATTGGTAATTGAAATTACGGGTGATCGGGATTTGAGGTGATTGGAAATTTTGGTCATCGGAATTATTAGTAATTGGTAATTCAGGTAATACACGGAAAAAAGAAAACAGGAATAATTGCTGTTCGAACGAGCATTTATTACATTTTCAAATAGTAACGCAGCGCTTCATAAACGAAACTGTAAAAGTTACAGATTGGCCCTGCGCAGTAAGTTTTACATTTTAAGTATGAAATATTACAGTTTGAAAATGTATTAAGTTTACTTTCTCACACTGTAATATTTGTTAAAAATTATCAAAGTATCATCCGATATGCTTCGAAACTTACAGTTTTCCTCATCAAGTTTTACGTTAAAATTTTTAAAACTTGTTTCTCAAAATAACGATATTGCTACTATAAGCTGTAAATTTTACATTTTCTGTTAGTAATATTTGCGTTTATTGTTTTCAATAATCAAATTTGAATAGTGACACGATTCAACATCATCCTTGATAATTAATTTCAATTGAGAAAATCGGTGAGAATAACCTATGGTAACCAAAAATAATAAATAATAAATTATTACCACACTTTCAAATTTCTTTTTGAATTGACAACAATTAAAATCAATATAAAATAAGAAAACAAAAATAAAATTATTAATAAACAAGCGAATTGCATAAAAAATTTAATTACCCAATGAAAAAAGATTTTATATATCTGTATACAGTTATATATGAATTATATACAATCGGATAGAGATAATGCATAATTATATGAAATTTTTAGATAGTTATATACAATTATACACGATCGTATAGATCTATATAAAAATGCAAAAAACAATAATAAAATTATATACAAATGTATATATTTGTATACAATTATATAGAATCGTATATCATTATATATAATCTATACAAAAACATTATGTGATTAGATAAAAATTATATACAAATAAGATATAATTATGTACGATTGTATACAAATGGATAGGACCATTTTTTCTATCTAATTTGTATATAGTTTTATACAGTTGTATAAAATCTTTTTTCATCAGGTACTTACCAAAAATAATCATTCAACTATCAAAATTTGCAATATTGGAAAACTTTGCACTGTACTAGACGATACCACGTAGAATAATAACTTCACATGGGACACCCAAGAAACAGAAGACTCTTATTACTATAACCTCTAATATTGAGGCATGGCTCTTGGCTAAATGCAACGTGCACTCACATTACTATTTCAAAAATATTTACTGAATTTTCATTTTATTTTTACATTTTAAATAGTAAAAGTTCGTGATTGCTAAGGCATTGGTGATACTTGACAAAAAAATTTTAAAAATTACAGTGTGAGATGTAATAGTTCCATTTTCTACATTAAGGTTCGTAATTGAATGCCCATACTCTAAATCTTCTCGAACCACTCAACAAATTTTCTTATTTGATACTTTAATTTTTACACAACGGCTAAACTGTAATTTTTACAGTTTTAAAGAGGATTAAATGATTTTAAAAGAAATAAACTTTCTGTAAGCAAAAGATAATAATTATTTTACATTTTATTGTGTACGAGTTACATTTTCAAATTGTAAATATTACTGCTTAATCTGCAACTAATTTTTTACAGGATAAAATTTAAAAATTACAGTATACATTTTAACTTTTGTAATGTTTAATATGACGGGCTGGTCTTTACATTTTATTCTGTAACTGTTCCATTTTTATTTTTTCCGTGTAGGGATCTGAGTTATTAAAATATGTCCTGTCGGTTACGTTTCCAATTGGAACCTGTCCAATAGACGTCTTCCCAAGAAAAGAATTTGAAATAAAAAATTCAAACTTCAATCATTTTTGATATTTTCAAAATTCGTGAAGGACCTCTTGAAAATCTTTTATCGAACTGATTTTTGAAGAGGCTTCTTAAATCATCGTAAACCAACAAATTTTCATATGTATATTCGTAATAAACCCGACTTTGAGGACACGATTGCGCTTACAATTCTTATCGGATCTAAATGAACTTTTCCATACTTATTCAATAAGCGATTATCTTGATCGAGTTTGAAGATAGGCTGAACGGTCGATTAGTTTAGAACTTATGGCTGTCGGGAATTTTCACGATTTTTCGAAAAAATCAGTTTTTATTCACTGCCAAAATTGGTATAACTATAAAATTAAAACTGATAGATAATTTCCGTAGAAAGTATTTTAAAGCTTGTTGAGTAAGTTTTAATTTTATACTTCGAACTTCGTATTTTGTTAAGCTCAGTAGAATTGAGATTTCGAGCTGCTCTCGTAGGAGGATTTTTTTTACACCTAAGACTAACTTTTGAGACCGGAAGAAAAAAAATTTTCTTTTTGAAACACCCTAATATACATATTTATGTGAACAGGGCGGTGCTAGTCAACCGTGTCTCCATACCAGTGTCTAGTGTCTCTTTAAGCTCTCTCGTATTTACTTATTAATAATGAATAAATATAACTTATAACTGGTATTTACCTATTTGTTTATTAATCTACCATCATTCTCTATCCATTCTATGAGAAGTCTTTTAGCTTAATATTTAATTTTTCATTTTTAAATATCTAAATATTTGTTTGCGCCGTTTTTGATAATTTTAATGAATTTATAAATCTCTAATTATCGATGAATAGTGTAAGTTTTCATCAATACATAATTTGTTACGTATGTATATTTTCGTTTTTAACCCCATATACTCAAAGCTAGATTGTCAATCCGAGATTTTAGTATTACGCGATTAAATTAGTATTGCTCGTACATTTATATATAAATATCTAACTATACTGACAGTATTTAAATTCCGGATTAAGAATCTCGGATTGGTAATGAACTTTCAAAAATTGGCATCTATTTTAGTAGAAATGAACAAGGGCCGCCTCCGTTTTAAACTAACCGCGAGCTACCGAAAAGTCAGGGAGGTGCTGAAAATTTTCGAAAAATCTACCTTTCATTCTGGCTGTCAGATGGCATTTTTCTGAATTAAAATATTATTTAATGTTAGGGATGTAGCTGGTTGTGAAGAAGCGAAAATCGAAATCATGGAATTTGTGAATTTCCTAAAAAATACCCAGCAGTATATTGATCTCGGAGCAAAAATCCCCAAAGGCGCAATACTTACAGGTAATGATGAGTTTATTATTAAATCAATTCTGTAGTTTTATAGTTCTTATAATACAATGAAATTTCAAAATCTCAGGACCTCCTGGAACCGGAAAAACACTACTAGCAAAAGCAACGGCAGGAGAAGCTAATGTTCCATTTATTACGGTGTCTGGATCAGAATTTTTGGAAATGTTCGTTGGTGTTGGTCCATCTAGAGTAAGAGATATGTTTGCGATGGCACGTAAACATGCCCCATGTATATTATTTATCGATGAGATTGATGCTGTGGGAAGAAAACGAGGTGGAAGAAATTTCGGGGGCCATTCAGAACAAGAGAACACTTTAAACCAGCTTCTAGTCGAAATGGATGGTACGTATGAATTTAGTTTAAACAACAAAATTACCACTTGAAATGCGGTTTGTAGTAAACTCTTCTCAGTTATATTTTCAACTTTAAAGACAAACAGATTAATCAAAATAACGATTGATATAACAATACAAGGCACAAAATTACGGAGATAGCAAATTTGTATGGTGAATTTTTTAGTAATTATAATTTTTGTAATACCTGCTGCAAAGTTTGATTTTCGGGTGAATAGCTGCACTCAGAGGGGTCTCTGTATATCATTTCGTATGGATCTAATTTATCGATGTATGTTCAAGCTCATTGAGCTTTGACAATACCTTGAAATAAATTAGTATTTTCGAGTCCTTCGAGATAAAAAAAAAACGACATTTCGTATTAATTAGGGGTGTGCGAATAACGTACTCGCGGGTAATAAGGCCTAAGTGACAGAAATGATATTTAAAATAACCGCCTTCGCTAAAGGCTACTCTCGTAGAAGGGTCTTGCATAGAGACGTTACAAGTTTATAGAGTCCCGATACCACGTTCCCTGTCTTCTATATTTCATCATCCGTCATATGCTGTCGTAGCGCAGAAGAAATTATAAAAAATAATCTAGTCTTCTGACTGTTGAAAGGGATACAGATAGTTTTAAGTGCTGTTAAGCAAAGCAATCTAGTCTTCTGTCTTTAAAAAAGTATTGTTGCTAAATTTAAGTGATGATTCATCTCTAATACCAATTTTATTAAGTATAGTTAAGCTATTCCAGTTTGTTTAACCCGTAGACCTTATTACCCTACCGTAGTAAAATAAGGCCTATTCGTATGGTTTTTGTAAAAATATAATTTTTTGTTTGTTTATGGTGAAAATTACCATTACTTCATTACATTTTATGGCTAATGTATTGCAATAAAGATTAACGATACATTTCGATAATTAAATGCAATATTTTCGATTCTATTCAAAATTTCCCTTAGCTAGGTCTTATTACCCACCGGTACCTTAGTAAACATTCAGAGCAGCCTACTTCGATCAGTTTATTTTTTGGCCACCAGATGGCTAATATCTAAGCCACGCCCATTCTAAGACTCCCAATAGTATAAAATGTAAATAGTGCTTTTACTAGTGGTTTGATCAAAGACACAAACTACAAAATAGCTCACGATTTACTTTATCACCGAGTTACTCTACTGAATATCGAATCTAAATATTACATTTGATTCGATCCGAACAAGATTCGCACACCCCTAGTATTAATCTCTAAAAATTCAAGAAATTAAAAATAATCAATAAGAATCGTTTTTTTAAGTTTTGCTCACGGTTATGCTTGATAAAGTCATTGTTCTTGGACAGAAATCAATAGAAATGATCGAGATGATGAACGTGAACTTTGAATTAAACCATTGAGTTAATATATGAAACACCCGGAAAAAAACCATCAAAAATAGTGATTTTTCAAAATTTCTAATGATGATATTCTTCAAATTAACTAACCGATATGTTTAACCCTTCAGAACCATCGTGTAGAGAGATTCTCTCACACTTTCTTTAAAACTTTTTTTTCTTTCTAAATTGAAATGGAATGACCCCCTGAAATTTTTTTTAGCTTACTAAAGCTTAATGCTCTAAATGATACTAAAAAAACAAAATTTTTTAAACTTGAAAAATAAAGAAAAAAAATTATTTTTTCATTAACTGTGAGAGTTTCTCTCATCGCGCGAGTTAAGTCAGGCACAAAAAAAATTGCTGTTTGTATTACTTCGTTTCATTTCGGCTGTCTCCGTGGTATCTAGCCGCCATTTTAAATGTATATAGATATACAAATAAACAGTATTCTAAAAGTTGTTTACAATAAGTGTACCTGTATACCAGTATTTTAATCAAAATAAAAAATGTAATAATTTCTAAATGATTATTTATAAAAAATAATTTATAAAGAATTATTATTTAATTTTTAGTATTCAAACAAATAATATTTTATGTTGTATTTTACTTGATATATAACCTAAAATTATTTAAATATTTTTTAAATTTCGCTCTTGGCGCTTGCGCAATAGGCGTGAGATTTTCTCTCATCACGATAGCAATGACTGTGGTACGGGAGGCGTATGTTCTGAAGGGTTAAAACAATGCTTTTCAAAACTCGGTTTTCAAAAAATCGGATCAAAGCCAATAACTTTCCAGACATGTTCTTAAAATTAACTTTACATAATTCGATTACGTTGCGTCCAGTGTTATTAGAGAGAAATGTTTTACTCATTTTTTCAAAAAGAAAATGATATAATTAAAATTGTATAAATTTGTTTTACTTATTTACCTTTTTTGTTTGATTAAGGATTCAATACAACAACTAATGTGGTAGTATTGGCAGCAACAAATAGAATCGACATTTTAGATAAAGCTTTGCTACGTCCTGGCAGATTTGATAGGCAAATATTTGTCCCAGCTCCAGATATTAAAGGCCGTGCGTCAATATTTAAGATTCATTTGAAGCCTTTAAAAACAACGTTAGACAAAGAAGCTTTAGCCCGGAAAATGGCTTCGTTAACTCCTGGATTTACAGGTGCTGACATAGCAAATGTTTGTAATGAAGCAGCTCTAATAGCAGCAAGAGATATGTCGAACAATATTGAATGGAAAAATTTCGAAGCTGCTATAGATCGAGTAGTCGCAGGTATGGAAAAAAAAACTAACGTATTACAACCTGATGAAAAAAGAACAGTCGCGTATCACGAAGCTGGCCATGCAGTATCTGGTTGGTATTTACAGCATGCAGATCCAATATTAAAGGTATTTATTAAAACACCTTATATATCCTGATTAAGAGAAAGTGATTTTTAATTTTTATTGAGAATTCAGAAAGATTGAAAAACATTCAAATTTTTTCGAATCTTTTTTAATCACTTCTCTTAATCAGGGATCGCAATTCTCTTTTAGTTGTGTTCAGTATTAAATTAATTAATGAAATATGAAAATTCATTTTGTAACAGGTATCCATAATTCCTCGTGGTAAAGGCCTTGGTTACGCACAATACTTGCCGCGAGAACAGTACCTTTACTCAACAGAACAGTTATTCGATCGAATGTGTATGACACTTGGTGGGCGTGTATCTGAAGAAATATTTTTCAACAGAATAACTACTGGCGCCCAGGATGATTTGCAAAAAATTACGAAGATTGCCTACTCGCAGATTATATCTTATGGAATGAACGAGAAAGTAGGCAATGTGAGCTTTGAACAACCGCAACCAGGAGATATGGTAGTGGACAAACCTTACTCTGAACTTACGGCACAGTTGATTGATCAAGAAGTAAGAGATCTTATTAAAAGAGCGTACGAACGTACGCACAAATTATTAATGGAACGTAAGGAAGATGTTGTGAAGGTAAATTTCTTTATATAATGAAATATAAATTAATATTATTCGTTCGAGGATTGAAATCAAATTCTCTGTGATGAGAATGTTTAGGAAATGTATTCTTTGTTGTTGGACATTATTGATGATATATGTAATTATAAATAACACAGGCCCACAAAAAAGAAGTGATATGTGTTGGGTGTCAGACTATGGTTTTTTAGCGTAATTTTTCCTGCTGAACATGAATCTGAACTTAGAATTGAGGATCGAACAGCAAATAATCTAAAAAAAAAAAAACCCAGATAATAACTACTACACGGAAAAAAAAATAATGTGCTTACCACTCAACGGTATCGTGATATTTACTCTCCTCGGTTGGATATACGTTGTATACGGAAAGTCTTGGTCTATTAGATCGTGATTATCGCGATCCAGGTGGATCCCGAAATCATAAGATCATTTGAGGAAATCATAAAAACATTTGAGGTTAAAATAGATGAATTTTTAACTTTAACTTCATTACAATTTTATTTTTAGTTGAAATAAATAATTACATATTAATAATTCTAATAAGTGCAATAAAAAATTATTATTTAATATCAAGAAATGTAATCAAGTAATAGAATATTCACAAGTAATTGATGTAAATTTTTTTTTAAATAATTTGGTTATGAGTGGTGGCGCTTGAAAAGTAGATCGCGATAATCACGATCCGTTTTGATATGATATGGATACGTTAATTGACGATCACTATACATTTAAGTATATTCACAATCCGTAGGATCATTATAATAAGTATCTAGTGTTTCATTCATATTGATATATATATATATCGTAAAAATCGAGTAACAATTTAGTACTAATCACGATACAACTGTCGCTCCCCGTTGGTGAGCGATAAGCGCAATATTTTTTTTTCCGTGTAGATTGTGTTAAAGAAATCGGCTTTTTTTTTTTTTTTTTTTTTTTTTTTTTTTCAAAATTTCTGCGAAAAATATTGTCCGAGATGAAAAAAAAATGACTGTTGAACTTTGAGCTTTTGAAATTAATATTAACAGTTACTGGAATTTTTGAAGTTCTTTACTTATTTGCATTTAATAGTAGTTAATGAAAAACCGTTCGACACGCGCTAGGCTCGGGCGATCACCAAAATCAAGTAGCATCGAGCATGATTACTACTTGGCTGGGTGACCACTTAGCCACACGTCGGGTTCGAACGGAGGTCTCTGACCGTTAGGCGCGGAATGAAGATCGAGTGATCGGTAAAATGGGAATTTTATCGATCACTGGAGCTTCACTCAAACCAAAACTGGGCTGGCTAGGTTTTCTCGGTGGTTTTCCTACGTCACTGCACCTTCATTACACAAGAAAGGTAGTAGGGTATCACTGTAATGCTGCAGTACAGTATGAGCACAAGTCGTGCCACAGCCGCACAAAAAAATCGGTCTGTCGGTTGACCCTGTGGGCCAGCCCCAAAACTTCCCGCTGTTTTCGAGCTCAAGGAAATCGAAAATATTAATGTGACTATATTTTCGAGCTCTTCGAGCTCGAAAATCTTATTGCATGCGATTGCTTTTCAAATTCTAACAAGTTACGCTTTATGCTAAAGTTTAAAAGTTTAAGAATCGAAAATCATTAATGAGCAAGCGGTTTTTAAATTCTAATTCTCGATTATGTTAAATAAAATAAGTATGTTGATGCAGAAATCAATGTCAGTGATCAAAATCAAGATTTCAATGAGTTTTGGCTTAGGTCAGAGTAATAATATATAAAATATCCGAGAAAATGATTAACAACTGTGTTTTTTCAATTTTTTCCTTGATAATATGGTTTAAACTAAAAAACGAGTTTGATGGAATTATATGATAATCAAAAGAGACCATAAAGAAAAAAAGTTTGTAAGATTTTAGACACATTTTAGGACAGTACATTTTGATTTATCTGGAAGAAATAACATAAAATGTTATTTTTTAAACTTTTCAACGCTGATATTTTTTGAACTAATCAACCAATTTTGACGTTTGAGGTGGCAATAGGCGCGTTTTATTGAATTCTAGAGCTGACTAGAATTTGAAAGCGATCGATTCAGCCGTCTTGACGATATTTGAAAAAAACCGTTTTTTACCATTTCTTTCTCCAACGATATCTCTCGAACAAATTAACCGATTGAGATGGTTAACCCTAGACTGGTCAACAAACGCGACCTAACGACTTCGGTCAAGTGATGAGGGAATCGCCGCAATGCTTTTGAGAGTGCGACGTTGCCTGATCGCTCTGGCTGTTAACTATTGGTGTATTATTTCCGGCGGGAATATTGTAAAAAATTCGAACAAGAAAAACAATTTTCAACTTTATTTTTATTAATTTTAAACTCTGTTTAAAACAATTAGTTATTTAAACAAAGTTAATAAGCTTATTTTTAAATTAAATTTAGCTAGTATTTAATTTTATTTAACTTAAAAAAAAACTCAACTACTTTTTTTATAAATAACAATACCACGTAAACATAGGTTAATGTCTTCGGCAATAGATATAAATATTTTAATAGTGGACAGAAAAGAATGATTTAATAAATTTATTATAAATTAAATCAAGAAACAAATTAAAAAATTATTTTCTTAGTCGCCGAGTCTCTCAAAACGTTTATTAATAAAAGTAAATATTTGCCTCCACATAACCTTTCAAACACAATAACAGCCGGTAACAGTTTACGCATGAACATTAGAGGTAGGAAAGAGGGGACATACACCCAAGACGGCAACGCCGCAAGTGAAAATCTACTAACGACTCTGGTCAAGTGATGAAAACCGTCCCGCAAATCCGTCACTTTTTTTTTTAGAATTTTTTTTACAGCAACTTTATGTTTTTAAACATGCTGAAAAAAATTGTTAAAATATTCTAAAATGTTTGAAGAACAAAGTCAAATTTTTTCAAACCTTTTTAGTGGAAAATGTATTTGTAATAAAAATAATAGAATCAAGTGCGGCGTCACGCTCATACGTTGACCAGTCTAGGGTTAAGGCGGCATTCGACGCGTTTTATTGAGTTTCAAAGCTGATTAAATTTTTAAATCGATCATTTAATTCGTTTCTGAGAAATCAATAAAAAACTAAAATAAAAATTTTTTTTTTTTTCGTAATTCGCCAATATTTTCGAGTTTACTCGATCAAATGATCTGAAAATTTCAGGAAAGTTGACGGCCAACAAGCTCTTTCAATCGCCGCCTTAAACATCCAAATCGATTCATTAGTTATATAGTTATAGACTATTCACACACACACACACACACACACACACACATACATACATACATACATACACACACTCGGACATCATTCCGAAAATAGTCAGAATAGCTTCCTAGGACCTCAAAACGTCGACATCTGATGAAAACTCGATTTTCGAAAATCGGGGTGAAAACAATAACTTCCCGAAATTTTTGAAAATCATCGGTTTTTTAAGCGGGAAGTTAAAAAACCGGGTATTGGTAACTGACACGAAGGCGTGGCCTAAAAAACATGGCGAGCGATGGGTTACACTTTCAAATACGTAACCCATGTTATAATAGGACTTATATATATAATGTTACTAAATTTATTAGTTATCTTATCTTGGGCGGGTAAAAACCCAAAAAAACCCAACAAAAAATTATATATGACGCAGAACGAAATTTATCTGTTGGTTATTTGATAATGTGTGAAATAGACCGCGAAAAAAGCGATAAAAATATGACCGTAGTTACCGCACTTTCCATCCAAACGAGTCATATAAAAGAAAAATCCCATGAAATCAATGCTAAAATATCTAAAAGCGGAAAAATGATTTCAATAACTTGTTCTTGTAATAAAATGTTTATTTATTTAAAAGACAATAAAAATCACATTTTCAGTTTTTAATGTTTAGGTTAGACTTTACAAACGTATCTGGCAATATCAAACAATCTTTTTTTTTTAAATGTAAAGAGCACGCTTTCATGTGAGGAGTAATTTTATTTATTCTTAAATAACTTCTTCCTCGCTTCTAATTTATCAACTTTTTCCAAGTTACCAAAATAATTTTCTAATAGTACTGAACTACAAGCCTTCGGACACTTATAGAAAACCACGTTTAAATTTTTATTTGCTTTACTCTGACAATCTCTAATTACACAGCATACTTTACTTTTGTCTTTTCACGTTCTATTAATATTCCAAGTTCCATTTTAATATTTATTTCTTAATAATTTCTTGTAAAAAAATTATTTCTTGTGTTTATAGCATGCATTAACTGTATATTTACTCGACTTGTGTATCCCATCATTAGTTTGATTTTTTACCATCAGATTGCGTGACCCTGTTTGTCAGTTCCCAATACTTCTGGATATTATAAGTAACATTTTGTTATATAATTATATAAAACGAAAATTCCGTTTCTTCTAGGTTGCAGAGCGATTATTAGCAAAAGAAATTTTAAGTAGAGATGATATGATTGAATTACTTGGTCCAAGACCATTTCCCGAAAAGTCATCGTACGAACAGTTCGTTGAAGGAACTGGCTCATTTGAGGAAGATACAACGCTTCCCGAAGGTCTTAAAGATTGGAATGTTGAAAAAGAACGAACTAAACCAGTTAAAGATACAAGTGATGATGGAAATAAACAGCCAGTTTCAGAAAGTTCAACTAAAAGTTCATCTAATGTATAGAATTTGATAAAATACCAGTCAATGATGAATGTAATTATTGTTTGTATTTATTATTATTCTTTTTTTTTTTATAGTAATTTGTGGTCTTCTTATGTATATCCTTATTTTATACAATAGTTTGAAATATACAAAGCTACTAATAAACATTTTAAGTTGTCAGCTACAAATTTAATTTAAGTTTTTTTATTTACAACTGTGTTTGTGAATGAAATAAGTTTAAGGTGGTTCACTTATAACAGGGGTACTGCTACCTGGGTCGTCCTTTTTCAGGGTGCCATTGGAAGTATTAACGGTCTTCCGAAACTGGGTCTTAATGCATCAGGGTCGTTGTAAAATTTGTTTGTAAGAGAAGGATGAGGAAGTATAATTTAAAATTAATTTTATTTTATTTAAAATAGTAATTTTTTTCTTTGTTAAATTTACGGCAATTACCTTTAACAATCTTAAACCTTATACACTAATTAAGTCAATTACCTTTGATTTAATTAGTGTATACTTACGCTTTAAAAACTATATTTATTCGTATATTTAATATTTCTATTTATTTTTAAATAAAATAAATATTATAGTCCTGCCTCTGTTATAATACGATGGAAGCTACAAAAAGTACGATGTTACGTCGTAATTTTTAAATAGTAGCTGCATCCTCCGCAAGAGGCGCTCTCGTGACTAATGACTGTTTATTCAAATCGTTTACATCGATCTTAAAAGCTTCGTAAAGTGAAAGCCCTTCCGGGCCGAGTGGTCCAACGCGTCGGACATTTCACAATCGAAAGGACTCGGGTTCAAATCCAACTACCGAGCGATTATTATTTTATTCTTTTATTTAAAATTTCTCTTCAAATTTTACGATGTTAACATCGTAATTTATATTAAAGAGCTTAAGATTTGGTATTATTTGTCTGAAGTATTATTTCTTAAATAAAATTTCCAACGCTACATCGTTAAAATTACGATGTTAAAAGTCTAGTCCACCACTACAATAATCAATAGGACAAATTACGATGTTAGCATTGTAAATTTGACCAGAATTTTTTTTCCGTGTACGTCCGAGTTTGTAGTAATAAACAAAAAAATATTGTTTAGCTTAAAATACGCTTAGAATAACCTCAGTTTTTTAAGAACATACTCATAATAGTACATTACGATACAAGGGACTTAAGTAGCCGATTATTGAACCGTGTAAAGTTAACGCACGAGCGAAGCGAGTGCGATAACATTACACGGTTTAATTACCGGTTACTTAAGTTCCGCGTATCGTACACTATTTTATAGTACGAGTGACTTCTCTTCATAGAAAGAAAAAACAGTAGCGAAAAACAGGCAAACTGAATTTTTCGATCGTAAAGCACACTCTAATGCTTCTCATTAAGAGTTGTGCAAAAATCTTGAGTCAAGTGTAAATTTTCTTGAACCAAGAAAATCTTAAGGAAGACTGAAAATTTCTTGAACGGAGTTAAATTTTATTGGTCTAAGAAAATTTCTTATTGCTCCAAAATAACTTCAATCTTCCTTATAATTTTCTTGGTTGAAGAATTTCTTTTTTTATGTTTTCTCTCTCTCTCTCTCTCTCTCTCTCTCTCTCTCTCTCTCTCTCTCTCTCTCTCTCTCTCTCTCTCTGTCTATCGTCAAACAAAATCCGTCGATCGTGTGGTTTTTGTTGACAGTTACGATGGTGCGATTTTATTTTGTCTTTGGAGCTGATATATTTTTTATTCACATCGTACTATAATATAAGTGATAATTTTATGTTAAAAGTATTGTGTATGTACTATGAGCAGCTCAGAAAGTGAATTCAGTGATGATACTGGCAAAATTGTTTCCAATGAGATAAGAGAGACTGCGAAAAATGTTACATTGGATTTATTACCTGCGAAATCTAAAAGATTGTATGTAGTACGTTATAATTCGTTTAAAAATTGGTGTAAAGGCAAGACTAATTCGTTTTGTGAGGATGTTTTATTGGCTTATTTTGCCTATCTTGCGAAAAGTTATGCACCATCTAGCTTATGGGCTACTTATTCGATGTTAAAATGTACTATTAATACATTGAATAAAATAGATATTGGCAAGTATAAACGCTTAACGATGTTTCTAAAGAAAAAGTCTACAGGATACAAATCAAAAAAATCTCAAGTATTCTCAAAAGAAGATGTTAATAAATTTTTAAATGAAGCGCCCGATGATATTTACTTAGGCTATAAGGTAAGTAAAATTGTGTGTTTTTTAAGTCATCAATTCATTGATTAATTGGATGTATTTATTGCAGACTGTCCTTATTTTTGGAATAACTGGTGCGCTTAGACGAGCAGAGTTTATAAACTTAACGGTAGACGATGTCAGAAATTTGGATCAATCGGTGCTTTTTGTTAATATTAATGAAACTAAAAATAATGTTCCACTATCATTCACAATAACAGGTGAATTTTATAATGTGTGTATGAAGTATATACAATGCAGGCCAGAAGTTAGTAAAACAAACAGATTTTTCCTAAAATATTCTAACGGAAGATGTGTCAATCAACCGATTGGTGTTTATATGATCCCTAAAATTGCAAAAGATATCGCAGTTTATTTACATTTGCCTAATTTTGAAGGATTTACTGGCCACGCCTTCCGCAGAACTTCCGCAACGTTATTAGTTGATGCTGGTGGTGATTTAACTACGCTCCAAAGACATGGTGGATGGAAATCTAGTGGGGTCGCTTTTGGTTACGTTGCTGACTCTCTGAATAATAAAAAAAAAAATTTGAGAACAAATTAGCAGTGGAATCGAACTAAGTAATCAAGTTACGCATCCAATCTCTGCTTCTAAGAAAATAACTAATCCAGCAAATGTAATAGCACCAGTTCAAACTTCATCTACATCATCTACCAGTTTAATTTCATCTTCTCCAGTTCAAGAAGAACGGGTTTTAAAATTAAAAACAAAAAGCAATATTTTTTCTGTTAATTTGAGTTCTAAAGTCTCAACATCATGTCAGGGTGAAGAAGTTTTTTTAGCTAATGAAGAAAATCAAGAAAATTTTTCAGTTCCAAAATTAAAGTCACCAGCTAAAAATTTAATTTACTCGGACCAAATGTGCAATAAGTCTCAATACGCAGAAGTTTTATACGATCCAGACGTTGGTTTATATTTATACGATCCACTAAGCATCAATTTAAATACATCTTACGTTTTTAGCAATTGCAATGTTACTGTAAATAGTAATGGCAATTGTGTTTTTAATAATTGCACTGTAGAAAATGCAGCTCAAACTAAAAACATATAAAAAAAATCGGTCTGTCGGTTGACCCTGCGGGCCAGCCCCAAAACTTCCCGCTGTTTTCCAGCTCAAGGAGCTCGAAAATATTAATTTGACTATATTTTCGAGCTTTTCGAGCTCGAAAATCATATTGCATACGATTGTTTTTTTATGAGCTTTTCAAATTCTAGCTAGTTACGCTTTATGCTAAAGTTTAAAAGTTTAAGAATCAAAAATCATTAATGAACAAGCTGTTTTTAAATTTTAATTCCCGATTATGTTGAATAAACTAAATATATTGATGCAGAAATTAATGTCAGTGATCAAAATCAAGATTTAAATGAGTTTTGGCTTAGGTCAGAGCAATAGGATATAAAATATCCGAGAAAGTGATTAACAACTGTGTTTTTTCAATTTTTTCGTTGATAATATGGTTTAAACTAAAGAACAAGTTTGATGGCATTATATGATAATCAAAAGAGAACAAGTTTGTAAGATTTTTGACACATTTTAGTACAGTACATTTTGATTTATCTGGAAAAAATAACATTGAATGTTATTTTTTCAACTTTTCAACGCTGATATCTTTTGAACTAATCAACCAATTTTGACGTTTGAGGTGGCAATAGGCGCGTTTTATTGAATTCTAGAGCTGACTAGAATTTGAAAGCGATCGATTAAGCCGTCTTGAAGATATTTGAAAAAAAACGTTTTTTACCATTTCTTTCTCCAACGATATCTCTCGAACAAATTGACCGATTGAGATGGTTAAGGCGGCATTCGACGCGTTTTATTAAGTTCTAGAGCTGATTAGATTTTGAAGTCGATCGTTCAATTCGTTTCTGAGAAATCAATAAAAAACTAAAAAAAAAAATTTTTTTTTTTTCGTAATTCGCCAATATGTTCAAGTCTACTTGATCAAATGATCTGAAATTTTCAGGAACGTTGACGGCCAACAAGCTCTTTCAATCGCCGCCTTAAACATCTAAATCGATTTATTAATTGAAAAGTTATAGGCCACTCACACACATACATACATACACACACACACACACACACACACACACACACACACACACACACACACACACACACACACACACACACACACACACACACACACACACACACACACACACTCGGACATCATTCTGAAAATAGTCAGAATAGCTTCCTAGGACCTCAAAACGTCGACATCTGATGAAAACTCGATTTCCGAAAATCGGGGTGAAAACAATAACTTCCCGAAATTCTTGAAAATCATCGATTTTCTAAGCGGGAAGTTAAAAAACTAAATTACTGTATTTGAAATATTCTCCTATATTTCTTGGTAAATTACCTTAATGTTTTGTTTATGATTTAAAATATTCTAATAATGTTCATAACATAATCTAATGTTTCGTTTATAATCCATATAAAAATGGCGCCGACTACTAAACACACGTGCGGAGTTTGCTCCGAAATCATAAAAGAAAATGTATCAAGTATTTTGTGCAGTGAGTGTAATCGGTGGATCCATTTAAAATGTACCGGAATGGACAATAAAGAATTTAAAAAAGTTGCCATCGAGATAAAGAAAAACGGATCAACTTGGTCTTGTGATACTTGTAAAAGTGAGGTTAGCGTGATTGTAATGATGATGACTTAACTGTTGGAAAGATTGAACTCCTCTTTAATAAATACTCCACACCTTTCAAAGCAAACATCGAAAAGAGCCTCAATGGTATTAAATCGGAGCTGGCGATGATCGCCCAGCAAAATGCTAAGGTGTCAAAGCACTGCTCTCAACTTGATAAAAGAGTCGGTGAGGTTGAAGCCAAGCTAGCAAATTTTGAGACTGGTTTACCTAACAGTGATGGTACAAAAATCGAAGATTTTATTGCGGAAACAACGGAGAGGAAAAAACGTGAAAAAAACGTGATTGCTTACAATGTACCGGAGTCAACAAAACAGGCTGGTACTGACCGTCTACGTGATGATCGGGAGCTGATAGTTAATGTGTTGCCACCTGAATCAGTTGATATCCTACCTAATATTAAGCTACGTAGAATTGGTCGTCAGGTCAATGGAAAAGTTCGCCCGCTGTTAATTAGTACGCCGTCAGTTGCCGATGCAAAGAGCATTCTCAAAACCAAAGCTGTGGAAATGGATGATAATATTAAGATCGTATTCAAACCGGACTTAACCAATGCTCAGCAATTACACCTTAAGAATCTACGTGTCGAGTTGGATACATTAAACAAAAATGGTGGCTGCAACAAAACTATTAAATACGTCAATGGTATACCAAGAATCGTTAATACATTTCGTCACCCCAAGGAGAAGAACAAGGATCAAGCGGGATCTTCTGGTGTACTACCAGAACACCAGAGGGCTTCGAACTAAGTTAAAAAATTTTCTAGTCTCATCAGCGTGTTGTCACTGTGACGTATTATGTATTACGGAATCGTGGCTGCATTCATCAATTCTAGATGGTGAGGTAGTTAATAACAACTATATTATTTTTAGGAAAGATAGAGATAGAGGTACTAGCACTCATGAGCGTGGAGAAGGCGTATTTATTGCTGTTAAACGTAATATAATGGTCGAATCAGTGGATGTAATGGATGTCGGTTTGGAGCAAGTATTTGTCAAGGTCAAAGGGTTTGGTAATGATATTATTATAGGTTGTATATACATACCCCCGCAGTCACGTGTTGACACTTACTTTAGACACTTATCTACTATACATAACATTAAAAACAAATATCCAAATAACAAAATGCTGATCTTGGGTGACTACAATATTTATAGTAGCTGGCCGCAAACGGAGTGTGAGTCGTTGATAAATGAGGAATTTCTTCTTGCTGGCTGTCTCCAACTTAATGATGTCTGTAATGCCAGTGGTCGAATTCTAGACCTATGTTACAGCGATATGGATGTAATCGTTGAAAGAACGCCGTCAATTGTTGTAGAAGATAAATACCACCCTGCAATATCTATACAGTTTAAATACTGCTCCAACCTTAAGCATAATAATACTCCCACTTATGCATTTATAAGTGCTGATTATGTTGCCTTAAATCAGTTCTTTCTAAGAACTAATTGGGTTGACCTTTATAAGATAGATAATATTGACAATAAGGTTAAATGGTTCTACCGCACTATCAATGACGGAATTACTGAGTTTGTTCCAATTCATAAGAAAAAGAATAGGGATTTCCCTCCTTGGTTTTCCAATGTTCTTATATCTTTAATCAAGCAAAAAAAAGCAGCGCATAGAAATTTAAAAAAAAAGAAAAATCGGAGTAACTATTTAATTTTCAACAAGCTAAGGTCTGAGTGTAAAAAACTGAGTGAGGAGTGCTATCAAAGTTATGTTGACAAGGTTGAAAACAGTTTGAAGAACGACACGAATAAATTTTGGAGCTTCCTGAAGAATAGGCGACGGAATGATGTCGAAATCCCGTCAACCATGGTATGGGATGAAATTTCTACGAGCAATGGTGATGTGAGTAATCTGTTTGCCTCCTTCTTCAAAAGTATTTACAAAACTCCCATTGACCAACAACCTGTCAATGCAGTGGTTCCTGTAGAGGCGTGTATACATAATGGTTCCTTGGACGCAAATACCACCCAGTTTGAGGTTCGGTATGATGATGTATATCGACTACTGTCTTCGCTCAATATCAATAAAGGTGCTGGACCTGACAAGGTGCCAAACATTTTCCTAAGAAACTGTGCTGTGGGACTCTGTGAGCCCATTACACATATCTTTAATAAATCATTGGCAACAGGATATTTTCCCACTGCCTGGAAATTATCCTACATCAGTCCTATCCATAAAACTGGGGATAAATCAAACGTGGCCAATTACAGGCCAATTTGTATCCAGTCTTCGATAGCTAAATTATTTGAAAAAATTGTCCTGCCTCAACTAACCTTCGCTTTCAAGAACATTATAGTAACTAGACAACATGGATTTTTTGGTGGTAGGTCCACTACTACAAACCTGTACGGGTATGTCAATTGTATCCTGAACTCACTGGGTAGAGGGAAGGAGGTACACACTCTGTACACCGACTTCAGTAAGGCCTTTGACATGGTGGACCGCAGTATACTGTTACAAAAACTGAGTCGTTATGGTGTCAGATCTAACGCGCTGGGTTGGCTACGGTCTTACCTTACCAACAGACGATTGTGTGTTCGAGTCAATGGCTTTCTTTCTAACGAATTTGATGTTATATCCGGTGTTCCACAAGGATCCCACTTGGGACCTGTTCTCTTACAGTCGAACAATCAAAGAAAATTTAAATAAAAGAGTAGGAAAAATGAAAATAAGGAAGGATGATCAGAGAATTATGAACTAAAATCATAATTATCGGTATAAATTCATCAAGTCGACGCGTGGAAGAGAACCATATTGGGAGGACAAAATTACGGAGATGTAGACTATAAAAGTAATCGGGTGTAGCTATCAAATAAATATGATGCAATAATAATAATTAGCTTTGAGATTACAGTAGCAAAAAATATTCAAATAATAGCTAATGAGCTATTAAAAATTTCCATCATTTTACTATTCTCCATTTAAAATCACCCTTATCTTGCATGCAACCGTAAACTAAAAAACTTTATGATTGTTATAAATTTTATCGATTGATATATCAACCAGTCGTGCAAGTGCATGTTCGCTATGACTATAAAGGAAAGTACTCGTTTTGAAGGACATTTCATTTTCTATATATTAATTAAGAAAAATAATCCAATTTTAAAAATTTTTAGTCTGAAATAAAAAAATCTAATCGGAACTTGGACGCTCTCTTGAAGCCCGGACTCTGATTTGTAAAGAAAGTATTACTGGTCTAGTAATATACATAACAAATAATCTCCAAGAATATATAATTCATTTAGATAAGATTATCAATAGGGAGAGAAATTTTAATCATACTCTGTGAATGCTTAATAAATTAAGTCGTATTCAAATTATATATTTTTTCTACTTTCAATGAAATCCATAAATGCTTAATTAATAAATAAATAAATGCATTAATAATTAAATTTACTCATATCCAATATTGAGAATATGATTGAAACTTTTCATAAATAATATTATATATGAATATACTTATGAAAAATAATACGATCAATAGTGTAACATGTTTGTGCTTTTAGTTTAACGCATCTCCATTTCTTCTTTTACGTGACTGAGACCTTGACTCTCTATTATAACTTTCAAAGCAATCGATTTGCAGAAAAAACAAACCTCACATATTAATAATAACTGAAAAAAAATAATAACAATAATATTTATTTCATAGGGTTGGGAAAACAATTGAAAAATGTATTTTCAAATTATCTTCTGTTTTTATTAATTAATCAGAATTTTTTCAAATTTTTAATTGATTTTCATTACAAATTTGAAAATATTTAAATTACTCATCGTTAGTCATTACTTATAAATTATAATTAATTACTTGAATTAATGAATTACTTGGAATTGTGGTCAAGTTTGAGATTAATTACTTCTGTGGTGCCGTACAATATAATATTTATTTTTTATATAAAATAAAATTTACATTCATTTACATTATTTAGAGATAAATTCAAAAATTATCACAACACGACTTGGAAAGTGAGAAAAATATATATTTTTTTATTAACATAATTACTGCAGCCTTTTTAATAATATTTGAATACTCAAAAATTATGTAAGCGGTTACTTTGATAAATGTTAGAATGGAATAAACAGCCGATAGTCAAATGTTTGATTCCACACTGACAAATTATGTAAATTGTTATAGTTGATAAAATATTTTATTAAAATAAATTGACCTTGAATTTTGTAAACGAAATATAATTCAAGTGATCGAATTTATTAACCCTAGACTGGTCAACGTATGAGCGTGACGCCGCACTTGATTCTATTATTTTTATTACAATTACATTTTCCACTGAAAAGGTTTGAAAAAATTTAACTTTGTTCTTCAAACATTTTAGAATATTTTAACAATTTTTTTCAGCATGTTTAAAAACATAAAATTGCTGTAAAAAAAATTCTAAAAAAAAAAGTGACGGATTTGCGGGACGGTTTTCATCACTTGACCAGAGTCGTTAGTAGATTTTCACTTGCGGCGTTGCCGTCTTTGGTGTATAGTCGTCCCAATGAAAATTTGGGATTTTGCCCTACTACAATTATCACCTCTACCATAATATTCAGCTTTGCGCATGCGCAGAATATCTTTTTCAGAATATTATAATAGAGGGGGAAAAAATAATAGTGGGAAAAAATCCCAAGCTTTCTCCGGGACGACTATATGTCCCCTCTTTCCTACCTCTAATGTTCATGCGCAAACTGTTACCGGCTGTTATTGTGTTTGAAAGGTTATGTGGAGGCAAATATTTACTTTTATTAATAAACGTTTTGAGAGACTCGGCGACTAAGAAAATAATTTTTTAATTTGTTTCTTGATTTAATTTATAATAAATTTATTAAATCATTCTTTTCTGTCCACTATTAAAATGTTTATATCTATTGCCGAAGACATTAACCTATGTTTACGTGAAATTGTTATTTATAAAAAAAGTAGTTGAGTTTTTTTTAAGTTAAATAAAATTAAATAGTAGCTAAATTTAATTTAAAAATAAGCTTGTTAACTTTGTTTAAATAACTAATTGTTTTAAACAGAGTTTAAAATTAATAAAATTAAAGTTGAAAATTTTTTTTCATGTTCGAATTTTTTACAATATTCCCGCCGGAAATAATACACCAATAGTTAACAGCCAGAGCGATCAGGCAACGTCGCACTCTCAAAAGCATTGCGGCGATTCCCTCATCACTTGACCAAAGTCGTTAGGTCGCGTTTGTTGACCAGTCTAGGGTTAAGCCAAGCACACGCGACTGCACTTTTTAACAAACACAATTTTTTAAGTTAACGGATTTTTAATTTTTATTGTATTGGACGGCGATGACGTCCGACAATATACTCAATACCAAATACAATAACAGCCAAGAACTGAAAAAATGCCATAAATACATATAAATACGTCAAATCTACAGCGTCAATTATTTGATAATCAACGATTTTTTCACGTCTTTCCTTAGCCTTGATCTTACGATGTGACTTTTCCAGAATCCTTTTTTCTGACCCAATATAGAATCCGGATTCATGAATGCTTAATGATTTATGGTAAAATCGGTCCGACAGAACCCAAAATTTGTGCGCATGATGAAAAGATGAACGTTTCAACATGAAACGTTTTGATATATGAAAATTGTGTTGAACAGCGTAGTTACGCATCGCCCCATCTTGAAAGATACACGCAACCATATTATTTTCGCTGACTTGTTTCAAACACTCTATCCCGGCGTGAAATTCACCTTTGGGATGTAAATATTTCATATCCTCCACAGTTTTCCATAAGTTCTCTTCTAAAATATACTGTTTGATCCCCTGGGGGAAGTACACGTGATACTTATGATTGTACAAGTCTTTAAGGGACTCAATATTATAAGTCGGCGGGCGGGTTAATATGGCAAATATTTGTCCCTCAAGCAATGGACTAAACATGAAAACGAACAAAAATCCCGTGAAGAAGGTGATTTTCATAGCGAGTCGGTCGAGAGGTGCATCGATTCCCATACTCATCAGCAGCTTCAGAACATCCAGAACAGCCAATCCTATTTGATACTTGTTGTGCAATACAATTAAGAGGGTAATTAAAAGGAGAAGAAAAATTATCGATATAGCTCCATTAATATCAAATACATGTGCAATTTCATATGATGCTGATAAAAAACTTGCCTTCTGTGTTACTATGATGTAAGATATTTCGTAAGCAACTGGTACTGTGTGGATATAACGAGGGCCGCCGACTGGCTGAATGCCGAATGTACTGATATCGAACGTTCCGTTGATTATTGATGCCAACCCTGATGAGACATTTTTAAATTCAAAGTAAGTCGCTCGTTGAGTCATGTTTAGAGAAGTAAATATGATATCGAACAGATAATATTTAATTTTGTTATCTGAGACCATTTTAACGGGATAACCATTAAGAGTTTTAGTTTTATCGTAAAAGAGAGTCTCACATATTTTATAATCTGGAAAAAAAACGTTCGTCGTTTATTAGCTATGTTAGTAATAATGATAACTATTACGATGATAAGAAAGGCTATTTACCGTTTGAAAAAGATTGATTGTAAAGGGTCAATGGTTGATCACGCCAGTCAAGCCAACTTATATTAATTGCGACCCAAGGATCGGGTGCTCGATTTGTAAAAGGATTATAAGTATACAGACTGGTTTCATTTCCGGTTCTAGAGCACACTACGATACTTGATAAAAGTTGAGAAATCCGCCACAGCACGTCGAGAATTTCATATGAACGCTCGCAAGGGTTTTCGGTTTCGAAAATCACAAAAAATATGGATTTTTGACTCCATAACGGTGAAGAAATCAATTTTCTTAAGAGCATAAACAATTTTACATAACTCGATACTGATAAAATATACATTGGATAAGTTGGATAGTACAGCTGAATGTCTTTGGCGATGAATTTTTCGTTGATGATAATGACAGGCGCCTTTATTGTAATGGGCAAATTTTTGTGAAATGTTTTTACTAAGTTCTCAGTTATGGCTATCGGGTTTGATGTATTTGTAAAACAAAGTTCAAAAAGTTGAGCCTGTTGGAAAAGAAAAAAGAAATTGACTATAATTATTATGAACACTAAAAATTACTTAAAAAAAAAAACTTCAGTAATGTTAATAGTAAAATTAATAACAATGTATATGAATCAATAAAAATTTAGTTACCATATTTGTGTGTGTGATTGGAGGATTCGTTGGTGATAAATTGGAGTTTTTTAATTCGAAGCAGGTAACACTTGCGTACAATGCACTCAAAATAATAGTTTTCATCAACATCATTGTGATTATTGTTATTAAATTTCTACAGCAATTTTATTACTAAGTTGACTCGAGATTGAATTTAAAATAATTAAACTGTTCTAATTTTATAATAATATCTGAATAAATGAATTAGCCGATAATCTTGAAACAGCCGTCTGATCACTATGTTCGAACAATAAAAAAATAATTATTTTATTTAATAGTGGCAACTATGCTTGATGGTTTTTTTTTAATTAGTAAATTTTTCTCGTCAAGGAAGACTATAAATATCGTCAAAATTTCGACCTGCGCGGAAACAATGTTCCCATACTTCCTCATTTTCGTTAAGATATTATTCGAGATGAAGGGGCTGGAGAATAAAGCTATTGGCTACCATAAGCTAACGTGGTCAAATGAAAAATGCGCGTGCGCTATTTTTCGATCAATTCCGTCGGCCATTTTGGCTTTGGTTCGCCACTTTGACGTTTCTTCATGCATATAATTGTAGACTGGAAGTTTCATAATTACTGGAAAAGATATTGATTTATGAAAAATACTATTCTGGAAAAATGTATGTTTACGATAGTAAAAAATGATGCGACTTTAGAAATAAAAAACTGCCATAATAGACCTATTTACTTCTTCGTAAGCTTATATAAAAAGCCTCTCCAAGCTATTTGTTAGTAGGGTCTGAATTTAATTTTTTTTTACTTCCTGCTAAGAAAATCGACGATTTTCGAAAATTTCGGGAAGTTATTGTTTTCACCCCGATTTTCGAAAATCGAATTTTCATCAGATGTCGACGTTTTGAGATCCTAGGAAGCTATTCTGACTATTTTCGGAATGATGTCCGAGTGTGTGTATGTATGTGTGTGTGTGTGTGTGTGCGTGTGTGTGTGTATGTATGTAAACTCTTTGTAACTTTTGAACCAATGAATCGATTTGGATGTTTAAGGTGGCGATTGAAAGAGCTTGTTGGCCATCAACTTTCCTAAAAATTTCAGATCGTTTGATCAAATAGACTCGAAAATATCTGCGAATTACGAAAAAAAAAATTTCTTTTTTTTTAGTTTTTTACTGATTTCTCAGAAACGACTCATACGATCGACTTCAAAATCTAATTAGCTCTAGTACTCAAAAAAACGCGTCGATTGCCACCTCAAACATCAAAATCGGATGATTCGTTCGAGAGTTATCGCGGGAGAAAGAAATGGTGAAAAACAGTTTTTTCTAAATATTTTCGAAACGACGGACGCGATCGATTCCAAATTTAATCAGCTCTAGAATTCAATAAAACGCGCCGATTGCCACCTCAAATGTAAAAATCGATCAATTAGTTCGAAAGATATCGGCGTTGAAAAGTTAAAAAAATAACATTTTATGTTATTTTTCCTGGATAAATCATAATATAACCTACTAAAATGTGTCTGAAGTCATACCAACTCATCCTTTATATGGTTACTTTCGATACATAATGTCATCGAACTTGGTTTTTAGTTTAAATGATACTACCAACAATAAAATCGATAAAACGTAGTTTTTAATATTTTTCTCGGATATTTCATATTTTATTGTTTCTCACATGAGTCAACACTCATTTAAGTCTTCATTTGAATCCCTGGCATTGATTTCTGCCTGAATACACTTATTTTATTAAACATAATCAGGGATTAAATTTTAAAAACCGCTTCATTAACAATTCTTGATTCTTAAATTTTCAAACTTCAGCATAACAGGCAACTTGTTAGAGCTTGAGAAGATCGTAAAAAAACAACCGCATATGATAGCATTTTCGAGCTCTTCGAGCTCGAAAATATATCTACACCAACGTTTTCGAGTTCTTTGAGGTCGAAAACAGCGGGAAGTTTTAGGGCTGGCCCGCAGGGCCAACCGGTGCCCAGATTTTTTTTTATTCTTAATTGTATTTTCATTAATTTTTTTTCAACTAATTGGACTAGTAATAAAAACCAGCTATAGCAAAATACCCTTCTACGCTATTTGGGTTGGTGCCACATCTTTAGAAGCCAATTTCCGTAGAAAAATGGCGGAATTCACTATTATCATTCGAATATTATGGAACCGGCATTAAATATTAAATAAATTTTATATTTTAAAATTCACTGATCGCAATAGTTGAAAAATAAACTCGAATTGGAATGTGGAACGATCAATAGTATTACATGTATTTGCTTTTAGTTCTACGGATTGCCAGTTCTTCTTGCTTCTGGCTATATGCCCTTCGAACTAAATAATTACATCTAATGGTATTGATCATTAAAAAGACTAGTACTGCATTTTATAACTCGTAAATAATTATAAATATTTTTTCGAAGCTTATAAATCTATTGCAGTGAATTCGTTAACAAAAAGTTTATCATAGATACAATTACTACCCATTCTTCTTTGTAACTTAAGAATATTTTGAGAATAAATTTACTCCTGTTCTCTTCGCAGTAAACGAACTTTACAATCATTAATTGAACATCAAGTTACTGATATATAATCGTTATCAAATGAATTTGATGCAATATATATAATAATAATTTGCCTTGAGATTACAATACCAAGAAATATTCAAATAAAAACTTATGAACTATTAAATATTTCCATTATTTTACTACTCTCCTTTTCAAACCACCATTTTTTTGCATGCAGCCGTAAAGTAAAAGCCTCGTCATTGTTGAAAATATTATTGATTGATATATAAACCAATCCTGCAAGTGCATGTTTGCTATGCCCGAAAAGAATGGTACACATTTTGAAGGACATTCCATTTTCTATATATTAATTAACAAAAATAATCCGAACTGAGAAAAACTCTTTGAATGCTTGATATGTTTAAATTAATGAATAATTGGTTGTTTTTTTATCGCAGATTTTTTAAAAATTTTATCATAATGGGCCTTATTCTAATTATATATTTGTTTTATCTTCAATGAGATTAACAAAAGCTTAATTAATAAGTAAATCACACCAAAAACAGCACAGCTGTAATAGGTTGTGCCAAGTACATGTTCAAATTGCAATAATATATTTACTATTCTACAAAAATATTTAAAATCACTAAATAATGCCAAGTTAAGATATAACATTCTGCAATAAAACAGTTGATAGATCGGTTCAATTGATATAGATGTACTTAATACAAAAAAGAAATTGATAAAAAGGACCTAAATCATTAAAATATCAAGTATTTGGAATTTTTTTAAATTAAAAGAGAAAAAAAAATTTTTTAGAAAATATACAAATTAAAAAAAAAATTAGTTGAACGTACTTGGTGTGCCTGTTATAATTTGTAAATGTTTTACAATCAGATGATATACATATATATATATATTAAGGTGTTTCAAAATAAACATTTTTTTTTTTTTTTAAGTCTTATGGTCTTAAAAGTTAGTCTTAGGTATTAGAACTATCCTCCCAAAAGAGTAGCTTGAAAGCTCAATCCTACTAGGAGCTAAATCAATATTAATTTCCTCATTTGAATTACGTGTAAAAAATTGCACACCTCAAGCGCGAATGCGCTGTGTGTGCCTTACTGTCGAAATTATTTTTTCGACTAATTTACTCATGTTAAATCACCGCTATTTTTTTTCAATTACCCTAAAATGAGTTAAATCGTATACAAGTACAAAGATAATTTAATACGAGATAATTTGGGACCGGTGTTAAGTTGATTTATTATTCGATTGATTTAAAAAAAATTATTTTAATGCAAGAATTCAGTGCTGTCAGTTGTTACGTGTGAATCTTCGGAAACACGATAACTCCCGATAGACATCATTAATCGGCCTAACTTTTTTTTTATTGTCTTTGTATTTTTTATCACAAGAACCCTTATGAAAATCACTATCTGAATCCTTTTGGTTTAATTGTTATTAATTAAAGACGTAAAAATGATTATTCGTAAAAAATTTAGCTGCTATTTTTACTGTTGTTATTATTTTTTCATTGTTTCTCTCTATTAACTAGTGGTGGCAGCACTAGCGTACCAATATGTTTAAAAAAAAGAGCGAAATCTAAGACAAAGGGCGGGATATTTAAAAAAAATGTTAGTAAAAAAATATTAAACTGAAAATAAGAAATAAAAAAATCAAATTGATAATTTGTAAGTTGAGTAAAAATCCATAATAAAGAAAAGTACATTAATATTATATAATAAAAGTAATGATTAAAAATAAAATGAGCGATTGAGGTGTGCACTTTTGGATTTTCCAAAATTTTTTTTTTTTATTTTTTATATATAAAAGTATTTAAAAAATTTTTTTTTCGAAAATCGAAGTACTTGGTCTTGTAGCAAATTAAATTCTCTACAAAAAAGCCCTCAATAAGTTATAGATCAATTTGAACGGAATATAGTATAGTGCCGGATAGCTCAACTGGTAGAGCACTCGGCGCGATACCGACATGGTCTGGGTTCGATTCCCAGTTCGGGCTATCTATATTTTTCTTAATTTATCTATAAATTGTCTTATTGAGAAGGTTTGCATGCTTTAGGTTTCCACTATATTTAAATGGTGTTTTCTTCGCACAACTAACAGAAAAAAAGTTATGAAGCTTGAAACAATAGTGAATTGAAAAACTTAACGTAAAGATAATTTCCAGATTTTATTACGTGTAAAAGTTTATATGGTGAATCTATATGCTATGTATAATCAGTAAGGAGTTTCAAAAAGATTTCTGAAATCTTACTTATTTTCCGTAGTAATTTCGGAAGAAAAATAATTTTTTTAAGAATTAGAAATTTTTTTTCGTTCTGTATTTTTAATTTAAAAAAAAAGTTCTGTTTTGAAAGTAAGGAAAATTGTTCCCATGTGTTCAAAAAAAAAAATTGACAGATAACATGAGTTCAGAAGAAAAAACCTAAATTTCTATTAAAAAACTGTTTAATATAATGGAAACATGAAGTTATACTATTTAATATAGTTTAAAGCTTCATAACTTTTTTTCTGTTAGTTCTCCGGAGAAAACAATCGGGAGCTTTTTTGTAGAAAATTTAATTTCCTACAGAACTGTGCGCTTTGATTTTCGAAAAAAAAATTTTGTTAATACTTTTATTTTTAAAAAACAAAAAAAAAATCGGTCTGTCGGTTGACCCTGTGGGCCAGCCCTAAAACTTCCCGCCCATTTCGAGCTCCTTGAGCTCGAAAAATTGTTGCGGATACATTTTCGAGCTCTTCGAAAATACTATTGTATGCGTTTATTTTCGAAAAATAACGTTTTTTACCATTTTTTCTACAACGATATCTCTCGAACGAATAAACCGATTGAGACGTTTAAGGTGGCAATCGACGCGTTTTATTGAGTTCTACAACTGATAAAATTTTAAAATTGATTTATCGAGTCATTTTTGAGAAATTTTCAAAATACTAAAAAAAAATTTTTTTTTTAATTCTTTCGTTAACGTTTTCTCTCGAACAAATAAACCGATTTTGATTTTTGAGGCGGCATTCGACGTGGCTTACAAAGTTTAAGAGCTGATTAGATTTTGTGATTAATCCATTCAGCGAATTAAAAGTTATTCAAAAAAAACATTTTTGAAAAAATTTTATTTTTGAAATATCTCCGAACGTACCCGACCGATTAAGCTCAAATTTTTAGTGTTTATAGTAAATAAAAAGCCGCGTCGAATGACACCTTAAAGTTCAAAATCGGTTCATCCGTTCAAAAGTTATAGGATATTTACATACGTATGTACGTATGTACATACAAACATACACTCGGACATCATCTTGAATTTAGTCAGAATAGCTTCCTAGAACCTGAAAACGTCGACATCTGTTGGAATTTCAATTTTCACAAATCGGACTGAAACCAATAACTTCCCGAATTTTCGAAAATTTGCAATTTTCTTAGCGGGAAGTTAAAAATTTTTTTTTATATGCAATTTGAATGGGAAAATAAGTATTCGTTGAGCTCTTAGTAGAACTGAGATTTCAAGCTGCTCTCTTGGGAGGATTTTTTTTATACCTAAGACTACTTTTTGAGACCATAAGAAAAAAAATTGTTTTTTCTGAAACACTTTCATATATATATATATATATATATATATATATATATATATATATATATATTAGGGTGCTTTTTATTTTTCGAACATTTTTTTTTTCTTGGCCCATATGAAAATTTTAATGTAGGCGACAAAAAAAAAATTTCCTGAAAATTTTAGCCCTTAATTTTAATTTTAAGAAGTCGCTATCTATTTTTAAAGTTTTCCCATTTAAAAAGCATGGGAACGATATCACATTTTTTTATAAAAATTCCTACCCAGGCAGTTTTTGAGCAATTCACTCGTTTTTGGGCTCGTTTCATAGGGCTTGTAGTCCTCTTTAAAATTGATTTTAGTGACATAGATGCATTTACAACAGTTCATAAGTTATGAGACTTCAAACTTCAGAAATTTTTATTTTTACCAAAAAATAATAATTAATGGCTATTATTATTCCAGCTATCAACTTTCTAGAAAAAATGACATACAACTTTTGTAGTGTGTAAAATACTCTGAAAGAAATACCCAAAAGAATTCAATATTATCAACGTTATTGTTTATTTTTTTTAACTTTTCTCTTTTAAAGGGTTTTAGAATTATTTAATTTTAATTTTATTCTCGTGACAAATTGAACTTTTGTACTTATCCTTCTTTTTGGTATTTAATTAATCGAGCTTCATCAATTTTTATGTAGTTCTATGATTTAACGTATCGATCGAAGCGCCGATAGTTTTCGACGGTCTAAAATCTCAGTCTTTATGACTGAAATTGAATTACAAGTCACAAATCTATTATCAGTTTTTTAAATATTATTTTATTTTTTAATCATAAAACTACATAAGAATTGATAAAGCTCGATTAATTTAATACAAAAAAAAAAGGATAAGTACAAAAGTTCAATTTGTCACGAGAATAAAATTAAAATTAAATAATTCTAAAACCCTTTAAAAGAGAAAAGTTAAAAAAAATAAACAATAACGTTGATAATATTGAATTCTTTTGGGTATTTCTTTCAGAGTATTTTACACACTACAAAAGTTGTATGTCATTTTTTCTAGAAAGTTGATAGCTGGAATAATAATAGCCATTAATTATTATTTTTTGGTAAACATAAAAATTTCTGAAGTTTGAAGTCTCATAACTTTTGAACTGTTGTAAATGCATCTATGTCACTAAAATCAATTTTAAAGAGGACTACAAGCCCTATGAAACGAGCCCAAAAACGAGTGAATTGCTCAAAAACTGCCTGGGTAGGAATTTTTATAAAAAAATGTGATATCGTTCCCATGCTTTTTAAATGGGAAAACTTTAAAAATAGATAGCGACCTCTTAAAATTAAAATTAAGGGCTAAAATTTTCAGGAAATTTTTTTTTTGTCGCCTACAATAAAATTTTCATATGGGCCAAGAAAAAAAAAAATGTTCGAAAAATAAAAAGCACCCTAATATATATATATATACAATCGGGGACATTAATTCGAATTGGTTTGTCGAGCAAAGTAAATTTTACTTATCTCAAAAAATAGTTTTAAGTTCAATCATTTTTATGCCCAATGAAAGATAATGAATTTCTTTTATTATTTGAAACCGCCAAATTTAAGGTTATCAATAAATCTCGAAACTCAGAAGCCGACACGAATTAATGTCCCCGATTGTAGGTGTAGACGATGTCAATTTTATAATTATAAGTGGCGAACAATTTTAACCACTGCCTCAATTTTTCGCTAGATAGCGCCTGGTTTAAATCGAAGACAGTGCTTATTTATTCTTATAGGGTAAACGCCAATTTTTTAAGGCCAGCTTTTTACTCCAAAATTCTTAATCTGCGACTCAATTATTGCTAGTATACTTGTATATTTTCATATGAGTGTACGAACAATAATAATCTAATCACGTATTAATAAAATTTCGTATTAAGAAATTACCCTTGAGTAAACGTGATTATAAGTATAGACCGAGTTACTGATATTTTGAAGCAGTTTTTCAAACCGAGTTTATTATTATTCCGGGTTTAAATTATTATTACTGGTATGTCAGAAAAAATTCCTCAATTTTCTTTTGACGCCCGCATTAGCGTTTCCCGAAGCGTACCACGTGGAGATTGCACGGTCGAATTTACGCTTCTTACACACATACCGACAGTAAAATAAAATTGAGGAATTTTCTTTTGACAATGATAAATCATTGTGAATACAACGGAAAAAAAAAATTTTGGGAAAAAAAAATTTTTGAAAAAAAAAAATTTTTTTTTTAAATTTTTTTTTTCGATTTTTTTCGATAATCAATCTTTTTGATTCAAGAAATCAAGATTCCTGATGAAAAAAACATTTGGAAATCGAAAAAATGACCAAAAACCGAGAAACTACCAATTATGGAGATTTTTGGCAAAATCGATAAATTTAAAGCTTCGGGACACTAAGAAAGAAAAATCGCAGCGCTTTCAAATTTTCAGGGTTTTTTCAGGACACTTTGAGGTTGAAAAAAAAACGACGATATCCTTTGTTCATCCATTATATCCAAAGTTATAGCAAGATTTCCGAATATCCTTAAATATGCGAATTTAGACCTATTTTTTAATAAACATTATCGCTTAAAAAAAAATTTTTTTATCAAAAGCAACTAATTTTGTCTTATAGAGAATGTTTTCCAGTTTTCAAAACCCTACTTCCATTCTCTGTACGACCAATACGTTCGGAGTTATTGATTATCAAAGCCAAAATGGACTTTTCTGCTTTGATCAATGATAACTCGGCGCCAACTTGACGTAGAGACTTTTTGAGCCCGCCAAATTGAAGGGCATAAAATTTCCTAAAAGAGTCTCAAGGTCAGATTATCCAAAAAAATTTATTGAAGCCCATAGACTTGTTGAAAGACGAGCCAAAATTTTGAAAATTTTTTTTTCCTTAGTTTTCTTAAGATTACTCCGGAACCAAGCATGATAAAAATATTTGAGGTCGAGATATGAAAATGAAAAACTTGAGGCTACAATTTGCTTTTTTTATTTTTACTCTACGATCATTTTTCACCGAGTTACAGCATGTTGAAAATCACCCAAAAATTTCGAATTTTTTTTCTATCCTTTAATTTTTGGGACTAGTGTATTTATTAAAAAAATTATAATAATTTTATATTGATTACAGGCTTTTTTTTATGTATCATTTAAAACTTTACTTTTTTATAAGAGATAAAATAACTATTAAATATTATAATGCTAAAAACAACAAATAATGCAACTATATGTCGAAATGACAATAAAATAATTTATTGTTTATTAATTTTAACATTTAAATTAATCATACTTTTTATATTTGCTTGTTATTTGGCCCATAGAGCATTAAATATACTTATTTTTATGCAATATTATATTATTTTTATAAATCTTCTAGCCTATTTTTTTAAATATGTGTTAGGATGGTCCTTGATAAAGATTTTTAACTTTCCGCTAAGAAAATCGACGATTTTCAAAAATTTCGGGAAGTTATTGTTTTCACCCCGATTTTCGAAAATCGAGTTTTCATCAGATGTCGACGTTTTGAGGTCCTAGGAAGCTATTCTGACTATTTTCGGAATAATGTCCGAGTGTGTGTATGTATATGTGTGTGTGTGTAAACTCTTTGTAACTTTTGAACTAATGAACCGATTTAAATTTTTAAGGCGGCGATTGAAAGAGCTTGTTGGCCATCAACTTTCCTGAATATTTCAGATCATTTGATCAAATAGACTCGAAAATATCTGCGAGTAACGAAAAAAAATTAATTTTTTTTTTAGTTTTTTATTGATTTCTTAGAAACGACTTATACGATCGATATCAAAATCTAATCAGCTCTAGTACTCAAAAAAACGCGTCGATTGCCACCTCAAACATCAAAATCGGATGATTCGTTCGAGAGTTATCGCGGGAGAAAGAAATGGTGAAAAACAGTTTTTTCTAAATATTTTCGAAACGACGGACGCGATCGATTCTAAATTTAATCAGCTCTAGAATTCTATAAAACGCGTCGATTGCCACCTCAAACGTCAAAATCGATCGATTAGTTCGAAAGATATCGGCGTTGAAAAGTTAAAAAAATAACATTTTATGTTATTTTTCCCGGATAAATTATAATATAACCTACTAAAATGTGTCTAAAGTCATACCAACTCATCCTTTATATGGTTATTTTCGATACATTATGTCATCGAACTTGGTTTTTAGTTTAAATCATACTACCAACAATGAAATCGATAAAACGTAGTTTTCAATATTTTTCTCGGATATTTCATATTTGATTGTTTCTCACATGAGTCAAAACTCATTTAAATCTTGATTTGAATCCCTGGCATTGATTTCTGCCTGAATACACTTATTTTATTGAACATAATCAGGGATTAAATTCTAAAAACCGCTTCATTTACAATTCTTGATTCTTAAATTTTCAAACTTTCGCATAACAGGCAACTTGTTAGAGCTTGAGAAGATCGTAAAAAAAAAAATCGCATATGATAGCATTTTCGAGCTCGAAAATATATCTACACTAATGTTTTCGAGCTCTTTGAGGTCGAAAGCAACGGGAAGTTTTGGGGCTGGCCCGCAGGGCCAACCGACGCCCAGATTTTTTTTATATAGTCCAAAGGTGTCCTAAAATTTTTTAAATGAACTAAAACATTTTTGACTGATTATAACAATTTTGGACATGAGGTATACACAGTATAAAGTAATAACTGCATTACTGATTGTTATCAATTAGTCAAAATTTTTTTTTTTTTTTATTTTTTTCAATTTTTATATGCGTATATCTTCGTTGTATTAATTATAAAAGCGATTTTTTTCTCCATTAATTTTAAATTTTATAAGTAGTAATTGTTATTGTCATCATGATAATTACTTTTATTTTATAATTATTTATATTAGGGTGATACAAAAAATAACAAATTTTTTTTTTCTTCGAAGAAAAGAGATCTCGCAAACAGATTTAAAAGCTTCATTTAGCTACACGGAGAGAAATTTTTCGCGGATACTACTATGCTGTATGGTCGTTTGGACCATACTGTATGGTAGCAAGGATTTTTTCATTCGCTTAAAAATTGTAAGTATAGATGATTTGACCATCATGGGAATGGTAACATTCACGATAGTCGTTGCGGATGAGCCTATGTCAGTATGGGCGTCAAGCCCATACTGCTTGGCGGTATCCACAATGTTTCTGGTAGATTTATTTGATTCAAAAAATAGGTTATATCCCCCATGAAAAAAATTTATAAAAAAAATATACTTTTCATACAAAAAAATGTATTAAAAATATATAAACATATAAAAAATATATTTTAAATAGCTAACCTTTGGCCGATTTTCATATATTTTTTAAATATTTTAAATATGTCAAAAATTTATCTTAGAATATATTAAAAATACATATATGAAAATATAAAAAAATTATATATAATATTAAAAAAATATATTAACAATATATTTGAAATATAAAATTATTGAAATGTTATAAATATATATAAAAATTATATTTTTATTGTAACCACCAACCTAGAAAAAAAAAAAATATATCAAATTTATATAAAAAAATGTATTTTGATATATGTTTTTTATATTTTCATAACTATAATTTTTATGTACTTTAAGATATATTTTTAATATATTTGAAATATATACGAAAATCGGCCACAAGTTAGCTATTTAAAATATATTTTCATACATATTTATATATTTTTTATATGAAAAATATATTTTTTTTATATTTTAACATCTATCTATCTAATAAAAATTATTTCCTAACATACACAATGATACATACACTTGTTTACATAAATAAATTTTCATCTATTTATCGACGGAGTATTGCCTCTACATCTATGCGGTATGGGTAGTAATCCGATAGTGAATTGAGTACAGCACAAAGATCTATTGCGGAATGCCCTAGTGGCGTTGCCGTTTCTTCAATGTAGTATGGGCCTCAAGCCCATACTTGTCTGGTCAATTCTGCTATACAGACATGTAAGCTACGCAAAATTTTCTGTACTATACAGTATGGTGAATAACGCCATACTTATGGTACTTGACGCAATACTGTAATAAGAGTATGGCGATAAATACCATACATTTCTCTCCGTGTAAAAAAAGACGCCTGTGAAAATTAGAGCTCTTAATATTAACATTGAGAGGTTCCGCATTGCACTTTTTTATTTTCCATAAGAATAATATGGAAAAAATTTATTTGCGGCTTCTGATTTTTATAACTAGCTAACGATGCATTATGGAAAAAATCAACAGGCATATTTTTGTAGACCATTAAATGCTCTAGAAAAAAAGTTTCTTATCACTTTTTGATAAATCTAATTGTTCAAAAGTTATTTGAAGTTGAAGTCGAATTTATACTAAATTTTGAGATCTTGTGACTTTTCCGGTGAAACTATCAGAACTGTTACAAAATACCATGGGACCTTTTGTGTAGACAATTTTATTCCCTAGAAGTTATTTCAATAGTTTTTTCGAATTCCGCATTTTGTTTTCTAGTTATTTTATTTTAATGTTAAGCTCTTAAAATCGATCAGAAGATTATTTTTTTCATGAGCTTGATGTATGACGTATGACGAATGAAATAACGTGTGGTAAAAAAAATCCCATCAATGTGTATTCAAAAATTTAATTTTGAGAGGTTGTAACCGGAAAATTAAATTATATTTTTTTGTTGCATTGTTTAAATTTGCCTCGTTAGCCATAGTACGACTGCGCACTCGGCCTAAGAATTCACAGTAGTTCGTATCTAGTTTCTTGTCGACTACTTGAGTCAAGATCCCGAGAAAGACTTCAAGAACGCAAGTCTCAAGTATAGAGGGTGTTTCACCACAGTATAAAAATCAGGAACACTTGGCCTGTTCCTCTTTCGTCGGCTGGACACCATTCTGGAAGGACTTTCCATTCCATCACGCCTGGTAAGCCTCAATCTCTGTCACTACCTGGAGTCGCCATATTTGGGTTGCGGTGCAACTCACAAAGTATCACCAAAACATCGGCTGTAACATTGTCAACTTGGATACGTGAGCTGGACGAGTTTTGGTCAGCGGGAGAGCCCTTATTCACCTAGCTTATGGTAAATATTGTATCAAGTGCATTGGAAGGTCATGTTATTATGGAGGATTGGGTCCAGTTCTCAATCTCCAAAGTCCAACTTGTCCCTCAAAAACCTCACATAGTATTTTGAGGTCCGAACTGGAATTTGTTTTTTGACTCGGGGGGCGTTCAATTTTCAACACAAGTATTCATTGGTTTTTCCGATACACCAATTCGCTGGAGAATGATAAAATTCTAAACTATAAAAAAAAAAATTTCCTGTATTATTTAAATCAAAAATCGAAAAATGCGATGGGCTACCTCTAAAACTTGAATTTAAGAGCCGATCTTCTGACAGAATTTTTATTTTGACATATTTCATCAATTTCCGGTGGTGCCCAAAAAAAAAAAAACTCGAAGAATCGATTGTAAAAAATTTTCGAGTTACGGCGTTTTGTCGTAACAATTTTTAATTTTTGTGTTAGGCCTGAAAAATGTCGTATCTCTGAGGGCTTAAAAAAATTTCATCTCTATTTTCTTTTTTTTTTAATTTCCAATGCAAAAAAGATACGTTTTTTTTCATTTCTTTTATTCGCACATTTGATTAATATTATTGGCATAATTAATAAAATTAATAAAATTTTGATGATATCCTATTATTGACACTTAATAAACCGTTTTAGCTTTGTTACGACAAAACAGCGTATCTCGAGATACGTCGTTTTGCCATGACAGGGCAGAATTACGAAAAAAAAATTGGTCTGTCGGTTGACCCTGCGGGCCAGCCCCAAAACTTCCCGCTGTTTTCGAGCTCAAAGAAATCGAAAATATTAATGTGACTATACTTTCAAGCTCTTCGAGCTCGAAAATCTAATTGCATGCGATCGTTTTTTTATGAGTTTTTCAAACTCTAACAAGTTATGCTTTATGCTAAAGTTTAAAAGTTCAAGAATCGAAAATCATTAATGAACAAGTGGTTTTTAAATTTTAATTCCCGATTATGTTAAATAAAATAAATATGTTGATGCAGAAATCAATGTCAGTGATCAAAATCAAGATTTGAATGAGTTTTGGCTTAGGTCAGAGCAATAATATATAAAATATCCGAGAAATTCATTAAAAACTGTGTTTTTTCAATTTTTTCGTTGATAATATGGTTTAAACTAAAGAACAAGTTTGACGGCATTATACGATGATCAAAAGAGACCATAAAGAGGAAAAGTTTGTAAGATTTTAGACACATTTTAGTACAGTACATTTTGATTTTTCTGGAAAAAATAACATACAATGTAATTTTTTTAACTTTTCAACACTGATATCTTTTGAACTAATTAACCAATTTTGACGTTTGAGGTGGCAATAGGCGCGTTTTATTGAATTCTAGAGCTGACTAGAATTTGAAAGCGATCGATTCAGCCGTCTTGAAGATATTTGAAAAAAACCGTTTTTTACCATTTCTTTCTCCAACGATATCTCCCGAACAAATTAACCGATTGAGATGTTTAAGGCGGCATTCGACGCGTTTTATTGAGTTCTAGAGCTGATTAGAGTTTGAAGTCGATCGTATAAGTCGTTTCTGGGAAATCAATAAAAAACTAAAAAAAAAAAATCTGGGCATCGGTTGACCCTGCGAGCCAGCCCCAAAACTTCCCGCTGTTTTCGAGTTCCTTGAGCTCGAAAACATCGTTGTAAATACATTTTCGAGCTCTTCGATCTCGAAAATACTTTTGCATGCCATTATTTTCGAAAAAAACAGTTTTTAGCATTTCTTTCTCCCGCGATAACTCTCGAACGAATTATCCGATTTTTAAGTTTGAGGTAGCAATCGAAGCGTTTTAATAGATTCTAAAGCTCATTAGATTTTTGGATTTTTTGGTTGAGTCATTTCAAAGATATTCGCAAAAAACTGTTTTTTACCATTTCTTTCTCCAACGATAACTCTCGAACGAGTTATTCGATTTAGATGTTTGAGGTGGCAATCGACGCGTTTTATTGAGTTCTAGAGCTGATTAGATTTTGAAGTCGATCGTATAAGTTGTTTTCGAGAAATCAATAAAAAACGAAAAAAAAAAAATTTTTTTTTTTCGTAATTGGCCAATATCTTCGAGTCTACTCGGTCAAATGATCTGAAATTTTCAGAAAAGTTGATGGCCAAAAAACTCTTTCGATTGCCGCCTTAACCATCCAAATCGGTTTATTAGTTAAAAAGTTATAAAGAGTTTACATACATACATACATACATACACACACACACACACACACACACACACACACACACATACATACAGACACTCGGACATCATTCTAAAAATAGTCAGAATAGCTTCCTAGGACCTCAAAACGTCGACATTTGATGGAAACTCGATTTTCGAAAAAACCTTCGATTGCCACCTCAAATTTAAAAATCGGATAATTCGTTCGAGAGTTATCGCGGGAGAAAGAAATGCTAAAAACTGTTTTTTTCGAAAATAATGGCATGCAAAAGTATTTTCGAGATCGAAGAGCTCGAAAATGTATTTACAACGATGTTTTCGAGCTCAAGGAACTCGAAAACAGCGGGAAGTTTTGGGGCTGGCCCGCAGGGTCAACCGATGCCCAGATTTTTTTTTTTTAGTTTTTTATTGATTTCCCAGAAACGACTTATACGATCGACTTCAAAATCTATTCAGCTCTAGAACTTAATAAAACGCGTCGATTGCCACCTCAAACATCTAAATCGAATAACTCGTTCGAGAGTTATCGTTGGAGAAAGAAATGGTAAAAAACAGTTTTTTGCGAATATCTTTGAAATGACTCAACCAAAAAATCCAAAAATCTATTGAGCTTTAGAATCTATTAAAACGCGTCGATTGCCACCTCAAACTTAAAAATCGGATAATTCGTTCGAGAGTTATCGCGGGAGAAAGAAATGCTAAAAACTGTTTTCATGATACCAGCATCGCAACTTGAAGGAGTCAGTGTCTTTACAGCCCGTCGAAACAAGCTAATTTCAAGCCGATGCTGCAAACAACTGCTAGCGAATTCGTAATTCACAAATCCCTTCACAGCGGGCAGAAACATGCGTGTTTCTTCCCTTGGGAAGAAACACAATTGTTTCTGCCCTGTGCTAGATATATTTAATGTTCATTTGCAGCCCTATTACTCTCATTTGTTTACTTGTCACTTCAGCTTACTCATTTCATTTTTTAAGTGACAGTTTTAATTAACCAAATAAAATTACTAAAAAATGAGTGAAAATAATATTTTTGTGCTATTTACTATTTAATAAGTGACTGTAAATCACATATTGCTCATTCTCTAACAGTTCTCCGCATCATCGGCTTGAAATTAACTTGTTTCTTACTGGCTGCTGACACTGAATCTTCAAGTTCCGACACAGGTAATCATGAAAAATATAGTGTGTGACTCAGGATAAAACACGATTTCAGACTGCGGGTGATGTCAGCCCTCGCCTGCGGCTCGGGCAGCCAACCTCACCCTAGTCTGAAATCGTCTTGTTTCATCCCTTGTCACACAATATACTATTTTTTTGAAAATAATGGCATGCAAAAGGATTTTCGAGCTCGAAAATGTATTTTCAATGATGTTTTCGAGCTCAAGGAGCTCGAAAACAGCGGGAAGTTTTGGGGCTGGCCCGCAGGGTCAACCGATGCCCAGATTTTTTTTCGTAATTTGTTAATATTTTCGAGTCTACTCGATCAAATGATCTGAAATTTTTAGGAAAGTTGATGGCCAATAAGCTCTTTCGATTGCCGCCTCAACCATCTAAATCGGTTCATTAGTTAAAAAGTTATAGACCGGCCACACACACACACACACACACACACACACACACACACACACACACACACACACACACACCTGAAAATAGTCAGAATAGCTTCTTAGGACCTCAAAACGTCGACATCTGATGAAATTTCAACTTTCGCAAATCGGGGTGAAAACAATAACTTCCCGAAATTTTTGAAAATCATCGATTTTCTTAGCGGGAAGTTAAAAATTGAGAAATATCCTTTCAAAATCTTTCACGGATACTTTATATAATAACTTTTTGATCTGAGTCAAAACTCATTTAAATCCTTATTTTGATCACTTACATTTATTTCTGCCTGAATACATTTATTTTGTTGAACATAATCGTGAATGAAAATTAAAAAAAACGCTTGTTCATTAATTATTTTTGATTCTTAAATTTTCAAGCTGGAACATATAACGTGAATTGTTTGAGATTGAAAATCTCATCAAAACCATCTGTATTCAAGAGTATTTTTGAGCTCGAAAATGTATTGACAGCAATGTTTTCGTGCTTCTTAATCTCGAGAACAGCGGGAAGTTTTTGAGCTGGTCCTCAGAGCCAACCGTTGTCCAGATTTTTTTTCCTCAAGCCAACATATTTTTATGCTCAAGCAAAAAAAGTTTTTACTTGTTTTAAGAATTTTTTTTTCATTATGAGAGTTTTTCGTTAGTTTTTCGAAGCAATATTACATTTTATTGTTTCAAGACGATAAATTTTCTTGGAATAAGTACAACTTTTAAACGCAAAAATTTTTGTATGCTCTGACCAAGAAAAAGATGCTTAAAACTAAGAGAAAAATAACTTGGGATTAAAGATATATGTGTATACATGCAGGAGACGGAAGTCACCGGTGCTATCAGCAGCAGCGGTAGTAGTTCGATGCTCGCCACGAGATCGCGCCCACCGGTTGTAGCGTCTCTGGTAAGAAATTTATTTCAGAACTTACATTCAATGTTAGTAGCAATTTTGGCACGAGTACTCCTTTGTTATTTAACAGAGTGATAAGTACCTTTTCTTATAGTAACATAGTATATCCTATTTTATATCGTAGTATTAGTATTTATTATCAATGCTTCCATGAGTAATTTTTCTTCGAAATTAAGCTTGGACTTACAAAAAAAAAATGATTTGAATAAAAAGTGTAGACTCTCTACTTTATGAACAAAAATTTACCATTTATTCAATACATTGTATAGAAATTTAATTATACACAGTTCTATATAATTATATAGAACTGTATATAATTATACATAATTACATATAATTATATATAATTTTTTTACCCGGGTAACCATATATAATTATGTAAGAATATATATAACCGTGTGGTTTTTTTTAGTGGCATTATACATAATAATATATAATTATATAAAATCATATATAATTATATATAATTTTGTATGGTTATATATGATTATCTATAATTTCTTTTACTCGGGAATGAATAAGTAAATCATTTAAGAGTATCAGTTCTACATTAGAAAGTTGGTCCAGTAGCTACCGTTTAGACCCAGCCATCAGAAAGACGGCAGTTCGCGTCCAGAGCTTAGCAGAATTTTCGCCGAGTTTTCTAACATCATTTACCTCACTTAAATAATTTGAACGTTAATGATTATTAACTGTATTAGGTTAATAATAATAATTTTTTTTTTAAATTATATTTATTTGTTTCGTCGATGTATGGGCCATTAACTAGCCAGTCTAACTGTGATCCCCGAGCATGAGCCAGACCTGACAACCAGGCTTGGCCCAAGATTATCATTCCAGACTTTTACCAAAGCTGGCTTACAAGCTTGGCCCAGAGTTCTACAGAGTTGGGCTAAGCCTGGGTCCATCGTACTTTTTTCTCTGGGTAGTGTGTTGGTGACTAGGCTTTGGCAAGATTGCTATGATTATTATATGGGTTATATTGCAGATAAAATCGTTTGATTATTATTTAAAAAAATTTTAAGTACTATAACCTCCTATTGATAAAATGGTTTACAGTAAAACAAACATTGTTTATCTTATATTGTTATCAATAATTATTTAATGTAACGACGTTGATTAAGTTAAGGTACTTGACCGCCTTGGAAAGCTAAAAATTACATTTTCAAGAATTTTTTTTTCATGCTCCGTAATATATTACGATGATTTTTTTTAAAACTTTTATTTGAAGCTGATAGAATACAAAATTACTTTAGTTTTTTTAAATTTCCTTTTTTAACAACTATCCAGTAGGGTGTCCGTTATTTATCTAATTGATTTCTTTTTTAGCAACGCCACCCAAAATTTTTCGTTTATGACCTAAAAAAAATTATCAGACTCATATAAGTCCTTAACATTCATATTAAACCGTGCCCTAAAGACAATACATTTCCCATTTGAATGAATAACATGGGGTTTCGGCGCATTTTACATTTAATTTTTATTCTCATAAGCAAGTCAATATACAGATATCAGAGATATATGTTATTGTAAGAAATTGAACACTCTACAATAAAGCTCTCTTATGGTTTTTTGATAAATTTACTGGTTTAAAAGTTATTCAAGGTTAAAGGTCAACTTATAGTTAATTTTTGATTTTTTTACTTCGACCGCAAAATTATCATTATTTCTGTAAAAGTAAATTGTTTATTGCGAAAAATATTCAATTTTAACTGTGTTATTGGAGAAATTACTGTACGATTTGAATAACATTATTTTTGATCTGCGCTCTTAGCTAAAGTATCAACATATTCTTCAGTCAATTTGACAGCTCTTTCTGCAGTATCAATGACTACTTGTAGCTGTTTAACAATTTTTAAATGAAAATTTCCAAATTCCACCAAAGAATGTTTAATAAAATAAAGTGTTGATCAATATGTAAAAAAATTTATTTAATCTGTCATATTTTTTCCGTTGAATTGAAAATTTTTGAACTTAACTCAACATGTCACTCACATTATTTTTCAGTTATCTGAATTTTTCACAATAATTTTTTCAATAATGAAGTTAAAATTGAATATTTTTCGCAATATACAATTTACTTTTACAGAAATAATGATAATTTTGCGGTCAAAGTAAAAAAATCAAAAATTAACTATAAGTTTACCTTCAACTTTGAATAACTTTTAAACCCGTAAATTTATCAAAAAACCATAAGAGATTTTTTTTGTAGAGTGTTCAATTTCCTACAAAAATATATATCTCTGATATCTTTATATTAACTAGCTTAGGAGAAAAAAAATTAAATGTAAAACGCGCGGGAACCCCATGTTATTTAAGTGGGAAATGTATTGTCTTTGGGGCACGGTTTAATATGAATATTAAGGCCTTATATGGGTCTGATAATTTTTTTTAGGACATAAACGAAAAATGTAGGGAGCGTTGGTAAAAAAAAAACAATTTGGTAAATAATGGACACCCTACTATCCAGGAGGCGCCAAAGTCAAGACCTCAAAAAAATGTTGTCTCACGGGGACAGTTAATTTCTGGATTCATGAATTTGAAACAAATAAACAAAACGGCATCTTCAAGAGAAAGGTCCCTTACGTAACAATCTACCACAATTAGCCAGAATTATAAAAAATAAACAAAAGGGCGGATGTTTGAAAACGTTGGAAAAAACACCCCTGTTTTTCACTATTCTCTGCCAAAAACAAAATGTTATAATCAGTTTTTTATTGGCAAAATGTGGTGTTTTGTCATACGAACTTCTTAACGAAGAAAACAAAACCAAAAATATTTAAATCGGTCGAGTAGTTTCCGAGATAAATTGTCCGCCATTTGAAAAAAAGTAGTTTCAAGAAAAACGCGTATGAAGTTTTTACTCGCAAGCGTAGAATGTGGAAGTGTGCTTACACTCTTACAAATTTTTTTAAGTTAAAATTCGAATTTCAAAGAAAAATCGTTTAGGGCTGATTTTTGCAAGTATAAAGATTGAGAAAATGCGAAAAAAATAACAAATCGATTTTTTGAAATTTACAAGGTGGTCAAGTACCTAAAATATGAATAATATTTCAGAGAATCAGTTTTTATAATCGTTGAATAAATAGAACAACCAATAAACTTCATGCATCGTTAAATTAATTTATTAATAAAAATTATTTAATTTAGTAAAATATGGAGATTTTTATTAGTCTGTTCGATTCGAATTAACTTATAATTATTAATACGATATGAAAGAAATAAACTACAAAATACTGTAAAATTTTATATTATAAATTCAATACTTAAATTTTCTTATACGATGAGTAAAAATATATGCTGAGCACAAATCATGCGATAGGTTCCATAAAAATAAGTTCAGTAATCATGAGTAATAAAATGAACGTTTTCGATGTTTAGTTTTTGCTACATATTATTAATTGATCGAGTTATTCATTTACAATTTCTACTTCATAGTTCTTTTATTCGCTTGTTTTTGTTTATCATCTATTTGAAGAACAATCCATCCTGAAGATGAGCTAGCGTAGTTGACAACAGACAAAAGTATCCTCTTTTAACCTTTTTTGTCTTGTTTTTCTATTTTAAGTTAAATAGTGAACTGCTACTCCATTCCTTTGTCGTGCCCTTGGTAGGCTTAAATCGTCTTTTTCATTTTTCATAAGCGTCCATATGGCTGATATAATGAAAAATATATAAGAATAGTTATCAATAGACAAATTACAAACATTGCAAAAAATAGGACGTATATAGAAAGAGACGAAAAACTAGTGTATTACACACCTACACGGAATGGTTACTGTGCTACACAAGAATAATCGTAAAGTATGTAAAAATTAATCTCAGCACATTACTAGTTCTCGTTATAACGTGAATGGGTCATTTTTGCATACGACTGAGTACGATCCAACACAGCAACCATTACTATGTTACACATTATGTCGAAAACATGACTGGTTATCGTGTTCACAGTCACCATTCGCTTTCCAGGTAATACAGATTCCTTTCAACAGTCGATGTGTTAGTGTATAAAATAGATATGGGTCCTGTGTAGAGATGTGAAAGACTTCCCGGACAAATGCGTTTTATTTTCGTTCAGTGTAGTAACCATGCCTATGATAGATAGGAACTGTTGTTTTCAATCACATTTCTGAGTGCTGTTTACAACATTAGTTCCTGTTAAACAGTGGTCAGACATGTGACTAAAAGCAACGGTTCCTGTCCAGCATAGGAATGGTTACTATGCTGAACGACAATGAAACGCATTTGTCAAGGAAGTCTTTCTTATTTCCACGCAGGACCTATTTTATATAGTAACACATCCAATGCTGAAAGGAATCTGTATTATCTGGAAAACGAATGGTGACTGTGAACACGATAACCAGTCGTGTTGTCAACATAATGTGTAACATAGTAATGATTGCAATGTTGGATCGCACTCAGTCGTATGCAAAAACGACCCATTCCTATTATAACGAGAACTAGTAATATGCTAAGATTAATTTTTACATACTTTACGATCATTCTTGTGTAGCACAGTAACCATACCTATCTATTTTTTTCCGTGTAAGGAGGAAAGTAGGATATTCCAACCCGTGTGTGTAATTGCTTACCCGAGTCGAAGGCATCCTAGCTTCCTCCGTGGTATGTATGCGATTTTTCACCGAATCTCCATCTAAAAGTTTAATTTTTTGCCTCCGTTTATGAGAAAATAGTACATGCGTTAATTTTTATTATTTATTTTCTTATAAAAAAAAGAACGATTTTTTTCTCTCTAAACAGGGCAGAAACTTAAACGTTCGGCTGAACAGACTAGATACTATTTTTAAATAAAAACTTATTGTTATAACCAAATTTACTATGGTTTATTTTGAGAACCATTATTCTTATCTATATTTTTGTTTGTCGCAAATAAATATCTAAGTTATTAATCCAAGTCTATTACAACCATTGAAAGAATATAGGAAATTAAGAGCTTAAAGAAATTTAATGGTTTACCTCACACTCGGAAGTAGTCAAAGAGAAACTTGGTGAATCAATATCATTACTACTGTCATCCTCATTATCTCTTTGGCAAGCTGATTCAAGATGTTTATTAAGATATGATTTTAGAGCAAATGATTTGTGGCATTTGAGACATTCATAATTTTTATCAACAGAATGAGTTTGCATGTGAGCACGAAGATTTGATCTATCTGCGAAAGCTTTACCACAATGAGCACATCCGTAAGGTTTTTCACCAGTGTGACTCCTGAGGTGACCTTGAAGCAGCCAAGGTCTAGAAAACATTTTACCACATACCCCACAGCTATGAGTAAGCTTGTGAGTGAGTACATGCATTGCTAAGGCAGGCATGCTCACGTAGGCCTTGCCGCAATGGATACATTTTTTTGCAGATTGTGAGTCGATACTTCTGTGAGTTTGCTTATGCCGAGATAGATTTGATGACGTGGCGTATTGTTTGCCTGAGAATATTTAATAGGATTAATATATTAATTAATGTGAATAGCCAACAAACGAAAAATAAACTGAAACATGGCTCCAAGCCAATCCGACTCAATCCGATTGGTTCCCTGACGAATCTAAATTACGGCAAATTTACGGCAAAAATGCCATATTTTTGCGGTACAATACTCTACGTTTACCGTAGAATACCTTATTTTACCGAAAATTGCAGGATTTTACCGTAAATTACGGTATTTTACCTTAAAATACCATACTTCTTTCGAATACCAAAAATTACGGCAAATTTCGGTAATCACTGTAATTTAACGTAATTCGGACCCGCCAGGGTTTATTACTTATTTTCGGATTAAGAATTGAGAAACTTTATACTCAAATTAAATTGGTTCCGCTGGAATTGAAAGTCATTTTATGTTTTTCTTAAAGTTCAGATGCATGTTCAATTTCAGCATTATTTTAAACAAAAACGATTCAATGATATTTTTATATTAATGTGTAATCCTGATTTAAAATTTCGGTTGAATCTAGTTGAAAAATTTTAACCTATTTCAATCGGATTTAATCAGATTCAATGACAAAATGATTGAAACATAAAAAATTATTTTCCGACTGAATCCGATTGAAACACAATCAGTTTATCAGGACGCTACCAAGTGTATTCTGATTGACTGATTGAACCCGATAGAAATCCAATTGAGTTTGTACTAAATACAAACCATGAGTAAACTAGTGTTGATGTTGATTTGACTCATGGTATTGAACGTCTACTTTGAAACTACAAATTGATTTGAATAAATAGAATATCGTCGATGCGTAATTGTGCAATTTTGGATTCAAGATCACGATTTTCAGTTTGAGCTGATTCATTTTCATTTGTTGGAAAATAAGTTAAGTAATCATTAATGATGCATACCACATTCACAACAGACGTATCGGCCAGCTCTTGGTGCTTCTGGTGGTTCAACAGTTATTTCAGTTACTGAATTATTTTTTTGAATAATATTACTAATTTGTTTTTTATTTTTCGACCTCCCATCAGCAACTAGGAGTGTATCATAAGTATAAGAAGCAGTTTTAACTTCCGTCTGTTCAGTGATAGTTTGTACTTCTTTGTCCCTTTGACTAGGTTGTAAGTTTGGGTTATTATTCTCGATGTCACTGCTGCATTCAGATGTCGGTGGTGTTAGCGGAGGAGCTTCCAGAGGAGATACTTGAGTTGCAATGATAGAAGGTATCGTAGGTGTAGTATATGTGAAAAGAATTTCTTGAACGGGAGAGAGAGGTATGAAGACACCATTTGAAGTCTGCTGAACAATGGTTGGTTCATATATAATTCCTGTTGCTTGTTGTTGGTATACTGTTGCCGTACTTCCAGTTAAATCTATTGTATTTACTTGATATATTGGAGGTTCTACTGGTTGATAGATGCTTATTTCTTGGACATTTTCAGTAGTGGGAGATTCTATTACATTTTGAGGACCAATCGCGATACTTGGTGGTGGCAAAGGAGGTAAAGATCTTGATAATTCTAAAAGATCATGTGCTGCTTCAGTTTCTGCTGCTGATCTATCCCGAAATATGGGCGTTTCCTCTGCATCTTGAGTTTTTGATGAGCTTGAAATGATAGGATTTTGACATCGATTATTCGTAGTTACCAAAGAAGATGTTGCTGTAGATATTATATCTGATCCTTCATGATCCGCTTTTTCACAGTCAAGAGCTGAAGAATCTTTTTCTGATTTTGGTGATGAATATGAAATTGAATTAGGAGTTGATACGGAATATATTTTCCTATCGAATACTACATCCCTCAACTGAGATGTGTTGCTATCTGTGAATATTAACAATCAAATAAAAAAGTTGTACAGCATAAACAATATCTTAGAGATAAAAATCTGATTAAACATACCTAAAGAATCTATGGGCGTCAAAGAAACCTTAGGAGAGTCTGTTATTAGAGTTGCATGAGGTGAAGGAGAATCCCTAGATCTGTTCCAACTTTCAAATCCTCTCGTAACGCTCATGTACTTGTTGCACAAAGCTTTTTTTACCATATAACATCGCGGCATGGTGGTCAATTTTTATTTGCACAGAGGAAACAAATAACATAAACAGTGCAACAAAAAAACCGATGTGGGAAATTATAAAAATTTAAACACTACTTATAACTTGAATTTAATAAAATATCAACTACAAGACTTGACGTCAATACCAAAAGATAATTATTCTTATGTGTAGGAATTTCTAACTTGCTTAATATTCAAAATTTGGTCTACTTAATTCAATTATTCTTAAAGGTTCTAAAATATCTCGTTGCACGATACCTCTAAAGATATATACTTATTTCTAATATTAATGTACAATTCATCACAAAGTGAGCTAATTCGTTAAATTAGCGGTAAATAATGGACTTTTTTGACCAAAGAGAATCACTTTCTCAATCTGTCACATGAACAAAGTTTCATTAATTATTTATTTGAATAAATTCACTTGTACGTTAATTAATGTATCATTATTGAGTTATCATTACTACTGATTCTAATTTTACCTTGCTTAATATTGCTTTCGTTGTATTTATCTGGGTGGAAATTAATTATTATATACTTAATTATTACATTAGTTATTATATTATTACTACAATATTATTATGTTTAACTTAATAAAACCCTTTCGTTTCATAGATATAAAATCGTCAAAGTCTAGCTTATACATTTCTACTTCTTAGATATTTGTGTCTTAAATGTCGATCTGACAATGATTAATCAGTATACTTGCGTTATGCATCATATTATATATTTATCCTTCACTATTCAGAATAAACGTCTTTCACTGTCGATCTGGTTTGTATAAATTTCAATAAGGCAAACGCCGCAGGTTGAGCAACAAGTTGGACAACAGGTCGACTGACGCTACCGCGCTCTTTCTTTATATTAGTTGTGATCGATACTTGAGCATCCCATGATGTCGAAAGCTTATGTTTTTTTTCGCTCGTTTTTCTTACTTTCTGTTTTAGATGAGCTCGTTGAGTAATAACGACCATGCACACAGTAACAATCATTTGAGCTTTCAGTTCACTGTTAATAAAGTTAGTACTAATATAATTACAATTGAATTGACGATGTTAGCATGCGTACACAGTGTATGCAATCACTACCACCCCCATTACCACTATCACTTCTACCCCTCACGGTTTCACCCTCGTCGAATCTTTGCGGAGCTTTGCGGAGTTAGTAGAATTTGACTCGTGATTCGATCACTGATTTTAATACAAATGAATTCCTACACCATTATTTTCAGTTATGCTCATTAAGATCTACTAATGTCAATTAGTTCACCTAGGTAGGTAACAAAAAGTTCAAGAAAGTGTACCACCTGTAGGCGCAGAAGCAACAATTGTCCGCTGTAGTGCGGAAAGTAGACCGACTACATGGCTCGTCCGGGTGTGGCTGAGGTGCAACTGGCGCTTCAACCCCCGCAATCTGGTAGTTGAAGCGCGTGCGTGCTTGTCAACGACGGCGCTACTGAGAGGCTTTCTACAACATCGAGCTAGTAGAAAACGTGTTGGAAGAGGCCAACAGAAATCGACCACCGATGGTTTCAGTGGTGGCGACAAGACGAACAATGAAACTCGTGTCGTCTCGGCGATGTGCAGTGCATCGATTTTACGAATCTGAAGCCACCAGACTAGCAACACCTGTTACTGCGCCAGATAATATGGCGCTGCATACGCACCCTTCTTAACGAGCTCATCGCCACTCACTTTTTTGCTAATCAATAGAGACTAGATGTGACAATGCAACAAAATTCATTCACCAGGTGACCATGGTGTCTGAAAAAATGAAACATATATATTCGGGTCTCCGTTATTTTCAAAGTAGGCATTGTTTACTTGACCATGATAAAAGTTATTTATTTGAGACCCTAAAATAATAAGAAAACTAATGTAGTTGATTCTAAGGCCGTTTAATCGTGCCTCAATTATGAAACTTTGCCAATATAATATAATGAGCACAAATTTATCACTCCCTGAGAAATACGAAAATAGCAATGATCAATATATATTTTTGTAGGATATTTAACGCCCTACAAAAAAAGATGTCCTATGTTTTTTAAAATATTTCTTATTTAAAGTTTGGAATATTTGAACAAGTATTCTTCTTAGAAATTTTTTTGTTTTTAAAAATATTGACGATAATGTGTTTGAGCTTACAGAGCTCGAAAACATTAGAAGTTTTGGGAATGAGCCACAGCTTCAACTAGTTTAAAATTTTTTTTTTAATCTCAATTTTCCTAGTGAGAAGTTAGCAACTATTTTTTTTGTATTTCTCCACAAACATACATACATACAGACATCAACATTTGATGAAAACTCGATTTTCAAAAATCGATATGAAAACAATAACTTCTCGAATTTTTCAAAAATCGTCGATTTTATAGTAAAAGAAGTTAAAAAGGAAAGTTTTTGGTTTCGGTCCGATTTTCGAAACTAAGTTTTAAACGGATTCGACATTTTGAGGTCTCAAGAATTGTTCCTGACCATTTTCACATAGACATCCGTACGTTTGTGTCTCCGTGCACTGAGAGAAAAGTATAATAGTGGAAACTATGAAATAATGAGTACAAAAGTATAGTAATCTCAACTAATGTTTATATTTACTTGTAATATATCTTCACTCTAAAACCAAGTGTGTAGTCGAAATTAACACATTTGCCAAATAACATTAAAATGCCATAAGCGATTTATAGATTTGTAACACACCGTGTAACGTGTTTTAAGTGACTACAAAAAAGTATAGTTTTGTATATGGCCTTAAACATAGAACACATCTAATATGTGTTAAAATGATACACTTGTAACACTCTTGGTTTTAGAGTGTTAGCGGCAGAAATTATTCCTGCACTCAAATAGGTTTTGAAAAGTTTTGTTGATGTTGGTCAGTAGACGAAAGAATCGAAAAGAACGTGTAATTTGATACCATGGCTTTCAGGGGTGACACCACCACTCTAATAGCACGTGGGGTGCTACCAGGTGTTGCCCCAGTCGTTGGATCGATGCCGATCGCTTAGACATGCGTCAACCCCACCTCATTTTTTTATTCCTTTCTCTTTCTGAATATTGGCTTCGTTTATTCTACCGTTTATTTTACTAATTTTTCTCTGGGTCATTTATTATTCTGCCGTAGGTGTATCTCAATTATGTGCACTTCTTTCTATATTTGTTAAAATAACAGTAATCAATCGAGCTCGCATACAATTTTGTTTAGTCGATTAGTCGTAATATTTTTATTTTCAAGTAATCAAATAAAAAATAAATTACTGAAAAATCATGTTATTTCCTATTTACACTTTATTATTTTTTCATGATAAATTAGTAAAATAGTTATTTTTAAAAATAATTGATGATTCTCACATCTAAATTTCAAGCCATTAAGATCACTTTATGTTAAAATATAGACTATAATGTTATTACATTCAAGCTTAGAATTAACATCAATTATTCTGCTACTATCTACATTTTTTTGTCAAACGACCCTTGAGCGGAACTCTATTTATCCTTGCATAAAACTACTTTACGTATAAAATTGGGGTGAGCCGCATTTCAAGAAGGGTTTGTAATCAGAGGGGATAGTTGAGTTTGCGCAATAGAATATTTCCTAGTATATTTTGCTACCGCTTAACAGTCGCTGCAGTAGTCTGTTTTGTCATATTTTAATTTTCTCTATCCCAAAAAGTGGGTGAAGATTAACCAAAATCATTTATATAAATATGTGTATATATATATGAATATATATATATATACATATGTATATGTATACATATATATACATAAATATATATATATATAAATATTCATATATATATACATTCGAATCGAGACGACAAAATTGAAGTCATTCCCGTTTTTCTAGTGTTTTTTTAAATACAAACGTAAAAAGAGAACGAATAAAAGAACATTCAGTGCGTCGAAGACTAAGCATGGTGACGGCCTTAATATTTGCTAATCGTTGAGCTGATGACGAAGTCTCGTGGTTCAATAACACCACCAAAGTTGACAAGTCTGAGTCGACAGAAAAAACTGTGGTTTCGAGATCAACGAATGCGAAGGAGACGACGACGACTATAACATCAGTTTTTAGAGGTAAGATTGGAAGTGATTGGACCGTTAGTATCTATTGTGACAGTGTTATAAGTTTAGGTGTATTTAAAAAAATTAGTGGTGCGGTTATTGTAAGCGAATCATTCAAGATTATACTAAAGAAAAGCAATCTTGCAATGCCACGTTGTCTTATGGCTAAAAAGTGGAAGGCCTATCCATGGCCTGACAGACAGGATGATAACGAGGATACGGAGAAATGTAATATTGAAACCGTCCAAGAAAAACGGAGGGTGGCTGTAGAAATGGAAGATGAAGAGATTGACGTGGTAGGTGATAGTACGAGTGAAGGCCACAGTATGAATCAGCAAACATGCTGGGGTCCGCATAGTCCTACTGCCGGTACAACTGCTCCGAGTCCACCGCCACTAAACGCTTCGGGAGCGCTCTACTATCATGGTAAGAAGTATATCACAGATGTTTGCTAGTTTTTTTTTTTTCTTTTTTGTTGTGATACAGTTATTAGTATTGCATCATGTGAGACCACACCCAAAATAAAAATTAATTTCTTCAATCCGATGCGTTAAATGCCCGTAATCTCATTGTTTTGAATTCATAAATCAGCAAAAACCATAAAAATTCTGTGAAGATCGATGGCAATTTTGTTGAATATCACACCTTTTTCAGGCGAAGTCTGAAGGTTGCTCAGACTAATTTATACTTTTTTTGTTAAAAAAATGAACTTTGTATTTTATTCATCTAATAGTCAATTCTAATAATCGTTGTAAAGTTGATTAATTTTAGTTTTTTCACAGAAAAATTATCTTATATATTTAAAGTAGCGTAAAAAAGTAAAGTATCAGAAGAAAAAAGAAAACAAATCTATTACATTACCAAAAATCCGGAAAACGGTTGACCCTGCGGGTCAGCTCAAGGAGCTCGAAAAAAGTTGTCCTGTTTTGATCTACGAAAATTCGAAAAGTCAAACAATAATTAGAAATATTAGAATCATTCTTATTTTATGAACATTTGTCGTCGTTATTTTTTGAACAAATCAACCAATTTCGATATCCAAGACGGTAATCAATGCGATTTTTTAGCCTCTAACGCTGAAAGAATTTTTAGAATCAATCAGTTCAACTTTTCAGATGCCATTCGAGAAAAATCTGAAAACTGCCTGACCCTGCGGGCTAATCCTGAAACTTCCCGCTGTTTTCAAGCTCAAGGAGCTCGAAAACATTATTGTAAACACATTTTTGGGCTCTTCAAGCTAAAAAATAATGAAATTATTTGTTGTTTTTTTTAGTAGATTTCATAGAAATCTATACATTGTATTTGTCCTCATAATGGAATTTTCGAAAAATTTTGCTACCTCTTAACTCAGCTCGATGAGCTGAGCCAGAAAATACATTTGGTTCAAAAGTTTATAAATGTACACGAAAAAAAAAGAAATGTTGCTGCAACAGGAACGTTCCTGTAGCATGATCCTGTGGCTACAAGAGGATATTCCTGTTACAGCTATAAGATCAGTCCTGTTGAAGTCACAGGTCTATTTCTGTTGCAATCACAGATCCATTCCTGTTGCAGCTAAAGGTTTTATCTGTTGCAGCCACAGAAATAATCTCAGATTCATAATAAGGGTAATAATGTGTATTAGTGGAGTTGAGAATCAACGACGGTAATACATATTTTTTTCTGCACATACACACACACATATGTGCACACACGCACACACGTACCCACACGCGCACACATATGTGCACACACACGCGCGGGCACATGCACACATCCACTCACACACATGTGTGCACACATCCACGCACACACACACATCTGTGCACACACACGCAGACACATATGTGCACACACAAGCACACACATATGTGTGCACACAAGAACACACAGGCACACACAAAAATATTCTTATCGGGGTTCATTTCCAACTCCATTAATTCACTTATATTATATATTAGTCACGATTCCAAGACTATTTCTATGATTGCAACAGGACTGGCCCTGTGGCTGCAACAGGAAAGTCCTGTAGTATTCTCAAGATCATTCATGCCGCAGCAACAGGTCCATTACTGTTGCCACCAGAGGACCAGTCCTGTAGCTGCGACAGGATTATTCCTGTGGCTGCAACAGGAATGATCTTGTGAATACTACAGAACTTTCCTGTTGCAGCAACAGTTCTTTTGTTACCGTGTATTTATATATATATATATATATATATATATATATATATATATATATATATATATCGCGTTACTGATGCCATAAGGGCGTATCCGCAAAAAAATACCCTTGAAAAGGCATAAGGGCGTATAAAAAATTTTTTTCTGGGAAACGACATATTTTTACTTGAAACGCGTAGGAATGACGAAAAAAAAATTTTTCAAATTTGAAATTTTTTAGTACGCCCTTATGGCACCCAGGATACCTACCGGGAGCCATAAGAGCGTACCAAAAAATTTAAATTTTGAAGAAAATTGTTTTTTTATCATTTCTCCGTGTTTCAAGTAAAAATATGTCTTTTCCGAAAAAAAAATTTTTGGTACGCCCTTATAGCTTCCGGTAGGTACCCTGGGTGCCATAAGGGCGTACCAAATTTTTTTTTTGCATTTCTGCCCGTTTTAGGCATAACTACGTCGATTCCCGAAAAACATTTTTTGGTACGCCCTTATGGCACCCATAAGGGCGTATAATAGGCAGATACGCTCTTATGGCATCAGTAACGCGATATATATATACATATATATATATATATTAGGGTGATTCATTTTAGACCAACATTTTTTTTTTTTCAAGTCCCACTCAAAAATCTTGTAGCATATGAAAAATAAAAAATTCTCACCAAATTTGAGCTCTTAATTTCAATTCGTAGAGGTCTCTCAACAAACTTTTAGTATTTCCATTTAAATAACATGGGAAAACTTTTTTTTTTTCATTTTTTACGTCCGCTTCTCATCTAGAAATTTTTTTTTCGAAATATCGTTCTGACGTTCTTATAGTAGACTAAATGCTCTACAAAAAAGTTCTTTGAGTCGAGTTTGTAAGTTCAATATCTCCATCATAATTCGCGTTGCAAATTGTGATTTTTGTGGAAATTCGATTTAAATGCACTTAGAAACGAAACTATTGGTGATAGACGAAAACTTCAAATGGCAATTTTGTAGGTCATTCAATGCTCTAAAATAATGCATTAATGACTATCTCTGCACCACCAATAGTTTAGCCTCAAGACGATCTTAAAGTTCTATTTTTTCGAAAATATACTTTCAATGAATGTCGAAACGAAACTATTGATGATAAACAAAAAATTTACATCGTAATTTTGTAGATCATTTAATGCTCTGAAATAATGCCCTCGTGGATATCTTTGTACCACCAATAGTTTAACAGCTAAACACTCTTAGAGTTAAATTTGTACACACAAAAAAAAGTTATCTTGAGTCAAGAAAATATTTTTGAAGACCACCGTTTTCGGGAACCAAGTCAAGATTTTCTTGAGCTAAGTGAATTTATCTTGGTCAGATAAAATTACTACTTTATCTGAGAAAGTTTAGGTCTCCAAAAAAATTTTCTTGAATTAAGAATATTTACCTTCAACCAAGAATTTTTTTTTTTCTGTGTACTTAAAAAAAATAGTGTTGCGATTGATTTCAAGAGCTTGATATTCAAATGGAAGTAACCAGAAAATTATGCGGAATTAGAAAAAACTTTATCTGAGATAATATATGAGAAATAAAATTGTCTATAAAAAAGATTCTTTGATACTCTATGATATGTCCTATGGTTTCACTGGACAAGTAAAAAGATCTTAAAATTTACTATAAATCTAATTTCAATCTCCAATAACTTTTGAAGAGATGGATTCATCAAAAAATAATTAGGGACTTCTTTTGAAGAGCGTTCGATTCCCTTCAAAAATGTATCCTGGGCTTATTTGTACAGTACGCCATCACCGAGATATAAAAATCCAAACTTAATATTTTCTTTTTCCCATGTTCTTTAAATGAGAAATAGAAAATAGGGATGAGACAGTTGTCGATATTAATATTTAGGGCTCTAATTTTAACAAACATCTTTTTTTACCTTCTTCTAAGTATAGATCCTGTTAGACTGTTGAAAAAAACAAGTTGTCATAAAAGGACACACCGTAATAAATACATTGAAAGTAAATTTTAAGAACAAATTTAAATCTAAGAGCGTTTAGCTGTTAAACTATTGGTGGTACAAAGATATCCACGAGGGCATTATTTCAGAGCATTAAATGATCTACAAAATTGCAATGTAAATTTTTTGTTTATCATCAATAGTTTCGTTTCGACATTCATTGAAAGTATATTTTCGAAAAAATAGAACTTTAAGATCGTCTTGAGGCTAAACTATTGGTGGTGCAGAGATAGTCATTACTGCATTATTTTAGAGCATTGAATGACCTACAAAATTACCATTTGAAGTTTTTGTCTATCACCAATAGTTTCGTTTCTAAGTGCATTTAAATCGAATTTCCACAAAAAACACAATCTGCAACGCGAATTATGATGGAGATATTGAACTTACAAACTCGACTCAAAGAACTTTTTTGTAGAGCATTTAGTCTACTATAAGAATGTCGGAACGATATTTCGAAAAAAAAATTTTTAGATGACATGCAGATGTCAAAAATGAAAAAAAAAAAAGTTTTCCCATGTTATTTAAATGGAAAAACTAAAAGTTCGTTGAGAGACCTCTACAACTTGAAATTAAGAGCTCAAATTTGGTAAGAATTTTTTATTTTTCATATGCTACAAGATTTTTGAGTGGGACTTGAAAAAAAAAAATGTTTGTCTGAAATGAATCACCCTAATATATATATATATTAGAGTGGCCCAAAAAAACCGACTATTTTTTTTTTTTCGATCTCGCATGAAAATTTGTTGGTTTAAGATGTTTGAAGAAGCCTCTCCAAAAACCAGCTCGATAAAAAATTTTTAAAAGGTCGCTCACGAATTTTGAAAATATCAAAAATGATTAAAATTCGGATTTTTTACTTCTAAATTTTTTCTTTCTCGTGGCAGCATAAGTTTACATTTGTAAAATTATGACAATCCTGAAAATTTCAGCCCAAAATTTAAATATTTAAACGGTGCTCAAGAATTTTGAATATTAACTGATAATATGTGATTAATACTTTTAATTAGTTTTTGTATTTTTTTATTACTCAATTATCGTCATTCCACTAAAATATAACTTTTGCATAACCAAAAATATACAGGACAGTCTTAAACAATAAAATTTGGTAAGTTTTAAATAAGCGAAAAAACCTGAAAATTGAATTAAAAAATAAAAAAGTGTATAAATAACTTATTATTTTCATTTCTCGGGTTATATTTTCATTCATTGTGATGCAAATTAATGGTGAAAAAATCGAGAAGCTTTATTATCAATATTCAAGGGTCGCTCGAAAACGTTCAAACGACAGCACTCGGAAACATTCAAAATTCTTGAGCGAGGTTTAAATATTTAAATTTTTGGGTAAAATTTTCAGCGTAGTCATGATTTTACGAATATAAACTAATCCTGCCACGAGAAAAAAAAATTTTGAAAAAAAAATCCGAATTTCAATCATTTTTGAAATTTTCAAAATTCGTGAGCGACCTCTTAAAAATTTTTTATTGAGCTGATTTTTGGAGAGGCTTCTTAAAACATCGTAAACCAACAAATTTTTATACGAGATCGAAAAAAAAAAAATAGTCCGTTTTTTTGGGCCACCCTAATATATATATATATATATATATATATTAGGGTGTTTCAAAAAAACAAACATTTTTTTTTTTTATAGTGTACAAAAATTGAAAGTATAACTAAAAATAAAAATCTTAGTACTAATTCGGGCTATTAATAATGATATCAAGGTTCACCTCAATCCATTTTTCTATTTTCCATTTAAATAACACGGGAAAAAAAATTTTTTAACTTCCCGCTAAGAAAATCGACGATTTTCAAAAAATTCGGGAAGTTATTGGTTTCACCCCGATTTTCAAAAATCGGGTTTTCATCATATGTTTTACATTTGAAGGTGTGAGGATGCTACTTAGACATTTTCAGAGCGATGTGTGTGGGTGTGTGTGTGTGTGTGTGTGTGTGTGGATGTAAACCTCTCATATTTTTTGAATGAATGAACCGATTTATTTTTTTTTTTCAAAAAATAGATTTCTGATTGATTTCAAGAGCTTGACATTGAAACGAAAATAACTTGTGAACAGTGTGGAATTTCGTAAAACTTTATTCGTAATAGTTTGTAAAGAATAAAATTATCTACAAAAAGTTTTAATGACATTTTTTAATAAGACTGATATTTTCGCCGGAAAAGTAAAAAAATCTCAAAATTTACTATAAACTTGACTTAAGGCTTAAATAACTTTTGAACAGTGGGATTCATCGAAAAATGAGAAATACTTTTTTTGTAGAGCGATTAATTTCCTACAAAAAAATGTATTGTGCATAAAAATCCGTTGATTAGTTTGGGAGCCAGAAAATTCTAAAAAAAAAATCTGGGCATCGGTTGGCCCTGTGGGCCAGCCCCGTAACTTCCCGCTGTTTTCGAGCTCTAAGATCTCGAAAACATTAGTATCAATACATTTTCGAGGTCGAAAATACCTTTCTTTCACTTTTTTATGAGCTTTCCAAGCTCAAAAGAATTACGTATTATATTAAAATTGAAAAATTTAGACTCCAAAATAATTAATAAATAAGCGTTTTTTACATATTTATTTACATTTATGTTCAATAGTTCGCTCAAAAATAAGTTTACGTGATGCGTTGTATCTATATAGTGAAAGTATATCGTGAAACAAGCGAACATAATGATTTTTAAGAAGTCACTTTCAATGACTTACATAAACAAGAACATATTAGTTTTGAGTTATGTTGTTCAGTAATTATGATGTAATTCAATGAAAAAAGCTGATACAGATTTTACATTGATTATTCCGTCAACGATATCTCTCGAACGAATTATCTGATTGGGACGCTCTTGGCAGCAAACGAATGCTTTTATCGAGTACTAGACCTGATTAGATTTTGGAATTGATCGACTCAATAGTTTCCGAAATATTCACAAAAAACGAAAAAAAAACGATTTTTTTTCATTCTTCCGTCGACGATATCTCTCGAAGGAATTATCCGATTGAGACGTTTAGGGTGGCAATCGCCGCGTTTCATTGAGGCCTAGAGCTGATAATATTTTGTGAATGATTGGTTGGGTCATCACGATGATATTCGCAAAAAACAGTTTTTTACTATTTCTTTCGTCGACGATATCTTTCGAACAGATTATCCGATTAAGACGTTCTTGGCGTCAATCGAAAGCTTTTATCGAGTTCTAGAGCTGATTAGATTTTGGAATTGATCGATCCGACAGTTTTCAAAATATCCAAAAAAAACGAAAAAAAAAAATTTTTTTATTTTCGTATTTCTTAAATATCTCAGAGACTATTTGACTAAATGATCTAAAATTTTCTGAAAATCTAAGTTGAGAAGAAATCTTTCGAATGTCGCCAAAAAAATGTAAATCGGTTCATTCATAAAAAAGATATGAGAGGTTTACATCCATACACACACACACACACACACACACACACGCACGCACGCACATACTCACATACATACACCCATATAGACATCGCTCTGAAAATGTCTGAGTAGCATCCTCACACCTTCAAACGTCAACATGAGGCGAACCTTGATATCATTATTAATAGCCCGAATCAGTACTAAGATTTTTATTTTTAGTTATACTTTTAATTTTTGTACACCATAAAAAAAAAAATTATTTGTTTTTTTGAAATACCTTAATATATATATGAGGGTGGCGCAAAAAAAACGACTATTTTTTTTTTCGAGCCTCGTATGAAAATTTGTTGGTCTACGATGTTTTAAGAAACCTCTTCAAAAATCAGCTCGATAAAAAATTTCTAAGAGGTCGCTCACGAATTTTGAAAATATCAAAAATGATTGAAATTTGAATTTTTATTTCAAAATTTTTCCTTCCTCGTGGCAGCAATAGTTTATATTTATAAATAATGACTATGCTAAAAATTTGAGCTTAAAATTTAAAAATTTGAACGGCGCTCAAGAATTTCGAATATTAACTGATAATATGTAACCAATACTTTGAATTGGTTTTAGTATTTTTTTATAACTCAATTATTGTCATTTCATTAAAACATAACATTTTCATAACCAAAAATATACAGGACAGTCTTAAACAATAAAATTTGGTAAGTTTTAATAATTTGAATAAATAAAAAAAATGATAAACAAATGGAATTAAAAATATAAAAAAAATTTTTTGATTAGTTTAATAATTACTCTATAAAATTGTCCTGAATCAAAAAAGTTGTGACTTCAATAGTTTAAAAGATATAGATATTTAAAAATTCAAGTAATGCATTTTTTAACTTCCGGCTAAGAAAATTGCAAATTTTCAAAAATTCGGGAAGGTATTGGTTTCAGTTCGATTTGTGAAAATCGAAATTTCAACAGATGTCGACGTTTTGAGGTCTTAGTAAGCTATTCTGACTAATTTCACGATGATGTCCGAGTGTATGTATGTATGTATGTATGTATGTATGTATGTATGTATGTACGTACGTACGTAAATATCTATAACTTCCGGCGATATTCCAAAAATAAACTTTTTTCAAAAATGTTTTTTTTGGATAACTTTTTACGAGCTCGATGGATTAATTCCAAAATGGTCTGGGCTCTGGAGTTTCATAAGCCGCATCGAATGCCACCTCAAACATCAAAATCTGTTAATTCTTTCAAGAGAAACCGTTGTCGAAAGAATTAAAAAAAAATTTTTTTTTAGTATTTTGAAAATTTCTCAAAAACGACTCGATAAATCAATTTAAAAATCGTATCAGTTGTAGAACTCAATAAAACGCGTCGATTGCCGCCTTGAAAGTCTCAATCGGTTTATTCGTTCGAGAGATATCGTTTGAGAAAAAATAGTAAAAAACGTTTTCTTTCGAAAACAAAGACATACAAAAGTATTTTCGAGCTCGAAGAGCTCGAAAATGTACCTACTACAACTTTTCGAGCTCAAGGAGCTCGAAATAGGCGGGAAGTTTTGGGGCTGGCCTGCAGGGTCAACCGACAGACCGATTTTTTATAAACAAATGCTTATAAAAATTGAACTATAATAGATATCGAGCATGTAAAAAATTTATTATATAAATCAATAAATTGTCTTAAAGATCGGTTTGAATGTCTAAGACCGTATCATTAATAGTTTAAAAGTTATAACAATTTATAAGTTGATAAATAGTTGGTCGCTTTAACTTTGATGAGGTAATGTATTTTAAAATTCAATAAAAAATAGAGGAAAATTTTTTTCACAACTTTAATGCACATAGCTATATGTGTAATTTTTGAAGGCTACGGAAAAAAAAATATAATGAAAATGGGAATTTGTTTATAACAAATTGTTTATAAAATAAACAAAGAAAATTCAAATGAAAAAATTTTTTTTTTCCATAATTATATTGAGAGTTATAAATGATGATTTTTGAAAAAAAAAAATGATTTCTTAATAAATAATTTAAATGTTGGATAAATAAAAAAAACAGTTATAAACAATTAAAAAATTTTTTTAAGAAAAATTGTTTTTTTTTTTAATCATTATTTTGCTAAGACAACAGAATGACAAAAAAAATTTTTCATAAATATTGAATTTCTCTATTTGTTTATAAAAAATTTTTAAACAATTAATGTTAAAAATTTTTTAGCCAAGCTCCTAAACGCAATAGATGAATATAAAAACAACCAAAATTAAAGATTTTGGAAAAAAAATCTTTTTTATTACATTAGCCGGATATTTCAATTTTTGATAACTTTGAAAAATGGTTATAAACAAATGAAAAAACTTTTATAACGGAATCTTGTTCTTTATTTATATAACAAGAGCTCTCAAAAGAAAAAAAATTTATAGACACATTTTTTTAACATTTTTACGAGATTTTATAAAAACTCAAGTCTCCGAAAAATTTGTTAATTAACAATTAAATAACTTAAACAAAAATCGAGCTAAAAATTTTTTTTATGCGTGGCTATATTCATTCAAGTGTCTAGATGACACTATAATTTATTCAGGTTTTTAAATTAATATTTTATGCTATAAAAAAATTATTTTGTGTTGCATACTTTGCTTGGCGACGGCGCGTAGGCACCGAAACGGCCGCGCGGAGCCCAACTTTCAACGTTAAATTAAAGTTATAAATAATGGAGCTACAACTGGGGGAATCGAGACTTTTTGTACTGACATTTTCTCCGCTTTTAGGATCTTTTTTTTAATTTCAGATATCTTTAATACTTTTGAAGTTATAGCTAAAAACGGAGACTCCCTTTTTGTCTCTTCGTTTTTTGTTTGTAACAAATGCAATTTTTAATGGCGGATAAAAAAAAAATACCCATTTCTCAGGATGACATTCTGAATCCAATGCACCAATCGCCATATTTTTAAGAGAATATCAACGATTTTTCTCAGAAAACTCACTTCTCGACTAGAGTAGTACATTTATATTCTATGGAGGATTACTTTGGATGAGCTTGAAGATGAGCCAAGCCAGCTTATAAGTTTAGTAGTTATGGTTAATTGAAATTCTGTTAAATTTTCAAAAAAAAAAAGTTGTTTACTGATTTAACCGAATGTAACTTTTAAACGGAAAGAAATAGCTTATTTTTGTTTGTTCGATCTGAAAGCTCGCTCGATAGCCTTCAATTTTCACTATGCAGCTCATTGATTCAAACACTTTTTCTAATAGAAAAATGGTCTTATAAATTTACAAAATATTATAAAAACTAATTTTATGAAGGTTGTCACTTTGATTATTACAACAGTTTTAAACCGATCAACTTGAAACTTGGTATACATATTCTGTGGGTGACTTTTTTGATCAAGTTGGAAAATGAGCTCAATCGGTCGATTAGTTTAGAAGTTATAGCATTCCAAAATTTTCTAAAAGTCAAAAATTCATATTTTTACGTATTCCTTCTTCGATATTTTTTGAATGTTATAATTTATCAACCTTCTATAAAATTTATCTGAAAGTTCTTCAAATAATCTTTAATTTCTATGCTTGTATATCTGTTTAGACCAATGAAATTTGTTATCTTGCCACTCATCAAATGAAATTTTGCTATTGCATTGGTTCTCCTACTTTCAAAAGATTCCATAGGATCCTAATTGTTGTATTCATTATTAAATTTATGAAACTCATTGAATTTATATGATTGCTGTGTAAAACTCATTCAATCCAAATATTTCAATTTAAGTGTGTAAATTCAATTTTGTTTTATTGACAGTTGTTATGACTGATTTCAAGTATGGCAGATCTATCATGTTTGAAATTTTGACTAAAATTATTTTATTTAATTTTGTATTTAGTATTAATCCTGTAGTAAAAAACAGAATACTTTTTCGTAAATAATTTTATTCTCTTTAACTTCAATTTTCGTTATTCAACTTACCATTCTGATAATTTTTTTAATTTTCTAATTTTAATTCTTAAATTTTTTGACATTTTTTTTTTTGCTCTATAACCTTGGGAATTTCTGAGCATGTCAAAAAAAATTTATTTTGATATTAATGTTTATTTGAAAGGTTGAAATAATCAAATAATGAGAAATCGACTTCTATTTCGCCCGCCGAATGGCCTTTTTTAATTTTTTCGGCAATATCTTTGGAAATAATGAACCGATTTCGTCGTTTAAAAAGGCATTTCACACAGCTTTCTGACCTCTAATATTTTTGAAACATATCCCTAGCGACTTTGTTTATACCGAAAATTTAAGTTATTTTCGGGTTAATTTCTGGTATAGTAGAAATTGATGAATATTTCGGTATGTTTTAAGAATTATACCCAATCCATACCCAGATTATACTCAAATCGTCTCAGGTTTTGGGTATGTTTTTGAATTTTTCATACTTAAATGATACTGAAAACATATCTATTTCAAGCAGGATTTATACTCAAATTATACCGAAATCAGAGAGGTTAAGGACAATATCTTCTTATTTAAGTCTCTACCTGGGAAAAAGGAAAAATGTTTCTTTGAAGTTTGAAGTAAATAAATATTTATTGAATACATAGAAGATTATAAAAATACTATTTCAATTGAGTGTTTAGTATTATAATGGTTTTGAATAGTAAATTGTTTAAAAATTGTTTTCATAATAATTTAATTATTGATTTACTTATTTACTTTTTCTGTTTTTTTTTTTTTTTTTTCCCCAAAATAATTAAATTTCAGTGTTAAAGGAAATATTTCTGTTAATGTTTAATAGACCTACAATTATCTTTAATTTATAATTTATTTGATTCTGTTGCAATAACATTATAGATAGCTAACACAAATATAATGTATAAAAACACAAACCATAAATAAAACTAAACTTATATATATCATCAAGGTCTGCGACGGTGCCATGAGAACTTCACGAGACTGTCAAGTAATAAGTCACAAGTTCGGAACTTCAGTCGAAAATTGATTTTTTTTTTTTTTGAATTTTTTGTTAAAAAATCATATAAATAAATTATTCAACCAATATACTTAAATATATTAAATATACCGATATCTAAGAAATAATTTTTTTATCTCAGTATAACTTTGGTATAAATTTTTCAAAAATATACCTAAATTATTGTTATAGATGAGTATAATTTGAGTATACTTTTAGAATTCTACTGAAAACACGCCGAAATCATACTCAAATACCAGGTATGTTTTAGATGTTTTTTCAGTATAACCGAGTTCGCTAGGGATTTGATAAATAATATTTTGAGACATTCGGAATAATTGAAGTAAATCGTTATTTTTCTTATTTTTATTCACCAATATCTTTTGAAAGAATGAATCGATTATGACGTTCAACGTGAGATTCGACACAGCTTTTCAACCGCCAACGTTGAAAAAAAAAAATCTTCATCAATTATTCCAACAATTTAGATTTTATTAGAAAAAAATATTTGCTCACAATTCTTTCGGCAACGGTCTCTCTAGAACCGACTTTGATGGTTGAGATGACATTCGACGCGGCTTTTAAAGCTTTAGCGCTGATTAGATTTTAGAATCAATCCATCGAGTACGTTACAAGTTATTAGAAAAAAACGGTTTTGACAAAATTTTATTTTTGAAATATCTCCGAACGGACCGCACCGATGCTCAATTTCTCAAAAATTGTTGGAATTAATCAGCCGCTTCAAACGCGACCTTAATAAGCCAAATCATCCGTTCCAAAGCTATTGAATATTTACATACCATACGGACGTACTCTTTTAAGGGTGTATTCTAGTACATGGGCTTAAAAAAAAGTCTACTTTTGGGAATTTCCTGTGAGCTTACTATGAAAAAGAAGTATGCAAATACTGTTAGGAATGATCAATAAAGTCTTGAATTATAAAAAAAATGACTTATCTGAAACAAAAAAATCTGGACATCGGTCATCGGGCCTGTCCCAAAACTTCCCGCTGTTTTCGAGCTCTTAGAGCTCTTAGAGCTCGAAAACATTAGTGTCATAAAAATTTTAAGCTGTTCAAACTCTTTGAGCTCGAAAATATTTTTGTTTCCTTTTTTAACTTCCCGCTCAGAAAATTGCAAATTTTAAAAAATTCGGGAAGTTATTGGTTTCAGTCCGATTTGTGGAAATCGAAATTCCAACAGATGTCGACGTTTTGAGGTCCTAGGAAGCTATTCTGACTAATTTCACGATGATGTCCGAGTGTATGTATGTACGTATGTACGTACGTACGTACGTATGTAAATATTCTGTAACTTTTGAACGGATGAACCGATTTTGAACTTTAAGGTGTCATTCGACGCGGCTTTTTATTTACTATGAACACTGAAAATTTGAGCTTAATCGGTCGGGTACGTTCGGAGATATTTCAAAAATAAAATTTTTTCAAAAATGTTTTTTTTTGAATAACTTTTAATTCGCTGAATGGATTGATCCCAAAATCTAATCAGCTCTTAAACTTTGTAAGCCGCGTCAAATGCCGCCTCAAAAATCAAAATCGGTTTATTTGTTCGAGAGAATCCGTTAACGAAAGAATTAAAAAAAAAAAATTTTTTTAGTATTTTGAAAATTTCTCAAAAAAGACTTGATAAATCAATTTTAAAATTTCATCAGTTGTAGAACTCAATAAAACGCGTCGATTGCCACCTTAAACGTCTCAATCGGTTTATTCGTTCGAGAGATATCGTTGTAAAAAAAATGATAAAAAACGTTATTTTTCGAAAATAAACGCATACAATAGTATTTTCGAGCTCGAAGAGCTCTAAAATGTATCCACAACAATTTTTCGAGCTCAAGGAGCTCGAAATGGGCGGGAAGTTTTGGGGCTGGCCCACAGGGTCAACCGACAGACCGATTTTCTTATGAGCTTTTCGAGCTCAAAAGCGTTACGTTTAGCATTATAACATTGAAGAATTAAGAATCCAAAATAATTAATGAATAAGCGATTTTTACATATTCAATCACAATTATGTTCAATAATTAGCTCAAAAATAAGTTTACATGATAGGTTGTATCTATATCGTGTAAGTATGTCGTGGTACGAACGAACATGATGATTTTTTAAGCGTCACTTCCAATGACTTTCATAAAGAAGAACGTTTTAGTTTTAAGTTATGTTGTTCAGTAATTATGATGTTATTCAATGAAAAAAGCAGATACATATTGTCTGATTGAGACATCTGAAGTGGCAATCGGCGCGTTTTATTGAGGTCTAGAGCTGATAAAATTTTGTGAATAATTGGTTTGGTCGTTACGATGATATTCGCAAAAAACCGTTTTCTCCTATTTCTTTTGTCGACGATATCTTTCGAACAGATTTTCCGATTGAGACGTTCTTGGCAGCAATCGAAAGCTTTTATCGGGTTCTAGAGCTGATTAGATTTTGAAATTGATCGATCCGATAGTTTTCAAAATATCCAAAAAAATACGAAAACAAAATTTTACAGACACTGAGTCCGATCGGACATCATCCTGAGAATAGTCAGAATAGCTTCCTAGGACCTCAAAACGTGGACATCCAATGAAAACTCGATTTTCGCAAATCGGAGTAAAACCAATAACTTCCTAAATATTTGAAAATTAACAATTTTCTTAGCGGGAAGTTAAACAAATTTTCAGCCAAGACATAAATTTCTTCAATTAAGCAAATAAATTTATCGAGCTAAAAAAATATTTTTAACTTTCTGCTTAAAAAATCGATAATTTTCAAAAATTTCCGGAAGTTATTGTTTTTACTTCGATTTGCGAAAATCGAGTTTTCATTGGATGTCCACGTTTTGAGGTCCTAGGAAGCTATTCTGACCATTGTCAGGATGATGTCCGAATGTCTGTATGTATGTATGTATGTGTGTGAATGGTCTATAACTTTTTAACTAATGAATCGATTTGGATGGTTAAGGCGGCAATCGAAAAACCTTGTTGGCCATCAACTTTCCTGAAAATTTCAGATCATTTGATCAAGTAGACTCGAAGATATAGGCGAATTACAAAAAAAAAATTTTTTTTTTTTAGTTTTTTATTGATTTCTCAGAAACGAGATGAACGATCGACTTTAAAATCTAATCAGCTTTAGAACTCAATAAAACGCGTCGAATGCCGTCTTAACCATCTCAATCGGTTAATTTGTTCGAGAGATATCGTTGGAGAAAGAAATGGTAAAAAACAGTTTATTTCAAATATCTTCAAGACGGCTGAATCGATCGATTTCAAATTCTAGTCAGCTGTAGAATTCAATAAAACGCGCCGATTACCATCTCAAGCGTCAGAAACGGTTAATTAGTTCAAAAGGTATCGGCGTTGAAAAGTTAAAAAAATAACATTCTATGTTATTTTTTCCAGATAAATAAAAATGTACTGTACTAAAATGTGTCTGAAATCATACAAACATATCCTCTTTATGGTCTCTTTTGATCATCATATAATGCCATTAAACTTGTTCTTTAGTTTAAACCATATCATCAACGAAAAAATCGAAAAAACACAGTTTTTAATGATTTTCTCGGATATTTTATATATTATTGCTCTAACCTAAGTCAAAATTCATTTAAATCTTAATTTCGATCACTGACATTGATTTCTGCCTCAATAAATCTATTTTATTGAACATAATCGGAAATCAAAATATAAAAACCGCTTGTTCATTAATGTTTTGCGATTCTTAAACTTTTGAACTTTGGCATAAAGCGTAACTTGTTAGAGTTTGAAAAGCTCATAAAAAAACATACGCATGCAATAAGATTTTCGAGCTCGAAAAGCTCGAAAACACAGTCACATTAATACTTTCGAGATCCTTGAGCTCGAAAACAGCGGGAAGATTTGGGGCTGATGGCCCGCAGGGTCATAAATAATGTATCTGAAACATTTTTAAGAGATGGAAAAGCTTCTCAATGAGATAATTTATTTAAAATAAACTGAGAAAAAACAATTATTATTGTAACGTAGGAACCGAACCCAGACCGATTCGTCGTCGCGCGAGTGCTTTTCACCAACTAAGCCATCTCACCCTATGCCAGGCTACATTTACTTTGTTCACATGTATTGAGCCACATTGGCCTTATGCAGTCAATCACATTTTGAAACCCTAAACACAGAATTTACATTGAAAATATCACCGCCAATAATTTGGAAAAATATTAGTTACGACATTTTAGCATAATACTGAAAGGATTATATGAATGGTTCGTAAAACAATTTTAATATAAAAATGAATAAGTTTTTAATAAAAAACAAAATTTGGTTACAAAAAAAAATTAAGAAATTATTCAATAATATTTAATTACATTAATTAATTAATTTATCATAATAATAAAATTTAATTATTTAATTTTTAATTTATTTAAAATAAAATTATGGACTCAGTATCCGTTTACTGCGTTAGCGCAAAAAAAAGAGAGTAAGTAGTGTTCATTCCTTAAATTCAAATTGTAACATAAAGAAATTTGTGAAAGTATGCGCGCATTTCCGCACTCTAAAGTAAAACACACTCTTGCGAGTAAATAGTTATTTGTCATATCGACGGCGGAAGTTGAATTTGCGAGAGAAACAGTCAAAAATGTTTGATAACTGTTTAGTTAATTTGAAAGTTCTACCTAGCGGACGTTTGTCGAATTAAAAAATAATTCGACTCATCTATAGCGTATTGTAGTAGTCGTGTAGGAATGTAGAGACAGACAGAGAGAGAGAGAGAAGTTACTTTTCGATACTAGTTCGAGGAAAGTTAACGAAACTATAGATTGCCAGAAATCGTATAGTTTGCGCCCTCTGCATGTTACTCGAAAATTCAACTTCCGCGGTTGATATGACACAAAACTTCAAACGCGTTTTTCCCCTAGCGAATTTGTTTATACCGAAAATTTAAGTTTTTTTCCGGTGAATTTCTGGTATAGTAGAAATTGATAAATATTTCGATATGTTTTAAGAATTATACCCAATCCATACCCAGATTATACTCAAATCGTCTCACGTTTTGGGTATGTTTTTGAAGTTTTCATACTTAAATGATACTGAAAACATATCTATTTCAAGCACGATTTATACTCAAATTATACCGAAATCAGAGAGGTTAAGGACAATATCTTCTTATTTAAGTCTCTACCTGGGAAAAAGGAAAAATGTTTCTTTGAAGTTTGAAGTAAATAAAGATTTATTGAATACATAGAAGATTATAAAAATACTATTTCAATTGAGTGTTTAGTATTATAATGGTTTTGAATAGTAAATTGTTTAAAAATTGTTTTCATAATAATTTAATTATTGATTTATTTATTTACTTTTTCTGTTTTTTTTTTTTTTTTTTTTTTTCCCAAAATAATTAAATTTCAGTGTTAAAGGAAATATTTCTGTTAATGTTTAATAGACCTACAATTATCTTTAGTTTATAATTTATTTGATTCAGTTGCAATAACATTATAGATAGCTAACACAAATATAATGTATAAAAACACAAACCATAACTAAAACTAAACTTATTTATATCATCAAGGCCTGCGACGGTGCCATGAGAACTTCACGAGACTGTCAAGTAATAAGTCACGAGTTCGAAACCTCAGTCGAAAATTGCTTTTTTTTTTTTTTTTGAATTTTTTATTAAAAAATCATATAAATAAATTATTCAACCAATATACTTAAATATATTAAATATACGGATATCTAAGAAATAATTTTTTTATCTCAATATAACTTTGGTATAAATTTTTCAAAAACATACCTAAATTATTGTTATAGATGAGTATAATTTGAGTATACTTTTAGAATTCTACCGAAAACACGCCGAAATCATACTCAAATACCAGGTATGTTTTAGATATTTTTTCAGTATAACCGAGTTCGCTAGGGTCTCGAGACTACTTTTTTTCAAAAATTTTCCCGGGTTATTTGAATGGAAAATAGAAAATTGCAATCAGGGAGTACTTAATATTTATATTAAGAGCTCAAATTTTAACAGGCGTCTTCTTTAATCCTACCCAAACTTTTGAGTGTGTCCTTGGAAAAAAGAACATTATAAATAGTTAATTTTTTTTTCAATCGGTCTAATATATAATGAATATATTTGTTGATTTATTTCCAAGTATTAAGCTGGCTTATGTTTGCTTCTAGGCTACAATCATGAACCATGGCTAAATCACGATGAACCACCAAAATATGCAACGTTACGATCAGCAGCAGAATTAGCTCGACCTTCATTGGATTCTTCATCGGAACATTACGATCAACAACAACAACAGTGCACTAGCTCTCTGCTACCGTTACAAAGTATACCGGGTGTGCCATCTCGTACAAAAAGTCTATCAATGTGCTTTACTAGCACAGGTACCGCGCTATCACTTCCACCGAAAAAAAAAGACATTTACCGTCCGTATAGCCTGCAACCGAACGTGGAAGTTTTACGAAATTCTCCTGAGGAAGAACTCTCAGCTGCTCAAGCAATTTTAGATTTGAGTGCATCACCAGTAGCACCAAGTCATTCGGTATTTATACATACTTTATCACTGCCACCAGCATCTTCTAATTCATCAGTTACTGCAGTATCATCGTCTCCTGAACCAACGCCAATTCCAGTTTCCGTAGTAGTATCAGTCCCTTCACATAATATTTCCAATAAACAAGAACCCAGTTTAGAATCTCTGCCTCCTGATAGTGCTGAAACGTGTTCAAATAGCATTGTCAGCAGCAACAATGTAAGCAAGAGTAATAAAACGGTTGCTTATACATACGAAGCCTTTTTCGTATCAGATGGAAGATCTAAACGACGTCCCAACAGCACGGCAGTTCTAGAGGCAGAACCAGTACAAACTGAAAAACCAAAGTTTACCTGCACAGAATGTGGCAAACAGTATGCTACGTCGTCCAACCTCTCACGACATAAGCAAACACATCGAAGTCTTGATTCTCAGTCAGCGAAAAAATGTATTCATTGTGGCAAAGCTTATGTAAGCATGCCTGCCTTAGCAATGCATGTACTTACTCATAAGCTCACTCATAGTTGCGGTATTTGCGGTAAAATGTTCTCTAGACCTTGGTTGCTTCAGGGGCATCTTAGGAGCCATACCGGTGAAAAACCTTATGGATGTGCCCACTGTGGCAAAGCTTTTGCGGACAGATCAAATCTCCGTGCTCACATGCAGACTCACTCAGCAGATAAAAACTATGAATGTTCCAGATGTCATAAGACCTTTGCATTGAAATCATACTTAAATAAACACTCGGAGTCAGCTTGTTTAAGAGACGAAGAAATGCAACCGTACACTCCAGAGCAAGCTCATAGCGATGGAGAACAGTCACCTCAACTAAATCGAGGCTTGTAGCAATATGGAAATGAATCCGACAATTGTTGTCAGTCTCGATAAGAAGCTAGCAAGCTTTGACTGCTGCTAAATATGCCATAGATTCTAGTCTTATAAAAATGCTGTTATATTAAATGCATAGACATGTCCGCTGAAAATGCGAGAATTTTCGTTAAAGGTCTGTTATTTTAGAAAAAAGCATAATTATGTCTAGATGATCTTGATGAAATCTAATCGGCGCTTGTTTGAGAGAATTTAAATTCCTTGATACTCCTAAATTCATTGGATAGGGTAGCAAAATTACAATTTGTGAAATAAAAACAACTCCTAGTTTAAACATTTTACAAAAATGTTAGATTAATCTGACTAAGAAATTTTTATTTAACAGAATTGCTGTTGTCTATATTTCAAGGAACGTATAGAGCAAGCCCTGGCGAATCCAAATTACGGTAACATACCGCAATTTGTAGTAAAATACGGTATTTTACGATAAACGTACGGTACCTTGTGGCAAAAGTACGGTATTTCACAGCAAAAGTACGGTATTTTTACCGTGGCTTTGCATTAATTAAATGGTGATTTACCGTAAATTGAGGCAACCTGGCGGTATTTTAGCGTAAAGTGAAGTAGAATTGCACTGTAAAAATAAAAAAACATAGTGTGCTTACACTAAAAATGCCGTAAATTACGCCAAGTTGCCATATTTCACCGTAATTCACTGTAACATACTTTAAAGTAAATTAGTGCAAAATGGGGTAAATTGTCGTAATTTGAATCTGCCAGGGAATATAGAACATGCTTGAATTATCTAGCAGCAATTCATAATTTAGATCGTATTACATGAAGAAATATTCCTCAAAATATTAATCCTCAGTAGGACAAAACATTATGTCAGTGTTGAAATATTTTTCACTTGAAATGACGAAATCTCTCAAACAAGCTAATCGATTTATGTAAGATTAATGACAATTTTGAAAACGCATTTAATTTTAGATATGATTAGAGAATAAGATCGATATTGGGCCATTAGCGCGTGCGTAAGTTAAAAAACATTTAATATCATCAGTTTCTTAATGGCTCAAAAACTAGTGGGATTGATCACTTTTACCCTTCGAAAATACCTAAATATTTATGAACTAGTTAGATGACTGTAAGACCCATTCACAAAGATTCATTTATTCAGGAGATATTGTAAGCGCAAATGAAAAAAGTTTAGTATCCTGACTGAGGTTTCCGCAAAAATTGAATATCGAAATTTCAAAAAAAATATTTTTTTATCGTAATACTTAAAACTGATTTGAATTTGAAACATACGAAAATTGAGATATATGACCCAACCAATTGATCCAGCTACATAGGTGATCTCCAGAAGTTTTTGATCCTAATGGTAAAAAAAAATTAAAAACCCTGTTGAAAAATATTGATTGAAAAAAATTAAAAATGATTAAATTCGAATTCGCCCTAGCGGATTTGTAATCGCGGTTAAAGTATGGTGAAACGATGGTGAAGTAACCATGCGTTTACTTTACCGATAATAGAAAGTCTGCTAACTATTAAATCGCCGTCATTCGATGGTGGAAAATAAGAGAAGTTATGAAAGCTTAAGACGATGGGTACATTGTCTATATCGAATGATTTGACGGTCAATAGACGATTACTTTAGAGTATAGAAATCATGCTTTCTAGGTTTTTGTTTAGCAGCTTTATCGTGCTACGACTTTCGAAAAACTCAGGTGATATGCGCTTTTGATTGTCTTTTATTTGATTGCTAGCCGTGGTTTAAGGTGAAATTAACCGACAAAGTAAAGTATTTCAATGGTATATAAATAGTAATTTGTTTATCAAAACTTGGTATTTCGACGGTCAATTTAAAGTAGTTTGTAAGTCGAGTGTCCGTGAATCAATAGTGAAGTGTCGATAAGACAATGGTTTCTTACGCGTGAAATGTTGGTGAGTTACCGGTCGAAGTTTTGTTTTATGAAATTATTTATTATCGTATAAAATCACATTAGACAATGTCTTAAAACTCAAATTAATAAATTATTATGAATTTAAAGATTACCGTTTTTTATAATTATGGTTATTATGCAATATTTGTAAGTCATCAATTGTGATAAAATAGCATAATCACCGTAACATGCTAGTTCTTAGTACATAAATTGGAGGTGAAGTGTCGGTCAAAACACTGTAAGCTAACTTACACAAGACGGTATTGCGTGCATCTGCAGTCGGTAGATTAACAGTAATTGAACCGATAAATCCAGCGTAGTTTTTCGTGACTTGGCCATAAAATACACGTATTTGTGTGGCATAATAACCAAATATTATAGGTGAAAGTATAATTGTTATCTTTTACAACTTCACCTATCAATGACGGTCAAATCACTTATTGAGGCATCGGTAACGATGAATTCATGTTTCATTTAGCGTGAATTTATGACGATTCCACAGTGACATCGAAACCGCTAGGGTCTTTTCAATAATTTAAATTCTTTTGTTTGTATATATAGATATACAGTTTGCATGGAGTGACCGCTTCTCAATTCTTTTCAATCAGTATTTTCAATCAGGTCATATTATTTAGATAGAAAGTGCCAGAGTAAGATTATTAACAGTAATTAATAAACGTCCAGTAATTTTTAAGACCTAAAAAAAATAATACATTATTATAAAAATATTTCTAGTCAAACTGGTAACGTCCATATACCACAGTCTAGTCATTGTAGTGAATTAATAATTAATTTTTTATTGGAAAGAGGATATGATATTATTATAGTGATATAAATTACATTGATATTATAAAAATAATAATAATAATAATAATAATAATAATAATAATAATAATAATAATAATAATAATAATAATAATAACACTAATAATAATAATACTAATAATAATAATGATATTGATAATAATAATTACTATTATTATTATCATTATTATTAGTAGTAGTAGATTACTTAGAAATCTGGCTATTGCATTTGTCCTCATAGTGAATTTTTCAAATAATTTTGTCACTATCTATATAACGCGCCTTGTGTCCTATTTAAAAAATCTCATGGAATCTAATAGATTCTCATAGAAGTTTCAATAAAAATAAATGAGTTTTATAAGAAAGTGCTACAGTTAAGTATAGGTCTTATGCATACAGCTATGAGAATCTATATTTTTTTAATAGGCTGGCGTTGATACACAGAATAAAACGATTTATTGGCACAAAAAATTTTTATTTGTCCTAACAAATTTCTGGCATTATGAATTGAAAACGAAAATTTTCTCCGGACGAAAAAAAATTTTTCTGATCCTAAGGTAATTTTTGTTTTCATTTCGGAATGCAAAATTTTTCTTGCGTCAAGAAATCCTTTTTTTTGTGTAGCGTTTTCAATTATTAATGGAATCAAATGAAAATTGGCATACTCATTTTTTAGTCAAAAATCAAAGCCAAGTTCGAAGATGAGCCCAATCAGTTAGTTGGTTTAAAAGTAGTAGTGGTTTAAAATTTTTGAGCAAATCATCTCGTGTCTACTTATCTTCAAATAACTTTTGAACCAAAAATGATAGCTCGTTTCTGTTGAATGTCTTAAAGCTCGTGCGATTAGCTTCGATTCTCTCTTTTAACTTGTCACTTCGATAATTTTTTCAAACAGTTCGATGGATTTGAAAATTCAAAAAAATATCGAAATAAAGTTTTTCGAGGCTTTTACTTTTAATATCTTCTAAATGCTACGATAGAACTAAATTTGATTAATAGCGTGTTATAGCTAATGAACTAAGATTTAAGTTATACTGCTCTGACTTTATTTAAAAATGAAGTTATAATTACTATGTAAAAAGTAACTTGTAACCATGAATGGATTAGATAGCTTCTACTTTTGGCGGAAGTAGAAAAAATTATTCCATAAGTAAAAGATACAAACACTTAACAAAAGATACAAGCGCTTATAGTAGGGGAGCCCAAGCGGGGATTTCGGGATTTACTCGAGCGCGGCAGAATAAGGCAAGGTGAGTTAATTACATACAGAAAAATGTGTATTTTAATAATCTGAGGATTTGCACTCGACCTAAGGAAATAGGAGAGGCACAACGTTTTTTTATCTTTTAGAATATTTTAGCTCACAAATCGATCAACGGATTTTTATGTGCAATAAATATTTTTGTAAGAAATAAAACACTTTATAAAAAATGTCTACTGTCATTTTTTGATAAATCCATCTGTTCAAAAGTTATTTGAGCTTCAAGTCAAACTCATAGTAAATTTTGAGATCTCTTCACTGTTCCGGCGAAACTATCAGACTTATCACAAAATGTCATTGGAACTTTTTTTGTGGGTAATTTTATTTCTGACAAATTATCATGAATACAGTTTTTTGAAATTCCGCATTGTTTTCTAGCTATTTTCATTTGAATGTAAAGCTTTTTTTGAGCCCTTCGGATTAAGGAAATTCCTCTACATAATTGTCAGATTATGACAAAGACACCACACTGAACCGTTTAAATATTAATCTAATGCGCTCGAGTATCTAAGGTCACGATTATTTTTTGCATTTCCGAAAATTTGCCTAGAGTTTTGATCACGTCCAAATCGTCAGTCTTTTGAATAGGAGCTTCTTTAGGGTGTACTTAACATATCTTCGGAATATCTGACGCGCTTGAATAAATTTTTTTTCATTCCATTTTAAACCCCTTCGTACGGCCACTCCTACCATTCAACCCGTCAGGTTAATATACCCGCTCCCCCCACCACTGACAAGGCATACATCATATAACCTCTTTTTGTTTTTAGCATCTAAGCTTCACAATCCAAAATGTCCCCACGACGCTCGAGTAACTCCCAATTTAGCCCCTCGGGCTCCCTTACTATTAGTAATTTTTAATTTACAATAGCACATTTTACCTATGAAACAGTAATTTTTTACTGTTGTCTAAAATAAAAGCTATCGAACCCCATTTCTGATTTCAGGTTACGTTCCACATGATAACTTTAGCTTACCTTTTTTTCCGTGGGTCGTTTAGTTTGATAGTTATAGGTGTTGGAAATTTTCCAAGATTAGGAAAAAAATCTTTGGCCACTTTATCTATAAATAACTTTAACACCAAAACTCATACTGCATTATCGTTCAAAATATTTAGAACATTTTTCATAATAATAAACGGAGTTTTGAATGAAGTTACGAAAATTTCCATTTGGACGATTTTTTATGTATTTTGATAGCATCGCAATTCATAGAAAAATGAAAAAAAATTTGTTTTTCAATAAATTTGTATCGGAAAGCTTGAAAATTAAAAAAAAACAAGTAGGAATTCTACTTTCATGTCGGTTGCCGAATAACCCATTTATTGTTGTTATTATTATTATTAGTATTTTATTCATGAGTTGGTTTTACTTGTAGTCCCATAGATTATGACTTAATTTCATTTAAATTTGAAATTTTTTAGACGTATATACTATTGAAGTACGATTAACGATACGAAAAAAAATATATATCCAGGCAAAATTGTATATATAAGACATCCCTGATTAAGAGAAACGATTTGCAATGTTAAATGCCCATAAGAAAGGTGATTTAAAAATATTCAAAGTATTCAAAAGCATTAAAAGTATTAAAATTTTTTTTTCTGATCGTTTTAGATCGTTTCTTTTAATAAGGGATATATTTTGATATATATCGCATATATATGCATACGCTTTCACCCGAGTATATATTTTTCTCGTATGGGATCCTATTACCCTCGCCGTCTTCATTGATGGCTCGTGAATTGTAAAGTCAAATTGACAATTTCAAATTATTTTATTCATTGTTGTCTATCTCAATTTCTCTATCACGGATCCAAAATATAGTCGCCGAATTGTTCAGTTGAAATTTTGCTACGGATATTTTAACGGACCTGATCTGTGATATTTGGTTAAATTCATTGACTTATAATTTCGGCACTTACTGATTATTAATTTATGTTATTCGCTATTTTCCTCGTTATGAAAATTTTTATGAACATTATTATCTATAGATGCATTCGGTTGTAGTCTGTACGAACTCTAATACCCACGAATACTAATAATACCCTGATGGATCCGAGTGACGGTAAAATTACGGTGTATTCATGGTAATAGCGTAACAGAGAAATAAACCGCAAAAATACCGCAAACGCCATTTTACGGTAGAATAATGATACTTTACTTCTGATGGTGATATACTGTAACACCATAAATTTACCGTAAAAAAACGGGAATTTACGATTCGTCGGAATCCATCAACATTCCGCGTTCGAGCCCAGCTGCCACCGGAATTTTTTCCTCAATAAAAAACATTAATCCATCTGTTTAACCAATGCTCTCTACTCTAGTAGATCAGACATAGGATAGAATTGGAATTTTTTAACTTTTTTTTTTTTACAATAATATAATTACCTTTATAAATAATTATAATTATAGAACACTATAAATGTACGGTATTTTTTACCGAATTTCCAGAGCAAATATACAGTAATTCCAACGTCGAAACACGGTGATTCCACCGTAAAGAAATACCCGAAATTTAAGGCAATCAGAATCTACCAGCATACTAAATAACAACCAAACCTGATCAAATCATCTTTATCATTATAAAAAAAATAGAGCTTCTCGAGAACTCTACATGGTAACATTTCTTCCATGTGTTAGAGCTGCTAATTCATCCGTCTAGCGCAACGATATTTTGTAGAACTCTAAAAAATAACATGATTAGAATCCGAAATTCATTATTAATTAAAGTTGATTACTGTTACCATTTTGTTATGACAACGCCCTGATTACAAACTCCGACTGGAAAATTCTAATCAGAAATTTTCGATTGACTTTCAATCAGTTTTAATTAGATTTAATTATAAGTTGTAAATGAATCCGATTGAAAGTTATTGGAAATCGGAAAATTAATATAAAAAAGTATTATTATTCGATTGAATCTGATTAAAAAGTTTCGATCGGATTCAATTAGGAACTAATCGAAAAATAAATTTATTATTTTCCGATTTAATCTGACTGAAAAATTTTAATCGGATACTTGAAATGCTCTTGTGCAATTTCAATTAAATGTTTGTTTCCGATTAAATCTCATAAAAATTTAATTGCGCTTTAATCAGATTCAATCGGATTTAATCGGGGTTTTTAATTAGGTACCTTATAACAATGACTTATGATAATCCATAGAGCAATTTTATTAAAACTTTGCACAAGCTTAACCGTTAGTGCACTAAATAGAAAACTTATTATGTTAATTTCAATTATTTGTCTTATTAAACTAGTGGTTTGAGAGAACATTGAATACCCAGGAAAAAATCATCAGACCTGATCATGCATGATTACGTCTGAATAATTTCCAGCCATGAGCATGTGTGATCATGCTCGGTCAGGCATGATTATGCTTTCTCATGCATGATCACGCATGCTCATGGCTGATAAATATTCAGGCGTAATCAAGCTTGAGCAAGCATAATCATGTTTGACCAAGCATGATCAATCCTGATCAAGCATAATCCCTAAAATTATTAAAAAGAAAAAATAAAAATAATGATTACTCAATTTTAAATTAACTTATTTTGTTAGTATTGATGTATAATTAATGGTTCCTGGCTAAAAAGATTGGCTTGATTGAACATGATTTTTCATGGACATGTTCGTTCATGGCTGAGTTTGGGCATGCATGCAATTACATGAATCTTGCGAGACTATTACTTCCTCGTCATGCATTATCATGCATGATTGAACATGATTTTACATGGACATGCATTACGATGCATATTTCGTGCAGTGTCATGAATGATCATTCATGACTGAGCTTGGTCATGCATGATAATACATGAACCATGCATGACTATTTTTGCCTCGTCATACATGATCAGACATGACTTTGCATTATCATGTATGTCTTTGCAAAAATCGTGCAAAGTCATGCCTGGGTCATGCATGATGATGCACGATTGTGCATGATCAAGCATAATTGTGCATGTCGATTTTTCCCCGGGCATAAAAAGCGTCCTAGTTGTGAATTTTATATTCAATAGGTAAGAAATTTTATTGGCTGCTCGTTTTGAGAAAAACATTTATTACTAATGACTATCAATGAAAATTCCTAAAACTCATGCATAGAATTCAAAAATAATTTTTTTTTTCCTCAATGCTAGCTTTTAAACCATTCGTATAATGAAATCAAAAATTGATATTAACATAACTGGCTCTAGTAACATAACTACTCAGTAGTACTCAAAGTAAAGTTCATCTTGCTAGCAACATATTTTCATATTATTTACAATTTAGTCAATTTAATTATGTTAATAATCACAATAAGTTTGTATCATAAACAACGTTTGTAACGAGCGTCAAAACATGAAATTTGAGGACCCAAAAAGAGTGAAGGAGCTTCAAAAAAATGCTTTTAAAAAAATATCCTGTTGTGAATTTACTCACTGCCTTCAGCCTGTGTATGTAACCCTATGACTCGTGCTGAAAACATTACCCTCCCCACATGAAGATTATCTTAGTATCCTAACTATGCAATATTCTATTTCAGTGTGCTTATTAAAAACACAATTATTATTCTACTATTCTACAATTCATAATTCTTCTTTTATTTAAAATTTGTAAATAAAAGTTTGATAAGTATAATCTTCGGCTTACACGGCTAAATTATTTTCGCTTGAAATGCTACGGCGTCATAGTATGCTGGACAACTGACAAAAATTAAAATAGACACATGCAAAATTACTATGATCATAGTAAAATCTACACTATTTACCGTAATTTGTGATATAGTATGTCAATTTTACTATGGCCATAGTAAGTTTTGCATATGTTTACTTCGATTTCTCCAGGAGACCAGCGTTGTCCGGCACTGCTATGACGCCATAGCATTTCAAACAAGAATAATTTATCCGTGCATGCCAACGAACATTGTATTTAAATACCAAATCAACCGCCTTTATTAGTAGATATTGCATGAACATTAGAAGACCCTGATTAAGAAAAATGATTTAATCCATGCTAAGTGTATATCTCTATATTTGTCGATTCCAATCGTTTTAAATCATCTCAAATTATTTTGAATCATTTCAAATCATTTTTTTTCATCAGGAGAGTGCACATGAGTTTGTTGTGTCTAACTTTATTTTAGACTTTGAAGAGAATATTGTTGCATCTATATTTTAGAAAAAGAGAGAGAGTGAGAGAGAGAGAGAGAGAGAGAGAGAGAAAGAGCGAATATTATGAAAAAGTAATAATTAAAATAAAATAAACGATGACGTGTCGTATGAACAGTCTCAAAGCAATGTTTCAAAACAACGAATTTTATAAAAAAAAAAAAAAAAAAAAGACAACATCGAATAATTATTACCGCGTAATCTCTTATAAATAGTAAGCATATATCAGTATTATACGCGAAACTTATTGCTGAATACAACTACTATTAATGTGGGATTTCAGCGAAGAAATTTTTTTTTCTAATGATCGAAAGAAAGACTAAAGTCAATTTACACTGTTTCAAAGATAGCAAAGGCTTTAATTTTATCAGTATAACTTCAAGCATCATGTACATATCGGTTATTCCAAAGCAAACCAAGCAATTTTGAAACTCCATTAAGATTTAATTGAAATTGAATCTCAAACTAATCCCCTTTTGATCGGTTTAACTAATCCGCTAGGGAAACAAATAATTACCTCGAAGGTAAATAATTATGACAAAAATCATTGCGATACCGTTCGTAAATTAGCGTAGTGGTGCAGATCTGCAGACATGGGTTGAATAAGTATAGTGCGAAAAAAATCGGCTAAACCAATATTTGCGCTTGGGCGCCTCCGACTCGTGCTACAACCATTGTGTTTGACGAATAATGGCTGACTTAGTACACTCGTTACGCAATATACTTTTTTATTCTTTACACTGATCATTATGACTTTTTCTACTTTTAGTTGATATGAGTTGTTAAAAACAAAAAACTAAGAAAAAAATCACTCTAAATTTGTTTAAAATCTCAGTATTTGTACTTTAATTATAAAATTACAAACTGGTAATTCTGCATTCATTTACCGTAATATCGATATGAACTCATCTAATGATTTCAAACCTCAAACATTCAGACTCATCAGAAGTATTATATTATTGACTTGAAAAGATATTGTTATGTTGTGTGTTGATAATTTGATTAGGGTATTTGAAACTTTGTTTCGCGAATTCGAACTATTTTTAATACAGAGTGTTATATGTATATAAATAAATAACTAATAATTTATACTAGGTAAACATCATTTAAACAGATGAAAACTATAAATATAACTTGTATTTGTAACATTAATCCGGCAAGAATTGGGTCCCCAGTGGGCCAATATTCAATAAATATCATCGCGAAGTATTCTCCTTTTCATAATATATACATTTTTCATTTATGTCGTAGTATGTAGTTCTTCGTTGGGATATTTATTTTTTATTATTCTTTTTTCTTTTCTTTTCTTTGTAACCAACAACAAATATTTCAACGTACGTAATTCTTTCAACTAAGCTTTGTTTACTTTAGTTACCAAGGCATTAATAGCTAAATAGATCTAAATAATGGCGTTCCGTTTTTGTCAAGCTAGGCCCTGGGGGCAGTGTCTTAGCTTATTCGATGACGCGCAAAAATTTAACGTTAAAAATAATTTCTTAACTTATCTAACAATATGAATACAAATAATAATAATCATCTCAAAAAATTTACATTTTTCTCAGAAAATTTACATTTATAGTCTTTTCCCAAAAGGCCCGACGTTTTCCATCATTGGGAAAAGTGAAAGTTGCTTTTCCTTTACAAAAAGGAGCACATCACTTACCCATATTCTGTATAATTTTTTAATTTCTCTGATATCGAATATATACGATGATTATGCGACACTACCCAGATAGCAAAATGACGTCTGAATGAGTTCTGAATGAGTTCTTATTTATGATTTGGACGTCTCATCAACATCTTAAAGAAGTCTTGAAGTTCTCAAGATGTCGAATGAGCCACCTAGCGAACTCAGTAAGACGTCTTTAAAAAGATTTCTTTTTTCTGACTTTGCAAATAAGACTTCATTATGAATTTACCATGACGTCTTTAAGGAGCTCTTAGTTTTGACTTCATAAAGAAGTTTAAAAAAGAATACATTTAGACATCAAAAAACTGACGTCTTATTTATGGAGTCTTCAAGAACTCTTAATTAAGAGTTCTTAAAAATGACATCTTTAAGAAGTCATCATAAGACTTCTTGAGGACTCCTTCAAAAAGATGTCGTAAAGCAATCATTCCGACTTGAATGCTGTCGAGGTAGTAGCTACTCCAAAACACATATTTAATTGACAAATATAGTGTATATTTATTATGGTCCGACATTTATATGATTTATCTCAAACATCATATAATTGATTGTAAATTTGAAAATTTCTTGGGTTTTTTTTTTCCTAAATCACTCTAGAACAAATTTTTTGTCTTTTTAAATTTGACATTTAAAAATTTGCGATCGACCAAATTCGCTGTTATGCTGCTCTCAAGTGGAGGAGTTTGGCAAAACGGAACCCCATTTTCCTCATTATTTTCAAGATGAAATATTTTTAAAACGATGATTTTGTAAAGTTTAAGTTATTGTATAATAAACAATTAATGATTCAAAATTAATTTTATTGTACGTAGTTGTTTTGTTCATAAAATAACGTAATACGTTAATTGATTATTTAGATAATTCTACAATAAATTTGATATTAATAATATTATATATTATAAGAAGTAATCAATTACGATGTTATCCAATATTTTTTTAATGTAATAAAAACATGATTTATATTTTGAAAAAAGGTAAAAAAACGAAAAGCAAGCAATACTTTCTGATCGCCTTGTACATTGTAAGAAATTAGTAAAGTATTAATGCGGATAAAATACGGAACGGATGATGTATTATTTCTTTGATTTCCTCGGAGTAAATTTTACTCCGAGAACCTAATTTACACAGTTGAATGCTACCCGTTATAAGCCTCTTCCCCTCAATCAGCAGTTACCGAGTCCAAAAAAACGTCTCTGGCTTAATCACTCTAAAGAGTTTCATGCCAGAGAGCCCGTTATAATCCTTCATTAAAATTGTCAAAATTATGAACGAAGAATAGGAAAAAATAGACGAATTACTGATACAAATTTACTATTTGTGTTACGGGGAGCATAATTGAATCGACATGAAGTAAAATATAATTTATTTTTCATAATTGAACACGCTGAAAAAAAATGCTAACTATTGGTATCTTGCGATAGGGAATGATTACCATCGTGTATGTGATAATCATTATCGTGCGTTTATGTTAACTATTCGTTTCTCGTATAGAAATAATTACTAATGCTGATAGTAATAGTTACCATCTAGATCGTAATATTTTTTATGTCAGAAAAATTTTTAATTTTACCTTCTAACATAGTAATGGTTATCATCACGGATAGGAATGGTTACTATCTTCGATAGTAATAGTTGACATAAAAGAATGAGAATCATTAAAATGTACGGATAGGAATAGTTACTTCGTTAAGATGGCAAGTATTATCACTTTTTTTTTCAGCGCGTATAAATTAAATCCTTTATTTATATTCAACATATGTATGTGAGAGTGTGCTCGTGTGTGTGCGTAAGAATGTGTGTGCGTAAGTATGTGTGTACACGCACTCGTGCGTAAGTGTGTGTGTATGTGTGCGTGTGTGTGTTTGTGTATGTGGATATGAAACTTATCACAAAGTGAAAATCACATGCAGGAAAGCTTCCGACTGTAACGCCGATATATAAATTATTTATCAGTTTAGAGAGTAATTATTATTTGGGCTGATGGTAACTATTACCATCACGTTATTAAGAATTATAACGTTTGAAATCATATAAAATATAATAGGCTTATAACGGGTAGTCGAGAACAAAACTAATCTCACGATAGAGAGGAGACTAAAATTCCAAGAAAAATTTTTCCTATTTCTCCTAGACCAAGCTTATTACCGGTAGTCGACTGTAACTACAAATTTATCCAAACATTAAAACCTCATAATCAGAGTAGATACGGAATAAAATAAAATTCACACTCACTCAAAATCACTTCGCTGACAAAAACTGGATATTTATTTCATACGCGGGGTAACTTTTTTTAAACTTCCACTGTCGGAGTGAATTCAGATTAAAAATTCACTCCCGATTGTTCACAGTGTATATAAATTAATGAGATAAACCCGATGCCGAATTTCATAACTAATATCATTAAATTATTCCAATTATAAAATTAAAAACATACCGTACAAAATAGCCATCTCTAAAGAAATTCTTGATCTATCGACCACAAACGAATAATAACTGTTATAAAACCTCAATATACAAGTTCGCAATTATTAATAATTATGGTCAATAATATGAAATAACAAAATTCTTATAGGATTGATAGATACATTTATTATTGAAAGCACATTTATCAATCCTTAAGGTTCTTATTTCTTAATTTATATTTTTTAATATTCTCAAAAGCTTTCAATTTACAAGAAGTGATGTAAAAAAAAAAAAAAAAAACATGTAACACCATTAAGTTGCCCCCGCGGTTTTGAATCACCCTGGAAACACCCCGGCAACACGGTGGAATCACCGTGGATCCACAGCGATTACACGGTAGGTTTTTTGTCATTTTATCACCGTGATTACACAGTGTATTCACGGTGATTCCACGTGGAATCATGGTGGGTACACCGTGTAGCCATCGTGGAAACACCGTGTATACACGGTGATAAAATGACACAAACCCATCCTGTAACCACCCTGGATCCACCGTGATTCCACCGTGTTTCCACTTCCAGGGTGTTTCCAGGCTGATTCAAAACTGTCAGTATACTGAAACGTGTGGAGAATAAATAGGATGTATAGTAATAAACTTTGTCCTAGCTATTTATATGCATATATCCAAAATTGCCTATATTCTAATAATTATATTATTTGATACCGTTATATTTGACTAATAAACTGGCAATATAAATAAACAATAATAATTGCAGGAATGTAGCCTGACACGTGTTTCAACTACAAAGTTGGATGAAATTTTTTACTTAGGTTATTGCATTATTATTTGATTGATAAATATTTTCTAATTAATAATTGAAGTACAGTCGAATCCCATTAACTCGCACAGTTAGTCTGCGGAGGAGCGGGAATTTCCTAGAAATTCAAATTTATCAAATACCCCTTCTTCTTTCAAAAGTAAACTACAGCGCATGCGCTCTTACATCTACATATATGATGCATTTACAAATATACACAAACATATGCAAATATATAGCATTGCATGGGTGACCATGTGGCTTGTAGAGAGAGTGAAGATCGAAGAGAAGCTCCAATTCAATAGAATCCGATTTAATGGATTTCGACTGTATTTTTCGAAATTTACGATCGATAGTCAGTAAAAACATGGTCAATTTATAAGCAAAATCATTTTTTTTGGATCAAAATCCAGTCAACTGTGAATAAAAAAGTGCGATCACTTGAAAATCGTTTTTAAACATCAGGAACTTGATATATTTACAGTAAAATTACAGTATTCCAACTACGTGGACAATATAATAATCCGACATTGACTGTATATTTATGGTGATGGTCTAAAACAAAGATACGAGTTTGTCACCATTAAAACCTTATACAAAGATGAAGTTCTAACCGTCAATATTTCAAAAAATTATTATCGACCTACCGCATTATAACCATGACGGCCAAAACACCGTGATATTACGTTTTATTGAAAAATTTATAGGCAAAGAGAAGAATTTAATAATGACAAAACTGATGATATAATTAGTGGAATTTTAATGAAATAAACATTGAATACAAATTATTATTAATTGCGAACTTTAAATAATAAGAACTGTATATAAAATGGAGAAAAAAAAATCAAATAGATAGGAAGGTTCCAAAAACCCAAGAAAAGGTCGTAGCCGCCCATGTATAAACTTAAACTAAATTATAATTCGTAATAGGATCTTATACACCATGTGAAAACGGTATTATATACTCGACGTCACGGGATGAATATAATAATTTGTGCAATGAATGCACTAGGAAAAATGCCGTCAAATGTTTAAAGTCAGCGTCATAGAGTTATAAAAATAATTTACTTTATTGTTATTAACAAAGATTGGGCCTTTCTTCTTAAGGGGCAGATCGAGTTTCGAAGTTTCGACTTTAACAATAAAATGTATTGACCGAAATGTGCATTAGCATATTTTATTAGAACATCCTCTTTTCAAAAGTATATAAATATATTTATTATATATAGGGACAAATAACAGCAAGTGCACTGAAAAAATTATTATGTTAAGAGTTTATCACACCCATAACGCTACGCGTTTTAACTACGCAATAACTTATAATAACGAAGATAATAATTTTAAGTTGCCCATATATAGATATATAGATATATAGAGTTAATATTATAAAAAACAAATATTGTATGAACTGACGAAAGTTGACTGATATTTACAGGATATTGTTCCAATCGGATCTCCCAAGGAAGCCGGGGTATTCCAAAGCAATAAAAGATGTAGATGGGTAAGGGTTTCTCCACGAACTACACCCGAGATGAGTAGATAGCTAAAAAAAATTTTACCATAAATTAAGTACGTAAATAAAAATTAAAAATTAATGAATGAGTAAAAATGACTAATAGTATGGAGAATTTAAAATATATACAAATAATCGAGGTCAATAACAATTAATTTAACAGCGTGATATGAATTCTTAATGAAAATTGACTCGATGACAAGTACACCAAAGTAGGAAATAGTATATTATGTGATGAAGGATGAAACAAAACGATTTCAGATCAGGGTGAAGTTGGCTGCGCGAGTTTTAGTTGAGAGCTGACATTATCCGCACTCGGAAATAGTGTTTCATCTTGCGTCACATACTATATATTTTTCATGATTACCTGCATTGGAACTTAAAATTTCAGTGTCACCAGCGAGTCAGAAACAAGTTAATTTAAGATCAATTATTATGTCATCAACTAAGCTTAAATCGTGATGTGCAATTTATAATTACACAGAAACTACAATTACTATTTATTATTTACACTAGTTTTCGTGGTGCATGAAACATCATGGTGCTCGCAACGACTCGGAGATAAGAGAACACTAGGTGATGGATGAGGGCAAGTATGTATAATGGCATGTCTGAAATCTTAGTGATTATAAGTGCGGGAAACCCGCATGGGTATGGAGAGAAATTGCGCCCCACCACTAACCATAAGCAATCTGTAGACCAATACAGGGAATTGGTACCACGGGGGACCATTCCAAGCTCCACTTCAACCAGAGTCTCTCTATTTCCCGAGATGGGAGGAGTGTTTGGGTCCAAGTGAGGTCGGACTCATGGTGGCTGTTGGTGAGGCGCCCATATTCTATGCATGGCGAAAGGGTAAGCTAATATGAGCTTATGCTCATATTTTGCTTTTATAATATATAGTGGAGTCGGAATATACAAATAGGGTTTACGCAGCGCGAGTATGCCCAACCGGGTGAAAAATCGGCCTCCCGTCAAACAGATGTGGACTTAACGGTCCCGTTACATTAAGTTTTTTTCTAATATTTGTTCGCGGCATTAGACTGAAATTATTTTGTTTTGACTGATTGACTTTTACTATACTGTCAAGACACTGAAGCTTCAAATTTTGATGCTAGTATCATGAAAAATATTGTGTAGATGTTTCAACTAAACCATATATATATATATTAGGCTGGGTCAAAAAAAATCGACTATTTTTTTTCTGAGCTTCTTCAAAAATATCATTGGAAATAACAACAACAAAAAAGTCGTCCGAAAATATGTTCTTGATGTTAGCACTTAAAAGTGCATCATCGAAAATATGGATTTGTATTTTTGAATTTTATCACTCATCAGCGCATAAGCATACTGAAAACTTCAATTTCGATTTTTTTAGGAAAATGAACGCTCTACGAAAAAGGTGTCTTGCCATTTTTTAAAAAATCAACTTTGTCAAGTTATTGAAGGTCAAAGTTTAATTTACCATAGATTTAACTTTGACCATGAATTACTTATGAAAAAATAGATCTTTTATGAAATGATAGATGTAAACTACACATTTTTCATAGAACGTTCATTTTCTACGACAATTAGAATTTATTTTTTCAGTATAATAATGCTCTGATGAGTTATAAAATTTGAAAACTAACTACACTTCTAAATGGTAACATTATAACAGCTTATATTTTCGACAACGTAGGTTTTCTTAGTACCAATAATATTTCCGAGAAGGCTCAGAAAAGAAATAGTCGATTTTTTTGCCACAGTCTAATAGGGTGAGGGGACGGGGATACATTTTAGCAAAATAGCTTTTTTTGTTAAAATGGTTTTTAAACATTTCAAATTTACTTTTGTCGATATAGGGTAGAAGTACCATTTGTCGCCACTAATCCATTTTTGGACAATTAATACTTTATTTTAATTAATGAATAAGTAAAAAATAAAATTTCCATGTTATATGTAATAGTCTGATAGAGGTATTTTTGTAAGCATTTTGAAAATTAATTATGTCAATGAGTACTTGACATATTATGTTATTTAAATTGTTCAATTGACCGAAACTGGCCCTAAAGTGACCAAAAATGGTCCTTTACCCTAATTGAGCGCTTTTTTGAATAGTTTTTTCTAATGTTATCGTAAGATTTTGTTTTCGTGAAAAAATAGTATAAAATCAATTCGATTTTTTTTTCTTATTAATTTACAATAAAAAAACTCCCAGAGTTGAATTACTTTGAATGTATTTCAGTAAACAACTTGAAAATATTTAGCATTTTTATAATTTTAAAATTTTATTAACTTTTGAAAATTTTTTTATCTATTACTTCAAACAATAAATAATTGCGTTTTTAAAAATTTCTTTGGAATTAAACCTAGCTTAAATCTTTTACTTTAAAGTTAGTAACAAATAGTGATTAACAAATAAAAAACTAACAATTTACAGTCGGTAGTTGAACTCTATTGAAAATCGAGTGTCAGTCGAAAAATGTTACCGACTTTTTAACTTCCCGCTAAGAAAATTGCAAATTTACAAAAATTCGGGAAGTTATTGGTTTCAGTCCGATTTCCGAAAATCGAATTTTCATAAGACGTCAACGTTTTGAGGTCCGAGGAAGCTATTCTGACTATTTTCAGGATGATGCCCGATTATCATTATGTGTGTGCGTATATGTGCGTGCATGCGCGCGCGTGTGTACGTATGGATGAACCTAATAAAACGTGTCAATTGCCACACAAAACGTCAAAATCGGTCAATTAGTTCAAAAGATATGGACGTTGGAAAATTAAAAGAATAAGAATTTACCTTGTTTTTCCTGGATAACTCAGAATAGAATTTATCGAATAGCCCCAAAATCATACCAACACATTCTTTGTATATTTATTTATTATTTTTTTCTTAATTGTATAACTTATTAGTTTTTTACAGAATATATCGTTATAAATTTCCTTGCTTCTTGATTTCCTAAGCTCATTATTGCTTTATACCCAATGTGTTCGGCTGTGGCCCAACTTGTGCTTATACTGTACTACAAACATTACGGTGATGACCCGCTATCTCCCTTGCAATGGAGATGCAGTGGCGTAGGGAAACCACAGAGACAACCTAGCCAGTACAGTTCGGTTTGGGTGAAGCTCCAGTGATCAATAAAATTCCCATTTTACCGATCACTGGATCTTTATCCGGCGCCTAACAGTCTGAGATCTTCGTTTGAATTCGACGCGTAGCTAAACGGTCACCCAGCCAAGTAGTAATCATGATCGATGCTACTTCAGTGATCGCCCGAGCCACGCGCGTGTCGAATGGCTGCCTCAGCCAAATTCCTTGACCTCGAAAACAGCGAGAACTTGTTGAGCGGGCCCGCAGAGCCAACCATTGCCCAGATTTTTTTTTCTTTCTTTGCATTCAATAATTATGTGAAATTTATCTCCATGTAAATTACTTACAAGAAAATTTAATTTAATAAAATTTATTTAATTTCCTGGAATTTTTTTCCCCCTTTGTTACGGGGTAACCCATTTTACCCGCAAAACATAAAATTTTTTTTTAACAACAGCTAAAAAATTTTTCGATTCACTTTGAATATCATTTAAAAAAAAAGTCCCAAAAAAAATTTCCTTAAGCCCTCTACCCCCACCACCTTCCCTATATATATACAATACATATATTTATTTTATACAAATGCAGTCGGTCTTAGACAAATGTGAAGTATTTAAGTTTCATTATGTCGTTGTAGATATAATGTAATAATTGAAAAAAAAATTAATTACATCATATTGTAATATTTAGAAGAATTTATTTTATTGACGAAAACTTATAGTTAGTGTTCGCTAACTTTTTGGCAATTTAGGATTAAGTGCGGATATTAAAATTATCGCGCAACACTATTACAATGACAAGATAGATTTCCCTGTTTGGAAAATCGTATAGAATCGACTATATTCTCATAAATTCCCATACAGATTTTATAAGAATGAATGAGTTCTATGAGAAATTCTATATAGTTAAGTATAGGGCCTTATACATACAGCTATAGAAATCTATAGGTTTTTTTACGCAGGGTGCTACTGCTGCAATTTGTATTTATTAGGTTTATGATGAAGATTATTATTCCCATTGTTGTTTTTTTGGTTTATAGTTTGAATAGAATCACATGTTAGAGTATTAAGTTAATTATTGATGTATCCAAGAGGTTTCAATTTAGCACCGAAAATCTTTGAGTTAACATTATTAGTAACATATATTAATTTTTTAATTCTTATTAATTGTAACTGAACAGTATAAGGTAAAAATAGATATTACCCAATTAGAGAGGAGAGTAGGACATTCAAAATTACGTTTGAGATCACCTACTCGAGCCGAAGATTATGGTAGAATTTTCATCAGTTAGAGCGCATAGTAGGCACAACTCAATCGACTGCAGTAAAAGCTGTGGGTAAAGTAAGCAACAATTGAGGATTTTATTGTTTATTGTGCAGTTAAAAATGATCAAAAAATGCATTTAGTTGTTTAGTTGGTGATTGAAAAGATAAAAGCAAGAGAAATAACTGTAAATTTGATAATTTTCCGACAGCAAGTTGACAAATAAAACAAAGAATAAAAATGCATCGTTGCTATTAGATAAGTAAAGTAAGAATGGTATAACCTATTTTATACCGAATTTGCTTAGCACGATATTTCAATATGGCTGTCAAAGATATGTGATCGTAACTGCAGTAATCACTTTACTAGCATTTAAAAATCTGATCAGGGATTCTCTGTAACTTCTCTTTCTGACGTTTTTTTGACATTCTGCTAAGAATTGAAAATTTTCGAAAATTCGGAAAGTTATTGGTTTTAGTCTGATTTCCGAAAATCAAAGTTCTTTCATATCTAGACGTTATGAGATTCTAGGAAGCTATTCTGGCTAATTTCAAGATGTTCGAGTGTACGTATGTAAATATTTTGGGGAAGACGTCTATTGGACAGGTTCCAATTGGAGAAGTAACCGATCGGACATATTCCAATAACTCAGATCCCTATTACCTGAATAACCAATTACTAATAATTCCGATGATCAAAATTTCCAATCACCTCAAATCCCGATCACCCGCAATTTCATTTACCAATACTACCAATTACCCAAATTTCCAATAATTCAAAATTTCGATAGCTTAATTTTTCGTTAACCAGAAACATTGATGACAAGCCATTCCGATTGGACAGGTTTCGTAAGTTCAAAGTCAATTTCTTTGTTATATAACAAAGCTCAAAATGGATTTCTTTGTTATGTAACAAAGAAATCGATTTGGAGCTTACAAAAGGTGTCCAATCGGAATGTTTTGTCATCAATGTTTCTGCTTAACGAAAAATTAAGTTATCGAAATTTTGGATTATTGGAAATTTGGGTAATTGGTAGTGTTGGCAATTGAAATTACTGGTGATTGGGATTTTAGTTGATTGAAAATTTGGGTCATCGGGATTATTAGTAATTGGTAATTCAGGTAATAGGGATCTGAGTTATTGAAATAGGTCTTATCGATTACTTTTCCGATTGGAACCTGTCTAATAGACGTCTTCCCATATTCTGCAACTTTTGAACGGATCAACCGATTTCGATCGTCAAGTGTCATTCTACGCGGCTCGCTAATATCTAAAAGCTGTGAAAAATTGAGTTTGATCGGTAGGTTGCATTTGGAGATATTCCAAAAAATAAATTTTTTCGAAAATTTTTTTTTTGGATGACTTTTAATATTCCCGGTGGATTGGTTTCAAAATCGAATCAGCTCTAAAACACAAGCCGCGTCGAATGCCACCTTAATAATTAAAATCGGTTCATTTGTTCAAGAGAAACCGTTAACGAAAGAATTAAAGAAAAAATTTTTTTTTAGTTTTTTTGAAATTTCTCAAAAATGACTAAATAAAAAATTTCAAAATCTGATTAGCGGAAGAACTCAATAAATCGCGTTGACTACCACTCCAACCGTCTTAATCGGTCAATTCGTTTGAAAGATATCGTTAGGGAAGAAATGGTAAAAAGCGTTTTTTTTCGAAAACAACGGCATACACAAGTATTTTCAAGCTCGAAGAGCTTGAAAATGTATTCACAACAATTTTGTCAAGCTCAAGGAGTTTTGCTCGGGAAGTTTTGGGGCATTCCTGCAGGATCAACTGATAGACCGATTTCTTTTGTTTTCTTGTTATTATAGTATACTACACACCAAGGGAGGAAAATAGGACAATCCAACCCGTGAGTACGATTTCCTACCGGAGCTAAAGACGAGGGCGGCAAACATGTGAATTGGGTCACTCTATCTTCCTCAGAGTTGTGTAAACTATTTTTTACCATACTTGCACTAAAAGTTTACATTCCTACCCTGTTTCGGGGGGTAAAAGTTATTCTCTTCTTTAAGAGAAAACAAATGATAAAAAGTAGCGCAAACGCCATTCTTCTCACAAACAGAGGCAAAAATTTAAACTTTCAGGTGCAGATCAGGTGAAAGAGTATATTACACACCTCTGTTGAGAGAACAATTCATTTGAGCGAAATAAATAGATTTATTTGACTAGACAAATCATTTATTTCATTCAGATATATATTTGTTAATAATTAACAGATCTTGATTGAAAAAAATTCCATGAACTATATCTGTGTCTCAAATAAATACTAATTGAGTCCATTTAAATATGGGATTTATTTCCTTGAAATAAATCTTATTTTCCTCAAATAAATTGTTCTCTTAGTGTAGAACAGTAAACCAAGAAATGTCTCAGAGAACGAGTTATTGACAAGCATGTGATCTGAGACATTTCTTACTTTACTTTCCTAGGTGTGTAATATACTATTTCTCTTCGGTGGAGGTGAAAAACGGCAACTTCGTTCCGAACAGCGGGACGAAAGTTGACGCTTTTCGCCCGGAGCGGAGAAAAATAGAATACGCAACACGAAGGAAGCTAGGACGCCTTCGGTTTGGACAGACAATCACACATGCGAGTTAGAATGTACTACTTTCCTCCCTTGGTGCGTAATATACTAATTCTACTAACTATCAATGATTATTTATATTTCATTCCATCCAATCTCATTCCCTTGCAGATTTGAATCACGGTGGAAACACCGTGGAAGTGTAAACACCGTGGAAGTGTAAACACCGTGGATCCACCGTGGTCACATGGTGAGTTTGTTCCATTTTATCACCGTGTATACACAACGTATCCACCATGATTCCACGGTGGCTTTGTACCATTTCATCACCATGGTTCCACGGTGTATCCACCGCGTAACCATAGTGGAAACAACATGCACACACGGTGGTAAAGCCACCGTGGAATCACGGTGGATACACCGCGTAATTACAGTGGTAAAATGAAACAAACCTACCGTGTTTCCGCCATGATTTTAAACTGCCAGGGTTGCGGTAGGAATAAACTATGTCTGATGTTTGATAAAAATTATTAATAATTATTTTTTTTTCATCGCAACAACTGATATTCTCGACTAATTTGTTTGTTGTATTCGCACTTTCACTTTTCTTAATTTACGAATTTTTTTTCTTCATTTTCTTAACAAATTCTTAGTCAACATCACCATCGCTGGGACTCAAAATGTCTATGACAGATGTCGCTACCATCGCAAACCAGCCTCTTCCACCCAGGATGTATGATTTTTTTGTTTTTACTTTGATGAAAAATCCGAATGCTTATTAGCAAATGAAAGAAGTTTGATAAATGCGCACAATAAATTTCTTCTTTATTCCATTACAGAAACATAATCTTCCTGCTTTTCTCATACGACCAAAAGGCAAATTTTCTTTGCAGATATAGTTGAAAAATTATAGTAAAATATTCTGAAAAGTCTCAAGTATCGTCAGATTAAACAGTTTGTATGAGCACTGATAATGCATTCAAGTAAAAAATGAATTGTAGTGAATTGTATGGTATGTAAATTGAGTGTGATTTTTCGAAAAAACTATAATCAAGATAAAATTTATTGTTCCATTATTTATAAATATTCATAATTAAAAGAACTTCTGTACTTATTATTAAAAATCTTATTAGTAAACCACCTTGACATAATTGTTACTATTAAAATAAAAATCTAACTGTAATTTCAATTTAATTACGTCGACATTAGTAGATTTTATCGAAGTCAACTTAGTGCTTTGGTCCTCGTAAAACATTTCTAAAGAATTTTGCCGTAATCAATCATAATTAGTTAAGTAGGTGCCAAGAATATCATTAGATCAGAGGTTTATATGTATAGATACTGGGGTGCTTCATTTAAAACGAACATTTTTTTTTAGCGGACACAAGAAAATTTTGTTATTTATGTTGAGAGAATAATTCCCTGAAAACTTAAACTCTTAATTTTAGCTTCAAGTACTTCTTCTCGAGTATCGAAATTTCCCCATTTAAAAAGCATGTAAATCGAATAAATTTTCTTTTAAATTACTACAACTTAGCCCGGTTTTGAGCTGGCGTTTTGAAACCAGCTCTTCTTTGTAGAGTTATTGTTGCTTTTTAAAAGTGTATAGAACGGTTTTGGTCTAACTCGATCCATGGCGATTGTATCAGCTCCGAAAGTCGATTTTTCGCTTTTTTCATTTATTCTTGTTAATAGTAAAGAAACAGCTCATCTTACTAAAAATATGCATAAGACCAATCATTTAGGAAATATTGTTCTCTATAAAATTGCTCAATACACTTATATTGCTTAAGTGTACTGTTCATGAGATACATGCATTTTAACATTTTACAGTAAAAAAAGTTGTAAGCTTACTCCGGTAGTAATCTTTTTTACTGTAAAATGTTAAAATGCATGTATCTCATGAACAGTACACTTAAGCAATATAAGTGGATTGAGCAATTTTATAGAGAACAATATTTCCTAAATGATTGGTCTTATGCATATTTTTAGTAAGATAGTAAAAATGAGCCGTTTCTTTACTATTAACAAAAATAAATGAAAAAAGCGAAAAGTCGACTTTCGGAGCTGATACAATTGCCATGGATCGAGTTAGACCAAAACCGTTCTATACACTTTTAAAAAGCAACAATTACTTTACAAAGAAGAGCTGGTTTCAAAACGATAGCTCAAAACCGGGCTAAGTTGTAGTAATTTGAAAGAAGAGTTATTCGATTTACATGCTTTTTAAAAGGGGGAATTTCGATACTCGAGAGGAAGAACTTAAAATTAAAATTAAGAGATGAAATTTTCAGGGAATTTCTCTCTCAACACAAATAACAAAATTTTCTTGTGTCCGCTAAAAAAAAAAAATGTTCGTTTCAAATGGCGCTCCCTAATAGATACTCGGGTAGCGCAAAAAGCCGAATTTTGGTTTTTGTGAATCTTGCATGGAAATTTGTCAATTTAACACGTTTTAAGAACCTTTTTCAATAATCAGATCTATAAAAAAACGTTAAAAGTCGTCCATGAATTTTAAAAATTCAAAAATGATTAAAATTGGATTCTACCGTTTTTTTGAATCAGCCTGGTGGACAGCAAATGAGCTTGAAATTACGATAGTAGAGGGTTCGAGACCCGTCACAGGAAACATTTCAAATGTAGGGGAGAGGGGAGGCATAATGGGCCCCTAGGGGCAAAATGGGCCCCCAAAAATTTTTGTTCAGTCTTAACGATATATGAACAAGGAACGTCTAAATAGAAAAATTTTCTGAACTTAAAGTTGAGAATTAATTTTTTTTTTTAAACCTTAAAAATAATGTGAAAGCTGAACCGAGACCACGTCAATGGCATGTCGAGTGCTCTTTCAGTAGAGCTATCCGAACTTATGCCATAGTCCGTTCAATGTAATACTATACAAAACATTAAAATACTTAAGCGCAAAAAACATTTTAGAAAAATTAATTAATTAGTGTTTTTACCCTATCTACACCGAAAGTTTCCATTCTGTCCTGTTTAAAGGAAAGAAAGTTGTTCTTTTCGTTTACGAGAGAACAAATGATTAACAATAGTACGTGTGCCATTCTTCCCACAAAACAGAGTCAAAATTGTAAACTTGCAGGTGAAGATCTGGTAAAAAATAATATACACACCACGAAGGAAAGCCTTTATTAAAAGAAACGATTAAAAAAGAAAAATTTTAAATACTTTTGAATGCTTCTGAATACTTTGAATACTTTTAAATCACCCTTCTTATGGGTATTTAACATTACAAATCTTCTCAAATTGTTTTTTTTAATCGAGGAGTAGGAAATCCTAATCCGAGTGTTTACGACCTTAGCCTTCGACTCGGGTAGGTAATTATACACTCGCTTTCGAATCTCCTACTTTTCTCCTTTGATATGTAACATACTATTCAGATGAAATAAAATAATAGTCCAATTTGAGTAGATTTTCTAGAGGGTCCATTTTGCCCTAAATTTTAATTTTTCATTTTTGGAGCCTCTGGATTGAAACTTATTTGTGGGGGGCCCATTTTGCCCCAAACTTATAGATTTTGAATTTTCAACAGACGTGACAGATTTAGAGAAAAAACATGGTAAAGGGCTAGAAAGAAGTAAAACAAATGAGAACCTCTGACGATATAAGCCGTTTTTCGATAAGTGGTCCATTTTGCCCCTACTTATCCTACTTTTCAGACGGTAATCACTATATACAGAATAATGCCGGCATAATAACCCTAATGGAACCAAATAACAGTATATTACGGTAAAACCACCGGAAATGACGGTAGTCCATCGTATAAATACTGATTTACCGTATATGACGGTACGTTTATCGTGATTTACGGTGGAGTCGCCGTAAATCTACGGTAATATTTTGCGAAATAATTATGATAAATCCACTGGAATTCCCGGAAAATCAGTATTTTACCGTTAGAGAGACTAACTCGGTATTTTTACCATAAAATAAGGTGGATCACCCATCATTTACGGTAAACGTACCGTAATTTACGTTAAATTCCCGTGATATACGGTGTCTCCCACTGAAGTTTGACAGTAGGATTATCGTAAAATACTGTAAATATACCGTAAATTACGGTAAATAAGTCTACCAAGGAAACCAATTTGAAGTTAAATTCTTTTGTTTTTTTTTTTATAGAATTTGAGTGATTATTCTTCTTCATGCCATTAGAATTGTGAGAATTGTAAATTACCATAGGTACTATAAAGTAAAATTTAAAATATTCCGTAAGAAAACATCGAAATGAACGAAAGTAGGTGATAACGTTGTCATATTTATCAATAATCCTTTGTTATTGAATAGTTTTTTTGCTTTTGTAATGTAATGACTGTACCCTATTTTTATTTTTCCTAAATTTCTAAGTTTATTAAAGCTTCAGAATTAACATTTATTTTTGATTAAGTGAGATTTACTGGTAACATTTTGCAGACCAATTAGAAATAAAATGAATAAGTAAGAAAGTAGATGAGTAGGAGGAGCTCTGTTCTCCGATAATGTAAATATCTGACGTACCATTACTTTATCTCGCTCACCTGAATCTGCTTTACTTACAAACGATAGTAGTGCTGGTAGGTAATGTAGAAATATGTTTGCCTAATTTGTGCCCGTGTCCAGGTCACTAAGCTGATGGCAAACTAACGACAACCTACTGTTGCAACTTGACACTTTTTGGCCGCAAATTTGGCATCCATTGGTTGACGGATAGTTGATACGAACTTGTCGTCAACAGTTACAAAGCTTAGATTTATTGACAAGTTGTCAACTTTATCGCAATTAGTCTACACCAACTTTCTGACCAGAAAGTCTTGCTATCAGCAGCGTGTATATGAAAAACTGTTTTATCGGCGCATGACAATACTTGGGGTCGGTAAACTTATCTTTGCCTTACCTACTGTCACTATAATCATACGCCAGTAAAATAGTTTATTGTAGCATGAACCCGAGTAAAATAAATATATACATTAACGGGGAACAGAACCCCCCTTACTTAACTACTTAAAAAGGTTTGTCCACCAAATGTTATGAGCATTACTCTATCAAACTAATAAAGAAAATGCACTGAATACTATATATCCCATTTAGTATGGTATACATAGATCATATTCCATTATGTCGAATTATATAAAATAAAGTAAGTATCACTTTGAAAATTTTATTAAATTCAATTGAAAATCTCTCAATAGGTTTTTATAGATTTTTAAAAATAGGGCCATGCTTCAGCAAATTATCAATATCGCAAAAGATTTTTCAGAAATCATAAAGTAATGAAAAATGAAACAGTAAAAAAAATACATCCTTAAGTTGAATCGTATTAATAAGCCTAAAGTGAAAATAAGCATAGGAAATTTTTCAAAAGTGCCTTTTGCGAAATTTACAGTTGAATCTAGCAGACAAGAGTATGTTTGTTAGAAAAACTTGCGCTAGAATTGCTTAATATTTCTAGTACGGTAGATTTATTATTAAACATATGCATCGATCGATAATATGTGTACGCAAATTATGAAGAATTTATAAAACATCAAAAAAAAGTTATTATTATTATTACACTTATTGTAAAATTTGCATTTAAAATTCAATAAACTAAACAACGTAATACGATAATACTGTAAATTTTTTAATAAAAATATAAAACAAAAAAAAAAATTTATACATAAATTATCGCATGAACACAGTAGGGTTTGCTGTCGCAAAAGCAATATAAAGAGCAATATGAAATTTAATTAAATGAGCAAATATATAGAACAGTGATAATTTATATAATTATGAATAAGTAAAAAAAATTAAAAATAAATAAAGTATATAATTAATATTAGACGTGAAAGAAACAATAGTTAAATAACTATTATGTAAAACAATACTTCAGTAGATTGCTCATAGTGCTTTAGATTTGGTATTTATATAGATTTGAAAAATTATGCCTAAATAAGTATATCTTATTGAATGTTTAAAGTCAATGAAGAAAGAAAATAACATAATAATTTTTGTGTAATTAAGGTGTTGACGTTAATAAATTGTGTTTATATAATTTCACATACTAGATTATATTATACATTTAATCTAAATCAGTGAAATGTTGCATTCAAAATTACCGGTAATTTTTTACTGATAATGTGTATATTTATTGATGTACATGATTCAAATAAAAACTACGCGATGAAAAATTCGAGCTCAACTTCCCAACAATTTAACACTGTCTTTATTATATTATAATGGAGCAGCTGAATTTCTTTTAGTAATAAATTTATGAACAAAGGTCAATTAAGTAAGTGTAACTTAAAGAAATGTACATTTATGTTTTTCGAAGTATTTAATTATATGGGTTATTGTAATAGATGTTTAATCGATAATGAACAATGCTTTCAAACTTATAATAGTATATTACACACCTAGGGCAGTAAAGGAAAACATTTCTTACTTTATTTCCCTAGGTGTGTAATATACTATTAATAACATTAATATCCAAATTGTCACATTATGTAATATGTATATCAATATATACTATTATAAAAAGGATTGTAATAACCAGAGTGATTTGTACTTTATTTTTATGTCTCCAAGATAATTTCACCATTTTTAAAGATACATTTCGAAAGTTTATTTGTAATAACAAGCTTGGCAAATAATTCCATATTGTAGAATTGGAAGTTTTTCGAATATAATATATTACACACCAAGGGCGAAAGTAGAGCATTCTAAGTCGCAAACTCGTGGATCAGGACGGCCTACCTTATTCCAAGGTGTATATACTACTTTCTACCAGATCTGCAGCTGTCAGTTTGAATTTTTGCTTTTGTTCGTTAGAAGAATGGCGCACACGCTAATGTTTATCATTTGCTTTCTTATAACGAAAAGAACGACTTTCTTCCCTCTAAACAAAGCAGGATTTCAAACTTCCAGGTACAGATCTGGTGAAAAATAGTATACACTAGAAGACGATAGGACGCCCCAATCTGCGTGTTTGCCATCCACGCCTTCAACTTGGGTAGGCATTTAAACACGCGGGTTGTAATATCCTACTTTTCCCTCTTGATGCGTAATACACTATATCTTATTTAATATTTATTTTTAACATGGTGAGAATAAAGAAACAATAATACATCTAAAACTTAGATAAATATAAGTTTTTTACTCGATAAGAAAAATATTTATTGTGATTAGTACATATATATATATATATATATATATATATATATATATATATGTATATATACATATATATATGTTTGTATTGTTTGTAATAGACATTAATATTAAACTTTATTGTCGACAGGAAACAAAATGTCTGAGATCAATAATACAAAAAATCATTACAAAACAGCGAAAAAAATCTAAAAAATGATATTAAATAAACGAAAATTTTTTAATTGTTAACTAATACGTGATCCCGTTTAAATTAAGAAAGAAAATTATTTTTGTTATTCAGTGTAATTATTATTTTTTTTCAGTTTATTGTTACAAAAATTCTTAGTATTTATAACAATTTTTCCAATAAAATAAACAACAATAACAAAATTTTATTAGCTTGTAAAGCTTAAAATAGTGTTGGATGGTAGTACTAAAATAAAATAAAAAAACGTTACATAAACGTTGTTATCTATGTAATATGACATAGGATGTTTTGTATTATATATTTTCATAATAAATAGAAAAGTAGAAAATGCATTATGTATATTTGTATATTATTCATTTGGAAATTTCATTATATATAATCTTAATAAATTTAATCAACTTTTTTGTTGGTATTGACTTAATGGTGTATCAAATTTAATCGTGTCAAGTATGGCATTGACACGTTCGTGAATTAACTGCTCATGTAACAATTTCCATCACAATTTGATGGTCAGGTCGCTGATCACAAGAATCGTTTGATGGATACTACAAGGACGACCAAGATGAAGTACACATGACAATCTTGAAGCAGTCTTGTATTATTTTCAACCACTATATGTCTACGACTTTATATACACTAACGAATCCGAGTCGAAATCTTAAGACTGTTTTAATCGTATTTTTTTCTATACATTTCAGACCCATATTTGACGATTAAAACGGATCTCACCTGCATTAGTATCTATACGAGAGAACGCCTGGTTTCATCGTAACTAGGGGAGTTTTGTCCACTTTTGACTGCTTTACGATCAAACCAGGCTTGAGTAAAAATAATAATAATAATAATCATCTTTAAAAGTACCTAGCAAGCGTGGGTTCAAAACCCACGTAGATTTTTCAATTTTTTTTTTTCTTCAATTTTATAACAACCCGAGGAAAAATTATTTTATAATTGAAGATTTAATAAATTCCAAATAAATTTTATAGAGTTCCCTAAAATTTTAGGGATAGTAATTATTTTTGAAATTAATTTTAAATCGCAAAAAAAAAGTTTTATCTAGACATATTCTTGGATCTATTAGGTGAGGATATATACTGAGATTGACCGAGTGTGTGTGATGTTAATGAAAAAATTCCTGATGTTTGGTGGTCTCGAACCCGGATCCATCCGATTCTAAGTCCTTGCTGCTATCCACTGCGCTAACCTACGTACGTGATCGCATTCAAGTAAATGGTATATTTATTAAAATATGAAAAAATAACTTATGAAAAAACGTTAAAATCATGATATCATGGTTGACTCCGTAATTCATATTCGGTGTAAAATATATTATGTAATAAACTACTTTTACACGGAGAGAAAATTATGGTAACAGTTCCAAGTACGTTTATGAAATATCATCCCATACCGTTATGGTAATGATTACATGGGATTATGGGATATAGACCCATACTTTCTGGGGAAAGTTCCCATAAGTATGGGAACAATTCCTATCATTATGGTAACAGTTCCCATATCGCATGGGAAAGAATCATGGTAATAATTACCATACTCATAGGAATAGTTCCCATAAGCAAATAGGAACCAATCCTATAACCACATTGTAACGGTTCCTATGCGCATATGGGAATAAACCCTATATATTATGGTAACTATTCCTATAATATTATGGTAATCGTTACCATAATATTATGGTAATGGTTACCATAATATTATGGTAATCATTCCCATAATGTATGAGAATTATTACCATAATATTATGGGAATGGTTACCATAATATTATGGGAATGATTACCATAATATTATGGGAATGGTTACCATAATATTATGGTAACGGTTACCATAATATTTAGAAATTATAATAATTTTTTTTTTTTGTAAGAAGCGTTTTTTTTTGTATATTTAATCTTTTTGTTAAACTATATTACAATAAAATATTATTGTTGGTCAGATAAAAATTAATTTGTAAATAATAATAATAAATAACTTCATAATAATTTACACTGCAAAATTCTAAGTATAAAAAAATCGTTTTTATTTTTAAGTATCTTATGAGCCTTGAAGTAGCAGACATTTTAGATATTTTTTTATTTTCTATTGACATCGTACGAAGTATCAGGTCAAATTTATTTTAAAATCTCCACATCTAAATTTTTAGAATTTTTGTAAGAATGAAAATTATTTTTGTAATAAGGAATATCCCTAAAAGATGGATTTAATAAAGTTTAAGTTGAATTAAAAATTTTTGTATTAACTAATAATAGATATATATTTTAAATAAATAATAAAATATTAATACTTTAACTATATTTATTAATCATTTTTATATTATACAGCAAAAGCTGTTTCGCTAGTCACACGAAGACAGGATTGACTACCATTCCTATAATATTATGGTAATCGTTACCATAATACTATGGTAACCATTACCATAATATTATGGTAACGATTACCATAATATTATAGTAACCATTACCATAGTTACATAGTAACGATTACCATAATTCCATAGGAACTATTCCGATACCATATAGGAATTATACCCATAATTATAGGAATGATTACCATAATATATATGGGTGCCGTTCCTATAATCAACATTTCAAAAAAACCGGTTACCATACATTATGGGAACCATTCCCATAATATATTGTAACTGTTACCATAATTTTCTCTCCGTGTAGGGAGATTTATAAATAGAATAAATTAAAAATATTTTTAGTTCAAATATTGTTATCATAATTGATATAATTTTTTAATAGTTTACCGAACTTTATAAAATTTCATAGTAATGTATAAAAACTTAGATTTTTATAACGATTTTTTTTTTGCTGGCCGTTCAAAATTTTAAAAAATTTCGTACCATTTAATGGACTATTATGGAAATCAATTTAATTTTACGCTTAAATGAAAATGAAATCACCACGAAAAAAATAGTATGAAGTTTAATAATAATAATAATAAAAAAAAGTCGAATTGGAATAAAAAATAGCATGAATTTTAATAAAAAACAAAAAAATTGTAAAATTCATATAAGAAATATCATTAAATGTTTAAATCTTTTATGAGATTTTAAAATGTTTTATAAGATGTGTAAAAATTTGTAAAAAAAACTTAAACTTCTATTAAATTTTTTGTAATTTTAGTTCATTTTCTTACAGATTATTGAAGAGATATTTTTAAACGAATAAAAAATTAAAAAAAAAAAAGAATTAATCTAAGTGGGATTCGTACCCACGCTCGCTAGGTACTTCTGAAGATAGTTGTTATTATTATTATTATTATTTCAGGCCTGGTTTGATCGTACTTATTCTCATGTCTCATCTTGCACGGTCAAAACAGGCGTCTTTTTAGGCGGTAAATGAAACATCAAATTGATTGGAAACTGTTACGATTAAATCGGTTCTTGAATTTCATGGATACTCAGTTCATATTTTTTACTGAAATAAATTAAAATGAAATAATTAAATTATATTATTATAATAAATGAATTAATTTCCCGGGTCGAAAAATTTGATGTGATTTCAGTCTAACTGGACTGCATTTGGACTAATTGGTCTGTATTTGAATTAATAGATCTGTTTTTGATCTTTTATAAAAATTTCAAGCTGTTTTTAATCTGCTGTTTTAGAAAACAATTGCGATACATAGGGATAAAATTAGATTAATTCTGGAGCTTAAAAATATTTTGATTCAAAATTTTGCAAGAACAAAACTAGATTAAAACGGGGACTTATAATAATTTCATTTATGTATAGAAGAAACTTATAAAAAATATTCTAAGTTCCAGAATTGATGATGTTCTGCTGACTCTTTAGTTATAGTCAAGTCTGCAAAAGAATGGCCTTTTCTTCTACACGGAGAAAAAAATATAGTAAAATTTACTAAAAAATATGGGAATAATTACTAAATTTAGATAGTAATCTTGAAACGCTTAAGATTTATAGGAAAAATTCATAAGCGGATAAGTAAATTTTACTATCCCGTTTAGTAAATTTTAGTATATTAGAATGGAAAAAAATAAAATTAAATTTTTATTAGCTTTTAACTGTTTATTATTATTACTATCATTTTGATTATTATTGTTATTAATGCCATCTGTATTGGCGTTGGTGTCGATTTTTGTTCTTTAAAATATCACTTGTTCCAACCCAGATTCGAACCCTGATCTCCCGCGCGCGTGTCCTTTCCTATGTCTGACGGCCCGATGTCTTCTTTGGACAAAAGATCAGAACTTGTAATACATATTTGTATATGCTATCCCCACCAAATTTTAATTTTATCTATACATAGTAGAATTTACTATACATGTAGTAAAAAAACATAAAGTGTTAGCAAAAAATACATTGCGTATAGTAATTTTTAATATTTTGTATAGTAACAAATCCTATATTGTATTAGAAAAATTACTTTCTTAAATTTGTATTTATTGAAAATACTTATAGTAAAATTTACTATACAGATAGTAAGAAATACAATTGTGTTAGTAAAAAATACATTACGCATAGTAATTTTTAATATCTTATTATGTAATTATTACTAACTAGTAAATTTTACTAAACGTTTAGTAATAATTACAATACAGAATGTATTTTTTCATATCTGTTAGTAAATTTTACTATAAGATTGTAATTTTTACTATATTTTTTTCTCCGTGTACTACTTAGCTATAATGAAGTCCATGATTTTGCACTAACGCGCATGCGCAGTAATGGCTTGATCGTAGAAAAATGGTGGGAGGAAAGCCCATTCTTTTGCAGACTCAACTATAGTGTCTTTTGTTTAAAAATCTCGGCAGTTAATAATAATTTGACAGCTATATTCTGTTTTTTTTTTATAGAATGTTTATAATATTTAATTAAAGTAATAAAATTGCTATTAAAATTTCAAGAACGTTTTCTTTAATTCACCGGACGGAGTCGAAAAATATTCTGGTATTAAAAATCATGATTCTTTTGTGACATCGCTTTCCGAAATAGCAACAACACGTTGCAAATGTCAATAAAATTTCAATAAACGTGTACACTTTGATGACCCCGAAACACTTTTCATGGGCAGTAAGTTTTATTCAACTCTATTCATTCTTATTATTTTCAGTAAATTATGTTGCGATTAATAGAATAGAGATTAATTTTTTCCTTAAATGGAAGTATGAATGTTTTTTTTTAATTATTTTGTGGATTCAAATTTGTAGCTTATATTTGACGCTTTCAATACAGCAAAGAATTTAAAAAACATTTATTCGCGTAACTATATTTTCTTTTTCATTTTTTTTTTAATTAAAATTACTTATTTCCGCAGAACCTGGTTGCTTGGGATAACTTATTTTTTAGTGCTAAGTTTTTCATAAATTATTCTTTAAATTAAAATTCTCTTTCATATTGAATACAAACTTATAATAGCAAATTTCTTTATTTACAAAAATATCCAACAGATGATGATAAGGAACTGAATGAGTTGGAGGTAGAAGAATCAAGAGGGAAAATAGTTGATATTTTTCAGAATGCATGTTCAAGCAAAATCTCAGATACTAGGACAGTAATATCAGAAGAAAAGGAAGAAGATGATTTTAAGCTCCTTTTAAATAATGTCTAAATGTCTATTGAACCGATTTATCTAATAAAATAAACATTACTTAATACTAATATGTAAAATAAAATTAAACTTTTATTAATTTTTTGTTTTCATTATTGATTATAATAAATATAAGAAAAAATTCTAATCTGTTTTTGATCTTATAGAAATCAAAATTGGACTAAAAATAAGAGTTCGGTGTGAGCTTGGCGTAAGCGAAAATAATGATGCCATTAGTGAGGTTTTCACCGTGGTCGTCGTGTGGAGCGGCTGAAGGAATATTTTGAGCGTTGTGAATGCGTAATGGAACGCACCCCTAATAGCACAACTTGCTTAGCAAAAGTTTACTATGCAAAAGTTTCTTTGAATTTTCATCAGATGTCCGTCAACTTCGGGCTTGATGACAATTTGTATACAGCTTGCTATACACTTTAATGTAAATTTATTATCCGAATTAGAATGTAAGTTCACTTCAAAAGTCGTATCCAAATTGTCGCCAAAAACGGAAAAATCTGAAGTTGATGGACATTTGACGGAAAATTCAAGGAAACTTTTGTAGGGTTTTTTTTTATTAAAAATAGTTGCCTCTAGTTGAGAAAAAATTAAACGCAAATTTTTTTTACTAACTTTTGCTGTCAAATTGTCAACAAATTCAAGCATCAAATTTCGTAAATTTCAATTATCAGTTTTAAGTTAACCCTTTAATGCTTCTGGGCGTTTCCCCCACTTTGTGGCCTGTCAAACGGGCGGTGCGTATCTACGTTAGTGTGTATCTGTGAGCTCTGGCAAACAGTGCCGTACGTAAAAATAAGAATTTAAAAAGAAAAAAAATTATGAGAAATTCATATTTAAAAAAAAAAAAAAAAAGTTGAATTTAAATTTCTTTTAAAACTTGAAATAATTGATAATATTGAAAATAATTAATAAAATAAAATCGTTGAAAACATTAAAATAGCAAATAAAAGGGTACCAAAGGAACCCACAACATGAGTGAATTTCGGTAATGGCTGAGCCTGAATCTCATAAACTGAGGTAGTGGGGAATGTGAGCACACGCTGTAGGCTATCCCCACTTTGGCGCTGTGCGTACTATTTTGTCCGACTTCGCCGTTAAAGGGTTAAAGTGGCTATTTTAGGGTAACATCAACTTCTAGGTCAAATCGGGGCAAAAAATTAACATTATTTTAACATGAACTTCAACGTCAGATTACGACAATAAATGAACATGAGCTTAACGTCAGCTCTCAGCCACTTTAACTTGGAATTGACTGTCATTTGACATTGAAATTTGCTGCCCGAATTTTCTGAAAATTTGACAGCAAAAGTGAGAAAGAAAAATTAGCGTTTAATTTTTCCTCAATTTTGAGGTGAATTTTTACTAGAAAAAAAACCGGTAATGTTCATTCTTACCATTACAGAAGGTAAGCAAATTCATATATAAAATTGTCTACAATTTGACGGTAAAAAATACTTAACAATTTTTTAAGTCAAATTAACAATAAATTGATATAAAATTTGCCTGAAAATTGACAACTTTTTTCTAGTCAACTTTTAAAGTGAATTTGCATTCTAATTCGGGTAGTAAATTTACGTCAAATTGAATAGCAAGTTTTATGAAATTGTCGTAAAAAAACGGAAAATCCCGAAGTTGATGGACATTTGACGAAAAATTCAAGAAATCTTTTGTAAATAAACTTTTGCTGAAGCAAACCGTGCTATTAGGGTAACTTAACTGTCAGGTTTGTTGTGATTCGTGTGACAGATGCCCCTAGTAACATTTATTTTGAAAATAGAGTCCCTAGCCGTTTAGTTGGAGGGGATACCATTGCTTTCCTATAAGCGCCACTTCACGAGTCGTCATGGAACCGAAAAGACAAAATCAACATCGCCATCTATGGAAAACGAATTAAATCCTCCTTGTCACAAATAGGCACAACCCCTGATAGTCAAATTGGCGATAAACTGCCCTAATAGCACAGTTTGCTTGAGCAAAAGTTTACTGTACAAAAGTTTCGTTGAATTTTACGTCAAATGTCCATCAACTTCGGACTTTTTAGTTTTTTACGACAACTTGCATGAAACTCGCTATTGGGAACTGACAGAGGCGTGGCCTAAAAAACATGGCGGACGATGGGTTACACTTTCAAATACGTAACCCATTTTATAATAGGACTTATAAATAAAATGTTACTAAATTCATCAGTTATCTTATCTTGGACGGGTAAGAACCCAAAACAAAAAATTATATATGACGCAGAACGAAATTTATCCGTTGGTTATTTGCAAATGTGTGAAATAAACCGCGAAAAAAGCGATAAAAATATAACCGTAGTTACCGCGCTTTCCATCCAAACGAGTCATATAAAAGAAAAATCCCATAAATCAATGCTAAAATATCTAAAAGTGGAAAAATAATTTCAATAACTTGTTCTTGTAATAAAATGTTTATTTATTTAAAAGACTATAAGAATCATATTTTCAGTTTTTAATGTTTAGGTTAAACTTTACAAACGTACCTGGCAATATCAAATAATCTTTTTTTTTGGAATGTAAAGAGCAAGCTTTCATGTGAGGAGTAATTTCATTTATTCTTAAATAACTTTTTCCTCACTTCTAATTTATTAACTTTTTCAAAATTACCAAAATAATTTTCTAATAGTACTGAACCACCAGCCTTTAGAAATTTACGGAAAACCACGTTTAAATTTTTATTTGCTTTACTCTGACAATCTCTAACTACACAGCATACTAAACTTTTTGTCTTTTCACATTCTATGAATATTCCAACTTCCATTGTAATATTTATTTCTTGATAATTTCTTTTAAAAAAATAATTTCTTGTGTTTACAGCATGCATTTACTGTATGTATATTTACTCGACTTTTGTAACCCATCATTAGTTTGATTTTTTACCACCAGACTGCGTGACCCTGTTTATCAGCTCCCAAAGTGACCAAGAGGATAAATTTTTTTCCAGAAATGACGAGGAAGATTCAATTCGTTTTCCATAGATGGCGATGCGGATTTTATCTTTTTGGTTCCATGACGACTCGTAAAGTGGCGCTTATGCGAAAGCAATGGTATCCGTTGGAGGGGACCGAAGTTACGTTGAAATCCCCGATCGTAAAAAAACAAAAGAGAGTGAATGAAAAAATTAGAAAAGGAGAAAAATAAAAAAAAAACGATTGTGACTGTTTGGTGGTACATTTTGTCAAACAGTATCTGACATATTAAATCCTCCATTCATTATTTATATCTTGTTTGTACTAAAAATACACTTAATCTGTTATTGACTTAATAAGAATAAATTAATGAGCGATACAACAAAATATATAAAAATGTGTCAACTACATTTGAGACAAAGTTTGACTTATCTAAAAGCTCCGCGGACAATGTATATTTCTTTATTATTTAATAGTCATATTAATGCGCGCACAATAAAAACAACTTTATTATAAGTTATTATATTGTTTTTTTAAATATATCAATGCAATTAAAGGGAATTTATGAATGAATGAATTTTTAGCAGTGTTTTTGTGTATATTAGTCACTGATCAGATTATAAGATAGAATGAAATTGGTTATGGTGTCTTGTAAAAGTCATAAACTTTTTTTACAATTATACGTAAATGTATAGATAAATTTTACTAGTATTATAAATTATTAATACCCGTATAAAAAAATATTTTAGAGAAATTATGATAGCGATCAGTTGTTAGTATTCGTGTGTTTATTTTGAATCAGTAATAAAAATAATATTAAACATATCATTTGCGACGTTTATACTTAATAAGTATTCAGTGTGAATTAAGAATAAATTTAAACTTGATGAAGGTATTGGACTTCAATCACAGGATGGTGATTCGGTAAGAAAATTATAAGTTTATATTTTTAATTTTGTTGAATATTATACTCTCTTACTAATTTTTAATTTTTTTTCTTAGATCTGATGGAGATGGTACTGAAAGCCCATTACTTGAAGAAGAGACCAATTCAGTTGACTCACCCCTAAGCCCAAATAGTAAACTTAATCATACTCGCCCCTACATAAGTCCTCACGGAAGCCATACTCATCATCATGATAATACTAAAGCTCCTACTAAATATGGAGAGTTAGTCATCTTAGGGTAATGTATTCTATGAAAAAATTTGTAAATTTAAGTCTTTTGAACTTTCCGCTAAGAAAACTGAAAATTTGAAGTAATAAAGTTATTAGTTTTGGTCCGATTTTCGAAAACTGAGTTTTCAACAGATCTCAATGTTTTGAGATCCTAGAAAGCCATCCTTACACTTAAAAATTTTTTTCAACTTCCCGCTAAGAAAATTGCAAATTTTCAAAAATTCGGGAAGTTATTGGTTTCACTCCGATTTTTGAAAATCGAAATGCCAATAGATGTCGACGTTTTGAGGTCCTAGGAAGCTATTCTGACTAATTTCACAATGATGTCCGAGTGTATGTATGTATGTATGTACGTATGTAAATATTCTGTAACTTTTGAACGGATGAACCGATTTTGAACTTTAAGGTGTCATTCGACGCGGCTTTTTATTTACTATAAACACTGAAAATTTGAGCTTAATCGGTGGGGTATGTTCGGAGATATTTCAAAAATAAAATTTTTTCAAAAATGTTTTTTTTGAATAACTTTTAATTCGCTGAGTGGATTGATCCCAAAATCTAATCAGCTCTTGAACTTCGTAAGCCGCGTCGAATGCCGCCTCAAAAATCAAAATCGGTTTATTTGTTCGAGAGAAACCGTTAACGAAAGAATTAAAAAAAAAATTTTCTTTTAGTATTTTGAAAATTTCTCAAAAATGGCTCGATAAATCAATTTTAAAATTTCATCAGTTGTAGAACTCAATAAAACGCGTCGATTGCCACCTTAAACGTCTCAATCGGTTTATTCGTTCGAGAGATATCGTTGTAGAAAAAATGGTAAAAAACGTTATTTTTCGAAAATAAACGCATACAAAAGTATTTTCGAGCTCGAAGAGCTCGAAAATGTATCCATAGGTTGCGTAACAACATATCCGCGACAAAATAACCACACGACAAAATATCCGCGGAAATAATATCTACAGACAGAATATCCTCAAAATGAACATATCAAAGATATGAATTCATAAGATCAAAATTTTCATAGATAACATAACAGTAGATGAAAGTTATTAAAATGATATTTTATTAACATTTATCTTCAATTCATCGAATACTTTTATGCGAAAATACACATGATTGATACATACATAAAAAAAGTGTGAATTATAGCGCTCTTTTTTCACGAATTTTGTGTATGTGAATTACAAAAATATACCCACTCATAAAATGATGTGAAAGATAGCGCCCTTTTTCCAAGAATTTTTTGTATGTGCAAGAAAATATCTACGGACAGAATATCCTGGAAACGGACGTAACAAAGGGATGAATTCATCTTATCAAACTTTTCATACTTAAAATAACAGTAAAAGAAAGTTATTAAAATCATATTTTTTGAAACATTTATTATTTTATTTATCAAATACTTAATACAAAATTACATATGATTATAATAATAAGTCTTATTATCATTGAATTTTTTTAGGGACATTTTGTCTACAGATTTTTTGTCCGCGGATATTTTGTCATGTGGTTATTTTGTCGTGTGGTTATTTTGTCTGCGGATATTTTTTTGCGGATATTTTGTCGCAGATATTTTGTCCGCGGATATTTAAGCGTGTCACCGTATCCATAACAATTTTTCGAAATAAGTCCATGACAGCGAATCTCTGGAGGTGCCTCATTAGGGGGAGGGGGGGGGGGTAAGGTTAATTTGTACAAAAAAAGACATCTTTTTGAGAATTTTTTGTAACGATTCAGTTAAAATCGCTTTATTTGAACCAATGGTACATTAAAGTATGGTGTTCGAAGATTATTTTGTGAAATTTTCACGAAGAAATATTAAAAAATACGGTAATGGCATGAATTACTCGGACGCGTCTCAGAAAAAAGTAGGATCGCGGTGCCCCTCATAACTTTTTGCTGGATCATCTAAAATTAAGGGTTCAAAATTTTTTTATTAGATAATAATTTCCCCAGGTAATGCTGAGAGGGTTTTGCAAAATTTTAATTTGTTACTTTTTTGGAACACTTGAGCGGAAAAACACGATTTTTTAGCGAAAAAATTGACTTATTTTGTTATTAAAAAATACGAATTATTGATAAATTTTAAAAAAGCTCTTCAGCGTTACCTCGCAAATTATGTACAGAAATAGTGTTCAAAATTTCAAAAGGATCGGTGCAGAAGTTTTTAAGTTATGATGGGCACCGGACTTTGAAAACGTGAGTTGTGGAAAAAACGCTTTAAAATTATAAACACTAAAAAAAACCATTTGGCAGCCGAAATGGAAGTAGATTTCTCATTATTTGATTATTTCAACCTTTCAAATAAACATTAATAACAAAATAAATTTTTTTTGATATCCTTAGATATTCTCAAGGTTATAGAGCAAAAAGAAACTGGCAAAAAATTTAAAGTTGAATGCGAAAAATTTAAGAATTGAAATTAGAAAATTAAAAAAACTATTGGAATGGTAAGTTGAATAACGAAAATAAATATTAAAGAGAATCAAATTATCTACGAAAAAGTATTCTGTTCTTGTTACTATAGGATTAATAGTTGATACGAAATTGAATAAAATAATTTGAGTTAGAATTTTAATCATGATAGATCTAAGTGTCATACAAGAAATCAGTCATACAAACCGTCAATCAAACAAAATTGAATATATACACGCGAATTGAAGTATTTAGATTTTATGAGTATTACACAGCAATAATATAAATTCAATCAGTTTCATAAATTTACTAATAAATACAATAGTTAGGATTCTGAGGAATCCATTGAAAGTAGGAGAACCAATGCAATAAAAAAATTTCATTTGATGAGTCGTAAGATAAGAAATTTCATTGGTCTAGACACGAATATAGGAATGAAAATGAAAGCTTATTTGAAGAGTTTTGAGATGAATTTTATACAAAGCCGAAAAGTTATAACATTCAAATAATATTGAAGAATGAATAAGTAAAAATATGAATTTTTGACATTCTGAAAATTTTGGGTTGCTATAACTCCTAAACTAATCGACCGATTGAGCTCATTTTTCGACTCGATCAAGGTAGTCACTTACAGAATACGTATACCAAGTTTCAAAGCGATTGGTTTAAGACTGTGGTAATAATCGAAGTGATAACCTTCATAAAATTATTTTTTATAATATTTTGTAAATTTCTAAAACCATTTTTCGATCAGAAAAAGTGGTCAAATCAATGAGCTGCATAGTGAAAATTGAAGGCAATCGAGCGAGCTTTCAGATCGAACAAACAAAAATAAGCTATCTCTTTTCGTTTAAAAGTTACATCCGGTTGAATCTGTAAACAATTTTTAACTTCCCGCTTAGAAAATCGGTGATTTTAAAAAATTTTGGGAAGATTGTTTTCACCCTGATTTTTGAAAATCGAGTTTTCATCAGATGTCGATATTTTGAGGTCCTAGGAAGCTATCCTGACTATCTTCAGAATGATGTCCGAGTGTATGTATATATGTGTGTGACAGGTCTATGATTTTTCAACTAATGAATCGATTTGGATGTTTAAGGCGGCAATCGAAAGAGCTGATTGGCCATTAACTTTCCTGAAGATTTCAGATCATTTGATCAAGTAGACTCGAAAATATTGGCGAATTACGAAAAAAAAAAATTTTTTTTTTTAGTTTTTTATTGATTTCTCAGAAACGAATTTCACGATCGACGCCAAAATCTAATCAGCTCTAGAACTTAATAAAGCGCGCCCATTGTCACCTTAAATGTCAAAATCGGTTCATTAGCTCAAAGAATATCAGCGTTGAAAAGTTAAAACGATAACATTCTATGTTATTTTTTCTAGATAAATCAAAATGTACTGTACTAAACTGTGTCTAAAATCTCACAAACTTTCCCTCTTTATAGTTTCTTTTGATCATCATATAATGCCATCAAACTTGTTCTTTAGTTTAAGCCATATCATCAATGAAAAAATCGAAAAAACGCAGTTTTTATTGATTTTCTCGGATATTTTATATATTATTGCTCTGACCTAAGCCAAAATTTATTTAAATCTTCATTTCGATCTCTGACATTGATTTCTGCCTCAATACATTTATTTTATTGAACATGATCGGAAATTAAAATTTAAAAACTGCTTGTTCATTAATGTTTTTCGATTCTTAAACTTTTGAACTTTGACATAAAGCTTAACTTGTTAGAGTTTGAAAAACTCATAAAAAAACATTCGCATGCAATAAGATTTTCGAGCTCGAAAAGCTCGAAAACATAGTCACATTAATACTTTCGAGATCCTTGAGCTCGAAAACAGCGGGAAGTTTTGGGGCTGGCCCGCAGGACTAAGCGACGCCCGGATTTTTTTTATATAACTGTCTTAAGTTAACATGTTTTTATTTCTATAGATATAATGGGTTTTTACCACCTGGAGACCGTGGAAGACGTAGAAGTAAATTTGTATTGTACAAACGACCAGTTGCAAACGGAGTGAAACGAAGTAAACATTACGTTGTAAAAACTCCTCACAACTCTCAAGCCGTATTAAATGTTAAGCAGCATTCTATTTCTTACACTCTTTCTCGGACACAAGCAGTGATTGTCGAGTATACAGAAGATGACTCAACAGACATGTTTCAGGTACGTTTAAATACATTTTTATTTATATCATTTTTTTGACCATAAGATCAAAATCTCTTTTGGTCGTCAGAAAAAATATTACATTTTTTAAAGAGTTATGAGAGTTAAGTCGAAATAATGAGATCAATTTAAAATTTTTAAGATCGATAAAAATATATTTAATACGTGTTGTGTTAAAATTTCAGAGACCTAGAGTTCATAGTTTGCTTATAAAACGAGATTAAATAAAGGCCATGTAACATTGTAATGATATACCAAATCTCTCACTTCCTCTTGTTTTAATAAACTTCATGATGAAAAAATAGTGAGAAAGCTTGGAAAAACCCAGTGTATAAAAAAAAAATTTTTTGGCTGTGTGAATAACAGTTCAACTGTAGTAGTGCATGCATGCGCCCCCTTGTACTATTTTTCTGTCCATTTTCAACTAAACAGGATAGCACTCTCTCACTTTAAGGGGAGTCAGGGTTTTAAGCCTGAAAAAAAAAAAAACCTTTTTTTGCGAATTTTTTCAGCTATATGAATAAAGCAAATTAATTTGAACTTTTTGTACATTGTTAAGTGTCATTTCAAGAGCGCTTCCGGAAATTTGCGGTGATTACTGTATCTCAGCTGAAAATTATCTACCATTTGTCACGAGGTTTTCACCATTTTGGGGGTTGAAAACCCCCTCAATGTAACAAAAAACTCAAACTCAAGGTTGGAGAGAGGTATTTTATATGTCGAAAGTGTGTACCAAGTTTGAAATAACTCGGTGATGTGGTTTTCAAATGGTAGTGATCACAGACTTTGAAAAAGAAGTTTCGAGAACAATACGTTTGAAGTTTTAGAGGAAGAAAGTCAAAAAAAAACGATTTTTCAAAAGTGCGAAACCCTCCCCCCCCTCCTTCAGGCAAAGACGTACGATTCAAATTAAGAGTAGGGACTCGAGTCCATTGGGAAAGAGTTAATTAATCGACCGAATTTGTTCATCTTTGAATGTAAATAAAGTAATTGCCCAAAAAATAAGTGTACGAAATTTTATTGAGATTCGATAAGGACTGTTGGCACTATCGCAATGATTAGGTGCGTTATATTCATAATAGGTCATATATACACTTTTGGAACGTCGTAATTAATAAAAGGCATACTTTTAAATAATAAAACAGTAGTGAAATCGAAAAATTATTTTATTAACTTCAAGAAAGATTCAAGGGAATTGGAGTATAATGCATAAGTTATCAGGAGTTGAAATCGAGAAAGATGTTTTTTTCTTTATCTAAAAAAATTTTTAAAGCCTACAAATTATTAGACAGAATAGTCAAAATGTTAAGTTTAAGGTAAAAAATTGAAACTTATTATACTAGCTTTAAAATACATTCAGTTAAAACTATCTATGAATTTTAGTTTTAAAGTTATATGAACCTTAATAGTACAAAGATGAATTGTGTAAAAAATGGGTAATTTTTAAACAGTTCCAACTTGTAAAGTAAATAAACTATTCAGTCCATCTTAGAACTCAATCAAGATAATCGCTTATAGAATGAGTATCAAAAATTTCATTAAGATCCGATAAGAATTGTAGGCGCCCTGCTGTTGACTAGCCTGGTTATATCCCTGGTGGAACCGAATTACTAATTCACGGTAAATTACGGCAGTCCTACCGTTAACCACGGTATAGCGTTACTGTATTTTGCAGTTTTATGTTAGGTTACGATACTTTTATTGTAAAAATACAGTACTTTGAAAGTTAAATTTGATCGTCTAAGTCGGTTACAATTAACAAAATAACAGAAAGCAATAAATAAGAAACTCTAACTTAAGCATAGTAACCATTCCTGTGCTGGACAGGAACTGTTGCTTTCAGTCATATGTCTGGCTACTGTTTAGCGGGAACTAATGTTGCAAACAGTAGTCAGACATGTGATTGAAAGCAACAGTTCCTGTCCAGCACAGGAATTGTTACTATGCTGAACGATAATGAAACGCATTTTTCCGGAGGAGTCTTTCGTATCTCCACACAGGACCTATATCTATTTTATATAGTAACACATCGATTGCTGAAAGGAACCTGTATTATTTGGAAAGCGAATGGTGACTGTGAACACGATAACCAGTCATGTTTTCGACATAATGTGTAACATAGTAATGGTTGCAATGGTGGATCGTATTCAGTCGTATGCAAAAACGACCCATTCCTATTATAACGAGAACTAGTAATGTGCTAAGATTAATTTTTACATACTTTACGATCATTCTTGTGTAGCACAGTAACCATTCCTATCTATTTTTTTCCGTGTAGTATTAATTACCATTATTTCATTATATTTTATGGCTAATGTATTGAAATAAAGATTTATGATACATTTCAATAATTAAATACAATATTTTTGGTTCTATTCAAAATTTCCCTTAACTAGGCATTATTACCCGCCGCTACCTTATTTATTTATGAAACAATTGGTAGACGTGGCATTAAACGTTCTTCTAAGGTGATGTTCGCGGTGACTACCTTCTGTTACTGAATAGTCGTCTTGTAAAATACGACAAATCTGACAAATTGTTACAGCGATTAGAGTATGAAATCGTTTACTACCGAGCTGTGTAAATATACTGACATTCCCGAGTCGAAATCTAAGGTCTGTTTTGACCGTAAATTTTTCTCGACTTAATTCCAGAAAAATTTACGGTAAAAACAGACCTTAAGCTATTGGGTACTGTATCAGCGTACGTCTGGTTTAATCGTAACTCAGGGAGTTTTGTCCCAATCTTCCGAGTTTACGGTGAAACCAGACGTTGAATAATCATAATATTAAATATAATAATAACAATAATAATGTTAATATTATTTCAGATCGGAGGGCGCGGGTTCGAATCCTACTCAGGCCCATTATTTATTTTTTTTTTTTTTAATAATATTACTATTATTATTAATAATAGCAATAAAAATAGTAATTATTTATTATAAAAAAAGTAAAGAAAATAAAAATGCGTCAACACGTTAGAAGCGACAGCATTGTTTTAATTATGAAATCATAATTATTATAAAATTATAAATACAGAATGAAATAATTAAATTTGAATCAAATACAAAAAAAAAACCTAACATAGAAATATTTTTATTCTGAAGTTCGAGGAACTTCCGAAGCTAGGATCTGAAAGAGGCAGGATATCTACTAGATTCTAGGACTTAGTACACTCATGCTATTAATTAAATTAAAATTACCGAAGAAAGAAATGATCGACGAAAAATCACAACTCCCGGGATTCGAACTTATCACCTAACGCTCGCCAGACCTATGCAATAACCGCAACACTACGCAACCACTATGCAAGCGAAATCTTTAGTTAGCCCATATAACCGAGTCGTAAGCCACGCCTCTACAAATGACAGTTGATTGGGTCGATTATTTAAGAGAGAGATCTTAGCCAAAAACGCGGGATTTTTAGAAAAAAAAAAAAAAAAAAAAAAAAATTAAACTGAAAATAAGAATTAAAAAAAAAAACATAATTAATAATAAAAAAAAGGAATCGAAAAATTCATAATTAAAAAAAAACTGATGTTATTAAATAAAAATTAAATAAAAGTAATAATTAAAAATAAAATGAGCGATTGAGGTGTGCACTCTTGAATTTTCTAACTTTTTTAGTTTTTAGTATTGAGTATAGATAGTATCTCCGGATATTATCATAATTATTGAATTGGGAAGAATCTTATAAAATAATATTATTAATATTAATAATAATTGTTTTATTATTAATATAATTTTTTATAATTGTTTTAATATATTAAAATAATGATTTATTAATTTATTATTATTATTATTATATAAAAAAATAAAAAAGTGACTCAAAGTAAGACTCGAACCCGCGTCCGTAGATTTCAAAGACTATTTGCATACTCATTTTTATTGTCCTTACTATGATTATTATTATTATTCTACGTCTGGTTTCGTTGTAAAACGGTGTTGGAAAAATAATAACAATAATAACTATTTGGATAACATTTACGGTCAAAACAGATCTCAGAAGGCCTGTTTTAACCGTACTTTCTATCCAGGCTGTCTTCTACGGTCAAAACAGGCGTAGTCTAAGGCGGTAAATCGAACTTCAAAGGGTTTGGAAATTTCTACGGTTAAAACAGTTCTTATATTTCGACTCGGGTTTATTGAGTTCAGAAACTCCATTGTTTTTTTTAAGCATGAAATTAATGAATGGTTATATATTGTAATTGATATTTATAATGTAAATTGGTGAACTTTAAATTGAGTATTAGATATTATAATTGTAGAAATGAACACAGAATATTCATGAACGCTATCGCTATCATTATTTTTACTACCAATATTTAGATTAAGGATTGATGTGATAGAAACGTTTAACATAATGTATAATTATATTGTGTATATTTTGTATTTCGGCTTTTGACGGCCGCAAGTTTCGACTTGATGGCCAAATAAATCTGATTATCTATCTATCTATTGAAAAATTTTTTAGATTGGTCGATCATCGGAGCCACCAATAGACTTCGTTGTGATGGATACTTATCCAGCTACAGAAAGTGGTCCAAGCAATGAAAGTCGAATAGCCCAAAGTACAATAAGTAGATTTGCATGTCGCATACTGACTGACCGAGTTAATCCAGCAATCACTAGAATCTACGCAGCTGGTTTTGATAGTTCCAGAAATATTTTTCTAGGAGTATGTATTTTTAGTTAAATAATATACAATTTATAAAATAGTATGTACGCAGAAGTATATATTCCTGTGTATAACAATTAGGAAAAGGCAACAAAATGGCAGGAAAATCGTGAAATTGATGGGCTGACAACTAATGGAATATTAATAATGCATCCTCGTGGTCCTTTTTGTGGTGGAGAAGCTCAATGTGGTTCATGGAGAGAAATAAGCGTCGGAGGTGGAGTATTTTCCTTGCGTGAAAGTAGAAGTGCTCAGCAAAAGGGCAACGTCGTTGATGATGAAGATAATGTCCTCAAAGACGGAACTCTTATTGATCTTTGTGGCGCTACTTTACTTTGGAGATCAGCAGAAGGTCTTGCTAAATCACCGGTCAGTTATTTTTTTTTAATGCATACTTCTGTTCATGGTGTTCAACTAATATTAAGTTTATTTAAAATTTTATAATTTATTTCAGACTAAACATGATTTAGAAGAATTAGTAGATGCCATCAATGCCGGTAGACCTCAGTGTCCAGTTGGGTTAAATACTCTTGTAATACCCAGAAAGGCAGCATCAGATTCTGCGCAGCAGCAACCTTATGTCTACCTTAAATGTGGTCACGTGCAAGGTTATCATGATTGGGGCCAAGAAAAAGACAAAGCAACTAGAAGGTGTCCAATGTGTTTAATTGCTGGTCCGATCGTTAAGTTATGCATGGGCATTGAGCCAGCATTTTATGTTGATAGAGGACCACCAACTTATGCATTTAATCCTTGTGGACACATGGCTACTGAAAAAACCGTAAAGTTGGTATTCAATGGAACACTCATCGTGAAAAACGTTTTTTTTTTTTTTCATTCAGAAAGTTTTGATCATTTGAATATTTCTTTCAGATACTGGGAAAAAGTAGCTATCCCTCATGGTACGAATGGATATATAGCCATATGTCCATTTTGTGCAATACCATTAGAAGGAGCACCAGGCTATGTAAAATTAATATTTCAAGATAATGTTGACTAAATAACAGACTTAACAGCTTTTGACATTAATGTATAACTGTGTTAAGAGTAAAAACGTTTTAATCATTGTAACTTTTTATACAATATAATGTATGATCCCAAATAGACTGTGAAAAAATTTGCGTATCATCGTTATTGGTTCCCGAGTAAAAAAATTTATATAAAATTAGTTTCCTTCGAGCTCACAACGTCAACAAAATTAATGTAACGGAATCGTTAAGTCCCCCTCCGTTTGACGGGAAGCCGATTCCTCACCTTATTGGGCATACTCGCGCTGCGTAAACCCTATTTCTGTATTCTGACTCCACCATATATTATAAAAGCGAAATATGAGCATAAGTTCATATTAGCTTACCCTTTTGCCATGCATGTGAATGCCTCACCAACAGCCACCACGAGTCGGACCTCACTTGAACCTAAACCTCCCATCTCAAGAAATAGAGAGACTCTGGTCGAAGTGGGGCTTGGAATGGGTCCCCATTATATCAATTCCCTGTGTTACATTTTCGCTGCACAATGTTGATGTTCAGCTCAGCTAGATTTGTAATATTTCTAGGTATTGGGTTCTCGACAGCAAATCACTTCATGGTGACCCGAAATAACAGGTGTTGTATCAAGATATAACAATAACTTTATTCACAAATGATAGTTATAGATTTTAGAAGTTGAAAGTATATACTTATGATACAAATTAAATATATTCAGTAGGCAAACTTACAGAAGATATGATTATGGACTCGATAGTTTTTATAAATTCTGGTGTAACTGAGTCTAATCTGACAGTGAAATTAAACGAGTGTTAAGAGCTAAGAGGCTGTCTTGAGAGCGATGCTGCTCACTGAGCAAGGGTTTATATAAGGTATTCTAATCACCACAAATAGTGGGATGAGAATTATTAAGTGGGGTTAAATTGTTGATCAGAGTTCACACTCATTGGTCATTGAACTCGTCATTGCTTATCAGCGCGAGGCGATTGGGCATAAGACCCATGCGTCGAGCGCGAGAAGGGATTTAATCCTCGGCTGATGTAAATTTCTAAGAAAAGTTATTTATTTGAAAGTCAAAGTCCCTTTTCATATCATCTGGGTTTGTTACAAATTATTACTAACAGTTTATACAGCTGTGTTTTAAAATGATTAAATTATCTTCAGTTGAATATACTTTAAGATTAAAATGAAAAATGTTCCCATACGTGGGATTAAGTACATCCGGTGATTGGTTTATTATTTGGTTATTGATTTGAAAAATATACGTATGTTAAAGATATTCTTATAATATACAATTCAAATGATAGAATAGTTCTTATGATATATAATATACTCTTACGTTATTATAATTATCTACTTGAGGTACTCTAATTGTTGGTAATTAGAGTTCCTTATTTTGGAAATAGACTATAGGTCGGTAAAATAATCTAGTGAGCTGAGAACAGGCCCTGCTTGACAGCCAGGATATAACACCCTGTATTCGTCTACAGATTGCTTATGGTTAGTGGTGGGATGCAATTTTTCCCCATACATATACGGGTTTCCTCCACTTATAAGCACTAAGATTTTCAGACAAGCTATCATACACACTTGCCCTCATCCATCACCTAGAGTTCTCTTATCTCCGAGTCGTTGCGAACACCATGATATTTTGAGACACAAAGTAGCGGAGTGTGGACCACTCGGGATCAAAACGTCGACATCTGATGAATATTTCCAATAATTAATGTTTTTGATCAAAGAAATAAGGTTTGTCGCTAAAAAAAAACTTTTTGAATTTGAAGAAATTATTGAAAACCGAAGGATCGCTCATCATGCGATTTTTAGCGAAAACAATAAATTTAAGGCTTCAGAGCACTAAAAAAGAAAAATCGCAGAGCTTAGAATTATTCCAGAACCGTGCATGATAAAAAATTTTGAAGTCCAGATCCCTTGATTTCTGCGACTAGTATATTTATTGTTATTATTAATTTGTTGTAAATATAAAGGGTTAAGTGAAAAAAATCAAAGTTTAAGTTCGAAAAGAAATTATATGTACCTTCGGTTAGCGTTAAAGTAAAAGAATTATAATATTAAAAAATTTGGAATCCTGTGAAACTAAAAAGGGTAGGATTGACTGCCAAATGTGAAAAAGAATTTTAGAAAAATTAATATTATAGATTCATGTTTTAGTTACAAAAATCGAGAAGCTTTATTTTAAATATTCAAGGGTCGCTCGAAAACGTCCAAGAGACATTCACAACTCTTGATCGAGGTTTAAATATTTAAATTTTGGGCTTACATTTTCAGCGTAATCATGATTTCACAAATATAAACTATTGCTGCAACGAGAAAGAAACAAATTTGAAATAAGAAATTCAAATTTCGATAATATTTGATATTTTCAAAATTCGTGAGTGACCTCTTGAAAATTTTTTATCGAGCTGATTTTCGAAGAGACTTCTTAAACCATCTTATACCAACAAATCTTCATGAGGAACTCGAAAAAAAAATAATAGTCGGTTTTTTTTGGTTACCCTAATACATACACACATATAGACACTCGGAAACCCATTTAAAAATAGTCAGGATGTTATCCTAGGACCTCAAAATTCCGAGATGTGTTGAAAACACGGTTTTTGAAAATCGGACCAAAACCAATAACTTAATTTTTCTGAAAATTTTCAATTTTCTCAGCGGGAACCCTAGTAACACGTATTTGAGCAAGATTCTGGAGTAAGTATCTTGAGCAAGACCCCTGCTGCTAGTGTCTTTTTCTACATATGTGTCTTTCGCAAGATCGTGTATCAAGAAACCTATGTCAAGATTTATTTACGTCTTGCACATGATATCGTACGCAAAAATATTAAAGATATCTTGAATACGTGCAATGACACAGTGTCTGACGCATTTCTTGCACCAGTCACTTACAGTAGAGTAAGATCACGTCAAGTGGACCCCCCATTTTCCACTTGATCATGAAAATTAAGTTTATGTATTTTTTTCTTATGTAGTCACTATGAAAAATTAAACCCTCAAACGATTTTTCAAAATTTTCATTTTAACAACAATTTTTTTTACAATGAAAATTTTAAGTACTTTTAATTAAAAAATAGATTCCAAAACAACCGTTAAAGATAAATTAATGAAATTTTCAGGATTTATTGTCAAATATCTATATTTTATAAAAATATTGATAGCTTGAAATAATTTATTTATTATCCTATTGTTAATTAACTTTTAAGTAAACAAATGAAAATTTCATTGACTTCTCAGTCAACAAATGAAGTTTTTTTTCATGGGTTACATGCATTATTTATTAAAGTTTAAGATCCCGAAAGAAAATTTCACTGCCGGCGATTAGTTTAAACAATATGAATTTATTTATCACCGCACGCCGGTCGCTGAACGCTCTCAATACAGTGCGCGGCCGAGCTTCTCAGGCTCTATTGCAGCTTTGGTCCGTCATAATTCAAAGTAATATTTAAAAATATTATAACTGAACAAATTTTTTTTTTTTTTTTTTAACAATATCATGAATAATACAACAAAATAATTTTTTATTATTAAACTGAAACAGGGAAAACTAACTAATAATTAAACTTAATTATTAATTAATAATAATTTTTATTTTTTAATAATTTATAAATTATTATTAAGTAATTATAGATACACTAATTATTCATTAAACAATAATCAGGAGAAACTAACTAATAATTGAACAATTAAACTTAATTATTAGTTAGTTTCTCCTGATTATTGTTTAATGAATAATTAATGTATCTATAATTACTTAATAATAATTTATAAATTATTAAAAAATAAAAATTATTATTAATTAATAATTAAGTTTAATTATTAGTTAGTTTTCCCTGTTTCAGTTTAATAATAAAAAATTATTTTGTTGTATTATTCATGATATTGTTAAAAAAAAAAAATTTGTTCAGTTATAATATTTTTAAATATTACTTTGAATTATGACGGACCAAAGCTGCAATAGAGCCTGAGAAGCTCGGCCGCGCACTGTATTGAGAGCGTTCAGCGACCGGCGTGCGGTGATAAATAAATTCATATTGTTTAAACTAATCGCCGGCAGTGAAATTTTCTTTCGGGATCTTAAACTTTAATAAATAATGCATGTAACCCATGAAAAAACTTCATTTGTTGACTGAGAAGTCAATGAAATTTTCATTTGTTTACTTAAAAGTTAATTAACAATAGGATAATAAATAAATTATTTCAAGCTATCAATATTTTTATAAAATATAGATATTTGACAATAAATCCTGAAAATTTCATTAATTTATCTTTAACGGTTGTTTTGGAATCTATTTTTTAATTAAAAGTACTCAAAATTTTCATTGTAAAAAAAATTGTTGTTAAAATGAAAATTTTGAAAAATCGTTTGAGGGTTTAATTTTTCATAGTGACTACATAAGAAAAAAATACATAAACTTAATTTTCATGATCAAGTGGAAAATGGGGGGTCCACTTGACGTGATCTTACTCAGTAGGTACTTTCGCGTGGCCTGCTCAAGACTCACGGTCAATTTTGAGCCTTGAGCAGATCTTGAGCAAGCCACGCGCAACTATTTTCAACCATAGTCTTCCTCTAGAATTGAGTTATAATCTGGTATGAATTTCTGATATAAAGCTTGCACTACCTGCTATTGAAATCTGGTCACAAGTATCTGCAGCAAGACATACATAGAAAAAGACACTAACCTCTATCGAACTTGAGACCAGGCTTGCTCAAGCCTTGAACAAGATTGTTATATATGTTATATATATATATATATATGTGGGAAGTTGAAAAAATATGAAAAAAGGTCGACTGTTATTGTTTTTGCAGCAATCAATTGGTATGTTACACATCAAAGAAGGAAAGTAGGACATTCTAACCTATATTTCAATGATCTCTTATATATTTAAAAATAATAATGAATAAAATAAAAAGTGTCATCGATACTAGCAGTTTTGGTAATTAAATTTTTTCCACGTCTTCAGCTACACGGCGGATTAAATTTTCTGTATGAGTTTTTGTCTCTAATATTAGATGTCTATCTGAACCTTGCAATTGAAGTGTATAAAATTGATAAAATTAACATAAAATCATGCTAATTTTCAAAAATAAATTTTTCTAATAATTATAAGTAATTTTATATAATACCGTAAGATGGACGGTGGCGATAGAAAGGTCCACCTAAGAGTTACAAATAATTTTTGAACTCTTGTAATAGTGAAAATCAGCATATTCATGGTATTTCAGTATTTTTAATGTGTGCAACAGCTCACTTAACATTTTGGTGCAAGTAGTTTGGATGGTATCTGCCTCCTTCTACTAGTATAGTGTCTGGCTGAAGCCCGCAACACTGTTTTACGCCGGCGCGTACTAGTAAGAGATGTAGTCTAAAGCAAAAGTGCATTAATATAGCCTTACTGATGAGTCCGTTAACGTACTTAAGACGAAACTACACACATTATGGCAAACTGGGATATATCTTAAGGTTGGTGGTTGATTTAAGAGTCAGTACATTGAATAATAAGAAAGTTATGTCATTTGGTGCAATATAGGAGGGAACATTGAAAAATATTAAAAAGAAATTAATATATCATGTTTATAGCCTTATTACGAACACCTGAATATTGACGCTTATTTTATACTTAATAAGGGTTTTGCTAATTTAAACATAGGTGAGCCCCACTTCTAAACACTTACCACAGTTTTAGATAAATATAAATGATTAAATAAAATTTGATAGTAAACATGCACGTAAATAAAAAAATGTTCCAATTTACTAAATTTTTTTTATTAAAAAGTAATATCAAAATTTTTGTCGGTGGGATGATTGTGTTTTTTTCAATTTTTTTAATGCACATTTTGCCGCTGTACATTTTGCAATTCTATAATTCCTGCCAATCCCTTTGAATGAACCTTTGCCAAAAACATCTACTGTTACTCGTACTCGACGACCATCAGTTAATTTTTCCGGCTTGCCGAATTTAGCGGTTTCAGGCTCTAATTCTAATAGCTCTCGGATTGGAGATTTTGGAACATTCGTACTGAATTGCTCTACAAAAATAAATACACTCAAAATTATAAATTCAAATTGTTTTAACCCTTTACGCGTCAACGAAATTTTTCACTTCGCTAATGACCGTGGAGAGAGCAGGAGCTTACAAAGAATAGGACGATAGAAAAAAGTCTATTGCCACACTGTAAGACTCAAATTGATTGTTTCTCTTCACTATCATTTACACGATTCGAGAAAGCTTTAACACGCAAAAGGTTAATAAAGTATCAATAAAAAAAGTAACAAAATGAATTATTCTTACCAATTTCTGCCTTCATTATTCTATAATATACATTCCAAACAGCATCAAGTGACATTCCACTATCAAGATAAATTGCACCAGCTAATGATTCAAAAACGTCTCCTAAAGCCTTTGGTACTTCAACATCTTCAGCCTCTTCACTGTCTTCTTTTCCAATTAAATAGTACTGAAAATATAAATTATATTATACGATAAAATATTATAACTTTTGTAAATATTGAGTATTATTTTGAATTTTGTTTTTTTTTTTATTATCAATTTCCCATATAATCTTGTTTATGGCTTGAGTAAGCCTGGTCTCAAGTTCGATAGACGTTAGTGTCTTTTTCTATGTTTATGTCTTGCTGCAGATACTTGTGACCAGATTTCAATAGCAAGTCAGTGCAAGCCTTACACAAGAAATTCATGCCAGATTATAACTCAATTCTGGAGGAAGACTATAGTTCAAAAAAGTTGCGCATGGCTTGCTCAATATCTGCTCAAGACTCAAAATTGAGCTTAAGCCTTGAGCAAGCCATGCGTAAGGACCTACTGTAAGTTACTGATGCAAAACATGGGTCAGAAACTTTTGAACTGCACAATATCTAAGATATCTTCAATGGTCTTGTGTAGGGAAGAGGCTGTAGTTGTAACAAGGGGCAGTTGTAGCACTCAATGAAAAACTATTAAAAAAATTAAAAATTATTGTTATTCTTTTTTTAACTTGTTCAAAATAGTAAATTATTGATTAGATCAAAGTTTCAGTTATTAATCTTGTTCCGATATTTAAATATTGAGAATTGTTGAAAATATGCGTGAAAACTTTTTTTTGTACGCTTCACAATTTTTTTAATAACAAATTTGTTTTCTAATGTTATGATGTGAGCTTGTATTCATACTTTAAGGAGCATATCAAAAGTATTGTACAATCGAAATTTATATCAATTTACTAATTTTTGTTATTTTTATTAACAATTCTGCGTGAGGGTCAATTGTAACACTTGAACGAGTAGCAATTGTAACACTCACAGTCGTGTATGGAATCTACGCAAACTGGATGCGCCACAAATCTACTCTGGGATAGTGTAGTTTTAATATTTATGAATGTTTAATAATTTATATTAAAGATACAAATATATGAGCTACTTTAAGTTTAAATACTTGACTTTAAAAGTTAATTAAGTATAATAGTATGTATTAAGACTGAATAATAAAAGCAATTTTGTGAAAAATATCTATTTCGTTCCGTGTTACAACTGCCCCTGCACTGTGTTACAACTGCAACCCACGCGCGCCGCCATCTTGGCCCCTGACTTTGGTTAAATAAATTGATTTTTTAATAAGTTAACATTGACTTTTTACTAATTAACTAAATCGGTCACATAAAAGATACTATCAGCTAACTTTCTGACAGTTTTTAAGTTTACTATCTTAAAAAAAACAAATGGAATCGAAAAAATAAAATTTTTTGTTACAACTGCAGCACCTCCCCCCTACAATGCCTTGAGTAAGTCATGCACAAGTATTGACGACGATTTCTTGCTACATGATCTTGCGCAAGACCCATACGTAGAAAAAGTTATCGGTGACTAGGGGGTTTGCTCAAAATTTCAGGGGGCAGATGGGAAATTTTTCTATTAGTATTTCCTTGAGTACCCCGTTTACCCCCCCTCCCTCCCTCTTATTTTTGACTTAGTTAAAGACTCACCTCTTCGCTTATCGAATGCCCATTTTCCTCTTGAATTCTAACGAATTGATCGATTACTACATTCAACCCCGGAGAAAGATGTCGAAAATATTTATGAAATCCACATCTAACAGCCAATGATGCAAATATCGTATTATTAACGAGTGCTGATCTTAAATCAGTTAATGCACCTGGCGAGTGTTGCCTCGAATCCTCATACAAATGTCTGGTAATTAAATAATCTAATACAGCATCACCCAAAAATTCAAGACGCTGGTAACAATCAGTTAATTTATTAGGCTGATAAGACGCATGCGTGAATGCTTGAAGAAGATAACTAACGTCTTTAAATTTATAATTAATACTTTCTTCTAAGCAGCTGTAGCCATCCAACATTACGTTCAATTCTTTCTCTGGATCAGGTACGTGTCGTAACAATGGATTCCGCGGTTCTTCCAATTTGCCATATCGAGTTTGTGACCAAATCATTTGTCCATTTTCATTTATTTTCTTAACAAATTGGCTGCTACCTGGATACTTATCGAGAGGCTTATTATGGTTGCTGGTGTGAATAACTTCGGCCGTTGGTAAAACATGAATTCCCAGCCACTCCATGAACAGAAGAGCTCCTCTAGGACCACAAGCTATCAAGTAAGCCCCGATAAGCGCCTCCACACAATCAGCAATACTCTTATCTGGAATACTGTGCTGCGTAATTAAATTATAAGGAATAGAACATTGTAAGCTATCAAAGTCATCAGTGTCTCGAGTTTCGTTTCGGTCTAGTTCAATTCTCATCATATCAAGTTTATACTCCGTTTCTTTTATCAACTCTGACATTTCATTAAGATTTATCGCTTGAAGCAATGGAATGTCAGCTTGATTCCAAAGAGTCGACGGTACTCCTGATTTAATAAAAACCTGCTCAAGTTCTCGAGGAACGTAATAGCAAGGCGGCAACCAGTTATCATGTGGTTCAAATTTCGTTGCTATCATACTTTCCCCAAGCATCTTCTGTCTGCCTAATCTGTATAGATTTAAATTACTCACTTGCTTGGAACGTAAATGACTCAATTTTCCTTCATGTATTACATCGTACGTACAATATAAATATGTTGTGATCGCATACTTCAAAAATGAATCTCCAATAGTTTCTAAACGTTCTAAATTAATCCCGTCGTTAGCATTCGACATCGTCAGAGCTTGCAAAATTAAACTAGGACTAGGCCCGGGGTTGCCTCGTAGTTCTGGCTGATGATCGAAACTAAACGACGTGTCATTGTCATCATAAAGACTAGGGGTTGGAATGTCATTCAAATTTTTTTTATTATAATTTAATGATTTTTCCCGGGAAATATCTTTTTTTATTAAATCTCCTACTCTTTTAACGTCTTCTATAAAATTCAAGTTCAAATTTCCCGGTTTACAAATACTATCAATATTATTTTGATTTTTTTTCTTCATGTCAAATAAAATCTGTTGAGTGCTGTCTATAAATAAGTCACTCGTTATTATTTCGCTTTCACGTTTCTTAGAATATTCATAATGTTCAGATTCATGTTTTTTTAATTCCAATATATCATCATTATTTTCACTGTAAGCTAAAAAAATATTATCGAAATTTTTATCATTATTAAAAAGATCCATTATCTTTTTATTTATTTGTTGCTTTGATATTTTCGACTCGTCTTCAACAGCTTCTGCTGTATTATCACCCGTATACGATATTCGTAACCCACGATTTTCATCTTCGCTTTCATCAGATGATTCAATATATCCATCATCGCTGTACGAATCATCAGAATAGTAGTCACCTATTTCGGACTCATACGTTGGTGACCCGCAGCGTACATCATTCCATGAAAACTCTGGCTGTAGTACCGTTATATTGTTTGGTAACCGCTTAAATGCATCATTTATGTCCATCGAATTTATTGCCATATCATTAGACCATGTGCCGATTTCCAATTCGCCATTAGAATTACAATCATTTTTAATCTCTGTTAAATCACCCCAGCCGCTAATGCTGTTACTAGTCGTCACGGGGTCTTTCTTTTTATCTTGCACTTTAATATTATTTTGAGTTACTTCTGCAGTATCACGTGCATTAACCGATTTTCCACGATCTTTAGATATATTTTTATCAAATTCTTTAGATTTTTTCAATACTTCAGCTAAATTCCACCCGAAATTCAACGCTGGCCATTTAAAATCAGAATCTAAGTATTGCTGTCCAAGATTTATCGCATCTGCTACTTGGCACCTTATTTGATTGGCAAGTAGTAATGCATTGATTCTATACAAAATACAAGGTAAACATACGGCCTGTCTCCACAATGACGCCGGGAACGGATGGATAGCACACAATTCAGCTACTAAAATTTGTTTTTGCTCTAAATTTTCACGTTTAGCTCTTTTGGTTTCTTCGCTACTTGTTGGCAATGCAACTCCTTTTCTATTAACGTATCGCGGAGTAAGAAAATTCAATCGAGCTGACGTATGATCAACATCTAGAAGCGGCTGCTCGGAATTCTGGATTTTTATATCGTATTTCTTTTTATAATACTCTTCGAATGTACTATAGCCATCGCCAGGAAATGACGATTTAGGACTCAAATTTCTACAAATTTCGGCTACATAAAAATATTGAGGTTGATCTTGATTTCTATACCAAGGCATTATTACTGCGTCGTGATATCGAGAAGGGTCAAATTCAAAATTAACACGATCTTCTTCTTTAATATCACTGGGAATTGTATTACGGTTGTCATAAATAACGTCTAAAAAATTCCAATCAACATTTACGTCTTCAAATCCATCAACTAAATCTGAAATTTTTAAATACTAATGCATCAATTATTTTATTTAAAGTAAAACATTATTTTCATGGTACCGGCATCGAAACTTTGAGTTTCAGTGTCTTTACAGCCAGTCGAAATGAGCTAATTTGAGTTCAATACTGCGAACAAATATTAGAAAACGCGTTAATAGCGACCTTAATCATGAAAAGCGATTTGAAAATGATTATATATAATTATACATGAATTTATGTATGATTATATATACTCATATCTACCTCCATATATAATTATGCATGACGTTATATATAATTTGATCTGATCATGTCTGACCAATACATTATGTCTCGAACTATGTATAAAGCTATATATAGGTCTATGTATAATTAGATCTGATCAGATCTGACTAATATAAACCCATATATAATCAGATATAGGTCTATACATAATTAGATCTGATCAGACATGACTGATACAAACCCATATATAATTAGATATAGGTCTATGTATAATTAGATCTGATCAGACATGGCTAATATAATTTCATGTATAGTCGTGCATAAGTTTATATATGATTGAATCTGATCAGACATGACTGATATAAACTTATATGTAGTTATATATGTCTATATACATGTACATATGCATAATTAGATCTGATCAGATCTGAATATATATATTTGCCTATGCATAATCATATATAGGCTTATATATAATTATACATGAGTTAATGCATGACTAAATCTGATCAGATCTGACTAATATAAACCCATATATAATCAGATATAGGTCTATATATAATTAGATCTGGCCAAGCATGACTAATATAATTTCATGTATAGTCGTGCATAAGTTTATATATGATTGAATCTGATCAGATATGACTGATATAAAATTATATGTAGTTATATATTGAAATAGTTGATCACACGATTGGTCTTAAATTAACTTGTTTCTGACTGGCTGCTGACACTGAATCTTGAAATTCTGATGCCGGTAATCATGAAAAATCGAATGTGTGATAATGGATGAAACACGATTTCAGACTGCGGGTGATTTCAGCTAAGTTCACCCTGATTTGAAATCGTTTTGTTTCATCTCTTATCACACAATACACTAATAAACTTACATTTTTTCACGGGTATGATTATGTAAGAATTTTCCGATGCATTTGGATCGAAAATCATCAAATATTTTTGAAGCCTTAACACATTCGTAAAAGTATAATTGAGAAATGTATAAATTCGTTCTATTTGAATAGAATCTAATACCACTGTATTTCTACTAAGTTTTAATTCGACTTGTACTTCTCCAGATCTGGTGTAAATAGGAAAAGGACAGAGTTTTGGAATTTTTTTTAGTGTAAGAATACCAAATCCAATATCCGATTCTTCTGGAGGGTAAATCCGTCTGCCCCGTGTATTTTGTTCTTCGGGTAATGGACAACTAAGAACCATTTTAATATGATACAAGTAGGCAGGAACTCCGACTGTCGGGCGACAATCGGTCAATGCTTCGGCTATCTGCAATTATTGAAAAGAAAAAAAAAATTATTGTAATCTTTCGGAATTTTGTTTCATTAATAACCTAAAAATTATATATTTATTTTTAAGTAATACATCTAACTCAAGAGTGAGATTTTTATCCTACAAAACTTCATAATAGATTAATCATAGCCGATACACGGAGAAAAAAGTATAGTAAAATTTACTAACAGATATGGAAAAATACATTCTGTATTGTAATTATTTCTGAACGTTTAGTGAAATTTACTAGTTAGTAATAATTACATAAGAAGATATTCAAAATTACTATGCGTAATGTATTTTTTGCTAAGACGATTATATTTTTTACTATCTGTATAGTAAATTTTACCATAAGTACTATTAATAAATGCAAATTTAAGAAAGTAAATTTTCTAATACAATATAGGATTTGTTACTATACAAAAGATTAAAAATTACTGTACGCAATGTTTTTTTTTTTGCTAACACGATTATATTTTTTACTATCTGTACAGTAAATTCTACTATGTATAGATAAAATTTAAAGTTAGTAGGGAAAGCATATACAAATATTATTATTATTATTATTATTATTATTATTATTTATTATTTATTGGCCATAGAGTTGAAACTCCTTGCGGCCATCCACATACATGAAACATAATAAAATGATACAGTATATCTCATATAAAATATTGAAGAAAAGTACAAAAAATATAAAAAATCCTTATTAAATAATTAAATTAAATTAAATTAAACGCGATACACACATCCATCAATTCAGTCTATGAGTTTAATGTGCTTAGTAAGTGTGTATAACATGCTTTTCTGAAATCTAGAAATGTCGGTTGTGATGTGCAGTATTCGGGTAAGCTATTCCATACTTTAATAGCACTAATTAAAAATGACTTATCATACTTAGCACTATGACAAAATGGCACTACGAGAAAATCTTGTCGTGACTCCCCTCTCCGTAGGCGAGTTCCCAGTAAACGCAAATTCTTGGCGATTAGATGCTTTTCATTTAAATACAGTGCCTTGTAAATAAGACATGACAGAAAGAAATCTCGTCTAGCTTTGAGGGTAAGCCAACGCAAATCTTTATAATAACCGGTGACATGTTCGAATCTAGATATTTTAAAAATAAACCGTACATAGGCATTCAGCTTACGTTGTAATTGACATTGCTGTTGACAAGTAATGTCAGTGAAAATTGCTGCACAATAGTCCAAGATCGGGAATATCAAAGTGGTAACAAGCTTTTTTCTCACCGCAAGGTTAAAAATATCGCCGTTCATTTTTAGCCGAGCAAGAATTCTCATGCTTTTTTTACACATCACAGTAATCTGCTGCGACCATGTTAACGTGTCCTCTAGAATAATACCTAAGTATTTAACAGACTTATGATAGTTTATAGCATGACCTTCAACCGAGATAGTCGGGACCGATATTGAATTAAGATCTGCTAGCTTGTGTGGTGTGCTAAAGATAACAGATTTTGTTTTATTGAAATTTAATTTGAGACCATTCTTGATACACCATTCAGTGATAATCGCAACTTCATTCTCAAGAGTCCTAGCACATTCAACAATATCACCTGACTTACAACTAGAATAAATGACAAGATCATCTGCATAAAACAAATGTTTACATTTTCGAAGTAAAAGTCCAAGATCAATTACATAAATGGAGTACAGTAGCGGACCTAGTACGCTACCTTGAGGCACACCACGCAAAACCTTTTTCCAGTCGGATTTATACCCATTACTTGTACGTATAGCTTGCATACGACCCTTTAAGTATGATGCGAACCAATTACATGCATTATTATCAAATCCCATAGCTTTAAGTTTAAAAATTAAGATTTAAAATACAACCGAGTCAAAAGCCTTGCTAAAATCAAAGAATATTGCAATAGTTACCATAGAGTTGTCCATACCTAAGCGAACATCATCACAGAATTTTACAATGGCATCCTGTATATTTACCCTAAACGCAGTCTGAAATTCATCAGCAATACCGTTTAATATTAAATATTCGTTAACTTGATTATAAACACATCGTTCTAATGATTTTGACAATGTACAGAGTATTGATATAGGTCTATAGTCTGAGTACTCAGCAGGATTACGTACTTTTGGTAGTGGCATTACATAAGATTGTTTCCAGGTTGACGGAAAGTCTCCTAATGAGAGCGAAAGATTGAACAAGTTTGTAATATGCTGCAAGAAGTAGGGTATTAAGATTTTGTAACATTTAATTTTAAATCCATCTGGACCTATAGAGCCAGAGGTTAATCTCATGATTGCCTGTTTAACTTCGAAATTATCAATTACTCTGAATGAAAAGCTATTATGACATTTAACTACTCGTGTCTCCAAGTACTCGTAATCTATAGCTGCACTACCACCGGACAAATTATTAAGATTCGCTGCATTAATAAAATAGTCATTCAAATCATTCAAGTTCACGTTGTGATCAGTAAATAAATCCGAACTTTTAATAAGCCCAAGTTTCCTAAAGTCATTCCAAATTGCCTTTGCATCTTTACAGTCACGAAAGCGATTATCAAAGTAATTTTTCTTAGCCTCTGTTATTCTACGCTTAATTAATTTTCTCACACACACATATTCCTTGTACGCAAACCCCGCCCTTTTGAATATCCTGTATAACCTTGATCTACGACGTTGAAGAATTTTTATATTTTGATTTATCCACGGTGCTGATTGGTCTCTTATGTTTACCTCTCTCAATGGTGCAACTCGTTCAATAACAGTTCCAATACAGCTGGGAAGGTTATAATTCATGTCATCTACTGCAAATGCGTTAACTATATCAGAGTAACTGCACCCAGCACAAACATCCTGAAGTACATTATCCTCAATTTTAGCCCAGTTTCTGCATCTGATTTTCTTGCGACCTCGCAGGGGGGTATTGTAATTATATTTCAAAGAAATTAGATCATGGTCCGCAAGGAATGGTTCCAAAGATTGTTTAGTTGAACACACAGAATCCAAGTTGCTCACCAGACAATGATCGATCCAAGAGAGATGATGTGCAGTATGATGTGTTGGGTTATAATCGACTAAATGTAGGCCAAGACATCCTCCAAACTCGTGCAGTATATCAGCATTCACATTCATATTTGCAGCATTCATGTCAATGTTTAGATCACCTAATAATATGACATGGGCATAGTGTGGCATAATATCATCTAAATCAGACTCAAGAAGATTTAGTGAATGAGAAGACGGCGGATTGTAGACCACAGCAATCAGAATTTTTTGTCTTGAAGAATGCCAAATTTCAATAAGCATATATTTAGGGTGATCTGGAATTTAGACAGAGCTAAGAATAAACCTTGATGACAGAAAGTTTCTGACGTAGAGAGCCACCCCGCCTCCTCTTTTATTGGCCCGATCATTTCTGTAGATTGTGAAGTCTGGTAAGGCAAATTGGGCATCAGACATGTTCGAATTTAACCATGTCTCACTAACACAAATGACGTCAAATGAATGAGTCCTGAAAAATTCTTTAAACTCATTAAAATTACTATGTAGAGATCGAATATTTATGTGACAGATGTTGAGCGGAGAGTTCAATGATGTTGATATTGCTGATTGATTTAAAGCAAGTGATGGATGTGTGAGTAACGGTTATTGTAAGTGTTTTTTAAGCTCATCAAAACCAGACGATGGTAATAGCCTCAATGGTGGTTTGTCGGAAGCAATCCGGACAAATACAGCTGATGCCATTATCCAAACATTTTTTGGAGAAAGCTTTGGAAAACTTTTTAGAACTGATTGACGAAATTTGTACAAAACCGATGGATGCCTACGGTGCAGACGTACCAGGTTTGGCTGCCCGTCATCACTCTGTAATAATTTATTTCCCTGAATGTTAACGCCCTTCGATTTTGAAAGCAGAAGATCAACAGTGTCTTTTGAGTCGCATTTAATTACAATATCACGATGTTTGGGCCTCATAGATCGTAATCGTTGCTCGAAAGGTTTGCCAATTCTCCGAGCTGATTTAACTTTTAACTGACTATCAGAAATATTTAGCTCAGTGAATAACTTGTCAACAACAACTTTTAAATCTTCATTAGCCTGTTCACACAAGCCAGAAATAGATAGCTCATCAGCAAGAGCAAGAGTTTCAAATTGTAAGGCTCTCTGCTCAAAGTTGCAGCTTTCTAGGAAATCAACAGCTTTAGAGACCTTTTCAATAACACTGCTAGAACAGCCAGCAGATTGATTTTTTTTTTTCTAGTTGGACAACTTTAGACTCCGAATCCATAAACATATTAGCTAAATCTTCTGTAATACAAATATGTATTACAAGTTCTGAAACTTTTGTTCAAAAGAGACATCGGGCCGTCAGAAATAAGAAAGGACTCGCGCGCGAGAGATCATGGTTCGAATCTCGGTTGGAACAAGTGATTTTTTAAAAAACAAAAATCGACACCAACACCAATACAGATGACATAAATAACAATAATAATCAAAATGATAGCAATAATAATAAAAAGTTAAAAGCTAATAAAAATTTAATTTCATTTTTTTCTATTCTAATATAGTAAAATTTACTAAATATAACTAAAAATGAATATGCAATATAAGAGATTTTCCATAACCAGTATATGAGAAATTACTAAACGACTTGTAAAATATGCTTATTTGTTTATTAATTTTTCATATAAATCATAAGCGTTTCAAGATTACTATTCAAATTTACTAATTATTCTCATATTTTTTTGTAAAATTTACTATACTTTTTTCTCTGTGTACATAAAGCTCTACCCTGGTTAAAAACTCCGATTGAAAATTTCTAATCGGATTTAATCGGAAATTGTCGACTGAACTCGATTGAAAGTTAATCAGAAGTTAGAAAGTTAGTTGGAAAAAAATTATTATTTTCCGATTAAATCATATTCAAAATTTTCAATCGAATTTAATCGAAAAATAATTTAAAAAAAGCATCGATCGTTTACTTATCGACGATGGTGGATCTATTATTTAAATTCTAATAGAATACTTACTTTTTTATAATAATACTGTCGACGTTTAGTTGTACCCGGTCGTGCCTCAGAGAGATCAGATTGACTTTCATCGGGTAACGCCGGAACTTCAGCATCTTCGGGTCTAGCTTTAAAATTTTCTTTCCCGATAGGCAATAAATTATCATCAATTTCATTTTCTTTATGTAATTTAATACACAATTGTAACGCTGCTAGACGTCTAGCCATAGCTCTGTTAGGCATCGGATGAGAAATTATAACGTATTTTAGGGGTGAATTTATAGGTAATCTTAAAGAGCATATGTATTTCAAATGATTATCAATAGTTACTTCTTCTATCGACCACTCGGGGGTAAGACGAGTAAATGTATCACTAGGTAATTTAGCACAATACCTGTAAAAAATTATTATTTATTTTACGAATTTCGTTATTTCGGGTTATTCACCATAATCATTAATAATTGCGAAATCGTATATTGAGGTTTTATAACAGTTATTATTTGTTTGTAGTCGATAGATCAAGAATTTTTTCAGTGGTGGCTAATTTGTACGGTATATTTTTAATTTTATAGTTGGAATAATTCAATGATAGTTATGAAGCATCCATAGAACAACCTTGTTCAAGGCTTGAGCAAGCCTGGTCTCAAGTTAGATAGGCGTTAATATCTTTTCCTACCTATGTGTCTTGCTGCAGATACTTGTGGCTAGATTTCAATAGCAAGTCTAGTGCAGGCCTTACACAAGAAATTCGTGCCAGATTATAACTCAATTCGGGAGGAAGACTATGGTTGAAAATAGTTGCGCGTGGCTTGCTCAAGATCTGCTCAAGACTCAAAATTGACCTTGAGCCTTGAGCAGATCTTGAGCAAGCCATACATAAGTAGGAGAGAGGTGCTGCAGTTGTAACAAGGGGCAGTTGTAACACTCAATGAAAAATTATTAAAATAACTAAAAATTATTATTATTCTTTTTTTAACTTGTTCAAAATAATAAATTATTAATTAGATCAAAGTTTCAGTTATTAATCTTGTTCCAATATTTAAATATTGAGAATTGTTGAAAATATGCGTGAAAACTTTTTTTTGTACACTTCACAATTTTTTTAATAACAAATTTGTTTTCTAATGTTATAATGTGAGACTTGTATTCATACTTTAAGGAACATATCAAAAGTATTGTACAATCGAATTTTATATCAATTTAATAATTTTTGTTATTTTTATTAACAATTCTGCGTGAGGGTCAATTGTAACACTTGAACGAGTAGCAATTGTAACACTCAGAGTCGTGTATGGGACCTGCGCAAACTGGATGCGCCACAAATCTACTCTGGGATAGTGTAGTTTTCATATTTATAAATGTTTAATAATTTATATTGAAGATACAAATATATGAGCTACTTTAAGTTTAAATACTTGACTTTAAGAGTTAATTAAGTATAATATTATGTATTAAGACTGAATAATAAAAGCAATTTGATGGAAAATATCTATTGGCAGGGTGCGGAGTATAAGGTGGGGACAATCGAATCGATTGCAGCGCTCGCAGTGGATGAAATACGCGTTAAATCGCACTTGTCTTGTGAATAGTCAAATGAAAGCAGTGTTAAAAAATGAGGACAAATAGTTGTTATGTTGTTAATTGCAAAAATACTGGCAATAATAGTAAGTGCAAGTTTTGCATATTTTTATCCATGATATTCATTTTTGGCTAAAAATTACTACGAGGAATTTTTTTAATTACAAATTTTTAACACAAAGTTTTTTAAATTATTGATTTTTGAAATTTTAAATTACGAATACTTGAAATCACTTTAATTTATTTACTTAATGCTAATTAATATTTTTAAATTCGAAAAAAATTGTAATCATGATTATTTTAACTTATTTGTCATTATGACCATTATTGTTGTTATTGTTGCTATTACTAGCTAACCTTATATCGTTCAAATAATATTTATTTTGTATTTATTAAAATTGTTTATACTTAGTTTTTTGAGCACAATCTGATTAATTTTTTTTTACGTTTCAAATGTAGTGTTGCACATATATTTCGCGATCTTTAAATATTTTAATTATTTGTTTATAAAAACATGCCGTATTCTCCCTGTGCTTTTTGAGGATGATTTAATGCGGTCGACAGATGTCGTTTTCGTCGCGCACCCAGCCAATTTCGTTCTGTGTTACAACTGCCCCTGCACTGTGTTACAACTGCAACCCACGCGCGCCGCCATCTTGGCCCCTGACTTTAGTAAATAAATTGACTTTTTAATAAGTTAACATTGACTTTTTACTAATTAACTAAATCGGTCACATAAAAAATACTATCAACTAACTTTCTGACAGTTTTTAAGTTTACTATCTTAAAAAAAAACAAATGGAATCGAAAAAACAAAACTTTTTGTTACAACTGCAGCACCTCTCCCCTACCTTCCGTAAGTTACTGATGCAAGAAATGCGCCAGAAACTTTTAAACTAGACCGTATCTAAGGTATCTTCCATATTCTTGTGTACAATGTCTTGAGCAAGTCATGCACAAGTCTTGATGACGATTTCTTGCTACATGATCTTGCGCAAGATCCATACGTAGAAAAAGACACTAGTGACTAAGGGTTATGCTCAAGACACGCACCAGAATCTTGCTCGAACATGTGTTACTTGGGCACGGCATCGGCCATATTTCATTAGATTATATACACTGTGAATAATCGGAAGTGAATCTTTAATCCGAATTCACTCCGTAAGTGAAGGTTTCAAAAAACTTACCCCGCCTATGAAAGAAACATTCAGTTTTTTTCAGCAAAGTGATTTTGAGTGAATATGAATTTTATTGTAATCCGCATCTACTCTGATTACGGGGTTTTAGTGTTCAAATAAATTTGTATTTACAGTCAACTACCCGTCAAGCCTGATCTAGGCGAAGTAGGAAGTAGGGGGAATTTTTCTTGGAATTTCAGTTTTTACACCATAGGGTGATTTGTTTTGTTCTCGAGTACCCGTTATAAGCCTATTTTATTTTATATGATTTTAAATGTTATATTTACGTGTTGTTCCATTCACCACTATTCCGATTTATTTAGTGCTGAAATGAATACTTATCTTTTTGCACTAATAATAAGTATAATGCAAAAAATTATGAAACATAAGTTATTTTTTACTTAACGTTGATTCAATTATGCTCTGCGTAACACGTTAGTAAATTTTTATCATTAATTTGTCTATTAATACTATTCTTAGTTCATAATCTTGACAATTTTAACAGAGGCTTATAACGAGCTCTCTACTACGGAACTCTTCAGAATGGTTAATAATTAAACACTCCGATTGATTTCGATTGGAATGAAGCTGAAGCTAGCGGCCGTAATGAGTAGCGGCCAGAAATATTTTGCGTGGCCGCTACTTATTACTGCTACTAGCTTCAGCTTCGTTCCGATTGGAAAGTTCTAATCGGATATAATCAAAAAGTTTCGAATAACTCTGATTGAAAAATTTTAATTGGATTTAATTGGAAAACAATAAATTTATTCAATCGAATTCTTGGAGCGCTGCCAGATAATTTTGATGCAATGTTTGTTTTTGATGGAATCTGATAGAATCCGATTGAGTTCCAATCAAATTTAATCGGAGTTTTTAATAAGGGAAGCCAGGGAAGTTTTTTTGGACTCAGTAACTGCCGATTGAGGGAAAGAGGCTTATTACGGACAGGCGTCTGACGAGTACTCAACCGTGTGTAAATAAAATGTAAAAATCTAATTACCTATTTATTAATGATATTGCCGAATTGAATGTTACTATTGCTCCGATTTCATTTTGTAATGGTTGGTAAGATGGAATTAAATTTGAATATAAATCGGCTTCAGTCTCCTCGGCTTCCGTCGGTTCATTATTTGTACATTTTTTGAGTAAAATCTAGTAATGAAAATTTTTAATTATAATAAATGACGATATACATTTTTTTATGAATTTTTTCTCATACATTTTCTATGTAATGATATTGAGACAGTTTCCATACACATTCTTTAGAGGTTGAATTTTCTACTAAGAGCACATGTAAAGCATCAACAGCTTTTGCTCTACTTTTACATTGAACATAAGATCGATAGCTTTTGGGGAAATCGAATCGCATTACAAAATTACATTTCGGTATTTCAATTCCTAAAAATTAAATATCACATTAATAATTTAATATAAATAAAGAGTGTTAATCGATAATTAGATATAATTACAAAAAATTAGTGATTCTTCACGGAAAAAAGAAAAATGGAATAGTTACAGAATAAAATGTAAAAACCAGCCCGTCATATTAAAAATTATAAAAGTTAAAATGTATACTGTAATTTTTAAATTTTATCCTGTAAAAAATTAGTTGCAGATTAAGCAGTAATATTTACAATTTGAAAATGTAAATCGTACACAATAAAATGTAAAATAATTATTATCTTTTGCTTACAGAAAGTTTATTTCTTTTAAAATCATTTAATCCTCTTTAAAACTGTAAAAATTACAGTTTAGCCGTTGTGTAAAAATTAAAGTATCAAATAAGAAAATTTGTTGAGTGGTTCGAGAAGATTTACAGTATGGGCATTCAATTATGAACCTTAATGTAGAAAATGGAACTATTACATCTCACACTGTAATTTTTAAAATTTCTTTGTCAAGTATCACCAATGCCTTAGCAATCACGAACTTTTACTATTTAAAATGTAAAAATAAAATGAAAATTCAGTAAATATTTTTGAAATAGTATATGTGAGTGCACGTTGCATTTAGCCAAGAGCCATGCCTCAATATTAGAGGTTATAGTAATAAGAGTCTTCTGTTTCTTGGGTGTCCCATGTGAAGTTATTATTCTACGTGGTATCGTCTAGTACAGTGCAAAGTTTTCCAATATTGGAAATTTTGATAGTTGAATGATTATTTTTGGTAAGTACCCGATGAAAAAAGATTTTATACAACTGTATAAAACTATATACAAATTAGATAGAAAAAATGGTCCTATCCATTTGTATACAATCGTACATAATTATATCTTATTTGTATATAATTTTTATCTAATCACATAATGTTTTTGTATAGATTATATATAATGATATACGATTCTATATAATTGTATACAAATATATACATTTGTATATAATTTTATTATTGTTTTTTGCATTTTAATATAGATCTATACGATCGTGTATAATTGTATATAACTATCTAAAAATTTCATATAATTATGCATTATCTCTATCCGATTGTATATAATTCATATATAACTGTATACAGATAGGGGAGGGAGGGGCAAAATGGGGTAGGGGTGGCAAAATGGGGTACCCCAAAAATTTGGTGAAAAAACAATTTTTTTTTTTTTCGTCTAATTATTGTATATCCGATAGTTTTGAACATTTTCAGCCCTACGCATGATACCTGGGGCAAAATGGACCAGCCCAAAAATCGAAAAAATGATTCTATCAAATTTTTTTCATCAAATTAAAAAAAATTTAATATATTTCCGTATTTTTAGCCCTATTCATAATACCTGGGGCAAAATGGACTAGCCGAAAGTTTTGAAAATTGATTTTTTCATATTTTTATCGTCAAATTAAAAAGAAATTAAAATAGTAATTCATTTTTCGGCTGATTTCCTGTAGTTGGGGTAAATGTGACCACGAAAAATATTCGACAATGAGATTTTACTTTTTAATTGATAAAAATGCAATTAAAAAAAAATTACCATTTTTTGAAGGGGGTCCCCTCTGCTCCATTAAAAAAATTTTTTCTGCCTTCATATCCACCAATGATGAGAAATGTAATTTTTCTGTATGTATTTTACATAAAAAAAAAATTTATTTAATGAAATTTGATGACCTTCCAGAAATTTTTTTTTTCAACTTTTTTAAAGGGTACCCCATTTTGCCCGCCAGAAAAGAAAATTTTATTTATTAACGGCAGCAAAAAATTTTGTCTATTTACCTTGGATATCATTAAAAACAAAAAGATCTGGCGTATTTTATTAATCGAAAACTTAGTATTTCCTTAGGTACCTCATTTTGCCCCTCCCTCCCCTATATAAAATCTTTTTTCATTGGGTAATTAAATTTTTTATGCAATTCGCTTGTTTATTAATAATTTTATTTTTGTTTTCTTATTTTATATTGATTTTAATTGTTGTCAATTCAAAAAGATATTTGAAAGTGTGGTAATAATTTATTTTTTATTATTTTTGGTCACCATAGGTTATTCTCACCTATTTTCTCAATTGAAATTAATTATCAAGGATGATGTTGAATCGTGTCACTATTCAAACTTGATTATTGAAAAAAATTAACGCAAATATTACTAACAGAAAATGTAAAATTTACAGCTTATAGTGGCAATATCGTTATTTTGAGAAACAAGTTTTAAAAATTTTAACGTAAAACTTGATGAGGAAAACTGTAAGTTTCGAAGCATATCGAATGATACTTTGATAATTTTTAACAAATATTACAGTGTGAGAAAGTAAACTTAATACATTTTCAAACTGTAATATTTTATACTTAAAATGTAAAACTTACTGCGCAGGGCCAATCTGTAACTTTTACAGTTTCGTTTATGAAGCGCTGCGTTACTATTTGAAAATGTAATAAATGCTCGTTCGAACAGCAATTATTCCTGTTTTCTTTTTTCCGTGTTTAAATAAAATTCATTAAGGGCATCCTTAGACAATACCCCCCCCCCCCTGCTCCTTAACACGGAATTCGTTAAATAAATTTCAGTAAAATCGATGTCAATATTATAATTCGAATTTTTGAAATTTGTAGACTAAAATTTATTTACCACATTTCGTTTGACTGCTAATTGCCCTGATTAAAAACTCGATCGGATTTATTTCAGATTCAATCAGAAACAAACATTAAATTAGAATAGTGCGAGAGCGTTCCAAGTATCTGATTGACTTTCAATCAGATTTAATTGAAAAATAATAAGTTAATTTTTTCATTATTTTCGGATTGAATCCGATCAAATCTGATAGAGATATTTTAATTGAATTTTATCAGAAGATAATGGTTTTGTTTTCAATTATTTTCCAATTGAATCCAATTAAAATTTCCTAATCAGATTTTACAGGAAAATAATAAATTTTTTCCGGTTAACTGTCCAATTGTCGATTAACTTCCAATTGGATTTATTCAAAACTTTCCGATTAAAACTGATTTAAATGCAATCGGAAATTTCCGATTAAATTCAATGAGAATTTTCCAATTTTTTAATTAGATTCCGAACATCCTTCTAAAAATGATCAAGATAGTCTCCAAGGATCTTAAAACGTCGAAATCTGTTCAAAACTCGGTTACCGAAAGTCCGACCGAAATCAATAACTTGCCTTTTTTTGAAAATTTTCAATTTTCTTAGTGGGAAGTTTAGGAATTATAATTATTGTATCAATTGAGACATCTTACCTTCCTCCAAAATTGCTGTTGCGATAAGTAAATTACACTCGTGAATCCTGAAACGTTTCAAAACTTCCTCTTGCTTCCGATGTTCCATTTCAGGATCTTGACAATTTGTCTTTTCTTCATGAGTTCTCTCAGTTGTATAAAGAGGCGATAAATAATTTAAATCATCATCACATTTAGCGATTTCCTATTGAGCAAATTTTTAAATACTGATAAGAATATTAATATTCACATTGATCATATGAAAAATTTTTTATTTTTATTGAAACTTTGCATTTATAAACGGTACTTACATACAACAAGTAAAACAAAATTTTAGCAGTAAATCCTTTGTCTACAAATACGATACCACAAAGTAAATCAGGGTCTGTAATATTACGATGGGGTCGTGAAAACTTAGATATTTTTGTTTTATCATTTGTTTTATGGAATTGTTTAGGATTCATTTTATTCGTATTTTGGTCTTGAATATTAATAAAATTTTTATTAAAGTTATCTGTAAAAAATGATGTTTAAATAATTTTAATTTATTGCACTGAGGGAAAAAAATAAAATTCAAGTGACTATTTTTCGCTGTACTTTAACAATTAATTTCTAGAAGCATCTATTACTTAAAGCAACCAAATATTTCGGTAACATCGGATAAAAAACGGCGTCAAACAATATTTTTTTGACAAAATAAATTTTTTTTTTGTTAACATTAAGCAAGTAAATAAAGTAAGGGAGACGTGCTGCAGTTGTTACAAAAATTTTTTTTTTCGATTCCATTTGTTTTTTTTTTAAGAAAGTAAACTTAAAAATTGTCAGGAAGTTAGCTAATAATATCTTTTATGTGACCGATTTAGTTAATTAGTAAAAAGTCAATGTTAACTTATTAAAAAGTCAATTTATTTACTAAAGTCAGGGGCCAAGATGGCGGCGCACGTGGGCTGCAGTTGTAACACGGAACGAAATAGATATTTTTCACAAAATTGCTTTTATTATTCAGTCTTAATACATACTATTATACTTAATTAACTTTTAAAGTCAAGTATTCAAACTTAAAGTAGCTCATATATTTGTATCTTTAATATAAATTATTAAACATTTATAAATATTAAAACTACACTATCCCAGAGTAGATTTGTGGCGCATCCAGTTTGCGTAGATTCCATACACGACTGTGAGTGTTACAATTGCTACTCGTTCAAGTGTTACAATTGACTCTCACGCAGAATTGTTAATAAAAATAACAAAAATTATTAAATTGATATAAAATTCGATTGTACAATACTTTTGATATGTTCCTTAAAGTATGAATACAAGCTCACATCATAACATTAGAAAACAAATTTGTTAATAAAAAAATTGTGAAGCGTACAAAAAAAAGTTTCACGCATATTTTCAACAATTCTCAATATTTAAATATCGGAACAAGATTAATAACTGAAACTTTGATCTAATTAATAATTTATTATTTTGAACAAGTTAAAAAAAGAATAATAATAATTTTTAGTTATTTTAATAATTTTTCATCGAGTGTTACAACTGTCCCTTGTTACAACTGCAACACCTCTCCCCTACTTGAACAAAATAATTATTTAAAATTAAAAAAGAAAATAATTGCTTGGCACTATTTAAGTAATTGAAACGCTTCAATCAACTATTTTTTAAAAATATTTATTTTTTTCTCTCAGTGTAAAATATATTTAAAACTTGTAATACTTACATGGCACACATTTGCTATTACTAATACATTTTTTATTACTCTTATCATGAAAAGAAGTAAATGTTTTGAGCGCTTCTAACAAGCGGTGTACTTTAGGTGTCGAGTAATTCAAAATTTTACTTTTTTCAGGAATGTTTCGGAATTCATAATCACAAATTGCACGAATTTTTATCATTACAGATGCTATCATATTAAGCAGTAGATAATGCCGTTCATATGGTGTTTTAATTTTAAGTTTTTCAGCTAAAACTAAAAGAGATAATGCAGCACGATCTGCACACCATGGACCCAGAGTTTCAAGTATAATTAAAAAATCTTGTAACATTTCACGGGGTTTTGCGGTTGGATCAGGTATTTTTTGAATGTCCTCTAAAAATTCATCTTGATAAATTTCCGTTGGATCATACCGATGATCGTCTAAAAAATTCATTGCATCTACTATTACTTTTTCAAGTACACTGTGTAATGTCCCCTTTGTTCCAGTTTTATATTCAACAACATATTCTTTTGGTTTTGAGCTATACCTGGAAAACAGATTAATCTATAATCTGAAAATTTTTTTTTACTATGCGAAAGCCCACCCTAGGACATCTTGCTTACTTAAAAAAAAAAATCAATGAGTAAACATAAAATATTTTTTTTTAATTTTTAAATGTCTCTTCAATGAGTTCATTGCATCGAAGATCGTATTTACAATAGAATCTCCCTAATGTGACTCTCCGTGGTGTTACACTCTCCCTAAATTTAACAATATTCTCTCCCTAATGTTAACCATTCTGTCTCCTACTACATTTTTTCACGCGACCAATCGAAAAAAAGCTTAGTGGCGGGAAATTCGAATCCTCCTACCAACACCTTTACGATTAAATCCTAACCTAAAAATGTATTTTTTTTTTCGTACATTACGCATTTTTACAGCGCAGACCTGCGCACATAAAACACGATTATTGGTATGGTGGGGACGACAGGATTTCGCGTTACTGATGCCATAAGAGCGTATCCCGAAAAAAATACCCTTAAAAAGGCATAAGAGCGTATAAAAAAATTTTTTCCGGGAATCGACGTAGTTATGCCTGAAACGGGCAGAAGTGCAAAAAAATATTTTGGTACGCCCTTATGGCATCCAGGGTACCTACCGGGAGCCATAAGGGCGTACCAAAAAATTTTTTTTCGGGAAACAACGTAATTTACTTGAAACGTGTAGAAATGACGAAAAAAAATTATTTTCGAATTTGAAATTTTTTGGTATGCCCTTATGGCTCCCAGTAGGTACCCTGGGTGTCATAAGGGCATACCGAAATTTTTTTTTTTGCATTTTTGTCCGTTTTAGGCAAAACTACGTCGATTCCCGAAAAAAATTATCTGGTACGCTCTTATGGCATTTGTAACGCGATATTTTTACAAAGTTTATTAATTCAATATGCGCCTGAAAATTCGAACGTTTTTTGTGCAACAAAAATGAAAAAAATTTATGAAATTTGACTGTTTAACAGTGACTTAACGGTAGTTGGGGGTGGTCTGCAATTTTCAGCTGGCATGCTAGCACCTATGCGACGTATTTCAGAAATCTAGATCCAGCGGATTGTTTATTTTTCATTTAATTTTTTCCTTTTTGTTCCGCGAATAACCTTCTGATTTTCAAGTACATAATTTAATACTGATTGGTATAAAAGTTTGGAATTGCTGATTTTTTTAAATGGAAAAAATTAAATTTTGCGTTGCAAAAATTATCAAAATTTACATGATCTCAATCCCGAGAAAAAATGATCAGACCTGACCATGCCTGTTCATACATAATTATATATAATTATATAGGGCCATTTTTTATATATAATTTTTTTTCCCGGATGGGCATGAACAGACATGAACATACCTGATCAGACCTGAACATGCCTGTTCATGTCTGTCCATGCCTGTTCATGTCTGTTCATGTCTGAAGCGTTAAATACGCTCAGGCCTGATCATACCTGTCCATACCTGTTCATATCTGAAGCGTTAGATACGCTCAGGCCTGATCATACTTGGCCATGCCTGTTCATGTCTGTTCATGTCTGAAGCGTTAAATACGCTCAGGCCTGATCATAGCTGTTCATGTCTGTTCATGGCTGTTCATGCCTGTTCATAGATATAAAATTTCGTTGACCAAGAATCTATCACATATAAGATTTTTATTACTTAAAGTTCATACGAAACTTTTTTTTCCAACTAAATCTCTTAGCTCAGTGGGTAGCGTGTTAAACTTTTGAGCGCAAGGTCCACGGTTCGAATCCTGCACACGCCCGAATTTTTTATTTTTTTTTTATTTTTATAGCAATAATTATGTATAATATAATATAGTTATACATAATTATATATAATTATATAGGGCCATTTTTTATATATAATTTTTTTTCCCGGATGGGCATGAACAGACATGAACATACCTGATCAGACCTGAACATGCCTAATCAGGCCTGATCAGGCATGGCCATTTTTCATGTCTGATCAGGCCTGAAGACTCATGCCTGTTCATGTCTGATCAGGTCTGATTATTTTTTCCCGGGTATAGTTCTCATGAGTTTGAAAGTCCGAGAAAACAGTATTTTCAAATCGACAAAAACTATTGAAAAACTTTAAATTTTGGTCATTGCCGCGATTCAAATCGAATATTTTTTTTCAATACTCACATAGTTAAAAAAAAAAAAACGAAAATTTCGAATTCTCAGACTCATCGAAAAAATTCTTATCAGTTTTGAGAGAGACTTTTTTATATTTGAGAAATTTAGTAAGAAACTAATAAATTTTTTGGAATAGTGTCCTATAATTTTTTCATATTTGTATTTCTATTTATATTGAGGTAGTACAAAAGTCCGCAGTTGTCTCAAATTTTGAAGTTCAGAATGCCGAACTTTTTTTTTACATGGGTTAAATCCTTCCATATTAGATAAAAATTTTTTTAAAAAGCGTAATCTCTGTCGATCTTATCAAATTTTTGTAAGATTTAAACTTTTTTTATTTTTTGATTCAAAAAATCGTTTTTAATTACAAGCAACTTTTAAAACTGTAATCACGGTAAAAAAAAGTAATTTTTCTGAAATTTAGGTGCGCAGGTCTACGCCGTAAAAATAAGTTTTTAGGTTAGGATTTAATCGTATAGGTGTAGATGGGAGAATTCGAATTTCCCGCCACTAAGATTTTTTTTTGATTGGTCGCGCGAAAAAACGTAGTAGGAGACAGGATTGTTAACATTAGGGAGAGAATCTTGTTAAATTTAGAGAAAGTGTAACACTATGGAGAGTCACATTAGGGAGATTCTACTATACAAAACTATAAGCCGATTTCACATAGCATACTTATGATATATATTGATAATATTTTGTTTTACCTCAATATTGATAAAATGTCACTAGTTGTTTCAACATGACATTTAAAAGTTGATTCAAATCTCTCAATTTCTAAGCTTAATCGTCCAGGTTCTTCGGTTAATCCGAAAAGCGGGACAGCTAATCCAATAAATCTACATAAATTATTTTCATTTGACTTAACAATTTTTAACGCTTGTTTAAGATCATCATTCGCTACCAACAATTGGCATTGATCGATTATAATCAAATTTATTTGCGATCCTAATATTTTTTTCTTTTGTAATAACTCATTAAACAATTCACTTGTTAATATTATCACCTGCGCATGAAAATAAGTTTCATTAGAAAATGAATCCAAGTTGTTGTTGAAAGATTATTTTGAAAAAGTTTAAAATTTCTTACATGAGCGTTTAAAAATTTATTAACGAAGTTATCAGTCTCATTATTTAAAGTTCCAACCCACACTTTTAAGTCTGTTAATTGTTCAATATATTGCGCTTTAAGTAAACACAATTCTTGGTTATCAAGAATATATACTATTTTTTTACTATCTGTATCTAATAAGCTGTAATTAATAAAAATAAATTAACACACATATACAATTTATTTAAAATATAATTTCCCTCGCGGTTTACAATGCTGTTTAAATACCGTAATGATAAAGTATGAATATAGTAGATAATGCACTGAGAGAAAAAAAAAACGTATGTTTCAAAGAAAAAATGCTGGATTTATTTTGTTTACTTGCTTAATACTAACAAAACAATTTGATTTTGTCAAGAAAATATTATTAGCCATGCCGTCTTTTATCTAATGTTGTTCAGATTAGTTCTGAGACTTAACAAACTTTTTTTTTTAGGAATAAATAATTTTGCCCTAATTAAGATTCGAGCCAAGACCGATCACGCAAGACTTATGGTACTGAGCCACGGTGGCTTAGAAATCGTGTTTTTAATAAACTCTTGTTATTCTTCAATGTTTGTCATCCTAGATATTAATTCATGATGACCACAGATTTTTGAAACTGAAATTCCCTGAATTTTCCAAGTATTCCAATCAAATAATTAAAAAATTCCCTGACCATAAATAGTTACATGAAACTATTGGAAATATTTTTTTAATTCGAAATAAAATGGTATAAGTCAGTTCAATAAATAATCAATCATTGTCTTTAAATGAAACTTTATTTTATTATTTGTTAATGTTCAAAGGTTTTTTTTATGTTTATTAAGGGTGTAGTCTAGTTGGACATTTTCAAAAAATCGTTTTTGTTTTTTTTTTTTTTTTAATTTTTCGAATGCTTATGTATCCAAGCATGTTGTGTCAAGTTTTTATGAAGACCCGATAAGTGTAAGGGTATTTTTCTGAATCTAAAGGTCGATAACCACGATTTTACACGTAATCGAATATGTGAACCGCCAAAGTTTGGACAAATCAAAAGAGAGCAGAACGAAAAGAAAGAAGGTCAAATAAGAAGCAAATGACAATTTCGAACAAGAAGAATAAGGCACTTCGTACGGTGCAGGCATCGCAGATTAAATTTTAGTAAGACTTTTTTTTTTAATTTAAAAAAACTTTAAACGCGTTTATCTCAAAACTACGTTTTCGTCAACGCCAATCACTATTTCTCGGGGACCCGTGGAGTGATTCTTCTGAAATTTCAACCACATATTATACACATAAGTACTTACAAGATAGACTAAAGTCATGTTAAAATTTTCATTTAAACTAATTTTTTTTAAAAATAACAGCGAAAAATAACACTTTATCAATTTTTTTTTTTTTATTAATTAAAAGTAATAAAAATAGTCCCAAATTATCATCGCTAGTCTATCTTGTAGCCACTTTCATACCGAATCTAAAACACTTCGATTTTTTTTATGTTTCAGATAGGCCATCGTGATTGAGCCGACCTACCTTTAAATTATGGCACTCTTTTAGAGTACACTTTTTGTATGAACATACTTATAAAAATGAATAAAAAAAAATTTTTTTTAATAATCCAAGACTTCATTTATCATTCCTACTTATCTTTCATAGCAAGCTCACAAGAAATCCCCAAAAATAGACTATTTTTTTAGCCCATGAACTAGACTACACCTTTAAATAAATAATTTTTTATTTTAAATCTGTTTTTATATAACTTATTCTATAATAAAATATAAATAAATTTTTCATTTTCACTGCAATAAATTTCATAAATATGAACGTTTCATAGAATATTAATAGAATATGAATGAATTACGTGAATAATAAATATAATAAAATTTATTAGTTTAATATTTTAGTATACTTTTAATGTTTTTGGTTTTTTAACTTGTGAATATGCATGTTAATGGTTTGAAGATCCTGGAAATTGGTTTCTACTTAGACTTTTTTTTCTAACATCCTTTTTAATTCTAACTGCTTCATTTTCTCGCTATTGGAATCAATTTCTAATAATTTTTTTCTTTTTTTTTTTTTTTTTTTTCAAAATGATATTACAATCGCATTCGCGCCTAATAGTTTTCATAATATGAGAAATATCAATTTCATTTAATAAAAAAATTACTTATTTGGAGTAATCATGGAAGCAAGAAAAATAATTACCTGAATTTTTTTTTCTCTCAGTGTATAAATAAAGTAGATTCTAAGTAGATTTACCGTATTTATACAGCGTATTCGTGAATTCTGTTTGTGGTATTTACACTGTGATTTTATTGAATTTATACAATGTTTCTACGACGTTTAAACGGTGATTCTACTAAATGTATACAGGGTTTCTACGAATTTTATAAAATGATTGAAAAAATATTAGATTGTCAAACAAAAATATAAAACTTGAATTTTATCTTGTATGTGGTCTATTGGAAGAAGAGCATCAATGGACGGATCGATCAATGATTTTATTGATGAAAAAAACCTGCGACTGCTGGACTCGAAACCCAGGTCCTTTCGATTCTAAGTCTCTGCAACTTTCCACTGCACTGACTCACGAAGATTATTGCTCACGGGTAGTATATTTTTCAAGATACCAAAGAAATTGTAAGTTCGCGATGTCATGATTGACTATTATTTGACTAAGAAATATTTAAAGATTTAACTAAATTATTTGTGCTGGAACAAAATGATATCATACAGTTTCACAAAAGATGATATCAAGTACCATAAAATTTTATAAAACTATTTCTTCGCGAAATACATTAGTTCTAGGAAACCGTTACCATAGTTATACTGTATAAGGACGGTATAATTACAATGCTAACACAATAGAGACGCAGTATAAACCTAATATAATATTAACATGATTTAACACTGTATAAATACAGTTAAAATGATTCACAAATACACTGTTTATAGGTCGTAGATATACTGATGATCCTTGATTAAAAAAAGTGATTAGAAAATATTTTGACAGTTTATAGAAAAATCGAAAATAGTGCTGTGCAATTCGACCGACTAAACTGGCCATAAAGTTTAACCAGGTTAATTAGTTCATCAGCCAGCTAGCTAATTTAAATTAATCGGTTAACTTAGTTAATCGGTTACTCCGTTAAAATAGTTCACTGGTTAACCGACTAACCAGTACATATCATTAACGTATGTTGAAAAGTACAATATTTATTCGGTGATTAAAATTACTTAAGTTGATAAAGTTTTCGTTTTATAATATGTCAGCACTAGGGTGTTTCAAAAAAAACAACAAATTTTTTTTTTTTTTCATGGTATTCAAAAATTGAAAGTATAACTAAAAATAAACATGTTGGTACTAATCCGGCCTTTTATTAGTGATATTAAGGTTCGCCTCAATCCATTTTTCTATTTTCCATTTAAATAACACGGGGATAAAAATTTTTTTTTTATTTAGAATTTTCTAGCTCCCAAACCAATCAACGGATTTTTATGCCCAGTAAATGTTTTAGTAGGAAATTGAACGCTCTACAAAAAAAGTCTCTTACCATTTTTTGATAAATCCCACTGTTCAAAAGTTATTTAAGCTTCAAGTCAAATTTACAGTAAATTTTGAGATTTTTTTACTTTTCCAGCGAATGTATCAGTCTTATCAAAATATGTCATTGGAACTTTTTGTAGATAATTTTATTCCTTACAAATTATTACGAACGAAGCTTTTTGAAATTCCGCATTGTTCACAAGTTATTTGCATTTCAATGTCAAGCTCTCAAAAAAATAGATTTCTGATTGATTTTAAGAGCTTGAAATTGAAAAAATCCAAATTTTAATCATTCTTGATATCTTAAAAATTTGTGAGCGACCTCTTGAAAATTTTGTATCGAGCTGATTTTTGGAGAGGCTTCTTAAAATATCGTAAGCCAACAAAATTTCATAAGAGACTCGAAAAAAAAAATAGTTGTTTTTTTTGGGCCACCCTAATCTGCACGTTAACTTTTCAAACGATATCGTTATGCTGGAATTATTTTTCTTGTATTATTAAGAAAATTTAAATATTTGAATATAGGTTTTAAAACAATGAATTTATTAAAACTATATAATTATTTTCATGGTGATGACATATTATGAAAAGAAAACTTTAATTTAATAATTGAAGTAATTTTAAACACCTGATAAATATTGTACTTTTCAGCATACGTTAATGATATGTGATTTAATCATAATTCCTAGTCAGAGTTGCGAATTCTTTAATGAGAATATTTGCAATTAAAAATTTAATTTTTAATCCGCAATTGAAATTATATCGATTAAAATTACGAAATTAATTTTTAATTCAATAACTTGAATTGAAAATAATTTTAATTCAGAGACGAGAGATTCAAAATTAAAAAATGAATTTAATGTACACACGTGGGATTAAAAATCGAAAAACTAATTTTTTAATTTTTAATCAGACAAGTCAAATTAAAAATTAAAAAATTAGATTTTAAATTGACACGTGGATTAAAAATTTCAAAAATTAATTCTAATTCAGAAACATGGGACTGAAAATTAAAAAATTACTTGTTGATTCAAACACGTGGGATCAAAAATTGGAAATTACTTTTTAATTTAGATACGGTATACAATCAGATAAGTAATCAAGACACAAAATTTTACGGCACTCAACAGGAAAGAATACTGTTTTACTTGACCAATTTTAAATACTTTTGAGCTTACTCTTGATCGTCAGATATAATAGAATTTGAAATAAAAAGATCATTCATAGTTGAGACATTTGAGAATTAAATTTTTTGGATAATTTTCAGGCAAACAAAATTTAAAATTAAAACAACACTAATACGATTTTCGAAATTTAAAATTTTTTATTTAATTTTTGATTCGAAAATAGAAAACTAAAAAACGGATCGTAATTTTTGAATCCCCTTTAGCTATGGCTAATTTAGATTTTTGATTTACTTTTAAATTATTAAATATGGAATTTGAGATTAGAAAGAAGTTTTTGAATCTGGTTTTCCGAATTGAAATTGTTCATTTAATGTTTTATTTTAAAACGTAGATTTAAAAACTAAGCCATTACATTTTAACGCTACTTTATGAATTAAAAATTTGAAATTTAATTTTTAATTAAAAAATGTAGGATTAAGAATCGAAAAATCATTTTTAATTCAAAGATATTGAATTCAAAATTAAAAAATCATTTTTAATTTGTTGTTTTTGGATTATGAAATATAAAAAAATATTTAATTGAAGCACTAATGCAATTATAAATTTAATGTGCTACTTGCAACCCTGTTCCTAGTTTACGAAAAGTAACATATCAATTTCACTGTTTGACCGATTAACTATGTTAACCGGTGAATTGAAATTAGCTAGCTGATAAACTAATTAACCTGATTAAACTTTATGGCCGGTTTAGTCAGTCAAATTGTCCCGCACTAATTGAGAGTATTAAAAACCATTTTTTTCTTAATCTTTCCAAATCGCTTTTCTTAATCCCTACTAAGTAAAAACCGCGAGGGTTAATATGTTAAAATGATAAATTATAATTGTTTACTCTCGATTGCCAGTAACATATTCCTGAATTAATTTTATCGTGATAAAAGTTTGTTCAGTATATTTTCCCAAACAGATTATAATATTCTTCTGTTTCGCAGCATAAAGTAATTCTACCTGTGAAATAAATTAAATACAACAATATCATTATAAATATTATACAGATACTTTATGAGTATGATAATGTCATAATTAAAAATTAACAAACCTGATATTCTCTTGGAGTAAAAGATTTAGTATACACTAAATCATTAAATGGAAATGCCATTGAAATTATTTGGTAGAAAACAAACTATCACATTTACATTAGATAAGATTTAACACTTGCATTAATCACGTCTTCTAAAACAAATTAGAATATCAAAATATTATTTACTTGAAGAGGCTATGTTAACAATAATAGAAATAAATTTAAAGAATGTGATGAAAAAAAACATTAATTTATTTGTATGTATTTATTGTTACTTAAAAAAGTATTAAGATGAAATACAAACCAAAAAGATCATATCGAAAATTTGACACTATTATTACATAAATAAATTATGTGTTTTGAGTTGTCACTAGTTCGATAATAAACACATTAGTTTCATTTCAAATTTTTTCATAACCTCAACTCCAACAAAGCTGACAACTTTTATAAATTTAACGATTGTTATGGTGGCAAATGGGGTGCCGTTTTGCCAAACTTCTCCGCTTGTGAGCAGCATAATAGCAAATTTGGTCGAGCGCGCACTTTTAAATGTCAAATTTGAAAAGACAAAAATTTTGTTCTGGTTTTTCAGGAAAAAAAAACTCAAGAAATTTTCAAATTTACGATCGATTATATGATGTTTGAGATAAATAATATAAATGTCAGACCATAATAAACATGCAGTATATTTGTCAGTTAAATATGTGTTTTGGAGTAGCTGCTAGTGTCGCATAATCATCATATGTATTCGATATCAGAGAAATTAAAAAATTATACAGAATATGGGTAAGTGTTGTGCTCTTTTTTGTAAAGGAAAAGCAACTTTTACTTTTCCCAATGATGGAAAACGTCGGACCCTTTGGGAACAGACTATGAATGTAAATTTTCGGTCTTCGAAATCGTCGAGGTTATATCCCAACCATTTCGCAAAGGATGTTATTGTTGAAAAAAATGAAAGCTATTACACAGGTAAATAACTAGTTGAGTTATCTTCTTTTAACTGTGCAACATTTCATGTGAGATGTTTATTATTATTTGTATCCATATTGTTAGATAAGTTAAGAAATTATTTTTAACGTTAAATTTTTGCGCGCCATCGAATAACTACGATGCTGCCCCTGGGTCTAGTTTTACAAAAATGGAATCCCACTCGTATACAACTTAAGGCTCGGCCGTACTAAATGAGTTTTTGAATTTTACTTTTCTTTTAATTTATTAATCAATTGTTATTTCAGAAATTTTTATAGCTTCCGAAAAAATGTATAAGACAAACTTTTTCGAAAGTTTTCATCATTCGGGTGACATAATTATTCAAAATGTAATTAGAAAAGTAAAATTCGAAAATTCGGTTAGTACTCCCTGATTAAAAATACTCATTGGGAGGGATTGAAAATTTTTTCAATCCTTTTCAATCCCTACAGAGGTATTGAAAAGTATTGAATGGAATTGAAATTTGGATCATTTGAATACTTTGTAATTCTTAAAATGGAATTCAAAAGTATTGAAAAGAATTCAATCTTTTATCATTTCAATACCTTCTAATATGGAATTATTTTCGTATTCAGAAGGATTGAAAAAGATTAAAAAATTTCAATTCATTCGAATTCTTTTCAATCCCACACGTGACCCGAAATGCGATATTATTTTGGTATTGAGAAGGATTCAGAAAGATTCAAAAATTTCAATTCATTTGAATTCTTTTCAATCCTACACTCGATCCGAAATATCGGACTATTTAGGTATTGAGAAGGATTGGAAAAGATTCAAAAATTTCAATTCATTTGAATTCCTTTTAATCCCACACATGACCCGAAATGTGATATTATTTTGGTATTGAAAAGTATTCAGAATGATTAAAAATATCAATTCTTTTGAATCTTTTTCAATTCCTCGGAAGTTTAGAAATTCTCATATTATTTTGGGATTGAAAAGTATTAATTTTATGTCCAGATGAAAATGTTGGGGTATAGAAAGTATTCAAAAGTATTCAATTCTCATCTTTTTCAATCCCTCCCAATGAGTATTTTTAATCAGGGCTGCCCACCCTTAATCCTATTAGCCACTTTAGCTTGAAATTCAGGGTAATTCGCTATCGAAATTACCTGAAATCTGCTGCCCGAATTTGCAGACGATTTCACAGCAAAAGTTGAAAATAAAAATTTGCGGTTAATTTTTCTTCAATTTAAAGGTAAACTTTTACGAAAAAAAACAGTCGATAATGTTTATTCTTACCATTTCAGAAGGTAAGCAAATTTATACAGGAAATTGTCTACAATTTGAGGGTAAAAATGTACCCTCGCGGACTTAGAATCACTGTGAAATCGCAGTGAAATCACAGTGAATTCATTTGCACCCTGAGTTCACGGTGTGTTTACGGTGATTTCATAGTGAATTCACAGTGATTTTGTGCCATTTTGTCATTGTGACTTAGTAGTGATTTCACTGTGATTTCACTGCGAGTTTACAGTACATTAATGGTGATTTCACCATGATTTCACCGTGAATTAGTAGTGATTTCACCGTGAATTAGTGGTGATTTCACCATGATTCTACAGTAAATTAATGGTAATTTCGCAATGATTTCACAGTAAATGAATGGTGATTTCACCATGATTCCACAGTAAATTTAGGATGATTTAACTTTAGTTTTATGGTGATTTGACATCACAGTCGTCAAATCGTAGCTTTAGAGTGGTATAGTGACAATTTCTTTCATTTACCTCGATATTCGAAAATCGAGTTTTCATTAGAAAACTTTTCCTTTTTCCTTTTAAAAACAATTTTAATAAGTTGTCAAAATAATTTTAATTCAGATTTCATAACTGTTATTATTATTTTTATTATTATTATTATTATCAGTTTCAAAGTTTACAAATAAAATAGTAAGAAATTCTCAGGAAATCCACTGTATATTCACTGTGAATTCACTGCTAATTTACTGTATATTGACTGTAAATTTACCAAAAATTTACTGTCAATTCACTGTTCACGATGAAAAAAATATTGTAAAAACTACAATATTGAAGTAAAATTTACTAACAGTAAACTTACAGTAAATTCACAGTTAATTTACAGTGAACTTGTAGTGAATTTACAGTGAATTCATAGTGAACTTGCAGTGAATTTGCAGTGAACTTACAGTAAATTCACAGTGAAGTTACAGTGAACTTGTAGTGAATTCATAGTGAACTTGCAGTGAATTTGCAGTGAACTTACAGTAAATTCACAGTGAATTTACTGTAAGTTCAACATGAATTCACTGTGAATTCACTACAAGTTCAATATGAATTCACTGTGAATTCACTACAAGTTCACTGTAAATTCACTGTGAATTTACTGTAAGTTCACTGTAAATTCACAGTGAACTTGCAGTGAATTCACAGTAAGTTTACTGTGAATTCACTGTAAATTTTTTGTGAATTCACTGTAAGTTCATTCCAAATTCATTGTGAATTTAATGTGAAACCACTATCGAACCACTGTGGGATCACCATAAAACTACAGTGACCGAATGGCACAAAATCATGGTTATTTCACCGTAGTTTCATCATGATCTCACGATGTTTTTACTATAATCTCACCGGAATTTCACCATAATTTCATAGTGATTCCAAGTCCGCGAGGGTATACTTAATAATTTTTCAAGTTAAATTAACGATAAATTGATGTAAAATTTGCGTGAAAATTAACGGCAACTTTTTATCTAGTCAACTTTTGAAGTAAATTTGCATCCTAATTCGGGCAGTAAATTTACTTTAAATTCAATGGCAAGTTGCATACAAATTGTCGTAAAAAATGAAAAATTCCGAAGTTCACGGAAATTTTACGAAAATTCAACGATACTTTTGTACAGTAAACTTTTCCTCAAACAAACTGTGCTATTAGGGTTGCTATATCCCTGATAGCCACACCTAACTCAGTAAATTCTACAGTAAAAAATTTTCGACTAACTCAACGAGAAAGTTTCTGGTAAGCTTCTCTAGATTATACTTTTCTTTAAGTTGGCTTCAGAATATGGCAGTAGCTTGTAGTTAGCTTACGGTTAGGGTGGCTATCAGGGAAAATTTGATTAGAAAAAAGTTGACGTTAATTTATTGTTAATTACACTTGAAAAGTTGTCAAGTATTTCTACCGTCAAATTGTAAACGAATTCATGTATAAATTTCCCTACCTCCTGAACTGGTAAGAATGAACATTATCGGCTTTTTTTTTTCGTAAAAAGTTACCTTTAAATTGAATACAAATTAACCGCAAATCTTTATTTTTAACTTTTGCTGCCAAATTGTCGGCAAATTAAGGCAGCAAATTTTAAGGTAATTTAACATCAAATTACCGTCAATTTTAAGCTCATGTTACGTCCTGGTTGATGGTTTGGCGCTGGCGTAGTTGAGCGGTCGATTTGAATTGGACGTAATGAGAACTTACATATAATTATAAATAATTATTAAGTAGGGGTTGAACAGCCACCATTTGGTGGTTGAAATAAACTGGTTATATTTATATATTATTAAATATAATACCTGGATTTGTTTTATTCAATGAATAAAGAGATAGTTGGAGAATCGTGAAACGTACAATTGAGGTACCATGATGTTGTTAATTATTCTCAACAGTAGCTTCGAGAAGGTGAGAACGAAGTTAATTTTTTTAAATTATACATATTATATATTATATATTAGGGTGCGTTATTTCGGAGCAACATTTTTTTCTTTTAGGTGCATGTGGAAAAAATTATAGTTCAACACATCTGTTCAGAAGTTATTGGAGCTCAAAGTAAAGTTAGAGGTCTTTTAACGTTTCCGGCGAACTATCATACTTATCACACAGTATTGTAGAGTTTTTTCTGTTGACAATTTTATCGTTTACGAATTATTGTCAGTAAAGTTTTTTCAAATTCCGCATTGTTTTCTAGTGATTTCCATTTTAGTGTCGAGCTCTTGAAATCGATCAGATCCACTTTTTTAACAGCTCGACATTAAAATAGAAATAACTAGAAAACAATGCGGGATTTGAAAAATCTTTACTAACAATAATTTGTAAACAATAAAATTGTCAACAGAAAAAACTCTACAATACTGTGTGATAAGTATGATAGTTTGCCGGAAACTAAGTAAAGTTAGAGATCTTTTATCTCTAACTTTACTTTGAGCTCCAATAACTTCTGAACAGATGGATTTATCAACAAATGATAAGGGACCTTTTTTGTAGACAATTTTACTACCTACAAATTATCTTTTATAAAGTTTTTTAAAATTCCGCGTTTTTTTCTAGTTATTACCATTTTAATATCAAGATCTTAAAATCGATCCGAACAATATTTTTAACTTCCCGCTAAGGAAATATGTGCACTTTTATCAAATATATTTTTTATATAAATAATTTGTCAATTATTTCGGTAGAAATATTTTAAAAAATTCATTTATTTTTAACTTCCCGCTAAGAAAATTGACGATTTTCAAAAAATTCGTAAAGTTATTGGTTTCACCCAGATTTTCTAAAATCGGGCTTTCATCATATGTTGACATTTGAAAGAGCGAGGATGCTACTCAGAAATTTTCAGAGCGATGTGTGTGTGTGTGTGTGTGTGTGTGTGTGTGTGTGTGTGTGTGTGTGTGTGTGTGTGTGTAAACCTCTCATATCTTTTTAATGAATGAACTGATTTACATTTTTTTTTGTGGCATTCGAAAGATTTCTTCTCAACTTAGATTTTCAGAAAATTCTAGATAATTTAGTCAAATAGTCTCTGAGATATTTAAGAAATACGAAAAAAAAAAAATTTTTTTTTTTCGTTTTTTTTGGATATTTTGAAAACTGTTGGATCGATCAATTCCAAAATCTAATCAGCTCTAGAACTCGATAAAAGCTTTCGACTGACGCTAAGAACGTCTCAATCGAATAATCTGTTCGAAAGATTTCGTCGACGAAAGAAATAGTAAAAAACTGTTTTTTGCGAATATCGTAATGACCAAACCAATCATTTACAAAATTTCATCAGCTCTAGACCTCAATAAAACGCGCCGATCGCCACCTTAAACGTCTCAATCGGATAATTTATTCGAGAGATATCGTCGACGGAAGAATGATTGAAAATCGTTTTATTTTTCGCTTTTCGTGAATATTTCGGAAACTATTGATCGATCAATTCCAAAATCTAATCAGCTCTAGAACTCGATAAAAGCTTTCGACTGACGCTAAGAACGTCTCAATCGAATAATCTGTTCGAAAGATTTCGTCGACAAAAGAAATAGTAAAAAACTGTTTTTTGCGAATATCGTAATGACCAAACCAATCATTTACAAAATTTCATCAGCTCTAGACCTCAATAAAACGCGCCGATCGCCACCTTAAACGTCTCAATCGGATAATTTATTCGAGAGATATCGTCGACGGAAGAATGATTGAAAATCGTTTTATTTTTCGCTTTTCGTGAATATTTCGGAAACTATTGATCGATCAATTCCAAAATCTAATCAGCTCTAGAACTTGATAAAAGCATTTGATTGCTGCCAAGAACGTCCCAATCAGATAATTCATTCGAGAGATATCGTTGAGGGAATAATCAATGTAAAATCTGTATCAGCTTTTATTATTGAATAACATTATAATTACTGAACAACATAACTCAAAACTAATATGTTCTTGTTTATGTAAGTCATTGGAAGTGACTTCATTAAAATCATCATGTTCACTCGTTTCACGATATACTTACGTCGGGTGCTACGTCAATTTTCTTTCATTTTTTTCAAGAACCGTACTGAGTCGGGTGCAGAACAGTAACCACTCGGGTTCTAATCTTTCCGAGTATGTATCATTATCCCTGATTAAACAAAACGATTTGTGACGATTAAAAACGATTAAAAATTAAATCATCATTAATCATCATGGATTTTCAGATTTAATCGTCCCAAATTATCAAAAGACGATTTATTATTTTACGATTAAAAACAATTAATGACGATTAAAATTTAAAATCGTCATGAATCGTCTTTAATCTTCATTCGAAAAATTTAATCGTTTTTAATCATCAATTGACGATTCAAAACGATTAAATTAAACAGTTTTAATCGTCACAAATCGTTTTGTTTAATCAGGGATGTATAATCCTAAATATATGTGATAAATGATAATATTATTAACTTTTCTAATGGATTCATCCGATTCTAAAATCAATTCAATAATCGATTTCAATATACTGTTCATCCTATACTGTGATATATAATATATATTATATACCGAATCATATACTATTCCGAATATAATACAAGTTATATATCTGCGAATAATAAAATATATATCTTTCTGGTATATTGAATGTTATATGTTGAGACAAATCGCTTTTTCTCTTTGCGATTTTTACCAGCAGCCACCAGAATTCGCGGGTTGAACCCTGGCTTAGGCTGGCCTCTAACAAATTTTATTTTACCTTGAGAGAGCAGTGGGCTGGAGTTCTTGCAAAGCAAAGACCCGCACTTATTCAAACGGCAACGTATAGAAAATTGACCAACTTGCCTCACGGCTTATTAATTATCAATAGCTTTCTTATTGTTAATTGAATTTATCAATTCTTACTTAAATAATAATATTCTTAATAGACGATTCAATATTTCTTACCAGTAATATGGGATAATAAATAAGGTGAACAAATAGTAGATAAAATGAATGAATAAAAGTATGTGCAAGTTTATTGCCAATTATAATAATAAAAATTACTTACAAGAAAATGCAAGCGCTGGATGTAATATAGTAAGATGTGTAGCACAGTATGATTTATATAATAATTAATAACTAAACAATAAAATATAATTGCAAGATAATTGCCAATAATGTACAGGATATCGCAAGTTAATTGCCCGAATTACAATTAGATTATTGCAAGTAAATTGCCAGAATTAATACTGAATAATTAATATAAGAACGTCTGTACACGGAAAAAAAGAAATGTTAAAATTCACCCGAATTATCAATACTTTTTATTGTTTCAAATAGTAATGCGGCGCCCGGGTGCGATTTTGTTATTTATTATAAAGTATAAGGTTAAAATATATGAGTGATCTGTTAAAATATACTTATGCTCAAAGAAAAAAAGTATAGGGTAAAGATATAGTTTTTAACATTTCAAATAGTAAAAATTATTATTTTGAATTGTATAGTTTCAATGGCAGGATGATATTTTTTAGACTGACGATAGTAAAAATTAAAACTTAAACCGTAAATTTTAAAGTTTCAAACAATAAAAATCTCTAAGTCGATGTATTTAATTTTATAGTCGATCGTTACTTTTTCTTATGCTACCGTAGTAATAATTTTTGTTCTAAACCCTCATTTTTATTGTTTCAAATAATAAAAATATGTATATATATATATATATTTTTTTTTCTATTTTCTATTTTTTTATTTTGAATTATTTATTTCCGGCTTTTACCGTTTGCTGTCGTAGTTCAAGGTTTATTCGGGTTTCTGATTTCACCCCCTCCTTCTCCCTTCTTCCATTGTCTGTTTTCTCATCGTTGTGCATCTAATTGATTGTATCCTTGTTTGTATTTTGAATAACTGATTCAGTCGGGTACAGTATGTAGTTGTTCGAATTTTTATATGAAAAATCATCAGAAAAATCTCAGCCGACTCTCGGGCTCGAACCGCCGACCTTACGTGAACAGAGTCCAGTCCCTGGCACTTAGAGCGCTCGGCCACAGCATGCGTATGAGAATCGAAAGTTATTTCCGTATTTAAATGGATGACGGTAGCGCATGAAATTTTACTGCATCAAACAATAAAATTTGCTGAGGCTGACACATACTTTTTACAAATTGACGAAGTATAATGTACAGTTTCATATAGTCAATCTTTACTGATTTCAGTGAGAATATTTAATATTTGCTTTAATAATAAATATCCGTGAAAATTTATTTATTCCCGTTTATATCATTAAATTTGACTGTTGACTAATATTAAAATTTAAAAACAACTCCTGGTAAAGTTTCTTAATTAGAGGACTTTACAAAATAACGTTCTAACTAAATTTAGTATTTTGTATCCTCTATATTTTTATTGTTTGAGACTTTAATTTCTTATTTTACAAACGATAGATATTTAAGTTTTGGCTGTTAAAATTTAAAGTTTAATTTTTTTAGTGTTTACTTTGTCTTTTGTATAGTTTTAAATGATAATTTTATCTAAATGAACTGTATATTTTAACATTCGATTTATAATTATTATTTTTTAAATGTTGAAATCACAATATTACTATTTGAATTTATATTAATCACTAAAAATATGATAATTATTAGACATCAAACTTTATTTATTACAGTTCCTTTTTTTCCGTGTACGTTAATTGATCCAGGATCGAAGCAGTGATGCCAGAACGTGGGATTTTTTTACCCCTTCCCGTGGTGAAATAGCATGGAGTGTAATGGCAGGAGGGGGTAAAAAAATCCCACGTTCTGGCATCACTGGATCGAAGTGATTGACCGATAAATTTGGATGTAGGACTAGCCTCGGGACTCTGTCCCTTACGGTCATGCGTCAGCGTGAAAATTAGTCATGTGACCCCGGCACTATGACTTGTGTAGCTTCAGACCTCAACAAGACGGGGGAAAATGGGAACCGCAAGGCTGAGGACGACGAAGACAATTCACATTGTCTCAATGTTTAATGTTACATCAAAAATGTATTGCATCATTACATAATATGTTATACAATAATCTATATATGTCTAATATATTTAATAAGCGCCAAATTTTATATATTTCTCAGTATATGATCAGCTATATATAGCTTTTTTATGCGGGATATGTGAGTAAATCATTTTACCAGTAATAAAAATTATTGTTTGGTAAATAAAAAAATGAAATTGTAATAATTCAATGTTTCAGCTTTAAAAAATCTTAATGTCAGTTAATTTTAATTAAATTAATTAATTCGATACTTTTCAAAGATACGATAGAAAATTACACAAATAAAGTTTTGGAGGACCAAATTTTCTATAAAAAATGTATAAATATTTTTTTTATGATAATTCGTGAATTCAATAGTTTTGAAGTAATAATGAAAAATGTATATAATTAATAATTATCATTTACCGATCGTTGTTTCCTAACAATTCTGAAGCTTTCGCGTGATCGATTTGCAATTTACTGGCTTATATATTCTAAATAGCCGCATAATGCAATTGCATTTACAGATATTTTTAGAAGTATAGTTTTCGTAAGGTATCAAAGGAGGAAAATTACTGCCATTACAGAAAATGATAAATTTGTAATTATTGCTGCACAAAAAGTTAAAATTCAACAATGATCGTACTCACCCGGGTAAAAAAAATTATATATAATTCAATATAATCATATATAATTTTATATAATTATATATGGTTTATATAGAATTATACAGAATTATATATAATCATACAGAATTATATATAATTATATATGATTATATATAACGATATATAATTTTACATGATTATATATAATTATATATAACGCTGAGAAAAATCACAGGTGATAATATATAATTATATATAGTTATATACAATTACATATAATTGCATATAATTATATATAATTGTATATGATCATCTGTGATTTTGTCTCAGCGTTATATATACTTATATATAAAAACATATAATTCTATATAAATCATATGTAATTCTATATAAAAATAGAAAATAGAAAATTCCCATTTTACCGATCACTGGATCTTCATCCCGCGCCTCGCGATCAGAGACTTTCGTTCGAACTCGACGTGTGGCTAAACGATCACCCAGCCAAGTAGTGATCATGCTCGATGCTACTTAACTTCGATTGGATAATTTTTTTTTTCAATAAGGATATCCTGATGAGGTTTTGATAAGGAACCCAGATAGCAAAATGACGTCTTAATGAGTTCTGAATGAGTTCCTATTTATGATTTGGACGTCTCATCAACATCTTAAAGAAGTCTTTAAGAAGTTTTCAAGATGTCGAATGAGCCACCTAGCGAACTCAGTAAGACGTCTTTAAAAAGAGTTCTCAAAGAGTTCTTTTTTTGACTTTGTAAATAAGACTTCATTATGAATTTACCATGGAGTCTTTAAGGAGCTCTTAGTTTTGACTTCATAAAGAAGTTAAAAAAAGAATACAGTTAGACATCAAAAAACTGATGTCTTATTTATGGAGTCTTCAAGAACTCTTAATTAAGAGTTCTTAAAAATGACATCTTTAAGAAGTCATCATAAGACTTCTTGAGGACGCCTTCAAACAGACGTCGTAAAGCAGTCATTCTGACTTGGGTGCTGTCTGGGAACTCGTCAGGCCGACCTCATAGCAAATAACTTTTTTTTTTAATTAGAATATCCTGATGAGGTCCTGGCAAGGAACTTGTCGGGTCGACCCGATGGCATATAACTTGTTTTTGAACAAGGACTTCCTGATGGGGTTCTGATAAGGAACCTCATATTAACCCGACAAGGTCCTTATGGTACTTCAGGCAAATCAGGAAAAAGTTTTAGTATGGTTGGAGCACCATTTTTTTTTAAGTGCATGTGGAAAAAATCATAGTTCAACACAAAAAAAATCAGTCTATCTCCTCGCGGTTTTGGAAATACCGAAATAATACCCGAATCGTAAGGTATAAATGCTGCACACTGAGAGAAAAAATCGGTTTTCTGAATTAAGAAATCGTAGTTCACAGACGACTCAGCTAAACTAAATCAGTTTCAGTAACTAATACACCATAGTAAAGTGATCTACGACTACATAGTCATTCTTACTATTTTTAGTCACATATACTAAGATAAAGTTATTAACATAACTATAATTTATATTGTAGTAAATAATTTATTCTTAGTCTAATGAGCAATAAGATTATTGTGATGTTAATAATGTACGCTTAGTTCTTCAGATCATTTATAATTGTAGGAATAAGTATTTGTGTCTAGATGTACACACTAGAAAATCGAACTTCCTGATAATGTACTGAGTTGACTTATTGTAACTAAACATTCATAGTTACTATTTCCATGATTTAGTACTGCAAGAAAAAAAATTATTTAGTGATCTGTACTGCAGATTTTGGTTCATTGTTACTGGATTCTTTTTTGTATACTAGCGAATATTTTCGTGATAAATTCAGAAATTTTTTTTTCTATTACATTGAATGTACTTGATGTTTTTTTATTATAACAAAAATTATTTTAGGAAACATTAATGTTAAACATTAATGTCTTAATGTAATTTAGTATATACTAAATTACAATCAAAAATGATACCTGTCACTTTGTTGAATAACAGAGAAGTTTTCATACCAGAATTGTTCTCAAGCTTGGAATATAATACTTCTGAAATAAGTTTCTTACCAGGGACACTATACAAAAGGTGGGCGCGATCTAGCGGCGAGCACCAAACTACTCTCGCTGCGGTTGCTTTGTTCTGGTGACTATTATCTCTTAGTTTAAGCAACTTTTTTGTGTTGGTTGGAACATAAAAAATTCTTGCGTTAAATAATAGTACTCATTCCGATAAATTTTATATTCTTCAAACAAAAAAGTGCAGATTGCTACAAGAACTCATATATCTTGCTTCAAAAATTCTTCGCTTCAAGCATAAGAATATGTTAACTTGAGAAAAAATATTTAAATTAAAAATAAAAATTTCGAGATAATTATTTATTTAGGGCAAGAAAATTTTGATTTCCCGAATCGATTAAAAAAAAAATTCTGGATTCCAATTATCTGTTTTTTCTGTGTATTTATAATTCTCAAAAATAGCAGATGATTTAAAAATATATAAAGGATTAATATTAATCTTGAATTTTTATTATCTTGAGTTGAAATATTTTTTTTCAAGTCAACATATTCTTACACTTAAATCAAACAATTTTTACTTGTTTAAAGAGTTTTATTTTGTTAATATAGGAGATATTTTTTGTAGCAAGATGTATATCTTAGTTTTTATAGTAACAATAGAATTTTTTAGTTTGAAGAAAATAAACTTTCTTGGAATAACTACTATTTTTTTAACGAGAGAATTTTTGCACGCTTTAACAAAAAAAAAAAAAGTTGTTGAAGCTAAAAAAAAATTTATTGGGAGAAAAGATATATATTATCTTGATTGATTTTCATTTTAATAAATAATCCCTAATTGATTGGCAACAAAAAATTTTTACACGCTCTTTTGATATAAAAAAATTTTTTTCTTCACTTTTTTAATCGATCTTCACATTTTTAACGATTTGGAATTGATAAGCAAAAAAAAAAAAGTGTTTAAGACGCTTCTTTGGCTTATGTTTTGCAATACGCACTTTTGGCATTAGGAATGCAATTTATAGCCAGAGAAACGAAATATTAATGGTATTTATAACTGTATTCTCTTTTGATTTTTTTTTTACATTTGATAATTAGTCAGCAGAAATATTCTATAATTATTAAATGAACTAGAAATTGATTGTTTAGAGAACTAAGATGAAATAGTACGGTTGACACTTTTGTAAGTAGTAAAAGGAACTAAATTAATGATATTGTATGAGACGACAACTAAATTCTTAGTTGTGACAACTAATAAAATTATTTCTACCAACTATCACACAGTCACTAAGCTAACATAGTTACTGTATCTATTTTATGTTAATCGAGCCAATGATAAAGATTATATTGTGTTCACTACTAAGCCTTGTTTAAAATGATTAAAGTTTTGTAGTGACCATAATAAGGCAAAAAAGGTTTCTTAAGTTTAGTTAATGTAACTATTTTTTCGTGCTGATTCACACTAGTACATAGTTCCAGTAACAATAAAAATTGGTTAGGGAGACTATATTTTTATATCTGTCGCTGCATAGTTGAGGTTACTAAGCACTTTTCTCTCAGTGCATAAATATGGTATTACTCGAGTTATTTTGGCCAGTTTTTTTGCCGCATTATTACCAAAAATTTACGAAATACATTCAGAATATTTACGGTAATCAGTGCTGCCAGAACGTGCGATATTTTTACCCCCTCCTGCCATTACACTCAATGCTATTTCACCTCAGGAGGGGGTAAAAATATCGCACGTTCTGGCAGCACTGACGGTAATAAATCAGGAAAAATGCGGTATTTTCACAGCATTAAAACCGTAATTATACAGCATATTTATAGTATATTTTCGGCATTTTGACAGCATTTAACCGTTCTACCCGGAAAAAAATTTATGCATAATTATATTAAATTTTATTTAGTTATATTTAATTTTATATAATTATATATAATCTTATAAAGTTATATGCAATAACTGTCATGAAAAAAAAATAAAAAAAAAAACCCGTCAACTCGTGGACTCGATCCCGAGACCTATTTATACAAAGTCTAATTTGGTAGCCATTATGCCAAATCACTCACTTGAAAGACGTTACTAATTGTATTCACATGGATACAAACAAACTTTAGAAAATTGAAAACATCAATTTTTACAAATAGTTATTTTCACTTGCATTTTTTTGTTTGAGTAAGAATTGTGTGAACCAATAAAATAAAATAAAAAATATTACATTTTAAACATTTTTGATGATTTTAAATGCAGAAGCGAACAAAAAATAAAACTATATTTTTTACAATTTTCTATTTCATCAGCGTAAATCTGGCAAAACTGCAGGATACTGACGATATAATTATAACAAAAACAAAGATTTTCTTATTGTAGCATTATCGTATAATAGTTTTTATTCAGCATTTTATTGGTAAAAGTTCGACATTTTTACAGTTTTTTTACAGCATTTTTTTGGTAAAAGTTCGGCATTTTTATAGTAATATTACTTGAGTAATCTGGTAACTCTACAGCATAAGTACAGTAAGTACATGGCATAACTACAGGAAAAAAACTGGCCAATATAACCATATTAATACCAAATTATTACGGTAAATTTACGGCATGTGCATAAATGCTGAAAATTTACGGCATTTTTACGGCATTCTTAAAACCGCGAGGGTCGGTTGATCCTGCGGGCCAGCCTTAAAACTTCCCGCTCATTTTGAGCTTCTTGAACTCAAAAATATTGTCAGGAATATGGTTTCGAGCTCTTCGAGTTCGAAAATACCTTTGTATGCCGTTGTTTTCGAAAATAACGTTTTTTACTATTTCTTACTCCCACGATATTTTATTGACAAATAGTTTGATTTTCACGTTTAAAATAGCAATCGACCCGTTTTGATAAAGGTTAAAGCTGATCAAATTTTGAAATCGTTTGGTTTAGTTATTTTAAAGATATATTTGCAAGAAACCGTTTTTACCATTTCTTTTTTCTTAGCGGAAAGTTAAAAATATTCTCGCGCAAGAAAAAAAAATCTATGTTGATTACAGACCTAGCTCATTGAAAAATTTGATTTTCCCATTTAAATAACACGGGAAATAATTTTTTTTTAACTTCAAGTATTTTTTCATGATACCAGCATCGAAACTTGAAGTTTTAGTGTCTTTACAGCCCGTCGAAACAAGCTAATTTCAAGCCGATGCTGCAAACAACTGCTAGCGAATTCGTAATTCACAAATCCCTTCACAGCGGGCAGAAACATGCGTGTTTCTTCCCTTGGGAAGAAACACAATTGTTTCTGCCCTGTGCTAGATATATTTAATGTTCATTTGCAGCCCTATTACTCTCATTTGTTTACTTGTCACTTCAGCTTACTCATTTCATTTTTTAAGTGACAGTTTTAATTAACCAAATAAAATTACTAAAAAATGAGTGAAAATAATATTTTTGTACTATTTACTATTTAATAAGTGACTGTAAATCACATATTGCTCATTCTCTAACAAATAATAACAGGTAAAACAGTTCTCCGCATCATCGGCTTGAAATTAACTTGTTTCTTACTGGCTGCTGACACTGAATCTTCAAGTTCACTTCAGCTTACTCATTTCATTTTTTAAGTGACAGTTTTAATTAACCAAATAAAATTACTAAAAAATGAGTGAAAATAATATTTTTGTACTATTTACTATTTAATAAGTGACTGTAAATCACATATTGCTCATTCTCTAACAAATAATAACAGGTAAAACAGTTCTCCGCATCATCGGCTTGAAATTAACTTGTTTCTTACTGGCTGCTGACACTGAATCTTCAAGTTCCGATACAGGTAATCATGAAAAATATAGTGTGTGACTCAGGATAAAACACGATTTCAGACTGCGGGTAATGTCAGCCCTCGCCTGCGGCTCGGGCAGCCAACCTCACCCTAGTCTGAAATCGTCTTGTTTCATCCCTTGTCACACAATATACTATTTCATCTTCAACAAATCAATGGATCGAATAGACTAATACATAGGTTTGTAGTAGGGGTGTGCGAATATCATTCGAATCGAATCGAATCGAATAGTAACATTCGATTTGAAATTCGAATCGAATATTCGAATAATTCGAATAGTTCAAATAATTGTCTCGTGCTCTTCAATGAATTGATGTCGATGAAAAAGTTGTTTTGTTCGAGTGTATTTGACTCAATTTGAATATTTTTTTCATAGAATTCATGACTAAAGTAATAAAAATTTTATTGTTAAAAAACTGTCATCCGGTCGTATCCAGAATGAGAAGGTAAATTTTGTATTTTGATTGAAAAATTCTTTTCTACATACATTAAATAAAAAATGCCAAGAGGCAAAATTTTAAAAAATTTTCCATGTTAGATAGCCTGCAATAACTATTTCATCTGCGAATTTTTCTTCATGTATTATTTGAATTCTACAGATATAGTTCAAACTTTGCAGTATATTAAAGGCACATCATTGAACTACGTTATAGCAGTCCAAATTGAAGTTTATTCAGGGGAAAAGGGGGGGGGGGGACAAAACGGAGTATGCTAGGCAAAACGGAGTACTCCCAAAATTTTATTAAAAAAATTTTTATTTTTTAAATGTTTTTTAAACATTCCAAAAATTGTATTGAATATTTTTTGTTAAACTTTTTCAAAAATCTAGTGTCAGTCAAAAAATGTTAAAGGCTTTTGTTTCATGATAAAGGCTTTTTTTTCTTTTCTTTGCATCCAATAATTGTGTGAAACGTAATTTTTCTTTATGAATATTACGTAATATGCAGAAATTTTTTTTTTTTCATTTTTTTTTAAGGGTGTCCCATTTTGCCAGCAAAAGTGAAAAATTTTTTGTTTTAACGGTACTGGATATTTTTTTTATTTACTTTGAATCTATCGAAAGGGAAAGATTATTTTCAGCAGCAGGAGATACGATAACCCAAAAAAAAACTTCGTTAACACTAGAATCAGGATCTTATTTAATTTTTCTACATTAAAATTTATCAAAAAATTAAAAAAAAAATGTTAATAAATACGACGAATACAAATTCTTGTTCAATTCATTAAGTAGTTCATTATTTGGTTTGAATTCAGATTATTCAAATTTTCATTATTTTAGTCATGAATTCTATGAAAAAATATTCAAATTGAGTCAAATACACTCGAACAAGACAACTTTTCCATCGAAATCGATTAATTTAAGAGCACGAGACAATTATTTGAACTATTCGAATTATTTGAATAATTCGAACTATTCGAATAATTCGAAATATTCGAATAATTCGAAATATTCTAATAATTCGAACTATTCGAATAATTCGAACTATTCGAATAATTCGAACTATTCGAATAATTCGACCTATTCGATTCGAGACGAATAATTCGTAAATTCGAATATTCGCACACCCCTACTTTGTAGGAAATTGAACGCTCTGCAAAAAAGGTCTCTTATCATTTTTTGATAGATCCATCTGTTCAAAAGTGATTAGAGCTCAGAATAAAGTTGGAGATCTTTTTACTATTCCGCCAAAACTATCAGATTTATCACAAAATGTGGTAAGGTCTTTTTTGTTGACTATTTTATTCTCTACAAATTATTATTCATAACATTTTTTCGAATTTCATATTGTTTTCTAGTTATTTACATTTTAATGTCGAGCTCTTGAAATCGATCAGAACCACACTGATAGAAGAATTTATTAAATGTTAATAAATTCACTTGTTTGGATGCAATAATTTCATTTATTAAATACAAATAAATATTTGTTAGCATTTAATAAATATTTCTTTGGAATAAAAGTACATTTATTAACAGTTAATAAATATGCATTAATAATTAACAAATATTTATTAACAGTTAATAAATTATTTCTGGAGTGAATGTGTCTTCTTTTACGGTGCGCTGTGAAGATCGTTCATAAACAAATAAAGCTATAACCCTTCTTAACAAAGATATGATACTGAATACTGAACATAAACACATATTTTTGTGTCGAATTTTAAATAAAAAAGTTTAAAGTGGCCCATAAAGTTTTTTAAAAATTGATTGAAATGGATGTGTTGGTCAATTCATGGGGTCTAGGTGAACTATATACAATGTTAATGAGTCAGTACAATTAAACGAATAAGATTAAAGTCTTCATACATATCGGAAACCTTTAAACTTATTAATATAAAAATAATTATCATTCACTGAGAGAAAAAATCAGTAACTGCAACTATAAAAAAATAGTGATATACGGATACAAATATTTTTTCTTAGTTACGATAACAAATCAATTTTAGTTAATATAACAATTAAATTTAGTTACTGTAACTATTTTGTAGTTAATTCAACGATTTAATTGTTAATGTAACTGATTAAAAGTAGTTATGTTTAATTCAGAGAAGTCATTCAAAGAACTAAACCCTAATCGTTAAATCAACTGAGATTTTTTACTAAACATAACAAAATTTTTAAAGTTGCTAAAACTATAAAATAATAGTGAATATTAACATTATTTCATAATTATTTACACAAATAATATTTAGCTACAGTAACTAAAGTAGGATAGTACGGCTAATCACATATATGTAGTTGTGAGGACAACTAATTTTCATTTATCAGTATGATGAAATTATATTCGATCTAACAATAAAAACTTAGTTGTTGTTTCCATGGAAATTTAGTGGATTTTAAGGAAAAAAAATTATTTTTTGTTTACAATGTTAGTTTTAATGATTTGTTAGGCTATTTTTTTTTTTTTCGAGGCTTTTAAGTTTATTTCATTTTATATGATTTTTTTTTTTTTTTTTTTTTTGATGGGAGGTTGCTTATGTATATTTTTGTCAAATTTATTTGACACACGCACTTAAACTTATAAGTTTAACAACCTTCCTATGCTTCTTAAATAATTATTTCGCAGTCGCCCTAAGAACGATTCGAACCTAGTACCCTACGCACGCAAGACCGACAATGTACCGCTACGCCACACGGCCGATGAGTAGTCATAGACCTTAGTTAACTTATAAGCCAAGCCTACAAGTACTCACTTCGTTACAGCAACAAAATTAATTTAGTTACGGCAACCATTGTTTTCGCTCACAAATTATCCTTCAGGACTTGAAAAAATTCACATATCACACTAAAAAAAAAAATTTTGATTATAAAACAGAAGTTCATGTCACGAAACTCCGTATCAACTGACATACACAAATTTTGGTTAAATTTTTTTGTCTTATAAATTTTGGGCTCAGAAACTTAGAACAATTTAGACTTTTCAGACTTAGAAAAATTTTAAGTTTCGGGACTGAAAAGATTTCGGTGCTCAAAAGAAAATAAAAATAATAACAATAACAATACTTGTCGAACGCAAGTTTAACGATTTATATGTAGATCATATCGAAATAATGTATTATTTTAACCCCGAAATTTTTTCTAAGTCCCGATTTTAGTTTGATTAAGTACCAAATAATATTTGATTTAACTAGTTAGTATTTGTTGTAACCACTAAACTTTTATTGTAGCGATAACTAAATATAAATAACAAACTAATTTTAGTTACTTCAACTATTTTTTTTTGAGGTATCTGAACAATAAATAATTATCATAACTATTTAAATTAGTTACACCAACTAAATAAAAATAGTTAGATACAACCATGGAAAATGTTTTACTACTACTATCTAAAATTGTTACATCAATAGCAAAAATATAGTGATATACGGATACAACTTTAAAAAAATCGTTGAATCAACTATTTCGAAATAGTTAAAAATATATAGTTGCTGCTACGATTTTTTTTAGTTAGATTGAGTACCAAATAATATTTGATTCAACTAGTGAGTATTTGTTCTGACTACTAAACTTTTATTGTAGCGATAACTAAAAATAAATAACAAAATCATTTTAGTTACTTTAACTATTTTTTTAAAGTCGTCTGAACAATAAATAATTATCATAACGATTTAAATTAATTACACCAACTAAATAAAAATAGTTGGATACAACCATGTAAAATGTTTTACCATTACTATCTGAAAATTGTTACATCAACAGCAAAAATATAGTGATATACGGATACAACTTAAAAAAAATCGTTGAATCAACTATTTCGAAATAGTTAAAAATATATAGTTGCTGCTACGATTTTTATTAGTTAGATTGAATACCAAATAATATTTGATTCAACTAGTTAGTATTTGTTGTGACTACTAAACTTTAATTGTAGAGATAACTAAAAATAAATAACAAAATAATTTTAGTTACTTCAACTATTTTTTTAAAGTCATCTGAATAATAAATAGTTACAATAACTTTTTGGATTCGTTACACCAACTAAATTAAAATAGTTGTCTCTTTTTAGTTATGGCAACTACTGAGATTTCTTTCAGTGTTTTAGTTAAATAGTTTTTCTTATTTTTCTGTAGAGCATGATATAACTGATTTAGATACTCCGAAAGAATCATGGATAATAGTAGAGATGAAATGAAATCCATGTTACATCAAGCAGAGTTCATGTTGTTTCTCGTCGTGACTTAATTTAAGATATATTTATGTAAATATTCATTTACCATCATACATGTTATATTTCTTGCATATTTGTTGTTACAAAAAAAAATAAAAAATTTTAATCAAACGAATATTAATTATGAATATTTCTAATTTACATTTTAACTTCTTTCAATTTATATTACCCTAATAATTTTCACCGCAAAAAAAAACTGTAATTTATTACAACTATTTTTTTATGATTCATTTCATTTTGTCTATTTTTTCCATAAGAAAACTGTAAATCTACTCATCTAATTAAACTCTATTATTTATTAAAGTTCTGAGGTTACAAAAAGTGTCAAAATAAAGCTTTTATGCTTATTTTTTATTAAACTTTTTTAATAAATTATTTATCAACTATTAATAAATATTTGTTAACTGTTAATAAATATTTATTAAATCATCTCATGTTAAAAAATCATTTATTAACAGTTAATAAGGCTTATTAAATATTAAAAAATCTTTCTATCAGTGCACTTTTCTAAGAGCTTGAAATTAAAATGAAAATAACTAGAAAACAATGCGGAATTTGAAGAAGCTTGACTGATAATAATTTGTAGAGAGTGAAATTGTCAACAAAAACAACCTTACCACATTTTGTGATAAATCTTATAGTTTCGGCGGAAAAGTAAAAAGATCTCCAACTTTATTCTGAGCTCTAATCACTATTGAACAGATGGATTTATCACAAAATGATAAGAGACCTTTTTTGCAGAGCGTTCTGAAATAGCGATGTACGTTAGATTTATTTTTCGAAAGCCTGTGACTTGGTCAAAAATAAACCAAAGGGAAAGTTTTTTTTTCCATTTTCCTTGTTTTCAGGTGTAGTTTTAAAAAAAAATTACAATACAATTATTTATAGGTATTTTTTATTTTTTTTTCTCACTTTTTAAAAAAAAATCCAAATTCTTTCGAGGATTAGCAGTTTTAATTAATTTTTTCGTCTCAATTTTTCAAACTCTGAAGTCGTCGAGAAATTCTCAAAAATTTCCAGTGTGATGTTTTATAAAATAAGCCCAACTGGGCAAAAATTTTTTCTTCAATTGATAAAAAAAAAAAAAAAGGAAAATTCCGCCAACTCTGGAATTGGCGGAAAAAATTGCAGAAAGGGGTTGGGATCAAAAGTGGTCGATTTGGCGTGGAATACCCCATATATTAGTCACTCGGAGATGACTGAGAGCAAGGTCTATAATTTCTGTCTTAGATCTGAGTGACAATAAGTGGAAGTGACCTCGTATGGGGATGAAGAGGAATTGCGTCTCACCACTAGAATGCTGCAATATGTCGACCAATACAGAGAATTGGTATTATGGAGCGCCCATTCCAAGCCCCACATCGACCAGAGTCTCTCTATTTTCTGAGATGGGAGCAGTGTTTGGCCCAAGAGAGGACGGACTCGTAGTGGCTGTGGTGAGATACCACGCGCAATGAGGATTTTTGATTATACCTCCGGTTAATGTCCACCTTAGTCGATTATTTCATCTATGAGTGTCGTATGGGTGGTAAATGGAGACACCTTGCAACCTGCAACCAGATTGAGCCACATCAAGGACGAAAATTTCCCCTTCCTTTGCACCATTTTAGCATCACTCACAGCTTAAACGGTGCTTGGGAAGGGAAACTTTTCGTCCGCGATCTGGCTGCACTGCGAGTCGCAACGCGTGTATGTCCAAAAGGGCGAGGAAACGGCTTCCGGTCGGCGGAGGTGGACTGAGGTCCCGTTACATTAATCAATTATTATAATTTTGTTTTTTCCTAAAAATTTTATCGAGTTCCAACAAAAGTCCTTGTATGATAGACAGATTTTTAATAAAATCTACCGATACACGAAAAAAACGATATAGTAGTGGCAACTCTCTGGGATAGTACTGAGTACATTCTGTAAGAAAAAGAAATTTTAGACAGTACTGTATACTATTTAGATTGTATCTACTACTGTCCGAGATAGTACTCAGTGCTATCCTGAGAGTTCTCAGTACTATCCAGAGAATTACCACGACTACATTGTTTTTTTTCTGTGTAGAAAAGATTCGGATATTGAAATTTCTCATTTTAAATAATCTTATGAAATTCAATTTTTTATGATCTCTTTTTCTAAGTATGCTCTAATTAATTTAGACTGCATCAATGTGGCTAACCCGAAAAAAAAAAAAAAAAAAAAAAAAAGAAAGAACAATTCAATTCCTTAATTCTTATAATAATATTTCTCTAGCCGGTTAAGCCTTTTGCGGTTGATCATAAAAATTGGTGTCTAATTCGACACTAACATTAATTTCATCCGTCCGATTCAGTTATCCGTCTTGAAAAATTTTATCCATTTGAACAATTAGTTTTTATTGTCATTTAGACAATTAATTACCGTAAAAAATCTGATAAATATATAAAAATTTTGATAAAATATACAATAATTTTTTGATTATGTTTTTGCGGCGAATAGTAGTTCCCGCTCAATACTAGCGTCGCAGATCATGATGGTGGGGATAAAACGGAAGTTTCTACCGTTGATCAGATATTTGGTCGTCTAAAGAGTCATCAAACTCTCTACTGCGGTAAAATTTTTTTCCTAGGCTAAGAAATTTTTTTTAGCTATTCAATAAAATTCATTAAAGAATTATCTCCGATCAGACAAATCAACATTATTAAGATTGTTTATTTTTGCTATTTACACAGAATATATTTAAATCTATGTAAGCATAATATCTTATAAAATCTTCGGTATTTTTCTACATTGAATAACATAATATGTAAATCGTACTTCAATATTATTGATATCTTTATACTAATGAAAAGTAATATTTATTCTGAAAGCATAGGACATGAAAACGTATGTGTCATCGGACACGTAGGTTTTAATTTGAAACTTATCGAACGGTCATTGACTTCTCAGATGAGTATTGATTACATAAAATATCATTTAAATATTATTAACACTTAATAATAAATATATGAAAGAAAATAGACAAGAATAATTAAAAACTGGACATCCTGATAGATTTCCACCAATAAAATATCGTCTTTTTGAGAGTGGGGGTTCCGAAAATAACGTCACTGCGTCGTTTTGCTCGATAGAGAGGGAATTCCCTGTGTAGAACTAGCGCAAGGGCTGTAAGAGCTTTACAGTCAGAGAGCCGGTAGCCCTCAATCCTGAATGTGAGCTATTGCGAAGGCTTTCTCTTAAAAAGACGTATTATAAAAGATAAAATATTGACGCGATTTACTCTAATTTTAATTAATTCTCTTAAAAAACTTCTTGTAATATTAGTCAATATTATTTTTAAATTTTATATTCATAAATGTGAAAATTATCTTACGGTAAAAGTGATTGTATTCTAAAAAAAAAAAAAAAAAAAAAAATAGGATCCACTAATAAATATAAGAATTTATAATTTGTGGCTAAAAAGCTTCTTTTTGATTTTTTTTCATGAAAAATTGTTGTGTATTTTTTTCTTTAATTTTTGTTGTCCAGAAAAATAAATTCTAGAGGGTAAGTTGAAACAGAATAATGAATTACCATAGTCAATTTTTTTTTTTATTTTTCCGGTTTCTTTCGAGAAAATTATTTAAAATTTTTTCTCGAAAAGATGCCGTTCTTTGTCTAGTTATAAATTGTGTACATATAATTATTCACAAAGGTACTTTTTAAAAAATGGTGAAGTATTGCGTGTGAAGTTTTACTGGGAAGATCAGTTTGTTTGACGTAGGAGGGGTTGTTACTAAGGGCGATATTTCTGTAGGAGTCTATAGTTAAAAAATTGAGTGAGTCATAAAACAAAATGAGTATTATATTACTAAAAGATAGGGTATTCATAAATCATTATCCTTAAAAAAAATATTTTTAATCTTAATTCGTAAAATAAAATGCTTATTGCGTTAAAAGTCGATATCTAAGCCTTAAAAAATCTCAAACATGATAATTATTTGATCACTTTTTGTTCTTACATATTCGAATCAGCTAAGAAATTTCCTCATTTTATAAAACCTTATTACTATTTTTTCGGATGAAAGATGTCATTCCGTAATCGATCATTCATTAAGATGTCAATGAATATGTTTGACTATCCATAAGATTATTATATATTTCTACATGTTAAGATGTTAAAAAAATGAATATAATTTTTCAAAAAATTTCCCAATCCTCGGAATATTTCAATTAGACCATCAGTTATCGTTTATTAAAAATAACCCATTTTTTACCAGCTTTATTATTATTATATTTAAGTAATAAATATGACATTAGGTTGATTGTGAGATAATAATTTGTGATATTAACAGTAATTTACATCATGGATTCCTTCCGGAAAACGTCAGAATGTGAAGAAGAACTATCAATGATAAATCGAACTAGAGACGACATTGCGGCTACGACTGTCGATACAGCAAATATAGTTACAATGACTCCAGGACCTCATCAACATCCACCACCTTCACCTCTTAGTGGATGTTATCTTCTTGTCGTGCTTCCAGAACCACATGCCGCCCAACATAAACCCTTTATTCTCGATAGACTTACCGAAGGTAAAATATTTATTAATTGATTTTTAAACCAAGTTTAAACAATTACTATTTTACAAACATCAAAGCGTTAATTTTAGTCATATAATTAAAATTGTAATTTTTGAATCGGGAAAAAAGTTTAACTAGCTTCACAATAATCGCCAAAACAAGCTACTTTTCTGCCACAGTTATAAGTAGTCAGATAAAGCTAAATTTATCGCGGTATTCGGTCGTTCCCCTTAAGCATCATCATGTGTGCAGTATTATTCTTTTTATTTTCGTTTACTTAGCGCTATCGGAATTTTCAGACATTGTTATTTTGAATTAAACTTGGCCGTGAAATATCTTTGATTAATTCTTAGTACAGAACCAAATTTCTTCTCATCAATCTATCATTATTTTATTTTTATTTTTTATCTTAGATTACATATATTTTTTTTCTATACACAAACAGAAATTACATATATTACCAATATTTCATCAAAACTAATATAATGTAAACGTAAATTAATAAATATGGAAACTAAACTATTTTACTCAGGGCGGTTCCTGTGACGTCATAGTTACCGCACCCCCGTCACGTGGTTCCTTGTGGCTTGAATCGATCGGTGCCGAGACTTTCAATTCAAAGCAAATAAATAAGACTATAAAATGTCTGTACGAGTATATTTTATACTTTCATCTAAGAAATTAGAAAATTTTCAAAAAATTTGAAAGTCATCATTTCAAGCTGGATTACTGATAATAGAATTTTCGAGAATGTGGGGGTGTGTGCCGGTATGAAAAAACAATATATGGTTAAAATATATAAAATCATATATGTTTGCAACAAAAAAATATATGATATATTATAAAAAATCATATAGAGGTTTTCGCCGATTTAATATAAAATTATATACAATAGTAAATATATGTATTCCATATATGTAACTTATGTTTTTTATATTAAGCCATACATACATTTACATTTACCTTTTAATATATTGTATTGATATATTTCCTTTTATATTAAAAAAAATATAAAATTTTTATATGAAATGAAATATATGGTAGCATATATTTTATATTATATATGGCACCGTATATCTTCTTTGTTATATCTAAGCATATATTTTATTCGGTGAATGTGTATGTATATGGGTATATTATATATTCGCTTCACATTAACTAATTTCGATAATTTTATCTGCAATTTAAAGAGTATATTAAAATTTAGATCTAATTTAATTGGAGTGGGTCATACGAATAAGAAACTTTTTTTATCTATACACAATATAAATATATTTTTTTCTATATGATCAGAATATATTTTTATGTATGATAAAAATATAGTTTTGTATATGACAAGAATATATATATTTTCATATATGATGAAAATATATTTTTAGTGTATGATTGACATATATATTTTATATATGCTAAACGTATACGTACTCGTATACGATGAATATTATATTTTTTAACATAAAAAAAAATATATCACAAAATATAGTTAAATTCGCCACATATATTTTCTGATATTTATCAGATATTTTGACCATATATGTTATTTTCATACGGGAGTGTAAAGATTACATGTCTTTTGAACGAATTAATCAATTTGTATGGCTCTTGCAGCAATTGAATTTTTCGGAACTTAGATTTTGTGCAAATTTGAAATTAATTGGTCGAATCGACCCGGAGATATTTAAAAAACACAAATGAAAATTTTTTTTCGGTTTCGAATATTTTGAAAAGCACAGAATCAATCCATTTCAAAATATAATTAGCTTCAGTGCTCGGTACCAGTTTACTATTACTGTGAAAGAAACATATTATATTATCATAGTAATTCTTGTTAATATGTGTAAGAATTATCATAATCTATTATTGAATTTTGGAGATGGTCGTTCTAAAGTTAATAAATTAACTATAATTGCCTACTTTTTTTGTTGTATATCTCGAAAGTAGAAATTTTAATTCAAATTGTTTGAAATAATAGCTTTGTATCGTGATCTCTAGAGCTTGGCGTGTGAAAAAAATAGTAACATGAACATAATTTCTATCTTAAAAATCTATAAGCAACAAAAATTCGTAATTTAATTAACAGGGTAAACTTATTTTCCAACTTTATCGATTGAAACAAAAAATTTTTCGAGCTTGAATAACTTGAAAATAATTTTTTTTTTTCGAGCTCATCAAAATATAGTAATATTGATATTTCTGAACTTACAAATCTTGAAAACAGCAGAAAGTTTTCGAGTTTGGCCTGCAGACTCTGTTGTTTATTCAGATTATTTAAAATTATTAATACATTATTTTAGGATTTTTGTCTTGGGATAAAGAGAACTGCCACGTTGATTTAGAAAAAGAATTAGAGGCTTTAGTTACACAATCACCTGAAGGTGAAGAAGCCAAAAATGGTAATAACATAATGATTAAATAATCATGTTACTAAACAATTAATTATTATTCATAAATAAAACAAAATTATTTTTAAGGTGAACGATTGATTCAGTATGCGACAGAGAATCTTGTCACAGAAATTTTAATTCATCCACAAACTAATACATTACTTCAATGTATTAGAAATCTTTTAGCAAGTTTTACAAAACACCGCCATATAATTCATGCCGGTTATACATTTGGTGAAAATGGTTCCTGGATACTGCAGGTATGTCATAATTATCTGTATTGTAGAGTCTAAAAAATTAATAATTTTATTATTGACTTAATACCTGATTATGATCATAGCTTTCTTTGATTATATAATGGATTATATATTAAATTCACTAGGATGGAACTTTTAGTCTTGCTGATTTTTTGGATGCATTTAATGAGCATGATGTACAGCGAGTACTTCGAGCTTATGAAAATAATGTGACAATAGATATAAACTGTGCTGGAATCGGTGAATGGTCAACGGAACGTTTATCTCAAGAGCCTTGTACTAGGTAAAATTTTAGCAACGAAAAATTATTATTATGAAACAACTTTTAAATTTTTGACTGTACATTCTAAATTAGTATGACGATGACATAGAACAACTTTTCCAATTTTTGTAATTATATTTTCAGGTTGTGTAGAATCCGCTTAAATCCTGATAACGTATTAACAACTGGAACACCATCAATTGTCAGCTTTATTAACTACATTGAACAATATTTGGTAGCACAAACATTAGATCAGTTAATGCAACCGTCTGATGTAGTAGGCAATATTCGATTTAGTCATCCGACTCTTTATGTCTTCCCTGGCGGTCAAGGTGATGCAGCTCTTTTTGGTATAAATGGCTTCAATATGTTAGTCGACGGTGGTTTTGCTAGAAAGTCATGCTTTTGGGACTTCACTCGACATTTGGATCGACTAGACGCTGTTCTCTTTACAAGATTAAATAACAGTAATATTGGTGGCATGTCTAGCGTCCTTCGTAAAAAGAAAGAAACTCAAGTTTATCCTCAAATAGGACATTTTTTTGGTAATTTAATAGAACGTAAATACTCAAATTTCCCTGACGATAACAAAGACCGGGATCCCCTTATTATCAGTCTCATTGATCTTGGACAAGAAATGGTGAATAATTTAAAACACATTAATCTACGTCCTCATCTTTGCTATAGAAATCAAGAGCCTATCAATCTTTATCATAAAGTAGGACATGGTACTTTAGATATGTATATTCTAAGTCCATTAAAGGATAGCACTGAAGTGAAAGAATTTTTATCTAAATGGAACGCTGCTGATCAAAAGCTTTTTGCAGATTCTCATAAAAAAGATTCAAATAATTTTACTTTCCCGATTCAAAATATGGTATCAATATGCGCTCTGTTAATTTGGCAACCTGCAAACCTTGATGACTCTATTACAAGGATTTTTTTCCCTGGAAGCACACCACAGCATAAAATTTTTGAAGGTATCGACCGTTTGAAACATCTTGAATTTTTGAAGTATCCAACGTGTTCCGCCAAAACTTTATCACCTGCTGTGTCATTAGCTACACTAAAAGAAAAATCGACGAAACTTAAAACTAATCAAATAGATAAAGAAACAAAGCGAACAAATGAAATTAAACACCCTAAACGTGAGTTGTCTGAAGTTAAAGCTTTAAAATCAGACAATCAAGCTCAAAAATACGAGACAAGGGTTAAGAAACCAAGTGATTTAGAAAATAAGAAGATTGACGATACAAAAGAATATTCTAAAACAGTAATTGACATAAAGGAGTCGAAAAAAAATGAAAAAAATATCAAAGACTTAAAGAAAGAATCAAAAAAAGACGTTAATAAAGAAGCTGAAATTATTAAAACAAATGTAGAAGATAAAAATACAATGAATAAGGAATTGAAAGGAAAGATTGAACGAAAAAAACATGATTCCAAAGATTCCAAAGAATCGAAAACAACACCACAAGTATTAAAAGTTGAAAATAAATCTGATTCTACCAATAAGAAATTAAAAATATCAACTTCAAAGAAGCCATTAAGTGGATTAACAACTAAATCTGAAATTTCAAAATCTCCAGCTCCTAAAACGTCAAATAAACTTACTACAAAACAAGTATTTCCTCCTGCAAAAAGTGCTAAAGATGCTAATAATCGAAAAGTCTTAGAGCAGAAAAATATAGAAAAAATTAGCTCAAAACAAAAAGCGTCACCAACAGTTGCTCCAGTTGAAAAAAAACCCGTTGTTCGACGTACGAAACTTATTGCTAGCCCAAGTAAATCTAGATTGTCGGGCAGCCCAGTAAAACAATCCAAAATTAGTTCAACGGTCTCGACTAAATCAGATAAAGATGTAGTAAAAAAAATTAAAAATGAAAAGGAAACAACTGACTCATCAACAGTATCAACATCATCAGTTGTTGAAATCGATCCAACGAAATTCGTTGATAAATGCTTAACTGAAAAATCTGAAGATATGTCACTTGACTCAATTGAGAACAAAGTTCTTGCTGATCTTAAGGAAGAACGTCAAGTTATAGAAGAAATTGAAGCAGTGCTTCAAAAAGCCGAAAGAATAGAGAATACTCGGGAAAATTTAGTGAAAGAAGGGCATGAAAGTTTGGAGATAAAAGAAAAAAAAGAAGATATAACTGAAGATGATGTGACTGCAGAAATAGATGAAATAGCCATAAAATCAGTTTCTAGAAAAGCCAGCCCAGAACTGACTGAAGAAGATGAATATTTAATTATTGAAAAAGAAGAAATGTATACTGAAGATTCTGCTCATAGTGGAGAAACTGAACATAAGCACTTTTTGGATGTTGTTCAATCAGAAAAAAATCTTGTACATGAATCACTTATTAAAGAAGAAGAGGCTGAAAACATAATTTTAAGTAAAGAAAATGACAAAGAAGAAAAAGAAGAAGATGATGATGATGGTGATGATGACGATGATGTCGATGTCGATGACGATGATGGTGATGATGAAGATGATGTCGATAATCAGGACTATGGTGATGATGATGAAAATGAACAGGAAAAAGAAGAAGATGATCGAGAATATAGAGAGAAACATGGAATAAAAGAAATTGCAGAACACTATGAAAGCGTAGAAAAAGAAGTTGCTGTTGAAAAAGGAATTGTTGAAGAGCAAGAAAAAAGTGATATTCCTGAAAAAAAATTGCATGATGATTCTCAAGATAGAGAAAAAGAACACCAAGAAAGCAAAAGTATTTCTATTTCTAAGCATAAAGAAGAATCAGAAGACAAAAATAAAGGGATTATCACATCATCTACAAAAATGATTCCGAAAAAAGACAGTAAAGAAGCCTTAGATAAAAAAGATAGTGAAAACATAACCGAAGCCATCAGGACAAGTCCAGAAAAATTAGATTCTTCTGAAAGAAAAGTAATTAACGATACTGATGTCAAACAAGAAATAGGAAAAGAGTCTCAAATCAGAGAAAAATTCGAAGAATCTCTAGAAAGAGTATCAACTATGGAATCTGGAGCCACAACAACAGCTCCCACCTTACCTGAGGATGAACGAATTTCTGTTGAAGGTGTGAAACAAGTCCCTACAGATATCATTAAACAAGGCATCGCAGAAGTAAAAAAAATTGAAATTCCTGCTAAATCAAGGATTATTTCTTTAGCTACGATGGAAGTTTCTGAATTAAAACCTGGTACTAAAGTATTCACCTCTCAGCAAACTATTCCAGCTCTGCCAAGAGATATTGTGAAGACTCCAGATGAAGTTGCTGATCTACCTGTACATGAGGAAGTAGATCCAAAACTTTACGAAATAGACAATTATGACACCAGTAAAGAAGGAAAACCTCAATATATTAAAGAATCTGTTGTTTCATCAAAAGAACCAAAAAACGTTTTAGGTTTCTTTAGTAAAGTTGCAGATAAATTTGAAAAAGGTATTGATAAATTAACTGGAAAGTCTCGAAGAGATTCTGAAAAAGACATTGATGAAAAATCATTATCGAAATCAGGATCTCCGAAAGAAAGTGTCAATATAGATGAAATTTCCGCAGGAATGAAGATTGAAGAAGAACTTCAATCGAAGAAAGATGAAAATAATATTGCAGTTAAGAAAACAATTGAGACTAGCACAGAAAGCAAAGAAATCCATAAAACTGAAGGAACCCCATCAGAGATAGATGAAAAATCAGGTACCCCTGATCATCAGCAAGCAAATAAACTCGATGAAAATGTAGAAGGCGTCGAAGATGTTGAGGCGTTATTAGAAGAAGCATCAAAAAAATTCAAAACTGTAAAAGATAGTCTACGAGATTCTTTAGAGTCATTAGAAGAACAGATAGTCCAAGAAGAATTAATAAAGACCGAGCTGGAATATGATAGTAATGATGAAATTGAAGGAAAATTAAATAAAGTAGCTGAAAAATTGGAAGAAATAAAACCGAATGAAGAAAATATTATAACTGACAAAGAGGTAGAAAAAGTAAAGTTCGGATTACCGAAAAGTGATGATTTTGAAGATAATGAACGAAGCGATGACATCAGTTCTGTTAAAAACATTAAAGAAGCAGTAAAAGACGTCGGTGAAGTACTTGCTGGAACTGCTGGAATAATTATTGAAGATAAACCTAAAGATGTTATCGAAATAGTCAAAAAAGTTGCTGAAGTACTCAAAGAAAATGATTTCCTTTCAGATCAAACTTTATCTGCAGAAAAATTGACAGCAGAAATAAAGAAAGATTCAGAAATTAAAGAATTATGGCAAGATCATCATGATCAAACACCTGTCGCTTCATCATCAGTAAAAAGTAAACACGATGATAAATTGGAAGCAAAATTAATGTGTGCCGATTTATTAAAAGATGATATAGCATTGGACTTGCAAACAAAAATAAGTGCTCTTAGTAATACTCAAGACACGGAGTTAGATGTTTTAAAAAATGGAATTGAAAGTGTATGTAAAAAAGTGGATGTAACGCTCCAAAAAGATGGTAAGGAATTAGTCAGTGATATAGTAACGTCAGAAATCGCGTTTGAACATAAAGTAATACCTACAACTGCTGAAGTTGTCTTAGTTTCACCAGATTCATTACCAACGTCACCTCAATTTTCTGCTAAACTTCCAGATCAATATATCGATGAAAGTCAGATTGACAAGAGTTCAACTGAATCTTTTATAACTGAGGACGTTAAAAATATTGTTAATAAGAAAGTTGATGTTTATAAAATAATTGAAGAATTATTGGTAATCCATAAAATAAAAATTACTATTCAAATAATAGAATTTATTTCTATAGAAAAACACATTGTCAAACAAAAACTTATTCAAATCATTAACCAAATTATTTCTCAGCATAATCTTTCACCAAGCAGTGCTGTTGAAAACATTACAATTTTGGATTCCGAAAAAGAACCATTAAGAGACGTTAAAGAGCAAGAAGTCGAAGACTACATTACTGAAAAATATCTTAAAAATAATATTCCAATTACTGAAATGATTTTGAAAGAAATTTCTATAAAATATTCTTATCCACTTTACTCAGTAATTAAAATAATCAAACATATAATTATTATTCATAAAGTTCCACTATCTGACATTATGAACATCTCTGAAAAAGTTTTAGAAGACTTAATTCAAGAAAATACTCAGATTGAAGACGTGGACGTGAATGAAAAGAGTAAAATCGACGACAAAGAAAAAGATGATATTCAATTTACTGAATCTTTGATAACAGACGAAGTTAAATCTCAGATCCAGGATTATTTCACAAACGAATACATTGCAAAGAACAAAAATATTGACATTAATGCTATCGAAAAAATTCATCATCAATACCTCATTTCGAAACGAGCTATCATGGAAATTCTAGATGAATTTATTATAAGTAAAAAGTTACAAAAACAGTCAGTAGTCGATATTGCAGAAGTGGCGTGGAATACCTTAAAATCAAGCGACGAAATCGAAGACATCTCAAAAAATATTACAAAAGATAAGATGATTGTAAAAATTGAAAGTGATCCTTTGATAGACTCATCAGATAAAAGTAAATATGCTATATCTATTGGAGATCTAGACAAATCTGAATCCGACGATTTCGAGGCTGTAGAACAAGAATACAAATTAAATACTAGTATTGATAAAAATGAAATTCAACATCACGAAAAAGAAAGTACCAAAAGCAGTATTGATGATGTCATGGAAGCAGACGAAAAAATTAATATGAGTGGCCAAAAACCCGAAAACATAATAGATAAAAAAAGTGATATAACATCAGCTGCATCGTCGATGATAAGTTCTACATCTGGTCAAAAAATCATAGCGGAAAGTGAAAGTGATAACGAACAGGAACTCAAATCATCAGCACGTTTAGAGTCAATAGTAATGAGTGATAAAATAACTTTACCAGATTTTGGAAATGATTTAATAGAAGATGAAAAATCAGTTTCTCCAATAGGCCTTACTTCCATTAAAAAACAAGATGAAATACAAACTAATGAAGGCGAAGGACAAGATAGTCGTGACTCAGTACTTTCACTATCTGCTAAATCAAGTCGAAAAACTAGTTTAACGGAACCTAAAGAAAAAGAAAGAGATAATACTGAATCACTTATTACTTCAATAAATATTTCACCGAGACAAGGGGAAAACTCGCTAGACCTTGAGAAAGGCCAAATTCAAAGTAGCGAACAACCTTTATCTCCAGCACATTCTGTATCAAGTGATTCGAAAGATTTATTGAAACGTATAAAAGATAAACATGAAGAATTTGCCTTGACATCTTCATCAACTGCTATTTCACCAACCCAAAAAAAGAGTTTAGAATTTAGTGAAATCTCTGAAAGCGTGGATCAGAAAATAGAAGATAAAAAAAATACTCATGAAACAATAGAAAAATCACAAGATAGTAGCCGAATTCGAAAAGAAAGTTTGACGGATGCCCAGGTTGAGAAGAAACAATCTGATAAAGAACTTACACCTCCAACATCTTCAGTAAATACCAAGAAAGACATTTTAAGTGACGAAATTAAAGATCAGACCATAAAAGAGGAATCAAGAAAACGTTCAATTTCTCAATTGCCATTGGATGAAATAAATACAGCCGATAATGACCAAGATAGATTAAAAGATGTTAAACTACTCCCAAAGTTACAATCTCCAATATTGTCGCAAGAAACAACGAGTGTGAGTAAACATACAGAAGATGGTAAAGATACGACTAAAACTACAATCTTATCACCAGATACCGTAATTCAGACAGAGAGCTTAACAACTAATGAAGATGAGAAGCAACGATCAGATAGTGACTTTATATCTGCAACATTTTCAGTATGTGGTGAAAAAGACATTTCACCAGACGATGTAGGTACAAGTGAAACATCCAAAAAACCTTTATTATCGCCGTCACAACGATCTGATACTGATATAGTTGACAGTAATAAAGATGGGTCAAAAATAATAGAACCGTCTCCAAAATCAAAATCTTCGGTTCCGTCAGATGAGACAATAAAAGCAAGTATGCATGCTGAAGATCACAAAGATGCTACTGAAAGTACAATGTCACCGCAAGACACCACCAGTCAACACAAAACTTTGAAAGATATGGAAAGTCGACACAGTATGGAGCGTCAATCGTTATTATCATTAGTATCTGATGAAAAAGACAGATTAATCAATCAGCCTGACGAAATTGATGATACAGAGAAATCAAAAACACTTTCATTATCTCCTTCATCACGGTCTCCTACAAATATAGCTGACGGTCATGAAGATAAATCAGAAGATGTAAAATTATCTCCGACATTATCATCCCCAGTAGTGTCAGATGGGACAGTAAAAGCAAGTACGCATACAGAAGATCTAAAAGATACCATTGAAAGTACGGTGTCCATACCAGATACTACAACTCAAGACCAACCTGCAACAGACGACAAAAAACAAGGAGAACAAAGCGACGAAAGGCGTTCATCTTTATCAATATCAGTACCTAGTCGAAAAGGCAGCTCAGCCTACCAAGCGGATGATCATAGGGATATAGATAAGTCAGAAACACCTTTATTGTCTCCGTCATCACGGTCCCATACAAGTATAGCTGACAGTCATGAAGATAAATCAAAAGATGTAAAATTATCCCCGACATTACCATTTTCACCAGTGTCCAGTGAGACTATGAAAGCAAGTAAGCAGGCAGACGATCGCAGAGATACCATTGAAAGTACGGTATTACTACCAGATACTACATCTGAACACGACACTGCAATAGCCGGCGAAAAAGAGAAAGAACAATACGACGAAAGGCGTTTATCTATATCATCATCAGTACGTAGTAGGAAAGGCAGCTCGGCTCACCAAACGGATGATCTTGAGGATATAGAAAAATCAGAAGTGCCTTTATTGTCTCCGTCATCACGGTCCCATACAAGTAAAGCTGACAGTCATGAGGATGAATCAAAAGATATAAAATTATCCCCAACATCACCATCTTCAGCAGTGTCAGGTGAGACTATAAAAGCAAGTACGCATACAGAAAATCAAAAAGATACCATCGAAAGTACGGTGTCCATGCCAGATACAACAACTCAAGACGAACCTGAAACAGGCGACAAAAAACAGAAAGAACAAATCGACGAAAGGCGTTCATCATTATCAACATCAGTACCTAGTCGAAAAGGCAGCTCAATTTACCAAACGGATGATCTTGGAGGTATAGAAAAATCAGAAGTGCCTTTATTATCTCCGTCATCACGGTCTCATACAAGTGAAGCTGACAGTCATGAAGATAAATCAAAAGATGCAAAATTATCTCCAACATTACCATCTTCAGCAGTGTCAGCCGAGACTTCAAAAGCAAGTATGCATGCAGAAGACCACAAAGATACCATTGAAAGTACGGTTCCCATACCGGCTACAACAACTCACGACGAACCTGCAACAGACGATAAAAAACAGAAAGAACAAAGTGACGAAAGGCGTTTATCTTTATCAACATCAGTACCGAGTCGAAAAGGCAGCTCGGCTTACCAAACGGATGATCATATGGATATAGATAAGTCAGAACCACCGTTATTGTCTCCGTTATCACGGTCCCGTACGGGTATAACTGGCAGTCATGAAGATCAATCAAAAGACATAAAATTATCTCCTACATTACCATCTTCACCAGTGTCAGGTGAGACTGTGAAAGCAAGTATGCAGGCAAAAGAACGCAGAGATACTATTGAAAGTACGGTTTCAATACCAGATACTACAGCTGAAGACGAACCTTCAACAGCCGACAAAAAACAGAAAGAACAAATCGACGAAAGGCGTTCATCTTTATCAACATCAGTACATAGTCGAAAAAGTAGCTTAACTTACCAAACGGATGAGTTTGGGGATTCAGAGAAATCAAAAACACTTGCATTATCTCCTTCATCACTGTCCCATACAAGTATAGCTGACAGTCATGAAGATAAATCAAAAGATGTAAAATTATCCCCGACATTACAATCGTCACCAGTGTCAGGTGGGACAGTAAAAGCAAGTACGCATACAGAAGATCAAAAAGATACCATTGACAGTTCGGTGTCCATACCAGATACAATAGCTCAAGACGGAACTTCAATAGACGATCAAAATAAGACAGAACAAAGCGACGAAAGGCGTTTATCTTTATCAACATCAGTACCGAGTCGAAAAGGCAGCTCGGCTTACCAAGCGGATGATCTTGGAGGTATAGAAAAATCAGAAGTGCCTTTATTATCTCCATCATCACGGTCCCATACAAGTGAAGCGGACAGTCATGAAGATAAGTCAAAAGATACGAAATTATCTCCAACATTACCATCTTCAGCAGTGTCAGCCGAGACTTCAAAAGCAAGTATGCATGCAGAAGACCACAAAGATACCATTGAAAGTACGGTTCCCATACCGGCTACAACAACTCACGACGAACCTGCAACAGACGATAAAAAACAGAAAGAACAAAGCGACGAAAGGCGTTTATCTTTATCAACATCAGTACCGAGTCGAAAAGGCAGCTCGGCTTACCAAGCGGATGATCTTGGAGGTATAGAAAAATCAGAAGTGCCTTTATTATCTCCGTCATCACGGTCTCATACAAGTGAAGCTGACAGTCATGAGGATGAATCAAAAGATACAAAATTATCTCCAACATTACCATCTTCAGCAGTGTCAGCCGAGACTTCGAAAGCAAGTATGCATGCCGAAAACCACAAAGATACCATTGAAAGTACGGTTTCCATACCGGATACAGCAACTCACGACGAAACTGCAACAGACGATAAAAAACAGAAAGAACAAAGCGACGAAAGGCGTTTATCTTTATCAACATCAGTACCGAGTCGAAAAGGCAGCTCGGCTTTCCAAGCAGATGATCTTGGAGGTATAGAAAAATCAGAAGTGCCTTTATTATCTCCGTCATCACGGTCTCATACAAGTGAAGCTGACAGTCATGAGGATGAATCAAAAGATGCAAAATTATCTCCAACATTACCATCTTCAGCAGTGTCAGCCGAGACTGTGAAAGCAAGTATGCATGCAGAAGACCACAAAGATACGATTAAAAGTACGGTTTCCATACCAGATACAGCAACTCACGACGAAACTGCAACAGACGATAAAAAACAAGAAGAACAAAGCGACGAAAGGCGTTTATCTTTATCAACATCAGTACCGAGTCGAAAAGGCAGCTCGGCTTTCCAAGCAGATGATCTTGGAGGTATAGAAAAATCAGAAGTGCCTTTATTATCTCCGTCATCACGGTCTCATACAAGTGAAGCTGACAGTCATGAGGATGAATCAAAAGATGCAAAATTATCTCCAACATTACCATCTTCAGCAGTGTCAGCCGAGACTGTGAAAGCAAGTATGCATGCAGAAGACCACAAAGATACGATTAAAAGTACGGTTTCCATACCGGATACAGCAACTCACGACGAACCTGCAACAGACGATAAAAAACAAGAAGAACAAAGCCACGAAAGGCGTTCATCTTTATCAATATTAGTACCTAGTCGAAAAGGCAGCTCGACTTACCAAGCGGATGATCATAGGGATATAGATAAGTCAGAAACCCCTTTATTGTCTCCGTCATCACGGTCCCATACGAGTATAACTGACAGTCATGAAGATGAGTCAAAAGACATAAAATTATCCCCGACATTACCATCGTCAGTAGTATCAGATGAAGTTGTAAAGTTAGGTAAACGTATAGAAGATCATCAAAGTGATATGGAAACTTCAGCGTCCACCCAAGAAATAACAACGCAGCACGAAACTCGAAAAGACAGTATACAAGAGGCAGAACAATTTGATAAGAGGCGTTCATCATTATCAACTTCAGTAGCTAGTCGAAAAGATAGTTTAACAGGTCAAAGTGACGATTTCGGTGAAGTAGAGAAATCAGAAACACTCCCATCATCTCCGTCAACACGCTACCATACGAGTATTGCCGATAGTAATGACGAAAAATCAAAAAGTGTTGAATCAATCGAGACATTACAAAGTACAGTACCGTCAGATGAGATAGTCATGCCGAGTATGCATGCCGAAGATCGCAATGTGGCAATAAAAATGGTACCGGACCAAAATACTTCAACCCAGCATGAAACTTCAGAAAATGATGAAAAAGAGGGTGAACAATACAAGGAGCGTAAATCGTCGCAATCTTCGGTATCTAGTAACAAAGAAAGTCTCATTAACCGAATAAACAACCGTGTCAGTGACGCTGAACCAGCGATTCTTTCATCATCCATTTTATCTATATCTGAGACAGAATCAGCTGACAAAAGGAATGATGAACAGAAAAATATAAAATTATACTCAGCACTAAAATCACCAGTAGTGTCATCTGAGATAGAAATCCCAATTCAAAAAAAAGAAGATTTAAAGGATGACAGCAAAACTATAATAGCTGAACAAGATACTGCATTAGCACAGAAAGAAAGTTCATCAATTAATGAAAACGAAAAAGATCAATGCATTAAAAGAGTTACATCTCCAGCACTTTCAGTATCAAGTGAAACAAAATCTCCAATATTGTCGCAAGAAACAACAAGTGTGAGTAAACATACAGAAGATGGTAAAGATACGACTAAAACTATAGTCTTATCACCAGATACCATAATTCGGACAGAGAGCTTAACAACTAATGAAGATGAGATTCAACGATCGGATAGTGACCTTATATCTCCAACATTTTCAGTATGTGGTGAAAAAGACATTTCACCAGACGATGTTGGTGCAAGTGAAACATCCAAAAAACCTTTATTATCGCCGTCACAACGATCTGATACTGATATAGCTGACAGTAATAAAGATGGGTCAAAAATAATAGAACCGTCTCCAAAATCAAAATCTTCGGTTCCGTCAGATGAGACAATGAAAGCAAGTATGCATGCTGAAGATCACAAAGATGCTACTGAAAGTACAATGTCACCGCAAGACACCACCAGTCAACACGAAACTTTGAAAGATATGGAAAGTCGACACAGTATGGAGCGTCAATCGTTATTATCATTAGTATCTGATGAAAAAGACAGATTAATCAATCAGCCTGACGAAATTGATGATACAGAGAAATCAAAAACACTTTCATTATCTCCTTCATCACGGTCTCCTACTAATATAGCTGACAGTCATGAAGATAAATCAGAAGATGTAAAATTATCTCCGACATTATCATCCCCAGTAGTGTCAGATGGGACAGTAAAAGCAAGTACGCATACAGAAGATCGAAAAGATACCATTGAAAGTACGGTGTCAATACCAGATACTACAACTCAAGACGAAACTTCAACAGATCATAAAAAAGAGAAAGAACAATACGACGAAAGGCGTTCATCTTTATCAACATCAGTACCTAGTCGAAAAGAAAGCTCAACTTACCCAACGGACGATATTGGAGATATAGAAAAATCAGAAACTCTTTCAGTATCGACGGTGCACTCTGGAGAGTTGTCAGATGGGACAAAAAGCATTGGTCAAGATATAGAAAGTAAAAAAGATGCTATTGACTCTATCGAGTCACAAAAAAGTCTTACAAGTGAAAGGAAAAGCTTAGCAAATGATAAAAACGAGCTAGAAAAGTACGAGACGGGATTGACATCTCGATCACCTATATTATCCAGTGATATAAAAAGTGTAACCGATCAAGTAGATGATTCCGCATCAGAAGCTCTTCTAACATCTACGTTACTAAGTAGTACCACTGAAGCCAGTGATCATAGTGATGAATCAACAGATGTAAAATTATTTTCAAGCTCAATATCTTCAGTATTTCCGGATAGAACTCAAGACTTAAGTCAGCAAATTGAAGATAAAAAAAATAATTTAACAAATATATTGTTGACACAAACTACTACTTTAACTGAAAAAGAACTTGAAAAAAGTAAAATAGATACTGAGGAACACGATTATAAGACTTTGACAACTCCAACATCTAGTAAAAAAGATATTTCGTCGGATCCAACTTTAGAAAATGAAATGAAAAGTCAAACCAGTGATATCGCTCAAGATATTCATTTTACTTCCTTGCAAAGTGTCAAAACAGGCATTAAAGATTGTGCCGATAACTTATCGGAGCAAAATATGCCTAGACCCTTAGAATTAACTCTGTCAAACATAAAAGGTACTGTAGTTGAGCAAGCGGATAGGAAAGACGATATTACAATATTAAGTTCTTCTTCAATAGGGACTCCATTAAGTAAGAAAATAGAGATCAGTGGTAGTGATAGTGATAAAATTCATGAAAGTGAATCGTCGATGACTCAAGAATCTATAAAACTTGATAAAAAAGAAAGTTTAGTCGATGATTTTGAAAATGTCCAGGACAATGTCGGAAGTTTGACTTCAACTACACCGTCATCAGTTCAAAAAGAAATTTCATCTTTTTCAATAGAAGTAGATAGTAAGATTTCCAGTCCTCAAAAAATCGAAACTCTTTCGAAGGTAGGTTTATCAAAAACGACAATTGCAGATGATAATCAGTCTTCAGAACAGCAAAAAAAAAGAGATGAAAAGTCTCCTTTAAATCAAGATAAACTTAGTAGTTCACATGATGATGAATATGGAATTACTATGTCTAGTGAAACAAATAATTTGAAAGATATTCATGAAAAATCGACAAGTCAAAGTCATCAAAATATCGAGCTTGATAGATCTGATGATGAATCAGAGGCCATGTCTGTAAAGAAAAAAGATATTGAAAAGTATATAATAAGTGAGTATGTAGAAAGACGTAAAATAATAGTGAGTGAAGTCATTGAAGAAATAATGAATCTTTATGATGTGTCAAAGGACATTATCATTGAAATAATTGAAGAAATTTGTTATAAAAAAAATATCGACAAGAAATCTATTTTTGATGATGGTGAGAACATAAAGTTTGACATTAATTATCGAATAACAAAGAGATACATCCAATCAAGTACGTTACCTATGGATAAAAAATTAGATATAGAAAATTATATCATAAGCGAATATGTTAAACCACAGAAAAAGATAACCTTGGAAATAATTCAAGAAATATCTACAACAAAAGGAGTATCAATTAATGATATTCTTGCAATAGTTGAGAATCTTATTGCAGAACAAAAATTAGAAAGAGAATTTTTAATTGATTTTGTAGAGAAAGACGAAAGCAGTTATGAAGAAAAACTTTCAGAGCACTTATCTGGTAAGTCAACACCTGAATGTAAGTCTTTTGAATGCTTAACGTCACAAGCCTTAGTCGATGATAATAAATATGAAAGTCAATTCCAAAAATCTTTTCCTCGTGACTTAACAGAAATGCGCACAACTCATATAACTACTCTTATTCATAAATCATCTTCTGGTCCAAGCACTCAAATAGATCCCTCTGACTCTTTTTCAAAATCACTAGTAACAGACTTGGACATAAAAAATACTGAACGCTCCTTTGTTAGTGGAGGTAAAATAATAGTAGAAACAACGACTATCGAACATAAATCTGAGCCGGTAGAAATGATCTATGACAATAGCTTGAACGGACAAAATGTAATAGTTAGAGAGGAAATTTCTATTATTAAACCGATGCCAGAAAATCAAACTACTATTGATACAACAGACATAAAAAGTGATTCCATTCAACAAGAACAAAAACATGAAGAAGAAAAAAAAACTTTTGATCCCAATAAAGAATCTGAGATAAAAAAAGAAGAAATACATGAAGTTGATGAAATAAAACAAAAAGAATCCAAAGATATAGCGCTAAGTTATAAGCACCATTTAGGTATGCTGATATCTGGAGAGAAATCGGGAAGATCAACTCCTGAGAAAAAAGATGGGCTGGAAAATCGTTCTAGGACGTCAACACCAGAAGGTTTTCGTTCTGAGGAAGTTATAAAAACCACTATCACAACTACTCGGACAATTTCTGATGAAGGAGAAATTATAACAACTACCAAAGAAGTAACAGAAACAACAAATGAACACGGTGAGGTTATTGTTTTAGCAGAAAAAGTAGATGTTACTGTAGCAGATCAAGGACCAGTTGAATCCGCACAACCACTAGATCTTCAAAAATCAAGTACTTCTTGCTCAGATGTAACAAGTCATGATCAAACTATAACTGATATTTCCCATAAAACTGAAGAAAAACAACTTGACTCTGAAATTAAAACACCTGATTCTCCAGCGTCAATAACATCTCAAATTTATCACTTTGAAATACAGAGTAAACCTGTTGAATTTTCTACTGCTGACATGAGTAGTAGCTTTTATGGGCATTTACCATCCGTACCACCATCTAGTCACGGAGATTCATCGATTAAACTGGTTAGTTCTAGTGAAACAGGTGATTTTACATTCAAAAAACTAACTGAATCTGACACTCGAAATGGAAAACCGAATTTAAAGCAAGATACAGATGTTGAAAAGTCTGATGATGAGTTAGTTAGAACAGGCGAAATTGATGAAGAGAAAAAGGATCCTTTGAAGGATTGGGGCACACCGATGAAATTGCCACCACCTGAAAGACCAGATAGATTCAATTTCCGAAATAGCGCACTACAACGTGGTGCTAATATTTCATTGAATTCTCCCGAGTTTGACTTATTCCACGATTGGGGTAAACCCATGGAATTACCTTCACCTGCGCCAGTTTCTAACGAATCACCTGATAAAACTTTATCATCGACACCTAAAAAAGATGTTAAACAGCCCAAAAAAATAATTTCTGATAGCTTAAAAAATAAAAAACGTTCAGAAAGTCCCAGTAAAAGTAACAAAAAATCTAAAGAAGTAAAGAATAAAATTCAACCGGTTTATTTAGATTTGACTTTTGTTCCTCATCATGGAAATTCTTACTACACATCATTAGAATTTTTCAAACGCATAAGGGCAAGATACTACGTTTTCAGTGGAACGGAACCAAGCCGTGAGGTATACGATGCTTTGCTAAACGCTAAGAAAACTTGGGAAAACAAGGATCTAGGTAAATATATTTTTTCATTTACACTGAGAGAAAAAAAATAAAATTCAGATGAAAAAAAAAACATGATTTCCAATAAGCCACCGTGCCCTTATTAAAAGAATCGATTCAAATGATTAGAAAAAAAATTGTAAATACTTTTTAACGCTTTTGAATACTTTTGAATCATCCTTCTTATGGGCATTTAACATATTGCAAATCGTTTCGAATCGTTTCTTTTAATCAAATTTCTTTCTCTCAGACTACAATAAAATTTAAGTTACTAATTACTTTCTTTTCTCATACAGAAGTGACGATAATTCCAACTTACGATACTGATACACTAGGATATTGGGTAGCTGATAATGAAGAAGCACTAGCAGAAAATCATATTGATCTTTCTCCATCTGCTTCACGTTGTACAATTAATCTTCAGGATCACGAAACGAGCTGTAGCGCTTATCGGCTTGAATTTTAGAATTCGACAATATAAAAGGTCATACTAGTCAAAAGTTAAGTTATCATAACTGATATTTTATAAATTTATTCGATATTTTCTATCATAATCGTCATTTATAATTATTTAAAGATTCTTAAATAACTTTTTTTAATAAAAATTATTTTAGCCACTTAAATAACTATTCAACATTATGTTAGGTTTATGTAATGTAAATATCAATATATGTTGTAATAGCATTGAGTGCATAGATCTGTGATCTAGATTTGTGATAAATTCCGAGCAAAATGAAAAAGATGAAATTTAAGAAAAATTATATGAATCGGCATTTATAATCGCAGCTTTACGTGTTATCCAATTTCAATAACAATTATTAACTTATTTATGACTTACTGAAATACTTTGATTTTTAAAAAATAATTTGCTTCTTTTAAGAATAAAAATTATATTAGATTTTCAAATAAAAATCGAGCTTTAATTATTTTACAATATTCACAACTACTCTATGATTATAAGCTAACCAGAAGAAATAAGACCGACAAGAGAGAGCGAAGAGACAAAGCTAAATTTTTTTATAATTTACAGTGTTAGTATTCAAGTATATGGAGCATTCCATAATAAACCAATGTTTTTAATTTTATCATTTTGGAATTACGCTCAGTTTTTTGTCATATTTTTGTATGTGATGAAAATAGCTTTTAAGTATTTTATTAGAATTTTATTTTAAGTTGTACGTAAAATATAAATTTGAAAATGAATTTTTCAATGCCTAAAAATAAAAATGTGTTACTGGAGAACTCCTCTAGTCTCGACTTAATTAATTTTTAAAAGTACTGCTAACTACATCCCTTAGTTAATTCATTTTTTTGCATCTGCACTCCTGTGATTTTAAATATTATTCGTGAGTTGTTATAACTCCCGATCTCACTCAGTCCAATGGCACCGGACGAGACTAGATGAGCTCTACTACAAGTCAGCAAAAAAAATAATCATTTTTAATTCTACACTGAAAAAACATTTGCGCATCCAAGTAAATATATTTACTTGATGGTAATTTTTTTAGATCAAGAAATCATTTCTTCAAACCAAATGTGTATGTCATTGAAGTTAATATCATCATTGATGCGGTCCAAAGATCTAACCACATAAATTAACTTAAAGTTTTCCTTACTTAGTTTAGGTACACAATCATGTATTTCTACACAGAAAAAGAAGAATTCCTTGCCTGAAACTTTTCTTAGGACTAGAAAAAATTTCTTGGCGGAAGAAATTATTTATTGCCCAAAAAAAATTTTTTCTTGTTGCAAGTAAACATTTTTTGCACTAAAAATTCTTTTCTGGGCAATATCTGATTTTCTTGATGTTAAGACTTTAGTTACTTGATACAAAAATGACTTCGTATAATAATTTATCTAAATTAAATAGAATTAAAATTTAATTCTATTTAATTCGACGGAATTCAGTTGTTGAATCAGGGATACGAACCTGAATTATTAAAAGATTACAATAAAATATAACTGATAGAATTGGATTATACTAAAAGATGCATAAGTTAGGAATAAAAACCATATTTTCTAGTTTCCTTGATTTTGTCCAAACATTCAGAGCTATAAAATTATTGGAAGGAGTCATAACATAACGTTCAAGGTAAAAAATTTCAACTTATTAAACAAACCTGAAGAAAATTTCTACAGAAATCGTCTGAGAGTTACAAATTCGAAGTTATACAACTTTAACAGAGAATAAAAACTTATTTTTTCGAAATATCGTTAAAATTTCAAACAGCTATAACTTCTGAACCAATCAACCGATTTAGCGAATTTTCGAACTTAATCAATAAAATTGCCCATGAAATATGTATAGAAAAATTCATAAGGATCTATAAGTTCATAAGATTTTTAACGGCTATAGCAATGACAAGAAAGTTATAATTGTAAGGCGTACAGGTAAGTTTGAAACATCAAAAGTAATAAAAGAAATACTTTCAAAGTATAAAATATTTTATATAACAGTGAAATTTACAGGCTATTTTGTTCATTATAAAAAGCAACTGACGAAATTGGATTATAAAGGGAAATTCATAAGTTATGAGCAATGAAAACCATATTTTCAACATTTTTTGATTCCAATAAAATTTTCAAGGCTATCAAATTATTGGAAGAAATGGTCAAAACATAAAGTTTAAGGGGACCCGGTGGTCTAGAGGCTAAAAATTTCATGATTTAAAAAAGAATTTTTTTTATATGTTAATAAAAATCAAACCTTTTGAAATTTTGAGGGATTATTTTATTGTTATCAAAATATAGAAAAATCCTTATAGCTAAGAGACAAAATTATTTTTAATATTTAAAAGATGGCGTTGAAGCCAGCTCCTTTAAAAAAAGGACCCGGGCGGCGTAGAACAATTCAGCTCTTCTATGGGTCTAAAACAAAAAAAATTAATGGATTTTTAATCAGTATAAATATACCTATCGCAGGAACTAGAATAAAAAAAAAAATTTTTTTTGAAGAAGTGGCACTTTGTTGAAATTTGTAGTCCAAAAATTGCTTTTTTTTTCTTAACATTTTGCATGTTAAAAAACAGAAATATTCAACGCAAAAATTTTATTCTAGTTCCAGCGATAGCTGTTAGTGTATTAAATAACATATTTAAATTTGAAAGCGATCGACCGTATAGTTTTTTTTTCTCCTCTACGCCAGGCAGAAAAAAGTAGTTTCGAGATTAAACGCGTTTAAAGTTTAAGTCAAAGAAATTCTGAAGAAAACTAAATTTGAACATATACTTACGATTAATCAGCTATTTCAGCACCATATTTTTTTCTTGTGCATTTCTTCAGTTTTTCTTGTTTTTCATTATATGATGACTGAATTATCATTCTTACAACTAGGTATAGAATTCGAAGCAGATGTTTTCCGCCGAACATTAGAATAAAAATTACTCACTCGGCCGGCCTGCTAAATAGCTTTTAGAACAAGAAATACTGGAATTATCATCACCATATTTTAACAGTATATTTTTGAAATACTATACTTTCGAAATATGAAAAAAAAAAAATTTATTTCGAAACTTCTAGACCACCGGGTCCCCTTAACCCTTCGTCACACGCGCTATGAGCGTGGCGCCGCACTTTTTACATTTTCATAGTTTTTTATGGTTTTTACCAAAAAAAACATTCCAAAAAATTTTAATGCTCTTTTTGGACCTTCTAAATGGAATGAATATTAATAATAATTATACAGTTGTCTTAGAAATTTAATAATTATATATTTTTGAGGAGCATCTCGTGAATGCGGCGCCGCGCCGTCCGGCGCGTGTAAACGCCAGATCGCAATTCAAATCGCGCTGTTGCCAAGTCGTGTTCCCGCTCTTAATATACAAGCTGTAAACAAAGTAACCTATCCCATAATTGTTAGTCACTGGTTATTATCAATAAAGATTGGTATTAAAAAGTATTTATTTAAATTTTTAAATTATAATAATATTTTTTGAATTATATAATTATAGAAGTTAAATAAATAATATTTTTCAATTTGAAACATTAATAAAATATGTAATTCTCTGTATGATTCTAAAATTAGCCGGTACTTTCAACAATTATTGGATTTTTTTTTCAACATAAAGAATTTGCACCCGCTGAAACTAAAAAAATTATATGTAAATTTTGTCTAAATTCCTCTTTTTGTAATTAATTATGTGAAGAAAAGGAAAAAATTGTTAAGTGTCGGCTAATCTTGAGATTATTTACCCGTCATTGCTATTCTTATAAAAATTATTAATATTGATAGATCATTTTTTGTCAAGATTACTTCAGAAATATAGTTAAATTATTATTAAATATAACAAAAAAATAATAATAATTTCTTAAAAAATTACTAATTAGCTAAATATTTAATTCAATGTAAAACTAAATAAAAAATATAGTTATTTTCCAATAATAAAAGCATGGAATATTTATTGGGCACTTGGCAACACCGCATGAAATTTAACACGGCGGCGCGGCGCTCATCGTGCGTGTTACAAAGTCGGGTAAAAACACGCGTGACGAAGGGTTGAAAAAAAAAAAAGGTAGGAAAATCCGGTTTTCACGAGTCGATTATAGAGCACAATCTCTCCCGCCAAAAATTCTTTGATTCGCTTAAAATATTTTTGAATTCAGATTGAGAATGTAGAAAGATTAAAAAATACTAAAATTTTTTTAAAAATCTTTTCTAATCACTTCTTCTTCAGGGAAATGTACAATCTTCCTATACTCTGTTGTCTTTTTATAAAATTCGAATTTTTTATCTTCACAGAATGAAAGATGGTTTCATTGTAAAAAAATTTTATTTTGAATTCATAAAAAGGTACTACATAATTTTATTTTGATAATGAAGCTAATGATGAAATTTCTGGTACATATTATTCATCAATGTGACAGTATTCACAAAAATATTGATATAATTTACGCAAATGTAAATAGATATTGAAAAAAAAATGCTAATAATAAGATTGGGCCTTATTACAATTAATCTATTAGTAATTATAACGTATTTAAAACAAAATAAACGATTAATATAATCAGAACTGAGTCTCTGTAATAAATAGACTGTATTTACATCACTAAATATCAGTTGAAGCATTTAAATAATTAAATATTTTTTTTATAAAAAAAGTTTCCATCAGTGCTTTGATTAATTTAAATTCAGTGAAAACCTGCATTATTAATACTTTTCTTACAACACATATTTATATAATTATTATACAAAATAGATATTTTATTTCATTTAGAGCGAAAGAGAAAGTTACTAAATTTTTCCGTAAAATAAATAAAATGATAGAAATGAAATTTTTTACAATTACTTTAATAAAAAAAAAATATATATATTTATTATAAACAGCGAAAATAATTATAAATTTAAATTTCCTACAATTGTGTGAATATCAAAATCAATTTTCTATCAAGATGTCATTTTTTTTCATTTTTTAAAATTACCATCGTAAGTTGTATAATTTGGCATGTTATTAATTGTCGTATTTAAAATTTTTTGAATAGCTTTAGGTGTTGATTCAGACTTTTTTTTAAAAATAATGCAATACTTTATAAAAATTAATAGATAATTGATCATACAAACTGCAGAACGCAATTTCTTAAATAACTAAAAAGTTTTAAAATTATTATTAATAATGACGATTCACTATAAGTCCAAGGTATCTTTTAATGGTATTTTAGCAACTTCGAAGAATATCCTGCAAAAAAAATTTCCACTCATTAGAATAATACAGTTAAGTAATATGGAAACTTAATGAAATAGTTTTTGGTTAGTGTTCAAAATTTGAATTATTTTAATCATATTTTGAAAATGGGTAAGAACATCATTGAAATACGATTTGTTAAAAGGGTCAAGCTTGATAAGCATGGTGAAATGGTCCCCGTAACCAATGGTCAGGAGAGTATGAGTTTTAATATCAGCATACTCTGAAAACCACACATACTGTTTATTGTATGGATTCTCAAACGACTTTTCAGATAAAGTGCAAAGCTTATTAAGGAGGTTCGACCGACACTAGTGAGTCAAAGTAGTGTTTGAATTTTTTTATTTGTTAAATTCTCCTAATAGTTATGAAAATTCATTATTTTAATTTATAATAACATAACGAATTCATAAATAAATATTTATTACTTATTTAAATAAAGAAAGTAATGAAATGACTTGGTTATTTTTGGCTCATATGATTTAATAAAACGATTTGGCAACAGCGCGTTCGAACTTCTTATACATGAATATTCAAATTAAAGTGGGAAAAATTTATTTCTAATCTCGTCGCTCTTATTAGTGTATTTCTATCTTTGTTTTTTCTCTCAGCTGCTTCTGCGACGTTGCCAGACCCTCAATAATATGTATCTCTGTCGATGAACGAGATTAAATAATAAAGTCTAACTTGAATTATTTAAATAATTACAACGGTAAGACTATATTGTTAAAATCTTATCATATTCCTAAAATGTTCAAGTTTATGCATGTGGTTTTTTATTTCTCAAACTTGGGAGGTTAATAATGAAAATAATCGAACAAGTCATGACGGGAGCTTGTCAGCCATAAGAACCTGTGTATAAGAACTTTAAAAACGTCATTTTTAAACCTTTTTTTCTAAAAAACTAGACGGTGGTTCATATTCAAATTTAGAGAATATATAGATAAAGTACTTTTTTACATGTATACTAAGCTTCAAATCTTAGAGTTGGAAATATTTATAAAATCCTTTTTACATTAGATTCGGTCGAACCTCCTTAAATCATTGGAAATATTTATTTAATTTAAAATGAAATGGTATAGGGGAGAATGGGGTCAATTGAACCAAAAATACTTTGACATTTTTTAACTTCCCGCTAAGAAAATTGCAAATTTTCAAAAATTCGGGAAGTTATTGGTTTCAGTCCGATTTGTGAAAATCAAAATTCCAACAGATGTCGACGTTTTGAGGTCCTAGGAAGCTATTCTAACTATTTTCACGATGATGTCCGAGTGTATGTACGTACGTATGTAAATATCTATAACTTTTGAACGGATCAACCGATTTTGATCGTCAAGGTGTCATTCGACGCAGTTTTTTAAGATCTTGAAGCTGAATAAAAATTGAGCTTGATCGGTAGGGCGCGTTCGGAGATATTCCAAAAATAAACTTTTTTCAAAAATGTTTTTTTTGAATAACTTTTTACGGGCTCGATGGATTAATTCCAAAATGGACTGGGCTCTGGAGATTCATAAGCCGCGTCGAATGCCACCTCAAACATCAAAATCGGTTAATTCTTTCAAGAGAAACCGTTGTCGAAAGAATTAAAAAAAAAATTTTTTTTTAGTATTTTGAAAATTTCTCAAAAATGACTCGATGAATCAATTTCAAAATTTAATCAGTTGTAGAACTCAATGAAACGCGTTGACTGCCACCTTAAACGTCTCAATCGGTTTGTTCGTTCGAGAGATATCGTTGTAGAAAAAATTATAAAAAACGTTATTTTTTTAACACAAAAGCATACAAAAGTATTTTCGAGCTCGAAGAGCTCGAAAATATATCTACTACAATTTTTCGAGCTCAAGGAGCTCGAAATACGCGGGAAGTTTTGGGGCTGGCCCGCAGGGTCAACCGACAGACCGATTTTTTTTTACGAAATTATAATTTATTATATAGACTATCATTTCTCATAAGCACATAACTTAACAAATGATGAAAATTTTTGATAAATACGAAATTGTACAACTGCATCAAATGGTTCAGTGGTCCCCTTTGCGGGGGCAATTGAACAAAGCGTATTAGAATCACAAACGAATGACTTTAATGAATAATTTACTATTCATTACAGCTTCAAACTGAAATTACAACACTTCTAATAATATTGATTATTTTATATAACATTATATGTTATAAGAATCACTTTTAAAACTTCTGTCAATATAATTATTTTTTTCTTAGTTAGTTTAGCTTTTTTTCACATTCAGTCAAGATGCGCGCGTATGTCTGATGCTCATAGTGTGATTTGTGTGGTTCAACCGTCCCCGAAAGTACTGGTTCAATTGACCCCATATGATTTTATTGAAATAATTAGTTTAAAAAAAATATTCAAGAAATAAAGTTAGAAATTCATGACTAATATATGTAAGAAGGTACTACAAAAAAAATTTTAAGATTACATTTGAAAATTAAAAAATTACTAAACAATTTGTCAAGAGCTGAAAAAAAAGTTCAGATGCCTAAAAACACAAAAACTTGAATTTTTTAAAATTAAATCATCATATTGGTTCGAAATTTTGGTCAGACTAAGGTTTAGTGTATTAAAATATAATTTTAAGAGGACGACTAATTTTTGTATTTTTTTCGATTTTTTAAGCTTACTGATTCAATTGCCCCCTGGTTCAATGGACCCCGCTCTCCCCTATTACAGGAAAAACTTGAAACAGCAGAACTTGACGTTAACCTGACCGAAAATACTGACAGCAAGTTTTCGAAAAGGAAGTGTGACTATCAGGGAAAGTCTTTTTTGTTAAATGTAAGTAAAAAGAAATAGTATATTACACACCTAGGGAAGGAAAGTAAGAAATGTCTCAGATCGCATGTAATTGTTGGCCGAGGCGAAGCCGAGGTCAACAAACATGTGATCTGAGGCTTTCTTATTTACTTCCCGAGGAGTGTATACTATTTTTCTCGTCGACGGAGGCGGAAAGCGGCATCTTCGTTTTGCATAGCGGGACGAAAGTTGACGCTTTCCGTCCGGAGGCGAGAAAAATTGTTTAAAATAATAATCTTAATTGAACATGCATACACTTACTTATGACTGTATTTATTGCGAACAGTAGCTAAAGCATCCTTGTATTTTCGATGAAGTCCTTGATTTAGTACATTGACTATATTTTTAATGTCATCAACTTTATACCCAGTATAATACTCTAAAGTTGGAGTCCATCCACCAAGATCTTTCATTTGAAGAGCAAGGAAAAGAGCAGCAGCGGCTATTTTACTATCACTAAATGTTATTGTTGCATAATCCATTAATGAATACTCCAAAATGTAACGAGCGAGTGTTAAAGTTGGCATTGATACTTTTATGCACTAAAACAAGACAATTAGTTAAATAGTAATAAATATGTATATTTTGGATCAGGGTTGCGAATTCTTTAATGAGAGTATTTGCAATTAAAAATTCAATTTTTAATCCGTAATTGAAATTATATCAATTAAAATTACGAAATTAATTTATAATTCAACAACTTGAATTGAAAATTGAAAAATTAATTTAAACTCAGAGACGTAGGATTCAAAATTTAAAAATTGATACTTAATCCGGCACGAGAGATTCAAAATTTTAAAATTAATTTAAATGTACACATGTGAAATTAAAAATCGATAAAATAATTTTTGATCAGACAAATCAAATTAAAAATTAAAAAATTAGTTTTTAAATTGACACGAGGGTTTAAAATTTCAAAAATTAATTCCAATTCAGAAACGTGGGACTGAAAATTAAAAAATTACTTGTCGATTCAAATACGTGGGGTCAAAAGTTGGAAATTACTTTTTAATTTAGACACGGTATGCAATCAGTTAAGTAATCAAGACAAAAAATTTGACGGAACTTATAACAGGAAAGAATACTGTTTTACTTGACCAAGTTTAAATATTTTTAAACTTACTTTTGATCGTCAGATATAACAGAATTTGAAATAAAAAAATCATTCATAGTTGAGACATTTGAGAATTAAATTTTTTGAATAATTTTCAGGGTAAACAGAGAATTTAAAATTAAAACAACACTAATCCGGTATTCGGAATTTAAAATTTTTTATTTAATTTTTGATACGAAAATAGAAAATTAAAAAACGGAATGTAATTTTTGAATCCTCTTTAGCTATGGCTAATTAAAATTTTTGATTTACTTTTAAATTATTAAATATGGAATTTGAGATTAGAAAGAAGTTTTTGAATCTGGTTTTCCGAATTGAAATTGTTCATTTAATGTTTTATTTTAAAACGTAGATTTAAAAACTAAGCCATTACATTTTAACGCTACTTTACAAATTAAAAATTTGGAATTCAATTTTTAATTAAAAAATGTAGGATTAAAAATAGAAAAATTATTTTTAATTCAAAGATATTGAATTAAAAATTAAAAAATAATTTATAATTTGTTGTTTTTGGATTATGAAATATAAAAAAAAATTTAATTGAAGCACTAATGCAATTATAAATTCAATGCGCTACTTGCAACACTGTTTTAGATACATAAAAAATGTAACGTTTTAAAACTCCCTTTAAAAAACAGTTACAGCTGTCCAGGAGTTTTTTAAATTTTACTTTTAATTAATTTATTCCCTACAAGGGTAATAAGAAACATTCGTTTTAAAAGAAAAAAATAAATCAAACGGACTGATTTTTGAAAGCTTTTAACAAATAAAAAATAATAATAAATACCCTTGCATAACGTCGGAGAAATCGGTAAGACAATGGGATTCCTAAGTCAAAATCAACGATCTTTAGTACATTCATTTCCATTCTAATGAGCTCACGTTGGCTGTAAGCACCATCACATATGTATAAAAAATCCTCAACCATCGGAGGAATTCTTTCCTACAAACAGAGTTATAAAAATATATTTAATCATTAAATTAATATTATTAATAGAGGAATTTGTAATGTTGAAGAAAATATTTGTAGGGTAGAAGTACCATTTGTGGCCACTGCCCTATTTTTGGAAATTTGATTCATTACTTTAATTAATAAAAAAGTATAAAATAAAATTTTCACGTAAATCCGACCGAGCAACCTCCACGCGGTACGCTTTGGGCAACGCTTATGTCGGCGGTAAAAAAAATTGACGAATTTTTTTTGACAATGATAAATCATTGCAGATATGTGGCGTTTAAAGGTTCATCTAAAGCTTATAAAATCAATTATATTTGTGCTTGTCAATTTTGAACAAAATACTTTATGTATACTTTAATGTTGAGATTTTAAAAGTGTTACACCGCAGTAATCACAATTGGAACAGTTACATGAATTTATTAAAAAGTGTAAGAACGAATGCGACAGCTAAATTTAAATAAATAAATAGCTAACTTTCGTTGAATTTAAAAAAATACTACTGAAATATAAAGCTCATTAGATAAGCTACATAAAAATATTAACAAGATTCAACTATTATGTATTACTTGAAAGTTATTCAATGAGAAAGTAAAAAAAATGTTTTTTTCTATTTTTCTGAAAATTTTGAAATTCATCAAAGTATTTGAAAAAATTATCAAAAGAGTAAGCAACATAAGGTAAGGGGCCCAGTTTCTGACCTTTTAAGAGTGCTAGTTGAGGTTATACTATAATAGTTAATGTAAGATTTAACTTAATGAGAAAAAAGAAATGTTATCAACTAGTTTAGGATTTGTCAAATAAATTCTTATGCGTAAAATAATTATTTGAATTGATTAATAATTTAAATTGAGGTTTTAAAAATTGACTTCTGGTGACCCAGTTTCTGACCGTCAGAATTCTTCAGGTCGCAGTTTCTGACCCTCACAATGGCCGGGTTTCTGACCCTCACATTAAACCATGATTATGAAGTACTTACTAAGTTTGAATAAACTAAAATTAATGTTCAGATGGATAAATTAAATATTTTTTATAACAAATACATAGTTTTTTTGAATATTTAAAATATAAATAATTAATCATGCTATAAAACACTACAGAAATGAAATAATTAAAATCATTTGTTAAAGCTACCTTGGTTTATTTTTTTTTTCCTCCAATTCATCACTCCAAAAATATACTTTCAAGATCTAAATATAATCTTTTATTTATAAAAATGAATATTAAATGTCAATTTATACCTGTATTATAAAAAATATTAAAAAAAAATTTAACATAATCATGAATATTGTTATTTTTACATTTTATAGTCATGTAATTAAATGAATAACCTCGTTCGTAGTAGGTTAGAGTGTGAGGGTCAACAACTTCATCACACCTTTAAAATTGAGCCTAGTTATTGACCTTCAAATTTTAGCAACAAAACTCATGTTAATATGTTTTATACGTATATCAAAGTGAATTTTAATTAAATATTGATCTATCCATACATTTTTAATTGAATTTTTTTACTGACATGATAATTAGTGCACAGATTCAATTGTCGCACTTTTTAATGTCAGCTTCTTGGACTACATTTAAAAAATGGCTTCCTCAGCCACTTACGACTAAATCATTTTTTTTTATTCAGTTAATAATTTCAATGTTTTTTAAATTGTCATTAATCAGGTTCAAAATAGATTATTATAAATTAAGAAAAAATCGATTTTCTTATCAAAGTAATAGTTTTTTAAGTAAGTTAGAAAAAAGTTGAAAAGGTCAGAAACAGGGTCATGGTCAACAACAGGGTCTTTTACCTTAGCTTAAATTAAAGCAAATCGAATGAACATAAAGATTTAATCACCAAAAATAGATTATCTCTTTAGGATCAAAAGTTATTTAAAGATAAATCAAGAAAAGTTGAATTTTTTGAAAAATTAAAAAATCTTTAAACGACTATAACTTTTAAACTTTTTGGCCGATTTAGCTCATCTTCGAACTGAACCGAGCTCTTTAGCTGAAGAATATGTAAAAAAAATTTCATCAAGATCGGTACAGAATTGTGGACGCTATCGTGAGAGAACCGCGCGTTATATCGTATATATATAAATTTTTTCAACAATAGTATTTTTGGAACCTACTTGACTAAAATAGATAGAAAATGTTGAAATTTTTGTAAAGTTGCGTCATGAGGACAAATACAACAGTTACATTTTTATAAAATCTACTAAAAATGAACAAAAACTGAGAAACTACTGATTATGGTGATTTTTGGCAAAAACGATAAAATTAAAGTTTCGGGACACTAAGAAAGAAAAATCGCAGCGCTTTCAAATTTTCAGGGTTTTTTCAGGACACTTTGAGGTTAAAAAAAAACGACGGTATCCTTTATTCTTCCGTTATATCCAAAGTTATACCAAGATTTCCGAATATCCTTAAATATGCGAATTTTTACCTGTTGTTTAATAAACATTATCGCTTAAAAAAAATTTTTTTCGTTAAAAGCCACTAATTTTGTCTTATTGAGAATGTTTTGCAGTTTTCAAAACCCTACTTTCTTTCTCTGTACGACCAATACGTCGGAAGTTATTGATTATCAAAACCAAAATAGACTTTTTTGCTTTGATCATTGATAACTCGGCGCTAACTCGTCGTAGAGACTTTTTGAGGCCAGCAAATTGAAGGGCATAAAATTTCTCAAAAGAGTCATAAGGTCAGATTATCCAAAAAAATTTATTGAAGCCCATAGACTTGTTGAAAGACGAGCAAAAATTTTGAAAATTTTTTTTTCGTCGGTTCTCTTAGAATTACTTCGGAACCGTGCATGATAAAAAAATTCAAAGTTCAGATATGAAAACTAGAAACTTGAGGCTAGAATTTGCTTTTTTTATTTTTTTTCTACGGCCATTTTTCACTGAGTTACAGCATGTTGAAAATCACCCAAAAATTTAGAATTTCTAAAAGAATCTTTAAACCCACTTGAAAAATTAATTGTGTCATTGCATCTTTTAAAAATTATTCTATTAAAATTTTCCAAGTGTCCAAAACCGGCCTTAGAGTGGCAAAAAACGGTACCTCTTCCCTAATGATGGCATTGGTTTGTGATATCAATAAAATGCTTTACTTACGTCAAATTTACTAGCTATAAATAAACTAGCAGCTCCTAAGAGCTGTAGAGTCTCTTTTCCCACAGTAACTTTAGTTAAGTATAAATCGACCAATTTAACAGCTAGATACAAAGTTTCATGATTTAATTCAAATGATTCTTGAACTTCAACCATCCAATCAACTAATAAAGATCTCATCCACCGTGAAAGACATACTTGTTTTTCCATGTAATCACCAATAGAGAACTTAGTTTCTCGGCTTTTGAGATACTCAAATATTTCCATTGCATAATGGGATACTTGGTAAGGATCGCGCCAATTTTCAACATCAAAATCCCACAAAACACCAGCAGGTAATTCTCGGATTGGTGTATTATCTAAATGTTCAGCAAGTGGCAAAGTTTGAGCATTAGTTGAATTTTTTTTAGACTTATCAAGTTTTTCAACTGCTGTGGCTTCTTCTTCTTCGATCTGTAATTACTTTGACTTTTAAAAGATTTTATATTTTATATCTTTGTAGTTTAAATTACCACTTACTTTTTCGTTAATTATTCTAATTTTTTTTGCACTGTCGTGGGATAAATCCTCTAGTGCGCTAACATAAAGAGAACTTTCGTCAGATTTTTCTACATCACTTGGTTTTTGATTTGAGCTTTTTTGCGATACGTTTTTCTTTTCTTCTACTTTCTTCGTTATTTTTGTGACTTTGCCGGCAGGTTTTAATTTTGAACTCGTGACATTATTGGGTTTTACTGTCGCTTTTTCGTTATACCTAAGAGTGTACACGGAAGTAATAGGCTTTACTTGTGATTTCTTGACTACTCTTTTAGTTTCTGGTAATTGAACACCCAATGATTTCCCAATAGCCTAAAAATAATACTTCAATTAAAAAAAGTAACTCGATTTAAAATAAATAATATATTACATTAGTGATGTTGCCTAGAGCTGATCTTTTAGTTATTTTGTCTTTGAGAGGTGATGCGTCTGCTTTTCGTTTAACCCTTAAATCTTTAACGGGCATGTGTGGTTTGATGTTGAGCTGCTCTGCTGCTTTTTGATTTCTTGTAGTAATACCTTTTTTAACTGTAATACCCACACTAACAGGTTTATTTTGATTATTTATCACTTTTGATGGTGCCATTTTTTATCTTCTCTACAATAGAATCAACACTGAAAATTATTTTAATTTAATTAATAAAAATTAAAATACATTCTTACATTAGTGCTAAGACTAAAATTTATTCGTAAAATGATAGCAGGTGACAACTTAATAAATTTCATTATAGAAACAAAAAAATAATAAATAAACACAAAATTTTTGCCGTAATTTTGAAATGAATCGTTCAAATGTTTGATATTCCGGCGAAAATATTGGTCTTATAAAAAAAGTTTTCAACTAAAAGTTGTAGGGAATTCAATTTTCGAAAAAAAATGTCTCTTATCATTTTCTTATACGACCGATATTTTCACCGTAATTCCTAAATTAAGATTCATAATGAATGATTCTCATTTTTGTTAGTTACGGAAATCTTAATTTTGAAATTACGACTTCCTTATTAATCCTAAGGAAAAATTATATGAGACATTGTTTTTAGAAAATTTAATTTTGAACAACTTTTACTTGAACAATTTTTCTACACGACCTATATTTTTGCCGTAATATCAAAAATTTAACATCATTAATTATTAATTGTCAATTTTTTAATTAAGGAAAAAATCCTGGCCTTAGTGATTAGAAGATTTTTAAAAAATTTGAATGTTTTTTTTTATTTTTGAATTTTTAATAAAAATCAAAAAGTATTTGAAGTGATTAAAAAATTTATTTAGTGGTTGAAAACCATTTGGTAATATTACAAAAATGGAGTATTTTTGAAATTTCTCTAAGTCTCGAATCGAAACTTCAGTATTAATTAGCAATTGAAAAAAGTTTGAAAATATTTGATAATAGTGATTTTTGAATTCTTCTGAATGTCCTTTTCAAAGGATTTAAAATTAACAAAAAATTAAAAGGATTTAAAGTTTATGGAACAATTCAAGAGTATTAAATTTTTTTTTTAATCTTTTCAAATCGTTTTTTTAACCAGAATATTTAAGTTAACATGAGAGTTTTTAATATATACTAGGATTGCAAATAGCGCATTTAATTTATAATTGCTTTAGTGCTTCAATTAAATTTTTTTTTTATATTTCATAATCCAAAAACAACAAATTAAAAATGATTTTTTAATTTTTAATCCTTCATTTTTGAATTAAAAATTGAATTTCAAATTTTTAATTTGTAAAGTAGCGTTAAAATGTAATGGCTTAGTTTTTAAATCTACGTTTTAAAATAAAACATTAAATGAACAATTTCAATTCGGAAAACCAGATTCAAAAACTTCTTTCTAATCTCAAATTCCATATTTAATAATTTAAAAGTAAATCAAAAATTTTAATTAGCCATAGCTAAAGGGGATTCAAAAATTACATTCCGTTTTTTAATTTTCTATTTTCGTATCAAAAATTAAATAAAAAATTTTAAATTCCGAATACCGGATTAGTGTTGTTTTAATTTTAAATTCTCTGTTTACATTGAAAATTATTCAAAAAATTTAATTCTTGAATGTCTCAACTATGAATGATTTTTTTATTTCAAATTCTATTATATCTGACGATCAAAAGTAAGTTCAAAAATATTTAAACTTGGTCAAGTAAAACAGTATTCTTTCCTATTATAAGTGCCGTCAAATTTTTTTGTATTGATAACTTATCTGATTGCGTACCGTATCCAAATTAAAAAGTAATTTCCAATTTTTGACCCCACGTATTTGAATCAACAAGTAATTTTTAAATTTTCAGTCCCACGTTTCTGAATTGGAATTAATTTTTGAAATTTTAAACCCTCGTGTCAATTTAAAAACTAATTTTTTAATTTTTAATTTGATTTGTCTGATCAAAAATTATTTTATCGATTTTTAATTTCACATGTGTACATTTAAATTAATTTTAAAATTTTGAATCTCTCGTGCCGGATTAAGTATCAATTTTTAAATTTTGAATCCTACGTCTCTGAATTAAAATTAATTTTTCAATTTTCAATTCAAGTTCTTGAATTAAAAATTAATTTCGTAATTTTAATAGATATAATTTCAATTACGGATTTAAAATTTAATTTTTAATTGCAAATAATCTCATTAAACAATTCGCAACCCTGTACATAGTAATGCTTGTGTGAAATATCTAATTAAGAAATTAAAAACAACTGATAAATTATGTAATAAAATATCAACGGCAATAAATTTATTCTTAATATCGAATTTATATAGTATACTCAGTGTTAAAATAACCAGAATTTTTTTTATTTAATATATGAGGGTAGCAGCAGCTATGTAAAGGCATAATCGCAAAGATTTAATTAATGATTATTGATGAGAACAGGTCAATTATGAATTTTTCCGTACACAAAATAAGATTTTGTGGTAGAAGAAATATTTTGTAGTATAGAATGAAAAAAAAATCTTTCTTAGGACTAGAAAAAATATCTTAGCTTAACAAAATTTTTTTTTGCCTCAAGAAAATTTTTGTTTTCAATTCATAATATAAAAAAATTTTTTGGTGCAAGTAAAAAATTTCTCAGGGATAGTGAAATTTTTTACGTTCAGTAATCCTTAGGTTCTATATAATCAATTAAGTGTTTATATCCACAGCCAGAAAAAATAATTCTATAAACTAAAATTCCAAGTAAATCGACTCAAAAAAAGAGGTTAGATGCGAGATACAAAACTGTACCATCAATAAACTAAAACATAACTATCTATCATGCATGTATGTCAATTTTAAAACTTGAATAACGAAATATTATTCAAAATCGTAGCATTACTCTAAATATTACTGTAAAAAATGCATGAATTAACTACAATATTATGGAAAAAAGTGTTTAGGAAAAAAACGCGGGAAAAATAACGTTAAGTTTTTACGTTTTTACTTGATCATATCTATATTAATTAATTAACAAATAAATCAACTGAACAATATAAAGAGAAGTGATTCATTTTGTTAAGACAATTGTTTAGCGTACAACATTGGAAAAAGATTTCGTGTATTGTAAGGTTTTTAAGTTATTAGTAATAATTGTTGTACAACTTTAAGAAAACTTTGTTAACGTAATGAAGTATGATTGTTCTTACCTTTGTATTTTGAGTTTAAAATAAGTGGATATCACAACTTAATAATTAAAAGTTGATGAGTATTAAATAATTTGTTATTTAATTTGAAAACTCATTGGTTAATGATGTTGTTGTGCTGTTCTTAAAATTTTTTTGTTTTCTGAATATAAATAAGCTCAAACCCAACCGTCGCCGACTTGGGCACCGCAAAAAAGCCCTGACGGAGATTCTAGTAAGCGTACAACTGGTCGCCTGAAAATTTTTGTCCGTGGCTCCATCTATGATCAAAAGTAGCGAAATATTTCAACAAGTCGCCCAATGGGGTTCCGTTTTGCCAAACTTCTCCGCTTGAGAGCAACATAATAGCGAATTAGCTTGAGCGCCTATTTTTAAATGTCAAATTTAAAAAGACAAACAATTTGTTCTAGAGTAATTTAGGAAAAAAAACTCAAAAAAGTTTCAACTTTATAATCAATTATATGATGTTTGAGATAAATAATAAAAATAGCAGACTATAATAAATATACAGTATATTTGTCAGCTAAATATGTATTTTTGAGTAGCTACTCGTGTCGCAAAATCATCATATATATTCGATATCCGAGAAATTAAAAAATTATACAGAATATGGATAAGTGATGTGCTCCTTTTTGTAAAAGAAAAGCAACTTTTACTTTTCCCAATGATGGAAAACGTCGGGCCCTTTGGGAATAGACTATAAATGTAAATTTTCGATCTTCGAAATCGTTGAGGTTATGTCCTAACCATTTCGCGAAGGATGTTATTGTTGAAAAAAATGAAAATTATTACTCAGGTAAATAAATGGTTGAGTTATCTTCTGTTAACTGTGCAACATTTCATGTGAGATGTTTATTATTATTTGTATCCATATTGTTAGATAAATGAAGAAATTATTTTTAACATTAAATTTTTGCGCGCCATCGAATGAGCTACGATGCTGCCTCTGGGCCTAGTTTTACAGAAACGGAACCCCGTTATTTTCAAGTTTAAAATAATTCATTGGCTTACAATCAATTCTCTGTTAGCCAATAAGAGTACACTATAATTTATCGCATAAATTAAAATTAATATATTAAAAAGTACGATTGTAAATTTTTTTTATGTAGTGAGAAATTATGGGATATTTTTAGGGTGCATTTGATCAAAACATAATCTTAATCAAAATTTTTATTAATTTTTTGCAAATTATTAACTATATTTTAGTGCAAAAAGCAGAATATCGTTATGTAGGTTTTAATTAACATGAAATAAATATACATTTTTTATCTGATTGTTAAACATAAAATAACAATTTTCCTTTTTTGTACCGAAAAAGTCAACAAAAAAAATGTTACCATTTTTTTTGCGATGTAAAAAGGCAGATTTTTACATTTTTTCAAACAAATATCACCAGTAATGTCCCGTAAAAAGTTAACTTTTTTACATTTAAAAAAAATAACATTATGATAACAATCTTCCAACATTTTGGTAATTTTTTGATAACACTTTGTAATATTTTGTTGACAAATAGCAATTAGCTTTTCGGTACCAAAAAGGTAACAAATTGACAACTTTTTTATGTTGACATATAAGATGCAGAATGTTATCTTTATGTTAACAAATTAAACATATTTATGTTGACTTAATATTAGCAAATTGTTAAATTTTTAAGGGCTTGTGGATAAGATAAATAGTAGTGGAATGAAGAGTACATAAATAAACAAAAACAAAGTACTTAACATATTTTGTTGTGAACCGAAATAATTACTATTTTGATTTAATTTAATTTATAAATTAAACAAGCAAAAACGATTTCTCATTTCACAATAAGATATGGAATGCACTAGTGTTTCATTTATTTACTAACTCCTGATTGTCCACTATCGGTTTATGCAAAATATATGCATAAATGTATTTTTAATGATTTATTATATAATTTAGATACAGCCAAAAGTTATTTTAAGGCATCTATTTCATCATTTTCTTGACCGCACTTTGATCATCATCAATATTCGAATAACGATCGACATGTTGAACACACGAGTCACAATATTTGAAAAATGACAGCGCAAATAAGATAGAGTTATAAAAAAAGTAACAAAATGATATAAACAATGGCAACATTTTTTAGTTGCCAGTTGTAAAAATAAAGCTAACATTAAAATATAACAAAATCTTCATCTAAAATAGTTGACAAAATACTAACAACTCAGCGTTATCTTTTAAATAATGAGAAAAAGTCAATATTTAGTTAACATTTTCGGATAACAAATCGTCAGAATTAAAATGGTAACTTTTATTTATCCCCAAATAGTCATCATTTATCACGTCATTTTATGATAACTATTTACGAACTTTTTTTATGTTATGTTTTGTTAACATTTAATTGGTAACTTGAAGAAAACTTTTAAAAAGTTTATGCAAATCTACTGCTGTAATCTGAATATAGTTTGACAGAAAAATTTGTCGTCATTTTGAAGTGAAACTTTCTATCAACTTAACGAGTAATTTTACCCTCTTTTGACCGTCACAAAACGGTTCTATGACAATTGGGAACTGACAAACAGTGTTACGCAATCTGGTGGTAAAAAATCAAACTAATGATGGGTTACAAAAGTCAAGTAAATACACAGTAAATGCATGCTGTAAACACAAGAAATAACTTTTTTACAAGAAGTTATTAAGAAATAAATATTAAAATGGAAGTTGGAGTATTTATAGAACGTGAAAAGACAAAAAGTAGAGTATGCTGTGTAGTTAAAGATTGTCAGAGTAAAGCAAATAAAAATTTAAACGTGGTTTTCTATAAGTTTCCGAAGACTGGTGGTAGTTCAGTACTATTAGACAATTATTTTGGTAATTTTGAAAAAGTTGATAAATTAGAAGCGAGGAAGAAGTTATTTAAAAATCAATGAAATTATTCCTCACATGAAAGCTTGCTCTTTACATTTGAAAAAAAAAAGATTATTTGATATTGCCAGGTACGTTTGTAAAGTTTAACCTAAACATTAAAAAATGAAAATATGATTCTTATTGTCTTTTAGTAAATAAACATTTTATTCTAAGAACAAGTTGTTGAAATTATTTTTCCACTTTTAGATATTTTAGCATTGATTTCATGGGATTTTTCTTTAATAAGACTCGTTTGAATGGAAAGCGCGGTAACTACGGTTATATTTTTATCGCTTTTTTTGCGCTTTATTTTACACATTATCAATTAAAGAACTCATAAATTTTGTTCTGCGTCATATATAATTTTTTGTTTTGGGTTTTTGCCCGTCCAAGATAAGATAACTGATAAATTTAGTAACATTTTATTTTTAAGTCCTATTATAAAATGAGTTACGTATTTGAAAGTGTAACCCATCGTCCGCCATGTTTTTTAGGCCACGCCTTCTTGTCAGTTCCCAATAGAGATGTGAGTTATAGGGACCCTAATAGCCACTTTAGCTTGAAATTGACCGTAATTTATATAACCTCCCTATTCTAGTAACCTTGTAGTTTTAGTCTTAAGATTGCGCTTCTTATATTTTATGCAGACACAGCATACACTTTCTACAGGGCAGTATGCCCGGTAATATTTTGATAGTTGTATTTTATATTGTTCAAACGTAAACAACTGAAAATAAACAAAAACAAAACAAAAATGTATAAAGAACTTCTAAATGTTGAAGAAAACATAAATAATTCGCAGAAAGATACTTTAACACCGTATAAAATTGCAGTGATTTTATTGATCAAATGTTATTGTTCTACAAAGGTTAAAAGTAAGTATTTAATTACTCTGGTCGTAAAACCCTATCTCTTTAAGGGTCTGAGGTACTAACCGAATTTATAATACTGAAAATAGCAGGCTTCAGATAATTTTGTAATTTTTAAGAAATAAATTAAAGTAAAGGATTCAGTTATAGACCGTGGCCCGGTTTCTGACCTTTGAAGCTTCAGTCGAGATTTCCAAGAAATGTTTCACTCGAATGGAATAAATTATACGAGATAATGACAAAATATATTCTAGGCTCAATAATTAGCAACTACAAATTTATCAAACATAAAAGCTGGATAAAAAGAAAAGTCTTAAAGATTGAAGACACTACGAGAGTAATTTTTCACTTGTAGTCTAAGTACTTGTAAGAGTGTACGTAGATTGAATCGAAGATTTTTTTGTTATATAAATATGAAAATGTGATAATACACATATGGACAGGTCAATAATTAATTAGCCTGTAGTTAAATGCTAAAATAGAATTTTCTTTTGTCCATTTTGTTATTAAAATATTAAGATCAATAACTAGGCCCAGTTTTTTACACGTGTTGTAGTTGTTGGCCCTAAGATTCTAGCCTATTGTAAATATGGTTATTTGTGTATTAGGGTGTCCGTTATTTACCAAATTGATTTTTTTTAGCGACGCCCCCTAAATTTTTCGTTTATATCCTAAAAAAATTATTAGACCCCTAAAAGCCTTTAATATTCATATTAAACCATGCCCCTAAGACAATACATTTCCCATTTGAATAACATGGGGTTTCAGCGCGTTTTACATTCAATTTTTTTTCTCATAAGCAAGTTAATATACAGATATCAAAGATATATATTTTTGTAGGAAATTGAACACTCTACAAAAAAAGTCTCTTGTGGTTTTTTGATAAATTTACTGGTTTAAAAGTTATTCAAAGTTAAAGACAAACTTATAGTTAATTTTTTATTTTTTTACTTTGACTGCAAAATTGTCATTATATGTGTAAAAGTAAATTGTATATTGCGAACAATATTGAATTTTAATGTTGTTATTGAAAAAATTACTGTAAAAAATTCAGATAACTGAAAAATAATGTGTGACGTGTTGAGTTAACTTCAAAATTTTTCAATTTAACGGAAAAAATATGACAGATTAAATAAATTTTTTTACATATTGGTTAACACTTTGTTTTAGTAAACACTAGCTGTCCCTTACCCGCTTCGCTGGGCTGATATTTATGTTTAGTAATTAATAAACTATTCTTGAAAAATTTTTTATCTGTTATTAAATATTTTTTTTTAAATGTACTTTTTTTCATTATACACCAATGTATAAAATTTAATTACAATTTTAAAGTCGAACCAAATTATAATTAATTTAGATAACTACATTACTAAACTAAAAAGTTATGACAATGCTTCTTAATACAATAAATCACAGGTCATACTATCTTCTGGTGCATAAATAAATAAGCTGGAAGTCATAATCTTTAAAAATTATTAAAAACAATTATTAGAATATATTTACGAATATATGGGGCTTAGGAAATTAAATAATATTAGTTACGTGATTATCGTGAAATTTTAGTGAATGTATCCGACTCAACTGGAGAATCATAAAAGTTGAACTCCTAATAACTATATTCCTTCCAAAAGCGTAAATACAAAATACTCAACGCCATTATTAAATTAAAACTCATACGTCTTCACTATAAATTCTTTGATACTGTTTAGAATAATAATTTTTTTATTTTTTATTGTACCATTGATTTTCAAACCAACAAAAATTACATACTCATATAATTGATTAGCCCTGATGTACCGATGACGAATAATAATGATATCTCGCAAATGCATTATTATTAATAATTCTTGACAGCACTCGATTTACCAAATGTCAAATCAATAAATAAACATAATCAACAGAATTAAAAAATTTATTTTAAACAAATGATAATCGAATATAATAAATTTAGTTACAATAAAAATTCATTATTTCTAAGTCAAAAAAATATAAGTTCCGGATAAGTAATCACCTACATATCATATACTAAAACCTTCTCCGAAACACGCTGCATCTTATGGTATAAGTATTATTTTGATCGGTTCGGTAGTTTTCCCAGTATAACCGAACAAAAAAATCGGCTCTCCATTTATTAGTATAGATTCTCTGGTGGAATTTGGAAATTTTTATTTAAAAATTGTTAAAGACCTACAAGTAGTCATTGATACTGCAGAAAGAGCTGTCAAATTAACTGAAGAATATATTAATACTTTAGCTAAGAACGCAGATTAAAAACAATATGTTATTCAAATCGTACAGTAATTTTTTCAATAACACAGTTAAAATTGAATATTTTTCGCAATATACAATTAACTTTTACAGAAATAATGATAATTTTGCGGTCAAAGTAGGAGAATTAAAAATTAACTACAAGTTTACCTTTGATTTTGAATAACTTTTAAACCCGTAAATTGATCAAAAAACTATAGGAGACCTTTTTTGTAGAGTGTTCAATTTCCTACAAAAATAAGTATCTCTGATATCTGTAGATTAACTAGCTTATGAGAAAAAAAATTGAATGTAAAACGCGCTGAAACCCCATGTTATTCAAATGGGAAATGTATTGTCATAGGGGCATGGTTTAATATTAATACGAAAGTCTTTTATGGGTCTGATAATTTTTTTAGAATCTAAACGAAAAATTTAGGGGGCGTTGGTAAAAAAAATCAATTTGGTAAATAACGGACACCCTACTGTGTATCAATATATCAATAGAACGCCAAAAAATGAAAATTTATTGTATTAATTGTTTTTTTTAATTATTTTCTGCTGTAAAGATTTAAAATTTTCATTAAAAATTTATTATAATGTGCCTATTATACATTTGTCATTCGAAAAAAGTTATTCTGAGTGATAAAATACTGATTATTGAAAAAATTCAAACTTTGTTAGAATTTAAATAATTATTGTAGTAATAATTAATTATGTTTACAGAATTTATAAATATATCACATTTTATTTATTCTCATTGAATAGTTCAATAATAAATGAGATTGAAAAATTGCTAATAGTAGAAAAATAATTTTAAAAACTCTTGAAAATTTTAATTTTTTGTTTTTTTCAATTGAAATTTAAGATTTATTAAGTTTAATTATTTTCATATTGTCATAAATAAGATCTAAAGTGATAAGTTGCTTTTAATTCAAAGGTCAGAAACTGAAACCCCGAAATCGACGAGGGTCAGAACTTGAGTCTATGAAGTTCGATTTTTAAACATTTGTTTAAAATATTAACGAAACTATTAAAATTACACAAATTTATTTGGAACATCCTTGTCCATGAAATCATCAATTTTTTTGAAAGTCAAGTTTTCTAACAACTATTTCAATTTAACATCAACTGTTACGCTCAAAAGTCAGAAACTAGGCCTTTTACTTTACTTGTGAGTTAAATAAAATTTTTAGAATATGTACAAAACAGGGTTACGAATTCTTTAATGAGAATATTTGCAATTAAAAATTAAATTGTTAATCCGTAAATGAAATTATATTGATTAAAATTACGAAATTAATTTTTAATCCAACAACTTGATAAAAAAATTAATTTTGATCCAGAGACGTGGGATTCAAAATTTAAAAATTGATATTTAGTCCGGCACGAGAGATTCAGAATTAAAAAATGAATTTAATGTACACACGTGAAATTAAAAATCGAAAAACTAATTTTTAATCAGACAAGTGAAATTTAAAATTAAAAAATTAACTTTTAAATTGACACGTGGGTTTAAAATTTCAAAAACTAATTCTAATTCAGAAACGTGGGATTACAAATTAAATAATTACTTGTTAATTCAAACACGTGGGATCAAAAATTGGAAATTACTTTTTAATTTAAATACGGTACGCAATCAGATAAGTAATCAAGACAAAAAATTTGATGGCACTTATAACAGAAAAGAATACTGTTTTACTTGACCAAGTTTAAATATTTTTTAACTTTGAACTCTTTATCGTCAGATATAGTAGAATTTGAAGTAAAAATATCATTCATAGTTGAGATATTTAAGAATTAAATGTTCTGAATAATTTTCAGTGTAAATATACGAGAAATAATTTTACTTATGATTTATTTTAAGCTCTTTGTGAACGTCGTGATTTTTGTGTCATCATTTTAAAGTTGATACAGGTTTGTCTTTTTGAGTAAATTATTTTTACAATCATTTCATCGATTGATATAATTTGGTAATACTCTTTTCTCAGACACCAGATATGGAAATAGACACACTTATGACTGAACTTCATTCCTCCAATCATGTTCTTCAGCGTTTTGCTAAAGAATTAGAATCAGAGTGTGTACATGTGTGTGATACTGGAATCGAAGGATTATCAGAACTATTCGATGTTCTTACAAGATTCATGAAATCATCACTAGGTCATTCTCTTATACCTAATTTACCTTGTAGTAATTCAGTTTTAGGACTATATGTGCGCAGAATTATTGTTTTTTTTGAACAGTTATCATTTTCTGACGTGGCACAACTTTACGATGCTTTCGTTAAAGAATTTGACCAAAGTATCATTCTTGCCTCAGATTGGAAAAAGCGTAAGAGTAAAGAAGTTTCCTCGAAAAAGTAAATATTTTTATTTTTAAAAAAATAAAAAAAAAATCTATTAATTCATCTAATTTTCAGAAATAAAAATAATATATGGGATGGCCGAAGAGCTGAACTGTTAGTTGCTCAGCAAGCTCACATCTTGCAAACGAATGAATACAAAGCAATGTCACCTTCAAAATTACAATCTCTGGTTCGAGAACTTCTGAGCTATAACTCTTATTATGCAGAAGTAGTAAGTTGAAAATATATACATAAGACACTACTCGAAACAATTAAAGAATCAGAAAAATTTTCAATCAAAAATTATTATCTAAAAGTAATCTATTCTAACAACAGTTTTAAACGATGTTTCTCTCATGTGACTTTAAGTTTAATAACTGTTATTTTGTTACGTTTTCGCTGCACGATGTTGATGTTCAGCTCAGCTAGATTTGTAGTATTTCTAGGTATTGGGTTCTCGACAGCAAAATCACCTCACGGTGACTCGAAATAACCGGTGTTGTATTATGATATAACAATCACTTTATTCACAAACGATAGTTATAGATTTTAGAAGTTGAAAGTATACACACTTTGAAAAATTTCCAACAAATTTTACCATGGGTGCATTGTAACACCGGACCATAAGAACACTGGTCCAAAATTTACAAGTGTCCCATAGTGAACGGCATGCGCAGACGACACGATTGAGACCTATGCGCATACGTTTACTATGGGACACTTGTAAATTTTGTAACAGTTTTCTTATGGTCCGGGGTTACAATGCACCCATAGTAAAATTTAATGGGAATTTTTCACAGTGCACTTATGATACAAATTAAATATGTTCAGTAGTCAAACTTACAGAAGGTATGACTATGGACTTGATAAATTTTATAAATTCTGGTGTAACTGAGTCTAATCTGACAGTGAAATTAGACGAGTGTTAAGAGCTAAGAGGCTGTCTTTAGAGCGATGCTGCTCACTGAGCATGGGTTTATATAAGGTATTCTAATCACCAAAAATAGTGGGATGAGAATTATTAAGTGGGGTTGAATTGTTGATCACACTCATTGGTCATTGAACTCGTCATTGCTTATCAGCGTGAGGCGATTGGGCATAAGACTCATGCGTCGAGCGCGAAAAGGGATTTAATTCTTGGCTGATGTAAATTTCTGAGAAAAGTTATTTATTTGAAAGTCAAATTCTATTTTCATATCATCTGCGTTTGTTACAAATTATTACTAATAGTTTATACAGCTGTGTTTTAAAATGATTAAATTATCTTCAGTTGAATGAACTTTAAGATTAAAATGAAAAATGTTCTCATACGTGGGATTAAGTACATCCGGTAATTAGTTTATTATTTGATTATTGATTTGAGAAATATATGTATGTTATAGATATTCTTATAATATACAATTTAAAAGATAGAATAGTTCTTATGATATATAATATACTCTTATATTATTATAATTATCTACTTGAGGTACTCTAATTGTTGGTAATTAGAGTTCCTTATTTTGGAAATAAACTATAGGTCGGTAAAATAATCTAGCGAGCTGAGAATTGGCTCTGCTTGACAGCCGGGATATAACTATTTTGTAGTATTGATTTTTTAAGAAAAATGAAATTTGTTTAATTGCTTTTCATTTTAATAAGCAATATCTTATAAGTTAGTTCAATCGCTGAGTATACTTTTATAGCAACTTTATGGCAATGGGGTTCCGTTTTGCCAAACTCCTCCACTTGAGAGCAGCGTAATAGCGATACGGTCGAGCGCGTATTTTTAAATGTCAAATTTAAAAAGACAAAAATTTGTTCTAGAGTGATTTAGGAAAAAAAAAACCCAAAAAATTTTCAAATTTACAATCAATTATATGATGTTTGAGATAAATCATATAAATGTCGGACCATAATAAACATACAGTATATTTGTCAGTTACACATGTGTTTTGGAGTAGCTACTAGTGTCGCATCATCATCATATATATTCGATATCAGAGAAATTAAAAAATTATACAGAATATGGGTAAGTGTTGTGCTCCTTTTTGTAAAAGAAAAGCAACTTTTACTTTTCCCAATGATGGAAAACGTCGGGCCCTTTGGGAATAGACTATAAATGTAAATTTTCGATCTTCGAAATCGTCGAGGTTATGTCCTAACCATTTCACGAAGGATGTTATTGTTGAAAAAAATGAAAGTTATTACACAGGTAAATAAATAGTTGAGTTATCTTCTTTTAACTATGCAACATTCCATGTCAGATATTTATTATTATTTGTATCCATATTGTTAGATAAGTTGATAAATCATTTTTGACGTCAAATTTTTGCGCGCCATCGAATGAGCTACGATGCTGCCCTCTGGATCTAGTTTTACAAAAACGGAACCCCATTTCAAAAAATAATCATTATTCGTTTTCGTGAAAAAATACATGAGGAATTTGGTATTTTCTTTTTGAGTAAAAAGAACACGTGCCTCAGGACAATCGAAGTTCATTTTTCGATACAATTGCGGTTTTTTTTCAAATATCTCATGAAATATGCAGATTAAAGGAAAAAATTATAGAAACAATTTTGTTGGAAATTAAATTTTTGACAAAAAAGGTCATATTAATTTTTTTTATAAAATGTGTTTTTATAAAGATATTGTAAAAAAACTTTTTAGACCTTATCAATTGAACATTTTATGGATAACAAGTGTTCAAAATAACATTTTTCTATGTATATAGAAACTATAACAAGCATTAATGATTGATATGTTACGGGTTACGAAGTTATCTATACTTAAGAAAAAAAGTTATTTTTAACATTAGTAATCCTTTGAATGCTCAATTGAGAAGATCTAAAAAAGTTTTTTTAAAATATCTTCGTAAATACACATTTTATTTAAAAAATGAATGGAATCTTTATTGTCAAAAATTTCATTTCCTACAAAATTGTTCCTACAATTTTTTCCTTTAGTCTGCATATTTCATGAGATATTTAAAAAAAACCTCGATTGTATCGAAAAATAAACTTTAATCATCCTCAGGCACGTGTTCTATTTTACTTAAAAAGAAGATACCAAATTCCCCGTGTATTTTTTCGTTAAAAAAAAGCTTTTAATGGGGCGTCTAAGAAAATTTAATTTTTAACCCTTCAGAACATACGCCTCCCGTACCACAGTCATTGCTATCGTGATGAGAGAAAATCTCACGCCTATTGCGCAAGCGCCAAGAGCGAAATTTAAAAAATATTTAAATAATTTTAGGTTATATATCAAGTAAAATACAACATAAAATATTATTTGTTTGAATACTAAAAATTAAATAATAATTCTTTATAAATTATTTTTTATAAATAATCATTTAGAAATTATTACATTTTTTATTTTGATTAAAATACTGGTATACAGGTACACTTATTGTAAACAACTTTTAGAATACTGTTTATTTGTATATCTATATACATTTAAAATGGCGGCTAGATACCACGGAGACAGCCGAAATGAAACGAAGTAATACAAACAGCAATTTTTTTTGTGCCTGACTTAACTCGCGCGATGAGAGAAACTCTCACAGTTAATGAAAAAATAATTTTTTTTCTTTATTTTTCAAGTTTAAAAAATTTTGTTTTTTTAGTATCATTTAGAGCATTAAATTTTAGTAAGGTAAAAAAAATTTCAGGGGGTCATTCCATTTCAATTTAGAAAGAAAAAAAAGTTTTAAAGAAAGTGTGAGAGAATCTCTCTACACGATGGTTCTGAAGGGTTAACGATCACCCTGATAACCATACATCATGTTCTTTGTTTTTTTTTATGCTAATTCCAAAGCTCTTGGTTAGCCTTAACACAAATTTGCCATCCATAAGTTATCACTATTATTATTATTATTATTATTATTTTTTTTTTTTTTCAAAAAACATTCCATCTAGCTATCTTTGCAATGGAAAGCACATTTTTTTTTTTTATTACAAACGAATTTATTGACCAGTTTTAAAATCGTTAAAAAAAAATTCTGAAGTCATTACAATGAAAATTAAACTATAGAGTTTTCGTTACAAAATCTTACCAAAAACAGATTCTCTGAAAAACAATCGTACCGAGTACAGGTTAAACATTCATCACTTGTTGTGTCAGGGTGGCCACGAACCTGGAAAACCGGGAATATCGGGAATTATCAGGGAATTTAATACGACCGGGAAATATCATGGAAATGTCAGGGAATTTCGAAAAATATTCGGGAATCAAATTGCAACAGTTTAAAATTTGAAAATTTTTCAATAATACGCTACAAAAATTAAGGAATATGAAAAAAATTAAGAATTTTTTTTAGTAATTTTCAACAGGTTGTATCTTGAAGGAAATGGCCGTACGATAAAAACAAAGACGGCAAACGGTTTTCTGATCTAATCTTAAAATTTTTTTTATTTTGTGCTACTCCGGAAAATTTACCAAATTTTTGCTCGTCTTAAAAACGGTCTTCGAGCTTGAATAAATTTTTTTTGATAATTATGATTGATTTTTAATTGCTCCGGAACCGTGTATATAAAAAAATTCAAAGACCAGATCAGATAGTAGACACTTGAAGCTACAGTGTGGTTTTTTATTTTTGTTGTACGACCATTTTTCATAGAGTTACATACTGTTGAAACTTATTAAAAAATTTGAAATTTTTTTTAGTATCCCTTAATTTTTGTAACCAGTGTATTTTGAATTTATTTGAATCATAAAATTTCTTATTAAATATTTTAACTTACACATTTTTAATATCGAATAATCCAAAGTAAGCAATATTAAATTATTTTGCTGTCATTTTTATGTTTCTCGCATGATTTTACCATCAAATTTAATTATTAAAAATGAAAATATAATAAAAACTTTGAATATCTATATGATACAAATAAAATTTCTAAATCAGGGAAAAATGTGAAAAACTTTACTGGAAAACCGGGAAATATCAGGGAATTTCGAAATCATTTCTTTGTGGCCACCCTGTGTGTGTAACATTATTGCTTTTCCAAAAAAGACATAAATCACAAAAAAATACCAAGTAACTAGGATCTTGTGAAATTAAAAAAAAATCCAGGCGTCGGTTGGCCCTGCGGGCCAGCCCTAAAACTTTCCACTGTTTTCGAGCTCAAGAAGCTCAAAAATATTAATGTGACTATATTTTTGAGATCTTCTAGCTTGCAAATCTTATTGCACGCGATTGTTTTTTTATGAGCTTTTCAAACTCTAACAAGTTACGCTTTATGCTACAGTTTTAAAGTTTAAGAATCGAAAATCATTAATGAACCAGCGGTTTTTAAATTTTAATTTCCGATTATGTTAAATAAACTAAATGTATTGAGGCAGAAATCAATGTCAGATCGAAATTAAGATTTAAATGAGTTTTGGCTTAGATCAGAGCAATAATACATAAAGTATCCGAGAAAATGATTAAAGACTGTGTTTTTTCGATTTATTCGTTGATAATATCCCAGATAGCAAAATGACGTCTGAATGAGTTCTGAATGAGTTCCTATTTATGATTGGGACGTCTCATCAACATCTTTAAGAAGTTTTCAAGATGTCGAATGAGCCACCTAGCGAACTCAGTAAGACGTCTTTAAAAAGAGTTCTCAAAGAGTTCTTTTTTTGACTTTGTAAATAAGACTTCATTATGAATTTACCATGGAGTCTTTAAGGAGCTCTTAGTTTTGACTTCATAAAGAAGTTAGAAAAAGAATACATTTAGACATAAAAAACTGACGTCTTATTTATGGAGTCTTCAAGAACCCTTAATTAAGAGTTCTTAAAAATGACATCTTTAAGAAGTCATCATAAGACTTCTTGAGGACTCCTTCAAAAAGACGTCGTAAAACGGTCATTCTGACTTGAATGCTGTCTGGGATGGTTTAAACTAAAGAACAAGTTTGATGGCATTATAAGATGATCAAAAGAGACCATAAAGAGGAAAAGTTTGTAAGATTTTAGACACATTTTAGTTAGGCCAGTAAATAAATCCGTTTTTTTTGGTCAACCTCGCACCAAATTTTCGATCCAATTTTATTATTTTTTTAGGTTAAGGGTCACTTACTAACTATAAAATCACAAAATGCTGACAAATCCAGGTGGAGCTTCGATTGCCATCTTGAAAGAAAGTTTTTGGCTGATATCTCGGAAACTATGCGCTTTAGGGCGAAAGTTATTGGTACCATTATTGTAGAAAATAAAATTTCCCATCTTTTGTTTTTTGCAAACTTTTTTGTAAAACTTACCATTTACGATTTAGGACCCATTTAATAAAACGATTTTTCTATTTCAGCCGATAACTTTTAAAATATTGGATTAATCAATTAAATGCATCGATCCATTTTTAGAAATCACTTTGTTTCCTACAACTTTTGTTAAAAACTTTTTTTTTCTAATGTCCATACTTCTTGAGCTATAGAGTGTTTAATGTTGAACTACCGGGTGTAAGTTCGAAAATTTCAAAGTATGCATAGTCTAATCGTCAAAATTTAACAAATCAATTGAAAAAAATCGGTCTGTCGGTTGACCCTGCGGGCCAGCCCCGGAACTTCCCGCTGTTTTCGAGCTCAAGGAAATCGAAAATATTAATAAGACTATATTTTCGAGCTCGAAAATCTAATTGCATGCGATTGTTTTTTTATGAGTTTTTCAAACTCTAACAAGTTATGCTTTATGCTAAAGTTTAAAAGTTTAAGAATCGAAAATCATTGATGGACAAGCGGTTTTTAAATTTTCATTCCCGATTATGTTAAATAAAATAAATATGTTGATGCAGACATCAATGTCAGTGATCAAAATCAAGATTCGAATGAGTTTTGGCTTAGGTCAGAGCAATAATATATAAATTATCGGAGAAATTCATTAAAAACGGTGTTTTTTCAATTTTTTCGTTGATAATATGGTTTAAACAAAAGAACAAGTTTGACGGCATTATACGATGATCAAAAGAGACCATAAAGAGGAAAAATTTATGAGATTTTAGACACATTTTAGTACAGTACATTTTGATTTATCTGGAAAAAATAACATAGAATGTTATTTTTTTAACATTTCAACGCTGATATCTTTCGAACTAATTGATCGATTTTGACGTTTGAGGTGGCAATCGGCGCGTTTTATTAAATTCTAGAGCTGATTAAAATTTAAAAGCAATCGATTCAGCCGTCTTGAAGATATTTGGAAAAAACCGTTTTTTAGCATTTCTTTCTCCAACGATATCTCCCGAACAAATTAACCGATTGAGATGTTTAAGGTGGCATTCGTCGCGTTCTATTGAGTTCTAGAGCTGATTAGATTTTGAAGTCGATCGTTCAATTCGTTTCTGAGAAATCAATAAAAAACTAAAAAAAAAAATTTTTTTTTTTTCGTAATTTGCTAATATTTTCGAGTCTACTTGATCGAACGATCTGAAATTTTCAGAAAAGTTGACGGCCAACAAGCTCTTTCAATCGCCGCCTTAAACATCCAAATCGATTCATTAGTTAAAAAGTTATAGACCATTCACACACATACATACACACACACACACACACACACACATACATACATACATACAGACACTCGGACATCATTCTGAAAATAGTCAGAATAGCTTCCTAGGACCTCAAAACGTCGACATTTGATGAAAACTCGATTTTCGAAAATCGGGGTGAAAACAATAACTTCCCGAAATTTTTGAAAATCATCGATTTTCTAAGCGGGAAGTTAAAAATATCCCGATTGTTTACGTACTTAACAATCCATAGTTCATTTCGTTACTTACAGTACACGGAAAAAATTAATCGGTAAAAGCTACCGATTAACAACCGGTTTCCTGTATTTTCTGTAAAAATCCCAAGTAATATCCCTCAAAAGTACATAGTTTTTTTTGCCCACTAAAACCGGCCAGTCGAACCAAAATAATCGATTGCAGCTACTGATTATTTCAGTATCGTAAAAAGTATGGACATTAGGAAAAAAAGTTTTAAACAAAAGTTATAAGAAACAAAGTGATTTTTAAAAATGGATTGATGCATTTAATTGATTAATCCAATATTTTAAAAGTTATCGGCTGAAATAGAAAAATCGGTTCATTAAATGGGTCCTAAATCGTAAACGGTAAGTTTTACAAAAAAGTTTACAGAAAACAAAAGATGGGAAATTGTATTTTCTACAATAATGTTTTCAATAACTTTTGCCCTAAAGCACATAGTTTCCGAGATATCAGCCAAAAACTGTCTTTCAAGATGGCGATCGAAGCTCCACCTGGATCTGTCAGCATCTTGTGATTTTATGGTCAGTAAGTGACCCTTAACCTAAAAAAAATCAAATTGGATCGGAAATTTAATGTGAGGTTAAATGCTTCATTTACTGGCCTAAGTACAGTACATTTTGATTTATCTGGAAAAGATACCAGAATGTTATTACTTATCAACGGTAATATCTATTGAATTAATAAATCGATTTTGACATTTGAGGTGACAAGAGGCGCGTTTTATTGAGTTCTAGAGCTGATTAGATTTTGAAGTTGATCGTTCAATTCATTTCTGAGAAATCAATAAAGAACTAAAAAAAAACATTTTTTTTTTGTAATTCGTCAATATTTTCAAGTCTACTGGATCAAATAATCTAAAATTTTCAGGAAAGTTGATGGCCGAAAAGCTCGTTCGGATGCCACCTAAACCATCAAAATCGGTTAATTAAACTGTGCACGCACACACATGTATATGTATATATATATATGTATAGTAATAAAAAAAAAAATAAATTAAAATGATGAAATAAAAGTTAGGGAGAGTAGGGTCAATTGAACCAAAAATACTTTAGCTTTTTTTTTTGAATAAAAGCAAAATGATAACTTTTTTTTTTACGAAATCATAATTTATAATATAGACTACCATTTCTCATAAGCACATAACATAACAAATGATAAAAATTATTAATAAATACGATACAGTACTGCATCGAAAGGTTCAATCATCCACTTTGCGGAGGCAATTGAACCACTAGTTGGGGACAATTAAACCAAGAGTATAAGGACCACAAATGAATGACTGTTGAATAATATATTATTCATTACAGCTTAAAATTGAAATTACATCACTTCTAATAATATTGATTACATTGTTCAACATTATATGTTATAACAATCACTTTTACAATTACAAAAAAATTAATCCCTTGTACTGATTCAGGAAGAAGATAACTGCTACGTATGTGCTTAAAAATTATTACAACTACGCTTCTACAGAGCACAAAAGCCTAACAATCCTATATAGAGTGTGTAGCTCGAGCAGAGTCGAGGGACAGATCAGGTAGAAAAGCTACTTAAGCTGCAATTACTGAAACTAGATAATATTTAAAGAAATTTATAGAGATATTTAAAATATACGGGGTACATCATATATTTGTTATTGTTATGATATAATAATACAATGGAAAAAAAAATTTTATTGCTATAAGCGGATATAACCGAAAGCCAAACACGTTAAGAGGATTATTTTTAATTTTTTAAAATCCAATACTTGAGACAAAATTTGATACTTCTTACTAGACAAATAGAGAAAATAATGTTTATTTGAAATTTGAATTGCTTCGAATTTGAAAAAGTACTGCGTTTTCTATAGGTCCTGAATGTGAACAATAAGCAAAAAAAAAAAAACCCCGATATCTTGAGCAACTTTAGAACTTTTACCTGATTTTGTCATAACAAGTATCTTGTTAAGAATTGCTGCAGATTATTTCTAAAGATTTTATTAAGTCATATGATTAAATAAAAATTTCTGGATCGTTGATTTGGTCGTCTGCCAACAAAAATATTTCTTTATCGGATGAATATCAATTTGAGACATCCTGAGAAAGAATATTTTTGAAGGCCAAGCCGGCCGTTGTCATTTAATTACTAACATGCAAAATATAAAATACCAATCTCTATATATTGAATAAACATTAAAATTCTAAAAGTAACATGCAAAAAAAATCTAATTAAAAAAATTTAATTTTATAAAAAATCACCAGAACTCAATTGGCAGCTGTCCTTCAGGCTCCGGAATACGGCCTTGCTTATAAAAAAGGTCGATGATCAATCCTAGTCTACCAATTGGACCTGCACTTGCGCCGTTCTTCTTCAGTTCTGGAAAATAATTGTTATTAATATTATTAATTAAAATTTCTAGCTTAGAAGGATTATCCGTAATCATCGACGAGCCACAAACTTGGAGAATGTCGTGAATCACCGTAGCTATGGCATCCACATGTTCTGGAACAAGCTTGAAATTCATCAAGACATTCAACAAGTGCCAAGCATTTTCCAAACCATGTGGATGGCAGCGATTTTCATTGCGCTTTAATCTCGCAACGATAATGGCCGCATATAACTTAATGATCCCCGATATTCTGTTGAGAAAAAATTCCTCCTTTTCAATGACTCCATCTACATATTTATATCCCAAAGATTTTTTATAATCCTCAAGAGTTTGTCCTTCGAATCGGTGTAACAGAACTGGACATAGATAAGGGCAGCTGATCCTCAAGTGCGCCAAAAGAAGCTCATTTAAGTCAGGAAAATCGTTGCACAAAGCGACGGTAACTGCAGCTAAACCAAAAGCCATTTCAGGCTTAGTAGACACTAAGTTTTCTCCCTGTTGCAGCACAGCTTTGGCAAATAAATTCTTACAAAAATGGATTCCTTCTGGATGATGGTCGATACTCATTGAAACTTGTCCTTCAAAAACGGATCTGAGCTTATTGTATGTCTCAGTCAGTTCATTACCGCTACCTACTGTAAGCGAATTAATAGGTAGATTTATGGCTCGTTGAAAAAGAAAACGCAGCTTTTTACTCGTCGATGACTGAAGAAACTTCTTGAAATTTTCTGCGTATGATACTAAAAACTTCTTCGAGTGGTTGAAAATTTCGATGGGCTCTGGATAATCGTTGATCGTTTCACTGGTTGACATCTTCATCTTCTTGCACTCTTTGGTTTCGACATCAGATTTAGAGTATGTTGCATCTTGACTGGATCTGATACTGGACAATTCTCTTCTATAACGATCAAAAATATCGTCTGAATATTTTCCGATTGTTTCTGCTAACACACGCGTAACACTGGTCACAATACCCTCACTCATCATTTCCTCAATAATTTCAAATTGCACACTAACATTTTTTAATTCACTCACAAAATACTTTAACTTATCACTCACTCTATTTAAATCAGTATATTCGAAAATACGGCAATTATTAAATTTAAGTTTAAACATAAAAATTATTATTCTAATTGTAGAAATTAAATTGAACTGTTCGAATAGCTCTGTGTTTAAATCCAACATATCTTGATTTTCGAGGGCCTTTGATGAAATTTTATCGAATCCTTCCATTTTATAATTAAAAAAAAAACTTTTAAGTTAAAAAAATATAAACAGTGTTAAAAATGTAACGAGTAATTTAAAATCAAGAATTAAAATAGCAAAATGCTGATGGTAAATGAGCGTTAAGTTATTACAATGCGTGTTGCTCGGTAGACGATCAGCAAAGCAATGAAAGAATAGAGGGGATTGGGCCTGTGTGTTGGTTCTAATATCCCCTCTCTCTTGAATACGATCAATTGATGCGCTTGCGCATGTTTCGTCCGTTCAAAGTTGTATCCCCTCTCTATTTTTTCCAATTCACTCTTCGTATAATTTATGCAAATAAATAAATAATAAATAGTAATAAATGTTAAAGTATCACACCAGTTTCAAAAATTAGGAAATGATTTTTAATGATGAAGCTCATAAATTTTATTTACAATTGATCTCAATGACAATAAAATATATATATATATATATATATATATATATATATATATATATATATATATATATATATATATATATATATATATTTATTATTATTTTATTTAATATGATGGCCAATTAAAGCCAAGTTTCTAGTTTTTAGATCTGGACTTCAATTTATTTTATCATGTACGGTTCCGAAGTAATCTTATGACAACCGACGCAAAAAAAAATTTCCAAATTTTAGCCCGTCTTCAAAAAAGTCTATGGACTTCAATACATTTTTTTAAATAATATGACCTTATGACTCTTAGGAAGTTTTATGCCCTTCAATTTGCCGCTCTCTAAAAGTTCTACGACGATTTGGCGCCGAGTTATCATTGATCAAAGCAAAAAAGTCCATTTTTGCTTTGACAATTAATAACTCGGGAGATATTGGTCGTACAGAGAATGGAAGTAAGATTTTGAAAACTACAAAGCATTCTCTATACGATATAATTTGTGATTTTTCATGAAAAAATTTTTTTTGAAGCGATAATGTTGATTAAACAACAGGTAAAAATTCGCATATTTAAGGATATTCAGATATCTTGGTATAACTTTGGATATAACGGATGAACAAAGGATACCGTCGGTTTTTTTCCAATCTCAAACTGTCCTGAAAAAACTTTGAAAATTGCAAAGCGCTGCAAGTTTTCTTTCTTAGTGTTTCGAAGCTTTAAATTTATCGATTTTGCCAACAATCGCATAATGAGCGATTCTTTGGTTTACAATAATTTCTTCAATAATAAAAAGTTCTTCTAACGACAAGCTTCATTTTTTTTAGCAAAAACAATATTTTCAAATTGATTTGATGTCAAGAAAATCAATTGTGAAGATAACAAGGAAGAAAAATATCGAAAAAAAAAAAAATTCGAAAAAAATCAATTTTCTTGGAAAAAAAAATTTTTCTTAATTTTCTCTAATAAATAATGTTTTTGAAAATTGTAGTCCAGATCTAAAAACTAGAAACTTGGCTTTAATTGGCCTTTTTTATTTTTATTCTACGACCACTTTTCACCGAGTTACAGTATGTTAAAAATTACTTAAAAATTTTGAATTTTTTTTATATCCCTCAATTTTTGTGACCATTGTATGGAAACGGAATAAGTATGAAAATATTCTAATTATGGTCACCACATTACTGGGAGACTTGGATATATCTGGAAATTCCAAGCATATTTAAATACTCAGAAGCTTTGATTTTGATAAATTTATGGCCACTATGTCTCATAGAGAATAATCATTCTTTCCATTATATTTTTTGATTTCAATAATGCTCAATGACATAACTTCTTTATTATACTGTAAAATAAATGTTGTAACAAGATCAAGCCTCAATATTAATATTTAACGGTCGCTCAAAACAATACAAAAATTCGATAAATATATTTTCAAAAATATTGAGCGACCTGTAAATATTAATATTTTGACTTCAAATTTTAGTATGTTTCTCTACGAGCTACTCAGAAATGTTTGAGCTAGTGAAAAAGTAAAGATTTAAAAAAAAAAAAATTGAATTTCGATGATTTTAGAAATTTAAAAAATTCTTAAGTGACCTCTAAAAAATTTTATATCGAGTTGAAACTTTAACAGGAGTCTTCAAATACTTCAAACTAACATTTTTTCGTGTGAGCTTCGAAATAGAAAAAAAGTCGAAAAAAAATTGCCACCCTAATATATATATATATATATTAGACTGGGCCAAAAAAATTGACTATTTTTTTTTCCTTTCGATACTATGACAATATTATTCCTGATGTCCAAGAAAAATTATTGTGCAAGTTTTAGCCCTTAATATTGATTTTAAGAGGTGTATCGTTACGACTATTCGTTTTTTGGCAGTAATTTCATTTTTTACCCAAAACTCGTAAATTATCTATCTGAAAAATTTGAGCAATGCATATTCTTGAAGGAAATTGAATTCCCTACAAAAAATCTCTCTTAGTAAATTGACGAAAAACGAGCTGTTTTCTTGTAACCGTGCCTTAAATATTGATTTGTTTTTTGAATTCTCTGTTTATATTTTGGATTTTTGTAACTATTAAAAATATTAAAATTTTTTCCTAGTCAAGATACATAATTTTGAAAGAAATTTAATGGTCTACAAAAAAGGTCTCTTAACATTTTTCGCTAAATGCACTCCTTCAGAAGTTATTCAAGGTTGAAGTTAAGTCAAAACGATTTTAATAACCTGAATAACTTTCGAAGGAGTGACTTTAGCAAAAAATGTTATGAAACCTTTTTTGTAGAGCGTTAAATTTCCTTCAAAAACCTTCCATGGTCTTCTTTAGATATTTATTGATTCGTCAGTTACAAAATTCAAAAAAAAAGATGTTAAATCGAAAAATTTTAGCTATTTATTAAGCTTAATTGATCGGAAACGGCTGGTCTGACGAAAATTTTCAATCACACCTTATTTGTAGGGAATTTAATTTTACATAAGAATAAGTGAAAATTAATTTTTTTTACCCCCATGTTTTAGCAGTTCTGACGTAGAACATCAAATTATGAATTAAAATTGAAAATAGCGATGATAGACCTCTTAAAATTAATATTAAGGGCTCAAACTTTCATGAAATTTTTTTTTCGTCATTCTGAAAAATATTTTCGATATAGCTAAGAAAAAAAAAAATAGTCAATTTTTTTGGCCCAGTCTAATATATATATATATATATATATATATATATATATATATATGTATGTGATTTCTACGTTTCGATGACTTTTTTGCACATCGTTTCTACATTTCGGTGATTTTTTTGCATTTCGGTGACGTCGCTGAAATGTATTTTATATGTTTTATACATTTCGGTGACGTCATAAAAATGTCATATATCATTAATATACAGTTAGTACTTTTTAGCGGACCACGAAAATGTTATTTTTACCCGTTTTAACGTATTAGTGAATCACCAAAATGTTCTTATCCATCGTTTATACAGTTTAGTGAATCATTAAAATGTAGTCATCATGTATTTTTCCAAAATATGTTATTTTCGTTATATAAGCAATGAAATAATTAAATACGAACTAAAAAACATTTTTTATGGCATGCTTATATTTGCAAAGTTTTATCAGTATGCATTATAAATATCTGTACAGAATGATACTAAATTCGGATCATAAGCTAATGGAAGTATAAGCGTATATTGATCTGAAGTTATGGATGAATCAAAAAACACGTATAAAAAATTATATTATTACTGATTAGTGATTAATCAATTGAATCTTATCTTTTGTTCGTGAATATTTTAGATTTCAATGAACCGTGTTATTCATGTTACATATTGGCAATTATTTGTTTTTAATAATCAATTTTTTTAAGGGTTTTTTCAAATATAGATATAATAACGTTTGTTTGTTTATACATTTCGATGACTTTAAATTGGATTATACCTAAATTTCTGTGACTTTTAAGGATAACACATCATTTATATTTTACTTCCCTCGAAAAAAATAAAGATTTTTAATAATTATGGAAGTTATTAATATCAGAACGACATTCAAGCATCGAATTTTAATCAGTTTTCAACGTTTTGAAATCCTAGACAGCCATTCTGAACTTTTCGAAAGTAATGCTCTAGTGTGTGTGAGTGTGTGTGTGCTGCGTTCAAAAGTTACTAACGACAACAGAACTCAAAAATCGCTATTTCCTCAATTTTTTCAAAATAATTGAGAATGTAGATTTTCTTTTGGTCTGAAAATCATAGCGAGTTATTGTTTCCAAAGTCTTTTTCGATTTCTGTCAGAATCAACCTAAGTGATAAATTCTTTTCCGATCGATCGTTAAAGAAAAATGAACGATGTGCATGTTTTTTCCGCATATTTCATAATCTATTAGTCACAATAAAATAATCGAATTGAATAATCTTTCTAAATTTATTTAGTAATTGTTTGAGACAGATCGGTAACATAAATTTCTTCGTTGAAATCTATTAAAAATTTGTAAGATCCACGATTGTAAAAATCCGGTTCGAAAGGGTATTTTAGAGATAGAGGACTTCAAAAATATTCGAATAATTATGGGTACAAACTTGATGAGCTTGGAATTAGCGAGAAGTTTTAGACTGGCCTGAGGAGTCAACCATTTTCCAGATCGTTTATACGTATTTTATACTTTTTATTGTTCATAAAAACTTGTTTTTTTTTTACCCATTTAGACATAATAGTAAGCCACCAAAATATTTTTTATCCAGCCTTTATACATTTCACTGAATCACTAAAATGTTAAAACAATATACTTTTATGGTCTAGGCTATGTTATTTCTTTAAGAAATAAACTAATTGAATATGAACCAACAACAATTTTATTGGTCACGTTAATATTTTGGAAATTATCTCCGCATGCATTATAAAATCTATTCTGAATAGTGTAAAATAAGAATCTATAGCTGTAAAGTTATTCCATTATGAATTATACATTAAATTGAGTCACTAAAATGTTGTGATACTATATTTCTTTAATCTATGCTGTTTTCTTTCTAGTAGCCATAAACTAATTCATTTCAAACCGAAAACAACTTTATACGGCATGTTGATGTTTGCAAAATTTTTTCCGCTTCTATTATGAATATCTGGTAGAAATAATAAGAAATTTAGATCTATAAGCTTTTAGCGGAATAAATAAAAAATTTATCCAACCAAGCTTATCAATGGAAAACTAAACAAATAGCTAAAAAATTAATTAATTACTTATCAATCTATGAACTAGTATCTTCTGTTTACAAATATTCATATTTTAATTAATAACATATTTCTTGATTTCAGTCAGTGATCTTTATTTTCTGTAACAATCTTCTTGCCTATGGTTTTTTTCGAATATAGATCTAATGAAAGAATTTCAATATTTTTCAATATAATTTACGTAACTGATTCTACTACGAGATATCTACTTAATAGAAGCTATCTTTCTCATCAATCTATTAAGTGCACATCTTTATCATATTTATGAGATAGATTTTAGGATTAATTAATTGATGTAAAATTTAATTAATTATTATTATATGCATAAACATGAATGCTCTTTCCGGATTGAGTTTTGAGTTTGATCTATAAATTACCAGTTGTGTAAACAAGTACAGAATATTACGGGGACCAATACGATTATTTTTAAGTCTTATATCATGCATTTCTGAATGAACTATAATAATTAACGTATTATTTATTTTGTGAAACAGAAATTAATCGGCAACATAATAAAAGATAACCTTATTTATTCTTACGTTTCTATGACTTATTATCGCATTGTTACTACATTTCTGTGACTTTCATTGACATGTTGTGTTTTTTTTATATATATATTTACTACTTTTAAGTGGTCACCGAATTTTTATTCTCCCCGTTTCAACATAAGAGTGACCTACCAAAATGTGATTTATCCATGGTTTATGAATTTTAGTGAATCGCTACAATGTTACAATAATATATTTTCCTGACCTATGGTATTCTCTTCTCCTTCTATCTTGAAGATGTATCATGGACTCGATTATACAATTCTGTTGAAAATAAATTCCAAATGATTGTTTACATATGAATTATTTCATTCAAAGAATTGAGTTGAACCTAAAACTTATACATGATCGTGTTTTATATAATTAATGTGCTATCACAACGGTTGCAAAAATTTAAAAGATAAACTATTAAACCTTTACAAACTCATAGTTTGCGGAATTTTTAATCATAGAGTTTGGTTATTCATTAATAAGTTTGGTTGCATACATTTTATTTATGCTGCAAATTATGAATAGTACTTAATTTCATATCATTCGATACCGATATTAGTATATCATGGAAAAAAAATTTGTCAATAATAACATATCAGATAACATATTATTTGGCTCATATTCAATAGGTTTATTGGTGATAGAAATATATTATTGTAGCATTTTAGTGATTCACTAAAATGTATTAACGATGGATAAATTGCATTTTGGTAGCTCACTCCTATGTTGAAACGAGTAAAATAAAAAGTCGTCGACCACTTAAATGAAATAAATATATATGAAAAATATACAACATGATAACGAAAGTCACAGAAATGTAGTAACAATGCGATAAAAAGTCACGGAAACGTAAGAATAAATAAGGTTATCTTTTATCATCTTGCCGATTAATTTCTGTTTCACGATATAAAGAATACTTGAATTATTATAGTTTATTCAGAAATGCATGATGTAAGACTTAAAAATGTAATTTATCCATCGTTAATACATTTTAATGAATCACTAAAATGCTACAATAACATATTTCTATCACCAATAAACCTATTGAATATGAACCAAATAATATGTTATCTGATATGTTATTATTGACAAATTTTTTTTTCCATGATATACTAATATCGGTTTCGAATGATATGAAATTAAGTACTATAAATAATTTTCAGCATAAATAAAATGTATGCAACCAAACTTATTAATGAATAGCCAAACTCTATGATTAAAAATTCCGCAAACAATGAGTTTGCAAAGGTTTAATAGTTTATCTTTTAAATTTTTACAACCGTTGTGATAGCACATTAATTATATAAAACACGATCATGTATAAGTTTTAGGTTCAACTCAATTCTTTGAATGAAATAATTTACATGTTAACGATCATTTGGAATTTATTTTCAACAGAATTATATAATTGAGTACATAATACATCTTCAAGATAGAAGGAGAAGAAAATACCATAGGTCAGAAAAATATATTATTGTAACATTGTAGCGATTCACTAAAATGTATAAATCATGGATAAATCACATTTTGGTAGCTCACTCTTATGTTGAAACGGGTAGAATAAAAAGTCGGTGACCACTTAAAAGTAATAAATATATATATAAAAAAAAAATGCAACATGTCAATGAAAGTCACAGAAATGTAGTAACAATGCGATAATAAGTCATAGAAACGTAGGAATAAATAAGGTTATCTCTTTCTATGTTGCCGATTAATTTCTATTTCACAAAATAAATAATACGTTAATTATTGTAGTTCATTCAGAAATGCATGATATAAGACTTAAAAATAATCGTATTGGTCCCCGCAATATTCTGTATTTGTTTACACAACTGGTAATTTATAGATCAAACTCAAAACTCAATCTGGAAAGAGCATTCATGTTCATGCATATAATAATAATTAATTGAATTTTACATCAATTAATTAATCCTAAATCTATCTCAAAAATATGATAAAGATGTGCACTTAACAGATTGATGAGAAAGATAGCTTCGATTAAATAGATATCTCGTAGTAGAATCAATTACGTAAATTATATTGAAAAATATTGAAATTCTTTCAGTAGATCAATATTCGAAAAAAACCATAGGCAAGAAGATTGTTACAGAAAAAAGATCACTGACTGAAATCAAGAAATATGTTATTAATTAAAAAATGAATAGTTGTAAACGGAAGATTATGGCTACTAGAAAGAAAACAGCATAGATTAAAAAAATATAGTATTATCATATTTTAGTGACTAAATTGAATGTATAATTCATAATAGAATAACTTTACAGCTATAGATTCACATTTTACATTATTCAGAATAGATTTTTATACTGCATACAGAGCAAATTTTTAATATATCAACGTGACCAATAAAATTGTTGATGGTTCATATTTAATGAGATTATTGCGCAAAGAAATAAAATCGCCTAGATCATAAGAGTATATTATTCTAACATTTTGGTGACTCAGTGAAATGTATAAAGGCTGGATAAAACAGATTTTGGTGGCTCACTATTATGACTAAATGAGTATAAAATAGAAGTTTTTTCGAATACTAAAAAGTATAAAATTCGTATAAGCAATCTGGAAAATGGTTAAGTCTGCAGGCCAGCCTTGAAACTTCTGACTTATACCAAGGTTTTGAAGTTCGTACCCATAATTATTCGAATATTTTTGAGCTCCTCGAGCTCTGAAAAACTCACTAAGCGAATTTTTGAAATTGTCGATCTTACAAATTTTTTTTAGATTTGAACGAAGAAATTTAATTATAGATCAGTTAAAACCCCAAACAATTACTAAATAAATCAATAAAGATTATTCATTCAGTTTATTTCATTTCAATTTTATTTGTAGGAAGTTAAAAATTTTGCACTAATAGTTTTAGAAGTAGGGACTGAATAAAATAGTATAATGTAACTTTAAGAATATTTATATGTAAAACAATTATCCATCATTATATTTATTTATAGTTATAACAATGTATTTCAACTTATATCACAATTAAACTGATGTAAATGATGACCTCTAAATATTATCATTTAATAAATAGATTACAAAAAAAAATCGATTTTCAATGGTTACCAAATCAATTTAGGAAATATGCGCGCGCATACATGAAATTTGAAATGATTTATACATTTTGGTGGAAGCTTATAGATTATTGTATATTTTTCATATACAATTGTATACAACTTGTATATATAAAAATATATAAGTCACCGAAATGTAAATTTGGGCGGATCTTCCAAAAAATCAATTGTATATCAAAAATTTTTTTTTCTATGATAAAAAGGCACTGTTCCGCTATATAATTAGCTAAAAAAAAAACGAGTCACCGAAACGTAGAAATCACATACATATATATATATATATATATATATATACATATATATATATATATATATATATATATTTTATTGTCATTGAGATCAATTGTAAATAAAATTTATGAGCTTCATCATTAAAAATCATTTCCTAATTTTTGAAACTGGTGTGATACTTTAACATTTATTACTATTTATTATTTATTTATTTGCATAAATTATACGAAGAGTGAATTGGAAAAAATAGAGAGGGGATACAACTTTGAACGGACGAAACATGCGCAAGCGCATCAATTGATCGTATTCAAGAGAGAGGGGATATTAGAACCAACACACAGGCCCAATCCCCTCTATTCTTTCATTGCTTTGCTGATCGTCTACCGAGCAACACGCATTGTAATAACTTAACGCTCATTTACCATCAGCATTTTGCTATTTTAATTCTTGATTTTAAATTACTCGTTACATTTTTAACACTGTTTATATTTTTTTAACTTAAAAGTTTTTTTTTTAATTATAAAATGGAAGGATTCGATAAAATTTCATCAAAGGCCCTCGAAAATCAAGATATGTTGGATTTAAACACAGAGCTATTCGAACAGTTCAATTTAATTTCTACAATTAGAATAATAATTTTTATGTTTAAACTTAAATTTAATAATTGCCGTATTTTCGAATATACTGATTTAAATAGAGTGAGTGATAAGTTAAAGTATTTTGTGAGTGAATTAAAAAATGTTAGTGTGCAATTTGAAATTATTGAGGAAATGATGAGTGAGGGTATTGTGACCAGTGTTACGCGTGTGTTAGCAGAAACAATCGGAAAATATTCAGACGATATTTTTGATCGTTATAGAAGAGAATTGTCCAGTATCAGATCCAGTCAAGATGCAACATACTCTAAATCTGATGTCGAAACCAAAGAGTGCAAGAAGATGAAGATGTCAACCAGTGAAACGATCAACGATTATCCAGAGCCCATCGAAATTTTCAACCACTCGAAGAAGTTTTTAGTATCATACGCAGAAAATTTCAAGAAGTTTCTTCAGTCATCGACGAGTAAAAAGCTGCGTTTTCTTTTTCAACGAGCCATAAATCTACCTATTAATTCGCTTACAGTAGGTAGCGGTAATGAACTGACTGAGACATACAATAAGCTCAGATCCGTTTTTGAAGGACAAGTTTCAATGAGTATCGACCATCATCCAGAAGGAATCCATTTTTGTAAGAATTTATTTGCCAAAGCTGTGCTGCAACAGGGAGAAAACTTAGTGTCTACTAAGCCTGAAATGGCTTTTGGTTTAGCTGCAGTTACCGTCGCTTTGTGCAACGATTTTCCTGACTTAAATGAGCTTCTTTTGGCGCACTTGAGGATCAGCTGCCCTTATCTATGTCCAGTTCTGTTACACCGATTCGAAGGACAAACTCTTGAGGATTATAAAAAATCTTTGGGATATAAATATGTAGATGGAGTCATTGAAAAGGAGGAATTTTTTCTCAACAGAATATCGGGGATCATTAAGTTATATGCGGCCATTATCGTTGCGAGATTAAAGCGCAATGAAAATCGCTGCCATCCACATGGTTTGGAAAATGCTTGGCACTTGTTGAATGTCTTGATGAATTTCAAGCTTGTTCCAGAACATGTGGATGCCATAGCTACGGTGATTCACGACATTCTCCAAGTTTGTGGCTCGTCGATGATTACGGATAATCCTTCTAAGCTAGAAATTTTAATTAATAATATTAATAACAATTATTTTCCAGAACTGAAGAAGAACGGCGCAAGTGCAGGTCCAATTGGTAGACTAGGATTGATCATCGACCTTTTTTATAAGCAAGGCCGTATTCCGGAGCCTGAAGGACAGCTGCCAATTGAGTTCTGGTGATTTTTTATAAAATTAAATTTTTTTAATTAGATTTTTTTGCATGTTACTTTTAGAATTTTAATGTTTATTCAATATATAGAGATTGGTATTTTATATTTTGCATGTTAGTAATTAAATGACAACGGCCGGCTTGGCCTTCAAAAATATTCTTTCTCAGGATGTCTCAAATTGATATTCATCCGATAAAGAAATATTTTTGTTGGCAGACGACCAAATCAACGATCCAGAAATTTTTATTTAATCATATGACTTAATAAAATCTTTAGAAATAATCTGCAGCAATTCTTAACAAGATACTTGTTATGACAAAATCAGGTAAAAGTTCTAAAGTTGCTCAAGATATCGGGGTTTTTTTTTTTTTTGCTTATTGTTCACATTCAGGACCTATAGAAAACGCAGTACTTTTTCAAATTCGAAGCAATTCAAATTTCAAATAAACATTATTTTCTCTATTTGTCTAGTAAGAAGTATCAAATTTTGTCTCAAGTATTGGATTTTAAAAAATTAAAAATAATCCTCTTAACGTGTTTGGCTTTCGGTTATATCCGCTTATAGCAATAAAATTTTTTTTTCCATTGTATTATTATATCATAACAATAACAAATATATGATGTACCCCGTATATTTTAAATATCTCTATAAATTTCTTTAAATATTATCTAGTTTCAGTAATTGCAGCTTAAGTAGCTTTTCTACCTGATCTGTCCCTCGACTCTGCTCGAGCTACACACTCTATATAGGATTGTTAGGCTTTTGTGCTCTGTAGAAGCGTAGTTGTAATAATTTTTAAGCACATACGTAGCAGTTATCTTCTTCCTGAATCAGTACAAGGGATTAATTTTTTTGTAATTGTAAAAGTGATTGTTATAACATAATGTTGAACAATGTAATCAATATTATTAGAAGTGATGTAATTTCAATTTTAAGCTGTAATGAATAATATATTATTCAACAGTCATTCATTTGTGGTCCTTATACTCTTGGTTCAATTGTCCCCAACTAGTTGTCCTCAACTAAATTATGATTTCGTGAAAAAAAAGTTATCATTTTGCTTTTATTCAAAAAAAAAAAGCTAAAGTATTTTTGGTTCAATTGACCCCCACTCTCCCCAACTTTTATTTCATTATTTTAATTTAATTTTTTTATAATAAGAATATAACCGTCAATGATGGTCTTTTTCACATTATTATGACAGTAAGTGAAATTTTGACTGCCGAAATTTACTCAATCACATGATCGCATAACTTTTACTTAATAGAAAAATCAAGAAAAAAAAAATTTTTTTTTTTTTAAATTCAAAAATTCATATTGTTACAAAAACAAAAAACACAGTTGTGATAATTTCAGAATCTTTTAAAATAAGTACAAGGTGTTATGCAAAAGATATTAAGCTAAAAATTTAATGTCGATCGTTATTTTTGATGAATTTCAAAAATTCAAAATTTGGCAAATTTGTCATTTTTCAAAATTTTTTTTTGGAAATTTTTTTTTCATAGCCTCAGGTATCCCTTTCAAAAAAACAAAAGTTGTATAGTTATTGTAACTATCATAGTTTTCGAGATATTGAAAGAATAAAGTTGGAAAACTGGAAAAATCGCGAAATTTTGATTTTTGCATAACTTTTGAAGAAAAATTTTCAAATTTAATTTCTTCGGCAGAATTGCGTCATATGGTAATAGAGAACTTCTGATCAAAATTCGTCCAAATCAAGAGGGGTCGATTTCAACCATTGGTCGATTTGATATGGAATGACCCATATATATATATATATATATATATATATATTAGGGTTCTTCGTTGATTTTCAAAAACAAAGGCATGCAGAAGGATTTTTGACCTCGATGAGCTCGAAAATGTATTCACAACAATGTTTTCGAGCTCCTTGAGGTCAAAATTTTGTGAGGTCAAAATTCGGGAAAATTTTATTTTCAACTTTGAGTATTTTTAACTTGTTAACTCATTAATAGATCGAATAGACTAATACGTATTTTTGAAGGAAATTGTACGCACTACAAAAAAGGTCTCTCATCATTTTTTGATAAATCTATCTGTTCAAAAGTTATTGGAGTTTGAAGTTAAGCTCTAGTAAATTTCGAAATCTTTTTACTTTTCCGGTGAAACTATCAGACTTATCACAAAATGTCATAGGATCTTTTTTATTGGAAATTTTATTCTCTACAAATTATTGTCAGTAATATTTTTTCAAATACCGCATTGTTTTGTAGTTATTTTTATTTTAATTTCAAGCTCTGAAAAAAGTAGTATTCTGATTGATTTAAAGAGCTTAACATTAAAATGAAAATAACTAGCTAACAATACGGAATTTGAAAAAATTTTATTCATTATAATTTGTAGAGAAGAAAATTTCCAATAAAAAAGATCCTATGACATTTTGTGATAAGTCTGATAGTTTCACCGGAAAAGTAAAACGATTTCGAAATTTACTAGAGCTCAACTTCGAACTCTCATAACTTTTGAACAGGTAGATTTATCAAAAAATGATAAGACACCTTTTTTGTAGCGCGTACGATTTCCTACAATAACATGTGTTAGTCTATTCGATCTATTGATTAGTTAACGAGTTAAAAATACTCAAAGTTGAAAATAAAATTTTCCCGTGTTATTTAAACGGGAAATCGACTTTTTCATTGAGCTAGGTCTGTAATCGACATAGAACTTTTTTTCTTGCGCGAAAATTTTTTTTTTGTGTTGAGCTATGATTTTTTTTCCCATGCACTTAAAAAAAAATGTTGCTCTCAAATGACACACCCTAATGTAAGTATATGATATTAAGACATTAATGCAGTAATAACAGTAATCACCCTCGTACTTCACTTAAATTGAGAATAAAAAAAAAAAAATTAATTTTGTAAAATTGAGCAAATTTACAACAGGATTCTGGTGTAGGTGTGGTTGATTTAATAATTAAAATTAACACAAAAATTACAGATGATAAATTAGCTGTTTAATTCAACAATACATACATTCAAAAAACTGTGAGAAAAAATATACTTAATAGCGAATGCGACTTTGTATTATACGCGATATTGAATGCAAACTATTTAAAAATCACGTTTAAAAGCTCGACACGTGGTCGGTAGCGGATCAGAACGTGTTAATTAATTTATGAGTAATTCGACGCGAGCAACAATCAATGCTCAATAATTAGTAGCCTTGGTATACTAGTTAATTGTTGAGGATAGTTTAGCGTAAGTTAAGTGGAATTATCACACAAGAATAATTTAGACTGAGTGAAGTGGTTTGAGAGTATGTGCTAGCACGTTAAGTCCTTAAAATAAAATGGAAAATCCGACGTGAGGTGTTGAACACCAGAAGTGAAAAGACATGGAATGGCGGCGTCTTCTTCCTTCGTTGCCGCTCGGTGGTGACGTAGACAGCATAGCTGTCCCAGCGAGTTTTCCCATTGGTTTGAAAGCGCCCCAACAACATGTAGTTAGCCGCCAATTTTTTTGATCGGTCGGCTGGCAGCGGGGCTCTCATGCCGACTTGATACGGTCATGGGCTAGGAATTGTATGTACCGAGCCCAAATAGCAAGTGACCCGGCACTATTCTGACCTTGAAGTCAGTAGCGAGTTCGGCAGCTCTCGGATGTAACGAAAGTACACAAAGCTTTTCAAAATGATTAAGCTCGTGACTAAACAAATTTTTTGAGCTTGTCATTGTTGAAATAGTTGAAGGTGCTAAACTAATGTAGTAGCTAAAACTATAAACTCTTAATAGTAGTTACTATATTCGTATTGTGATCATAATTATATTAAATCAGGCTTGCTGGCTATAGATGTATGATTGCCATAACAATTTTCTTCTGGACGTGCTGAATAAGAAACTGTTAAATTTACTACTAAATAGTCACCTTAACTATACTTATGCGTAATTTTTAACTAATATCATATCAGTTAACGAAACTGTAGTTGATAGTGGAGGTCTCATTCAACTTAGTTTTTTTTAAAGAAATTTTTTGATTTAAATAAATTCAAAATACACTGGTTACAAAAATTAAGCGATACTAAAAAAAATTGCAAAGTTTTTAGTAATTTTCAACAGGTCATAACTAAAAGGAAAATGGTCGTACGACAAAAACAAAAAAAGGAAATTGTAGTTTTAATCTAGTTTTCTAATCTGGTCTTGAAATTTCTTTACTATGCACGGTTCCTGAGCAATAAAATATCAATTATAATTATAAAAAAAAAATTATTGAAGCTCGAAAACCGTTTTTAAGACGAGCAAAAATTTGGTAAACTTCTTTTCTGAAAGTTTTCTCAGGATTACTCCGGGACCGCACATAATAAAAAATTTTCAAGATCAGATCAGAAAACTAGACACTTAAAGCTACAATTTGCCTTCTTTGTTTTTGTCATACGACCATTTTTCTTTGAGTTACAATTTGTTGAAAATCACTCAAAAATTTGCAATTTTTGAATAGCCCTCAATTTTTGTAACTAGTCTATTATTGAAAAATTTTTGAATTTTGAACTGTCACAATTGAATTCCCGGATACTTTTCGAAATTCTCTGACATTTCCCGGTTGCATTAAATTCTCTGATAATTCTCGATATTCTCGGTTTGTGGCCACTATGAAGATTTCTCAAATGATTTCTCATTATTGATTAACCAAAAAAATTTTTTGGTTACAAAGTAAAGATTATAACTTTAATCTTGAGCATACTCTTTTATTACTATCCTCCGACTTTTTCCTACTGAATTTAGCTAATTACGGCTTACTGAAAGCGACTCAAAATTTGAAAGAAATTTTCGATTCCTTAATTTTTTTGAGTAGTGTACTTATGTAACAAATTGATTGTGAAAGTAGTTTTTTAATTTGATACCAATGATTTTTTTAGCATTACTTGAGTTATTTAAATTGCTTACGAGTAAATGAATATTGTGGAGCACTTGATAGTCTTTACCACTGTTTCGATAGATTGGCACCTCTTGACAATCGTACCGTATCTGAAGATAGATCTCGAATATTTCGTTATGCAGCATTAAACTTAGCTGCACTACATGCACAATTCGACCATAAGTATTACTTATTTGTAAATATTATTAATATTAATGTCTGTTATGAAGTAATTGGTTGAAAATATTTTTTAATAGAATAGTTGCTCAAACTGCTCTGAAAGAAGCTATCATAATGGCTCAAGAAGCTGGAGATAATGTATGTTTACAACTAGCCCATGCTTGGACGTACTATTTGCTGAGCAAAAATAAGTATGTATGATTAAAAATGGATTTAGATATTTTTTACCGAAATAGTTTAGTCACACTTATATACAGTAGACGCGATTTTCTTCCGTTTGAACTTTTTTTATGTCATTTCTAACTTTAACTGCCTTATAGCTTTGCCTGCAGAACCCTTTCCATACTGGTATACTCGGTTGGTATTACAAAAAAAAATTTATATGGACTCAAGAAATATTTTCTTGAGCCAAGATTTTATAGCCTCACTTCCAATTAAGTCACTCCTCATAATCTCACGTAAATTTCACAAAACTTTTGTTTTTGTAAATAAATAAGATGTTTAATAATGATTTTCACCGAAGAAGCCGTACAAGCCGATATTTTTGATGTATAGTATAAAACAGACTACACATGTACACACTTAATTTATCAATAATTGATTTGTTAGTCAGCAACAGATAAACGCACGATTTTCAAGTGTAATAATATTTTTGATACATTAAATAACAATCTTTAATAAACTAAGTTCATTAGACCCCGAAATAATGAAAGGTTTCATCCCGGATGTGATGGTGGAATCGTTAGTGAGGCACCTCCATCACTTCCTGCTTCATATATAATACTGAAGTCGCCATAAAATTATTGTAAAGTGAGTGAATGCGCAAAAAGAATCTGGTTTAGGTGTGATGGAATCTTAACAACTAAAAAATTACACAAATTATAATAAGAAATAAATTAGATATTTATTGACACTATGTACACTTGAAACTGTGAGAAGATAATATGAAACAGCGAACGCAACAAAATGTATACGCGATAGCGAATGCAACCAAGAATAATTATATTAAAGCAGAGCGGTTTTAGAGCACGAGATTGAACTCTTGAATTCAGGAGCGAAAGGGCGCCGGAGAAAATGTTGTTGGAAGCGACGTGGCCGCTTGGTGGTGGCGTGGCAGCCTTGATGCATAAAACGAATTATTTGATTGACCGGCTTGAAGCGGGTTCTAATTCCGTCTTGACACGGTGATGAGCAAGGAATTGTATATACCGGGCCCAAATAGCGAGTGACCCGGCACTATTCTGACTTGCAGTCAGTAGCGAGTTCGGCAACTTCCGGACTTTGCGGAAATGCACGAAGCTTTTCAAATTGTCTAAGCTTATGACTGAACAATTATAAATGGGTTAGATCTATACATCATTGTCCTTCTTACGGTTTTTAATAAAATAAATTATTATTTAGATTTAATATTACTAAGTTATTGATATATGGTGAATTTTATGTATTGTCTTGAGTTTTATGAGTTCTGAGGCGAAACTTGTGGTTTTTATAGACCAATCGGTGGGGTGACCTAAACGGAAGTATAGCCGAATTTATTTCTGAAGAGAGCCAATTATCTTGTTTGCCAGTTAAAAAAATGGTTTTTAAATCTAAGAAGTAGAAAAGAATAGATCTGTGTATTTTTTTTTCTTACCTTATGAGACAATTAAATTAAGTTCAGCTGACAGCAAAAAAATGTAGCATCTCGTAAAATTTTTATTGAAAAGCTGATGTATTGATATTTTGAGAAAATTACCCGTTCAAAATTTATTAACATTTATAAATATATTCATTAAAATAACCATATCTAAATAAAAATTAAAAGACAGATTTTTATTTTTATATGGTTATTTTAATTAAAAATGATGTTATTTATTTTTAAAATTCATTTGTTTGCTGCGTTTTCTTCCTCTTTTTAATATACGTTTATGGCTATTTCTGCCTTTTTTCACAACATATAATAATATTTGGTTTGGACTATACAACACAAAATATTAGAACGAGGATACTGCTAGAAACCAATTGTACGTTCGCAAAGGTCAAGGAAATTGCATTATCGTTAGAAGCATCAGCCAAGGACGTTCTACAAATGACAAACGGCTTGACTCAGAGTATTGAAAGTGTGCATTTAGTCAAGAATGTACACTGAAACAACCATAAGCCACAAGTTCTAGGAAATAATATCGGCAGCAGATGCTTCTGTTGTGGCAAACTTAATCACATCGCCAAAAACTGTAGATTTAGAAATTACCCATGTAATAAATGTAAAAGGCGTAGTCACTTAAGTGCTATGCGTAAAGTGAAAAGCCGTGGCAACAACAATGATAATCCGACTATCCCGGATAATAATTATAGAAAAGGCTCTCAGACGACTAGACATAATTATGTCAAAGGTTATGGCGATGTGGCGCAAGCCACAAGCATAATAATATTCGACGATGACCTTGAAGGTCGACTTGATCTGAATTTTATTGTAAAAATGATCAGGATAACAACAGTAAACCGGCTGGTGGACAGACGAAGAAAAGTAGCGATAAGGATAATTGAGAAAGCTGCGCTGAACATACTGTCAGAATGATTGAGTTGAAGCTGAAGCTAGCGGCTATAATGAGTAGCAGCCAGCAATTTTTTGCGTGGCCGCTACTAATTACGGCCGCTAGTTTCATCTTCATGTTGATTGAGCCATTGACAATGATTTTGAAGGTCCAGAAAACAGACATACAATTTGAAATTGGTACTGGAGTATCGATTTCAGCCATATCGAAGGAAAAGCTCGACCAAAGCGGTCAACTAACGTATCTATCTTTTATAAAAACACCGAGGAAGTTTCAATTGTACCAAGGTAGTGTCATGACTCCATTAGGACTCCTCAAGGTAGACATTGAACATGGACATCGCAGTGGAAAGCTGGATTTATATGTTTTCGGTGTTAAAAACAAGCCAATCATTAGCAGAGACTGGATCAAAACAATCGACTTGATCGCTGTAAATACGAAACCGAGAGAGAGCATCTATTTTATCAGCAGCAGAGAAGACTAAATTCTGACGATTTATACGGCGCGAGTCGAGGATTCATTACATATTATTTTTGTTACTTTAACACAAAAAAAATATTCCATATTACAGTCAACATTTAATTTGTATCAATACTAACACAATTATAGTGTTATTCAAATTCCATAACATTTAGAAAGTGTAAAAGCAACACTAAATTTGTGCTGTTTGTCAGAGGACGCTCATTCTTCTCACACGCTTTATTTGAAAGTGTAATAAAAATTCACCTTAGTTGATCGACTTGTCATTTTTTATTCAATACCTGACTGTGGTTTGTAAAAAAAATTTCAAAAATATTATCACGATTGTGTCAGGAAAATATATACTGATTTATTCACATTCAGTTTTTATATTACATAACAATCTTCTAATTAATAATTTATAATTACATAATAATCTAATAATAGGATAAATTATAATTATTCAACATAACCTATGGTGAATTATATTACTTGATCAGAGAACTAGTACCCCTGATCGCTCCACGCATTTGTATATTTAGTGAAATCTAAAAAATATAGATATACAAATACATGAGTGATCGGGTACTTGTTCCTCGATCGGGCACTAGGTCTCTTATCTTGTATTAGAAAGAATATTTTGTGAAAAATGATAAAAAAAAATTATTAAAATAAATTAATATTTATCAAAAATAGAATGTTTACGGCAACAGAGTTTAATCTGTCAGATTTTCAGATGAAGCTTCAATATAACGACGAAAAACTGTGGGCCCATTTACCTACGTACAGCAAATATTATGATTTTAGTTTATAAGATATTATACATACTCTTTGTATGCATATACGTATACATTATATAATTAGATTATTCTATGTAATTTTATAATTTTGATTTCTGTTTTTAAATCAATGAATACTTCATTTTCTCAGAATATTGTTTATCATTATTTTCATCATCATGACCACTATTGCTATTATTTTAAGGAAGTACAATTTATAGAAATTCTATGATCAAATTTCAACAAATAATGTATGTTAAATCAATATTTTAAATGTGTATGTCCTTTCCATTCTTCAACACTAATAAAATGTAACATATTTATTGAGATAAATTTAATACCGCACGTGTGTTAAATAATGAATTTAATTTAAGTCAAAATAATTAATTAACTATGTCGATTCCGGCATGCACCAATGAATTTTATTTCCACAATACTATTTATGTGCATTACATTGGCAGCCCCCTGGTGGTGGAATACCGACGATTTTTCCAGCGAGTGGAAGTGGCACCGACTTCATTACAAAATGATGGCGGAACACAAAAACTCGATCGAATCTGCAGGACTCTGCTGCCTTTATGACTAGGCTAGCGGGTGGGGCTTCTTATCAAAGAAGAACACCTGTATCGGCCGAGCATTGATGGCAGCGGAAGTCCATAAACATTCGCAGAACCTCTAGTTTTGGTGTAAGCCAACGTGTCAAAGCAATAATAGAGGGAGTCCTCCACCACCAACGTTGCCCTTGGATAACAGGCATCCTCCATTGTATAAGTGCCTTATCTTACACAGTGGGCTCTGTAGGATGGACCATAAAACACCCACATTAATTTCCCAGGAGATATAATTTCGGGTGGCAAGACCCCCCGATGACAAGGACATGACGTAAGATGGCCACATTAGCTGGAAGCTAGGAAAAGCGACGGGAGTACGACGGTGGGCTTAGCTAATGCCAGGTCCCAGTTCTTCCTGAACTAGTGGGGACTATTGACAGCGGCTGTGTCCCGCGACGTGTTTCCTTAGACTTGAGGCGGGGAATCTCCGAAATAAAAACTATGTCTCTTTCACCTATCAACTCATAAACAATAGTATCTACAATAGTCAAAAAGTATATATATAGTTGTCGGAAGGACAGTACGCTTGCTAAGTTCATTGTTAGGTGGACTGGCAAAAATGCAAGGCCTAATAACGATGATCACCAGGACCGCGATCCTCTCCGACAGCTATAAAAAATGTCCTCAATGGCCCCGGGTACAATGGCTAACACAAGCTGAGTGCCCGGTTAAATTCAATTCAATTCAATTCATGTCGAATTTTTAACCAAATACTTATGTTCATTTGACACGTCGTAGCTTGTTAAAACTACATAAAAAATCGGTCTGTCGATTGGCACTGCGTGCCAGCCCCAAAACTTTCCGCCTATTTCGAGCTCCTTGAGCTCGAAAAATTGTTGTAGATACATTCTCAAGCTCGAAAAACGAATAAACCGATTGAGACATTCAAGGTGGCAATCGACGTGTTTTATTGAGTTCTACAACTGATCAGATTTTGAAATTGATTTATCGAGTCGTTTTTGAGAAATTTTCAAAATACTAAAAAAATTTTTTTTTTTAAATTCTTTCGACAACGGTTTCTCTTGAAAGAATTAACCGATTTTGATGTTTGAGATGACATTCGATGCGGCTTATGAAGCTTCAGAGCCCAGTTGATTTTGGAATCAATCTATGAGAACATAAAAAGTTATCCAAAAAAAACATTTTTGAAAAAATTTTATTTTTGGAATATCTCTCAACAAGCCGTACCGATCAAGTTTAATTTTTTTCAGCTTCAAGATATTCCCAAGCCACGTCGAATGGCACTTTGATGATCATAATCGGCTCATCCGTTCAAAAGTTATAGATATTTACATACGTACATACATACATACATACATAGACACGGACGTCATCGTGGAATTAGTCAGGATAGCTTCCTAGAACCTCAAAACGTCAAGATCTCTTAGAAATTCGATTTTTGAAAATCGGATTGAAACCAATAATTTCCCGAATTTTTAAAAATTTGCAATGTTCCTAGCGGGAAGTTAAAAATGTAGATGTAACATACTTTTTGAATTAAACTTACAAGATTTTTATGTTAATCTATCCAACACTAAACCTGTGTTATTGTTTGACATAAGTATAATGTGTTAAATTAACACGAAAAATTAAGTGCACCGTTTGGGACATGTGATTTGTGTTCAATTTAACACAAATTTTTCAACTGTATATTCTCTGATCTTGAGACAGTAAGAATAAATTACACTTAACGGTTTGCATTCGAAGAGGACAGTAAAAGAAAGCCACTTTTGTAGTAATCAAAATTTTCAAAATTCTGAACGACCTTTCAAAATTATTCGATTGAACACAAGTTTTAGATGATCCTTTATTTAGACAACAATTAACATATTGATTTTTCAATCCTACATATTAAAAGATCAGAGAAACAATTATTATTTTAATAAATGCACTCAAATATCTATATGTATAATTTTTATTTTTATTTATAGAGCCCATTTAATTGAACGTTCGATAGGAAAATCCGGAATCTTTGGAATCACTCATACAATGAGTTTAGGGCTGATTGCATCTGCACATCATGCAACTCTAGAAGCAAATAGTCCCATTTACGTTTTTGATGTAATTAATCATTTTCGAATAACGAATATTTTTTTAAAATTAATATGATAGTAATTTATGATTAATCTATTATTTATACAGACTCTCATGAAATCCGATGTACTGAACTATCAGCATTCCATGTCAGATTTAATGTCAATGACTTATGCCGAAAAATCAGCTCTGTGGGCTTATTATGGTAAAGCTAAACTTTCTACAATCTGTGCCCAATTATTGTTGCTCCATAATTCACAAAATTATAAACAAAATTCATTTAATGGTGAATCAACATGCCAAGAAGTCATCAGTGTTGCTAATGCTTTGGTTGAAGTTGGTCAGTACAAACTTGCTGACGTAGTATTTAATCATGCCAAATATAGATTCAATAATTTGACAAGCAATAAGGTAAGTTTAAGTATTACATTCACTCAAACAAAATAGAAAACAAGAAACTTTCATAAAATTTCTTCCCAATTGAAAATATCGATATCGCAGTAAAACGTAATTGTACACTGAAAAAAAAAAAAAAAAACTTTTTTTATGTATCTGTGTGTTTGTACCCCCCGACTAAATATTTTTACTAAGATTAAACAAATAGTTTTCTTGGGGGGAAAATACTTTAACAAATTCTTTAACTTGACTAAAGAGAATAATTGCTTGGCATTATTTAAGTAAATGCATTTTATAATACCATTATATTATTATTATTAATTGAAGACATGGATTTTGAGCGAACGACTTTTTGAATTTACAAGAATGATGAGGCATGAAAATTGGAGTGAAGCTGAAAATATAGCAATCCAAATATCGAGTTTATGCCCGTTTGAAAGTAAATTGTGTTTAGCTGAAATCGCTCTAGCAGCCGGTGATTACTTGGTTGGACTACAATTTCTTCATAACATTGAAAGAAATAAAAGCTTTACAGCCAGAAATCTCGTACAATCGATGAACATTTTAAGCAAAATAATAAATCTATCATCCACTCCTGAGCAAGGGTTTACTAGCGTCAACAGTATTGTGTTGTTAAATTCGGCCTTAGACATAGCTAAAACCAATCATTTATCTTATTATGAAGCTATAATTAAGATGAATCTCGCTACAGTTCAGGTAAGTTTTTGTTCTCTGTGTTTTTCTTTCCCTGATTAAAAACTCCGATTGAATCTGATTGAAACTCAATCAAATTTTTATCAAATTCGATCGAAAATAACCATTCAATCAGATTTGCTTGAGAGCGCTTCAAGTATCCGATTTAATTTCAACCGGATTTAACCAAAGATTGATAACTTTTTCCGATTAATTAAAATTGATTGGAAATCAATCGGAAATTTTTCGCTTGAATCCGATGACAATTTTCCGTCGGATTTAATCGGAGTTTTGAATCCGAGTTATTGACATCTATCTTTGTTTTCAAGTTAACTAAAGTATGAAATAATTTTTTTTGCATAGCTCGTGAACGGAATGCCATTTCAAGCATTAGCTTTGATTGATGAAGCCGTGGAACAAATATTAGCTCATGGAAGTTGGTATCATGGAGGGTGTGCATTTACATTGTATGCCCAGTGTTTAGTAGCGACAGCTCCATTTGCGCCAAAGAAACGTAAAATAATCTTACAAAATGCAATTCAATATCTTTTAAAAGCTGATTATTATTTTAGAAAAATTGAGGCTTTTGGTAAAATAAAAAAAACAATGTATTTTCTTATACTTCTATACAACGAATTAGATATGAAAATTGAAAGAAACCGATGTGCTTTTGAGTATCGGCAAAATAATGGTTAAGGTGTAATAAAATCGAGTGTCAATATATTATTTTAAGGAATGCTATTTTGTTATTTTCCTTTTTTGTTATAATAAACTTTTCATTAACTTTTTTATATAAACCATGACAATCTACATTGATGTAATCACATTTTTATCTAGAATTTTTTTAAACTACTCTTTGAATTACTATTTATATAAGAGACGTCACCCGCCGCTTCACCTTTGTGGATTATGTGATTTTTATATTGTTGTCAAAAAATTTCGACGAACCACCCATCCCCGTATGATAATTTCCATTATAAGTTGCTGAACAAAACACTATTCACAAGAATCTTTGAATAGATTCTACGTGAGCTTGGCCAAGACGACGTTGTAACGGGGTGGAATGCTCCCGCATTTAATTTAAATTTAAATTCGACTCGCGCCAAAAGACAACGAGCTCCTTTTTTAACAACTGTTACTAATTAAGAAAATGCAGTCACTGATGCATCGGTGTCGCTGTGGTCGAGTTTCTTGTCGTTTGGTTTTAGGAGTTGGTCAACCTGAGTAGAGAGGTAGGAGGCCCAGAGACGACTAGCTGTCGGTCTCTTGGCTCGCAACAACTGCCGTGGGCGGACGTTATCTACTACTACTACTACCACGACCATCTTGGTTTTCTACTACAACTACCATCTACTACTACACGTGCTGCTAGTTATATTTATAATGGGCCAACAACATATAAGATTACCTCAGATGGAAGCTTATTTCTTAATCAACTTAATTAAGTTTATGTAAATTAATTTTATATTATGTAATTATAATTGTGGATTGGACCTTGTGTATTTGGAAGGACTTGAAAGGAATTGGTTGGAGGTCTTCGTCACGGAGGAAAAAGATGGGTCGAAAGAAGGACCGGTTATGGTTGGAGTCGTTAAAGTAAGTCGAGTCGTTTATTTAATTGTCGAGTTAACTATTTCATTTGTCAAGGAATATTTTATTATTTGAGGAATCGTTTATTGAGTAAAGTTAGTCGAGTCAGTGAAATTAAGTCAGTCAATTCAGTCGAGTCAGTTTCATCAACCATCTTGTATTTACTGTTAATTATTTCATTAATTCTTTTGTGCTAAGAATTGCCGCTAAAGGATTTGTTACGTAACATAATTATTTTGTCACAACAGAAATAGTTTTTGAATAATTTAAATTCGAATTTATTGCATAAAACGATTGCTATATTCATGCCTCAATCGAAGTTTTAGTTTTCTTTTGATGCTATCAAGTTCTTAAAATTATGTTTTTGATTCTTCTACATTCCCCTTAGATTTTTTTTTATGCTCTGACATTCTCTTCATTTATTTTTTTTTTTTTTTTTGCTTTTTTAGTTCTCTTTGAGCTGTTCTGAGTTCTCTATCTGAAGCTTTTAATTTTTGGAAACAAAAACTATGGAAGATGATTCGTTTTTTATTCTCCTTCGTTCTCTAAAAATTCACTTGAAAATTTTCATGAATCAAAAATCAATTAATTAAAAATCTGCCAATCGTTTTCAAAAACATTGGTTGACGATACCTACCTAAAAATAGTATTTATGTATCTGATTGCAGAAGACATACTTTAATTGGCTTCAATAGAGCATCATTATATCAGTACCCTAGCGAATTCGTTTATAGTGTTACGTTAGGATTTACGTACAAACTATATTTGAGGTCTTTATATACAGCTTCTCATGAGTCGCCCTATTAGCTCAGATTGAGACTCGTCTTTATTAATTTTTACCCAAACCAGCCTTACAATATAAACTAATACTAGTAAGTCTAAATTGGTGAGATGTTCTTGGTGTCCTTGAACTGGCGTATGTAGTGGTCCTCCAGGATACCCCTTTTGGAACCGTGATGTATGCCCTCTAGCGGTTTCTCGTACACTTAATTGTACGAGGTGGTTAGGAAAGACAGGTGAATTCACTCGAACACTGGTTTAATATTAATAGAATAAACATTTATTTAACTAATGGTATTCTATTTGCCACAACACACGCACACTGGCTGTAAGTATCTGGTATTAATCGACTAAATGCTTTCAATACCATAAAAATGTTACTGTAACTAATTGTACAGGACCTTTATCAATTTACTAAATAACAGCCTGATTTGACTTGATAATTGTACAATTCTAAATGATTGTTGTATTAATTAAATAAGTGTAACTTTTTTTTTTTTTTTTATTGGCTTCTAAATTTCCCTTACGGGTTACAGCCAGACTTTCCGTCCACAGCTACGTAAACATTACAAAAATTTAACAAACATATACATCCAAATTACATCAACAAAATTCCTTAAACCTATACCCTTATTCTACAATCATATTTCTTTACAATTTCCATCCTTCCATCCTTTACAATTTCTTTCTTTCATCCTTCACACTCACGGCAACAAGAGAAAAAGAAGCTTCCAAAAAAAAAACTTTTGCCTTTCCACTTCCTCACACACATCCCGTGACCTCCGTTTCCGTGGCTCTTTCTCTAACTATCCTCCTCTTCTCCCCTCAACCTTTCCAGTTCCTTAAACCACTTTTCTCTTTGCCCCTCCTCCCCTAACACTTCCTTCCTCATCTCCTGTCACCTTCTCTCTACCCCGAATCCCGAACAAATATCCCACACGTGTTCCCATGTCTCTTTCTTGTACCCACATACCCTACATATCCTTTCCTCCTCTTTTCTCCAATACCTAGCCCCATTCATTCCATCCCCTAATCTGAACCTCGCCATCCTTCTCCACCTCTCTTCCTTCCAACTCCTCTTCAAATACCTCGGTTAATTAAGTGTAATTAATACACTAAATAATAGACTGAATTAACCAATTGTCATTCAATATAATTGTCTAGTTAATACTGACCTTATCTGGTACGAGACTAACTGCTCTCAAATACAAGCTTCAAGTTACAAGACTAAGTACTTTTAAAGTAACTGATAGTAATTTCTGGTATTAGACCGAGTTAGCAAAGGCGATAAAAGTGCCTATGCATGCCCTTTTATAGCCTTCGCGCCATACATAGCCACACAGAAAAAAAAGTTATCTTGAGTCAAGAAAATATTTTTGAAGACCACCGTTTTCGGGAACCAAGTCAAGATTTTCTTGAGCCAAGAGAATTTGTCTTGGTCGGAGAGGATTTCTACTTTATCTGAGAAAGTTTAGGTCTCCAAAAAAATTTTCTTGAATCAAGAATATTTACCTTCAGTCGAGAATTTTTTTTTTTCTGTGCATATGACAATTACCACCCCGAATTATTCTTGAGGTGCACGATCCTACATCGTAACACCACCTCCCTTAACTTTAACTCAGGATGGCTTCAACAACAATTGATAAAAGTCCACTTGAAGTTGAATCACATACAGCGCTGACAATAACATTTTATCCATTCATACAATACAATAGATTATCAATTATACTGTGGCTCTGTCTGGTAATACAGGTGTCAATTATTAGCTAGTATTCCAGTTAAATAAAAACATATTATAAACTTTTCATGTAAGTAGTAGGTAAGGGATCCTGCGAGACATGTCTAGCCCCTTTCCGGCGGCCCTTGGTGCTGGGGTTTCTCCGTCTGGGGGGTGAGGGAAGAGGGATCCTAGGAATTCCCTAGTGGTAGAGATGTTACTAAAATAGGAATAATAAAAAATGATGTAAAATAGTTCGATGCTGCAAAAATGCCGAAAGTATACTGTATAAACGGGTTTAATGCTGTTAAAATACCGTATTTTTTCTGCTTTATTACCGTAAATATTCTGAATTTATTTCATAAATTTTTAATAATCATTCGACAAAAAAACTGACCTAAATCACTCAAGTAATACAGTATTTATGCAGTATTTATACCGTATAATTGTGGCATTGTTTCGGTAACTCCAAAACCGCGAGGGTATTTTTGAGGTACGGTACAGTATCGATATCAATTGGTTGACAACATAATAAAAATATAAAATATACAACTGCATCAATAAAATATCCTCATCACTATGAAACAGAGAAAAATAAAACATATACTGAAAATAAATGAAGCATGCCTGGTAATTTCTTTGGTAAGGAAAATCATTTATTAACAAAAGTTATTTTTGCATAACTGATTTTATTTATCTATACAAAATAAATACATCCTTTTTTTTATTTTACTCTTTTAAAATTTGACCGATGCTTTCCTCAAATAAATAGCTAGCTAAGAGATTACAAAATATTCCTTTTTACTTACTTAATCAAATTTACATTTTTGTTATTTTTGGAATTTTTATAACATATTATTATGTATTATAAATAATAGAACTAATATATATTTATCAATTTCATAAATTGTTGAATATAATCTCATAAATATAATCTCACAATTTAAAAAAGTATTAAAGAAGCAATTATTTCCTTCTCTTCTGAAATTCATCAGTTCTACCATAAGATATTTTGTTATTAATGTAAGGGGCCTCCAAAAATTTGAATGCAATCGAAAATCCTTCAAAGATTGCTCAGAAGTTTTTTTTATAAATTTCGGGAATTATAAAAGAAGTTACCTTTCATTTTTATGCCATCTTTATTTTCATGATGAAATTTAGTAAAGCACACTGAAAAATCGGTCTGTCGGTTGACCCTGCGGGCCAGCCCCAAAACTTCCCGCTGTTTTCGAGCTCAAGGAAATCGAAAATATTAATGTGACTATATCTTTGAGCTCTTCGAGCTCAAAAATCTAATTGCATGCGATTGTTTTTTTATGAGTTTTTCAAACTCTAACAAGTTATGCTTTATGCTAAAGTTTAAAAGTTTAAGAATCGAAAATCATTAATGAACAAGCGTTCATTTTTAAATTTTAATTCCCGATTATGCTAAATAAAATAAATATGATGATGCAGAAATCAATGTTAGTGATCAAAATCAAGATTTGAATGAGTTTTGGCTTAGGTCAGAGCAATAATATATAAAATATCCGAGAAATTTATTAAAACCTGTGTTTTTTCAATTTTTTCGTTGATAATGTGGTTTTAACTGAAAAACAAGTTTGACGGCATTATACGATGATCAAAAGAGACCATAAAGAGGAAAAGTTTGTAAGATTTTAGACACATTTTAGTACAGTACATTTTGATTTATCTGGAAAAAATAACATAGAATGTTATTTTTTTAACTTTTCAACACTGATATCTTTTGAACTAATAAACCAATTTTGACGTTTGAGGTGGCAATAGGCGCGTTTTATTGAATTCTAGAGCTGATTAAAATTTGAAAGCGATCGATTCAGCCGTCTTGAAGATATTTGAAAAAAACCGTTTTTTACCATTTCTTTCTCCAACGATATCTCCCGAACAAATCAACCGATTGAGATGTTTAAGGCGACATTCGACGCGTTTTATTGAGTTCTAGAGCTGATTAGATTTTGAAGTCGATCGTTCAATTCGTTTCTGAGAAATCAATAAAAAACTAAAAAAATAAATTTTTTTTTTTTCGTAATTCGCCAATATTTTCGAGTCTACTTGATCAAACGATCTGAAATTTTCAGGAAAGTTGACGGCCAACAAGCTCTTTCAATCGCCGCCTTAAACATCCAAATCGATTCATTAGTTGAAAAGTTATAGACCATTCACACACATACATACACACACACACACACACACACACACACACACACACACACACACACACACACACATATACATACATACAGACACTCGGACATCATTCTGAAAATAGTCAGAATAGCTTCCTAGGACCTCAAAACGTCGACATCTGATGAAAACTCGATTTTCGAAAATCGGGGTGAAACAATAACTTTCCGAAATTTTTGAAAATCATCGATTTTCTAAGCGGGAAGTTAAAAAAAAAATCGGTCTGTCGGTTGACCCTGCGGGCCAGCCCCAAAACTTCCCGCGTATTTTGAGCTCCTTGAGCTCGAAAAATTGTAGTAGATACATTTTCGAGCTCTTCGAGCTCGAAAATACTTTTGTATGCTTTTGTTTTAAAAAAATAACGTTTTTTACCATTTTTTCTACAACGATATCTCTCGAACGAATAAACCGATTGAGACGTTTAAGGTGGCAATCGACGCGTTTTATTGAGTTCTACAACTGATCAAATTTTTAAATTGATTCATCGAGTCGTTTTTGAGAAATTATCAAAATACTGAAAATTTTTTTTTTTTAACTTCCCGCTTAGAAAATCGATGATTTTCGAAAATTTCGGGAAGTTATTGTTTTCACCCCGATTTTCGAAAATCGAGTTTTCATCAGATGTTGACGTTTTGAGGTCCTAGGAAGCTATTCTGACTATTTTTAGAATGATGTCCGAGTGTCTGTATGTATGTGTGTGTGTATGTGTGTGTATGTATGTATGTAAACTCTTTATAACTTTTTAACTAATAAACCGACTTGGATGGTTAAGGCGGCAATCGAAAGAGCTTTTTGGCTATCAACTTTTCTGAAAATTTCAGATCATTTGACCAAGTAGACTCGAAGATATTGGCTAATTACGAAAAAAAAAAATTTTTTTTTTTTAGTTTTTTATTGATTTCTCAGAAACGACTGATACAATCAACTTCAAAATCTAATCAGCTCTAGAACTTAATAAAACGCGTCGATTGCCACCTCAAACATCAAAATCGCATAATTCGTTCGACAGTTATCGTTGGAGAAAGAAATAGGAAAAAACAATTTTTTGCGAATATCTTTGAAACGACTCAACCAAAAAATCTAAAAATCTATAGAGCTTTAGAATCTATTAAAACACGTCGATTGCCACCTAAAACTTGAAAATCGGATAATTTGTTTGAGAGTTATTGCGGGAGAAAGAAATGCTAAGAACTGTTTTTTTCGAAAATAATGGCATGCAAAAGTATTTTCGAGCTCGAAGAGCTCGAAAATGTATTTACAACGAAGTTTTCGAGCTCAAAGAGCTCGAAAACAGCGGGAAGTTTTGGGGCTGGCCCGCAGGGTCAACCGATGCCCAGATTTTTTTAATTCTTTCGACAACGGTTTCTCTTGAATGAATTAACCGATTTCGATGTTTGAGGTGGCATTCGACGCGGCTTATGAATCTCCAGAGCCCAGTCCATTTTGGAATTAATCCATCGAGCCCGTTAAAAGTTATCCAAAAAAAACATTTTTGAAAAAAGTTTATTTTTGGAATATCTTCGAACGAGCCCTACCGATCAAGCTCAATTTTTTTTCAGCTTCAAGATATTGAAAAACTGAGTCGAATGACACCTTGACGATCAAAATCGGTTCATCCGTTCAGAAGTTATAGATATTTACATACGTACGTACGTACGTACATACATACATACATACACTCGGACATCATCGTGAAATTAGTCAAAATAGCTTCCTAGGACCTCAAAACGTCGACATCTGTTGGAATTTCGATTTTCACAAATCGGACTGAAACCAATAACTTCCCGAATTTTTGAAAATTTGCAATTTTATTAGCGGGAAGTTAAAAATTTGTTATCTTAACAAAAGTCATGATTACGCAGTTATTTGTTAAGATAACAAATCCGTCTTGGTCAACACAACAAAGTAACATTTGTTATGGTAAGTAAAGTGAAGTTGCTGTTATTATAACAAATAACATACGTTGAGCTAAATATTAAATTAGGTTTTACAAGGATTTCTTGACTTGAGAAAATTTTACTTCACCTAAGATATTATCGCATCGCGATATGTTTCTTTGAGTCAAGAAAATCACTTCTTCAAGGCGTCCGCTTTTAACTATACTTATACATATTGGTATACTTTTAAGAATAAATAGCGTTTAATATTTTAGCCATAATTTACAAACACAATTAATGTCCAAAATCGAAAACTCGTGATGAATTCTTAATGATATTGTTCACCTAATGAAAGCACAAAATTCTATGCGTATTCAAATAATTTTTCCTCAACACATATCATTTGTTACAACAGCAGCTTCACTTTACTTACCACAACAAATGTCACTTCGTTGCGTTACCCAAGATAGTTTTGCTATCATAACAAATAGCTGCGTAATCTTGATTTTTGTTATGATAGCAAATTTTTTTTTTCAGTACATCCATTAATAAACGTATCTGCCAAAAATGAAGTAGGAATTCTGATAGTCACTTTTTTTAGAGTTTTTCCAATTATAATACTGACTCATAAAAATGTATGTCATATCAGAGGAAACTCATGGTTAATTTTAGGGGAAAAGAGTTATTTTAGTAAAATTATTCGAATATTTCGAAAAAAACATCAGAAAGAAAGAAGAATATTGTTGAGTAATATTTTAGACGTATACACAATATTTACATTTATGATACTTTTAATAAAAATCTGTCTGTATTCCACTGAGAAAAATATTAACTTTGAAAAAAAGTATATTTTCATATCACCTACATTGTAACTGTGTGTTTCGACACCTGTTTTGGCAGTCACAGTAATACAACTTCAGACCAATGCAATCAAACAGGCAGAAACTGATTAGTTTCTTTACTAGGGAAGGCACTCATGAGTTTCAGCCCTTAATATACTATTCTGACTTCATTTCATCGCTGTTGAAATCACATTTGTTTATTGTAAATTTCTATAGTATATTACACATCAAGGAAAAGTAGGTCATTTCAACCCGCGTCTATGATTGCCTAACACGCGAATTAGGACGTTCTATACACGGCGGCAAACACACAGACTGGGACATCCTACCTTTCTCTGTGGTGAGTATACGATTTTTCACCAGATCTGCACCTGAAAGTTCAAATTTCTACCCTGTTTAAGGGGAAGAAAAGTATTCTTTTCTTTAACCCTTCAGAACCATCGTGTAGAGAGATTCTCTCACACTTTTTTTTAAACTTTTTTTTTTTTCTAAATTCAAATGGAATGACCTCCTGGAGCTCAAAAAATTGTTGTAGATACATTTTCGAGCTCGAAAATACTGTTGTATGCATTTGTTTCCGAAAGAAAACGTTTTTTACCATTTTTTCTCATACGATATCTCTCGAACGAATAAACCGATTGAGACGTTCAAGGTGGTAACCGACGCATTTTATTGAGTTCTATAACTGATCAGGTTTTTAAATTGATTCATCTAGCCGGTTTTGAGAAATTTTCAAAATACTAAAAATTTTTTTTTTTTTTAATTCTTTCGACAACGGTTTCTCCTGAAAGAATTGACCGATTTTGAAGTTTGAGGTGGCATTCGACGCGGCTTATGAAGCTGCAGACTTCAGTTCATTTTGGAATCAATCCATCGAGAACATAAAAAGTTATCCAAAAAAAACATTTTTGAAAAAAGTTTATTTTTGGAATATCTCTCAACAAGCCATATCGATCAAGTTTAACTTTTTTCAGCTTCAAGATATTCGCAAACCACGTCGAATGGCACCTTGATGATCAAAATCGGTTCATCCGTTCAAAAGTTATAGATATTTACATACGTACATACATACATACATACATACATACATACATACATACATACATACATACATACATACATACATACATACATACACACGGACATCATCGTGGAATTAGTCAGGATAGCTTCCTAGAACATCAAAACGTCAAGATCTGTTAAAAATTCGATTTTCGAAGATTGGACTGAAATCAATAACTTCCCGAATTTTTGAAAATTTGCAATTTTCTTAGCGGGAAGTTAAAAATATTTTGTGCATTTTACAATAAATTTTTTAAATAAATGGAATTTTATTTGGTATATTTTTATAAAAAGTACTTGTAAATTTATTCAGGTATTAAAAAATTTAATTATCGATGCTTTACATATTTTTTGATTATTATTATCACATTGAAAAAATATTTATAATAAATATTCTGTATAAAATTTCTGTATAAATCAATACTATTAGAAGTAATTATTGGCTCGAATGCCATAGTTAAAAGGAAGGAGAACTGGCAATCCGTAGAACTAAAAGCAAATACATGTAATACTATTGATCGTCGCACATTTCAATTTGAGTTTACTTCTTAACTATTGCGTAGAGTGAATTTTGAAATATAAAATTTAGTCAATATTTAACGCTGGATACACAGTAATTGAACAATAATAGTAAAACTAGCTAATTTTTTACGGAAATGGGCCTTCAAAGTTGCAGCGCCAGCTCTAATAGCGTGGATGGATACTTTGCTTTTGCCGGTTCTTGTCCCTAAAAGGGTCTAATTTGTTAAAACAAAATTAGTAACAATATATTGAAGATTAAACAAAATAATTGAATGCAGACCCTACTAACAAACAGCTTAAAGACCAACAATTCGTACAAACTTGCAAAGACATATTTAAATAGGTTCATTGTTGCAATTTTTTTACTTCTAAAATCACATCATTTTTAGCGATAGTAAATATACGTTTTTATGGAATAGTATTTTTTATAAATCAATATCATTTCCAGTAATTATGAAACTTCTAGTCTACAATTATGTGCAAGAAGAAACGGCAATGTGGTAAACTAAAGCCAAAATGGCCTCTGGAATTGATCGAAAAATGTGCGCACGCTCTTAATTTTTCGCCACGTAAGCTTATGGTAGCCAATAGCTTTGTTCTACAGTCCCTCTTGAATAATATCTTCACGAATATGTTGAAATTCGCAAATGTCATTTCTGCGCATGTCAAAATTCCAACAATATATATAGTCCTCTTCGACGGAAAGAAATTAATAATTCGAAAAAAACCGTCAAACATAGTTGCCGCTATTAAATAAAATAATTTATTTTCAATTGTTCGAACAAAGTGACTAGACGGCTGTCTAAAAAATATTGGCTATTTCATTTATTTAGACATTATTGTAAATTTAAAACAATTTAATTATTTTAAAACGAATTTTGAGTCAACTCAATAATTTAACTATTCTAGAAGTTAAATAAAAATAATCGCAATAATGTTGATAAAGAATATTATTCTGAGTGTCGTGTTCGCAATTGTTTCATGCTACGAATTAAAAAACTCTAATTTTTCACCAACGAGTCCTCCAATCACCCACACTAATATGGTAATTAAATTTTTATTGATTTATATACAGTGTTATTAATTTTCCTATTATCATTACTGAAGATTTTTTTCAAGTTATTTTTTAAGTTCATAATAAACTATTTGTTTTTTTTATTCCAACAGGCTCAACTTTTTGAACTTTGTTTTGCAAATACATCAAATCCGATAGCCATAACTGAGAATTTGGTAGAGACGTTTCACAAAAATTTGTCCATTACAATAAAGGCGCCTGTCATTATCATCAACGAAAAATTCATCGCCAAAGACATTCAGCTGTACTATCCAACTTATCCAATGTATATTTTATCAGTATCGAGTTATGTGGAAATGTTTAAGCTCTTAGGAAAATTAATTTATTCACCGTTCTGGAGTCAAAAGTCCATATTTTTTGTGATCTTCGAAATCAAAAACCCTTGCCAGCGTTCTTGGGAAATTCTACTTGCACTGTGGCGGGTTCAACTGTTATCATGTATCATATTGTGCTCCCAAACTGGTAATGAAACCAGCCTATATACTTATAATCCATTCACGAGACAAGCACCCGACCCTTGGGTCGAAATTAACATGCATATTATTGACAATCGTAATCGACCATTGGTCTTTTACAACCAATCTTTCACAAACGGTAAATACCCTTTCTTATCATCATCATAGTTACTGCACACCTCAAGCGCGAAAGCGCTGAGGGTACTTTATGAACGGTTTTTTTTATTCACTCACATAAAAATCTTTCTACACTATTTTTATTCCACCAAGATAGGTACAATTGTATACTAGCATATAGAGAATTTATTAAGGAACAAATTGAACCCAATATTAAGTAGACTAATCATTTTATTCGTTTAAAATAAATTATTTTAACTTAAGAAACCAGTGCTGTCAATCGTTACGTATGAAACTTCGTAAACACGATAACTCTCGATAGAAACCATTAATCGGCCTAGTTTTTATTTTATTGTCTTTTTTATTATTTACCGCACTGAAAAAAAAATTAGTTATCTTAACAAAAGTCAAGATTACGCAGTTATTTGTTAAGATAACAAATTTATTTTGGTCAACCCAACGAAGTAACATTTGTTATAGTAAGTAAAGTGAAGTTGCCGTTACAACAAATGTCATGTGTTGAGCTAAATATTAAATTAGGTTTTATAAAGGTTTCTTGACTCGAGAAAATTTTCTTCACCTAAGATATTATCGTGTCACAATATATTCTCTTGAGTCAAGGCAATCACTTCCTCAAGGTGTCCACTTTTAACTGTACTTAAACATATTGGTATATTTCTCAAAATAAATAGCTTTTAATATTTTAGCCATAATTTACAAACACAATTAATGTCCAAAATCGAAAACTCGTGATTAATTCTGAATGATATTGTTCACCTAATTAAAGCACAAAATTCTATGCGTATTCAAATAATTTTTCCTCAACACATATCATTTGTTACAACAGCAACTTCACTCTACTTACCACAACAAATGCCACTTCGTTGCGTTAACCAAGATAGTTTTGTTATCATAACAAATAGCTGCGTAATCTTGATTTTTGTTATTGTAGCAAATTTTTTTTTTCAGTGCACAAGAACCCTGTGGAAAATCACTATCTGAATCCTATTAGTTTAACTGTAATTAATTAACTACGTAAAACTAATTATTCGTGAAAAATTTAGTTGCTATTTTTACTGTTATTATTTTTTTATTATTTTTCTCTATGAACTACTAGCGGCAGCACTAGCGTATCAATATGTCTGAAAAAAAAGCGACATCTAAGATATAGTCGTCCCAATGAAAATGTGGGATTTTGCCCTAACACAATTATTCTACCTCTACCGTAATATTTGGATTTGCGCATGCGCAGAATATCTTTTTCAGAATATTATAATAGAGGGGGAAAAAATAATAGTGGGAAAAAATCCCAAGCTTTTTCCGAGACGACTATAAGACATATAATAAAAGTAATGATTAAAAATAAAATGAGCGATTGAGGAGTGCATCTTTGAATTTTCCAACATTTTAATATTACTATCATCACTAATAAATGACGAACGTTTTTTTCCAGATTATAAAATCTGTAAGACTCTGATTTTCGATAAAACTAAGATTCTTGATGGCTATCCCGTTAAAATGGTCTCAGAGGAAAAAAAGCAATATTCTCTGTTGGATCTCATATGTAGTTCTATAAACATGACTCAACAAGAAACTTACATTGAATTTAACAATATCTCATCAGGGTTGGCATCAATAATCAATGGAACTTCCGATATCAGTACATTCGGCATTCAGCCAGTCGGCGGCCCTCGTTATATCCACGCAGTACCAGTGCCTTTCGAAATATCTTATATCATAGTAACACAAAAGGCAAGTTATCTATCAATGTCTTATGAAATTGAAAATGTATTCGATATTAATGGAGCAATAGCTATAATTCTCTTTCTCTTTCTAATCACCCTCTTGATTGTATTGCACAATAAGTATCAAATCGGATTGGCTGTTCTTGATGTTCTGAAGCTACTGATGAGTATGGGGATCGATGCACCTCTCGACCGACTCGCTATGAAAATCACCTTCTTCACGGGATTTTTTTTTTGTTTTCTTTTTTAGTCCAGCGCTTGAGGGGCAGATATTTGCCGTATTAACTCGCCCGCCGACTTATAACATTGAGTCCCTCAAAGACTTGTACGATCATAAGTATCATGTGTATTTCCGCCAGGGGATCAAAAAGTACATTTTAGATGAGAACTTATGGAAAACTGTTGAGGATATGAAATATTTACATCCCAAAGGGGAATTTAATGCCGACCAAGATTGTTTGAAACTGGCCAGCGAAAATAATAAAGTCGCGTGTATATTTGAAGATCTACATGTACTTAACTACACTGTTCGACACGATATGCATATATCAAAACGTTTTATGTTGGAACGTTCAACTTTTTATCATGCGTACAAATTTTGGCCTTTGTCAGACCGATTTTACCATAAATTATTGGAGATTCAAGAATCCGGATTCTATATTGGGCCAAAAAAAAAATTTCTGAAGAAGTCACATCGTAAAATCAAGGCTAAGGAAAGACTAAAAAAAATCGTTGATTATCAAGTAATCGACGCGGTGGATTTAACGTATTTATATGTATTTATGGCATTCTTGGCGGTTATAGTTTTTGGTATTGAGTATATTGTCGGACGTCATCGCCGTCCAATACAATAAAATATAAAAATCCGTTAACTTATAAGATTGTGTTTGTTAAAAAGTGCAGTCGCGTGTGCTCGGCTTCATAATATTTTCCAAAGTAACCGCTTGCATAATTTTTGAGTCCAAGTCGTCTTGTGATAATTTTTGAATTTATCTCTAAATAATATAAAAGAATATAAACTTTATTTTATATAAAAATTAAATATTTTGTTGCAGCACCACAGAAGTAATTAATCTCTAACTTGACCACGATTCCAAGTAATTATTGATTCAAGTAATTACTCATAATTTATAAGTAATGACTAACGATTGATGAGTAAATTAAATATTTTCAAATTTGTAATGAAAATCAATTAAAAATTTGGATTAATTAATAAAAATAAAAAATAATTTGAAAATACATTTGTTAATTATTTTTCCAATTCTATGTCATAACTATTATTGTTATTCCCGTGAAAAATGAATCATACATGGCCATGCATGAATGCTCCATGCATGGCCATGTATGAAAATTGGCCAGACATGGCCACGTATGGCCATATATGACCATGTATGGCCATGTATGACCATGCATGGCCATGTATGACTATACATAGCTTGATACGGCCATACATGACTTGAAATGACTAGGTATAGGAATTTTAACTAAATAAAAAAAAAAATTTTTGATTTTTTTTTTTTTTTTTTAATGATTTTGGCGACGCAGAGATTAGCAGATATGTGAATAATTGAATTCCTAATCGAGTTGGAAATTTTTAATTCAGAGAAAAAACACTAGACTTATTAATGACACCACCCGCTTTAGTAGGATTCGAACCCGGGACCTTCCGTACGAGAGACCGACGCTTTGTCGACTAAGCTATGCGACTGACAGTTACAACGAAGTTTACTTGTGCTACGTAAGATTGAAAGGATATAATCACTTTCGAAAAAGCAAAATATAATCATCAATATGCTGTTAGTGATATCAAAAAAATTTTCTATTTTTTTTTCACTACAACATCCTGTTTATAAGTAATTGTAATAGTCAGCTCAAATTTTTTATATCCGTGAAAAATGAATCATACATGGCCATGTATGGTCATGCATGGTCATGTATGGCTATATATGTCAGTGATTAATTGGACATATATGGCCATGCATGGCCGTATATGGTACATGCATGGTCATACATGGAGCATATATGACCATACATGGGCATACGAACTTTTATAATTTTTTTTCTTTCATTATCTCATAAGCAACAAGACCTACAAAAAAAATGTAAATGACAATTTTATAGGAAATTTAATTTCCTACAAAAGGTCCTTAGCACCGAATCACTCAGATCGATTTTTTCTGAGGTATTAGTCAAATAAAAAATCAGTATTTTCTAAGATTTGATTCGACATTTTATGGGAATTCAATGCTACGTAAACTAAAATAATTAATATCTCAGAAAATATCGATCGTAGTGATTTCGTGTTAAGGACCTTTTTTTTGTAGGAAATTGAATTTGCTATAGAATTGTTCCCTATATTTTTTCTGTAGGTCTTGTTGTTTATGAGATAATGAGAGAAAAAACAAGAATTCTATGAAAAAATTTAGTTTAGCGGTCCGTACTACCCCACTCGTATGAGTTACGACTTCGCGACAATGGGTACTTTTGAAGAGCATTTAATTCTGAGAAAGTCCCGACTTTGGGCGAGATGATGTCATAAAATGCCACGGAGTTACAGAAGTTTAAAACATAAAAACCCAAGTTTACGTGTATTTTGAATGGGAAATCTTCGCCTGCTCTGGGAAAGTACTTTATATTAATATCAAAGGCTTAAACTCTCAGGGAATTTTTTGGGGGGGTATTTCCAACAAAATTTCGGAATGGGAGCGAAAAAAAAAATAGTCGCTAAAAAAAAACAGTCTAATATATAGTCATCCATGACCATGCATGGCCATACATGGCCGTGTATGATTCATATATGGCCATTAGGGTGCTTCATTTCGGAGCAACATTTTTTTTTTTTAAGTGCATGTGGAAAAAATCATAGTTCAACACAAAAAAAAAATTTTCGCGCAAGAAAAAAAATTCTATGTCGATTACAGACCTAGCTCATTGAAAAATTCGATTTTCCCATTTAAATAACACGGGAAAAAATTTTTTTTTAGCTTCAAGTATTGTTAACTCTTTAACAAATCAATAGAGCGAATAGACTAATACATAATTTTGTAGGAAATTGAACGCTCTACAAAAAAGGTCTCTTACCATTTTTCGATAAATCCACTTGTTCAAAAGTTATTAGAGCTCGAAGTAAAGATAGAGATCTTTTTACTTTTACGGCGAAACTATCAGGCTTATCACAAAATGTTATAAAATCTTTTTTGTTGACAATTTTATTCTCTACAAATTATTATTTATAAAGTTTTTTCGAATTCCGCATTGTTTTCTAGTTATTACCATTTTAATTACAAGCTCATAAAAAAGTGGTTTTGGTCGATTTCAAGAGCTCGACATTAAAATGGTAATAACTAGAAAACAATGCGGAATTCGAAAAAACTTGACAGATAATAATTTGTAGAGAATAAAATTGTCAACAAAAAATATTTCATAACATTTTGTGATAAGCCTGATAGTTTCGCCGTAAAAGTAAAAAGATCTCCATCTTTACTTGGAGCTCTAATAACTTTTGAACAAGTGGATTTATCGAAAAATGGTAAGAGACCTTTTTTGTAGAGCGTTCAATTTCCTACAAAAATATGTATTAGTCTATCCGCTCTATTGATTTGTTAAAGAGTCAACAATACTTAAAGCTAAAAAAAATTTTTTTCCCGTGTTATTTAAATGGGAAAATCGAATTTTTCAATGAGCTAGGTCTGTAATCGACATAGAATTTTTTTTCTTGCGCGAAAATTTTTTTTTTGTGTTGAACTATGATTTTTTCCACATGCACTTAAAAAAAAAAAATGTTGCTCCGAAATGAAGCACCCTAATGGCCATGCATGGCTCTATTCAAAAAGTTCGTATGCCCATGTATGGCCATGTATGAACCGTATACGGCCATGCATGGCCATATATGCTCAATTAATCACTGACATATATACTCATACATGGACATTAGGGCGTTTCAAAAAATAACAAATTTTTTTTTTCTTCTCGGAACCAGGTTCAAAAGCTTAATTTAGATATAAAAATACGCCTGTGAAAATTAGAGCTCTTAATATTAACATTAAGAGGTTCCGCATCGCACTTTTCTATTTCCCATAAGAATAACATGGAAAAAATTTTTTTTGCGTCTTCTTATTTTTATAACTAGCTAACGATGCGCCGTAGGAAAACTCTGCAGATGTAATTTTGTAGAGAATTGAATGCTCTACAAAAAAAGTCTCTTATCATTTTCTGATAAATCCATCTGTTTAAAAGTTATTGGAGCTTGAAGTCAAATTAATAGTAAATTTTGAGATCTTTTTACTTTTCCGGCGAAACTATCAGACTTATTACAAAATGTCACAGAATCTCTTTTGTGAACAATTTTATTCTTTACAAATTACCTCTCATAACGTTTTTTAAAATTCCGCATTGGTTTCTAGTTATTCCCATTTTAATGCCAATCTTCTCAAATCGATAAGAACACTCCTTTTTTTAAGAGCTTGGTATTAAAATATTAATAACTAGAAAACGATGCGGAATTTTGAAAAACTTTATGAGAGGTAATTTCTAAGGAATAAAATTGTCTACAAAAGAGATTCTGTGACATTTTGTGATAAGTCTGATAGTTTCGCCGGAAAGGTAAATAGATCTCAAAATTTACTATTAATTTGACTTCAAGCTCCAATAACTTTTGAACAGATGGATTTATCGAAAAATGATAAGATGCTTTTTTTGTAGAGCATTCAATTCTCTACAAAATTATATCCGCAGATTTTTCCTACGGCGCATCGTTAGCTAGTTATAAAAATAAGAAGACGCAAAAAAAATTTTTTTCATGTTATTCTTATGGGAAATAGGAAAGTGCAATGCGGAACCTCTTAATGTTAATATTAAGAGCTCTCATTTTCACAGGCGTCTTTTTATATCTAAATAAAACTATTGAACCTGGTTCCGAGAAAAAAAAAAAATTTGTTATTTTTTGAAACGCCCTAATGTCCATGCATGGCCTTGTATGATTCATGTATGGCCATACATGGTCCATGTATGCTCCATGCATGGCCATGTATGCTCCATGCATGGCCATGTATGCTCCATGCATGAACCATATATGGCCATGCATGGCCATGTATGATTCATTTTTCACGGGTTGTTTTTTTTCAATTATTAATAATATGTAAGGTTAGTTTTTTCTGCTAATCGATTGCTTTTAAAATTAAAATGGAGGCTCGAGGTCTCAGTCACGTGAAAGAAGAAACGGAGATGCGTTAAACTAAAAGCACAAACATGTTACACTATTGATCGTATTATTTTTCATAAATATATTCATATATAATAATATTTATGAAAAGTTTCAATCATATTCTCAATATTGAATATGAGTAAATTTAATTATTAATGCATTTATTAACTTATTAATTAAGCACTGATGGATTTCATTGAAGGTAAAAAAATCGGTCTGTCGGTTGACCCTGCGGGCCAGCCCCAAAACTTCCCGCCTATTTTGAACTCCTGGAGCTCGAAAAATTGTTGTAGATACATTTTCGAGCTCAAAAATAATTTTGTATACCTTTGTTTTCGAAAAAAAACGTTTTTTACCATTTTTTCTCAAACGATATCTCTCGAACGAATAAACCGATTGAGACGTTCAAGGTGGCAATCGACGCGTTTTATTGAGTTCTACAACTGATCAGATTTTTAAATTGATTTATAGAGTCGTTTTTAAGAAATTTTCAAAATACTAAAAAATTTTTTTTTTTAATTCTTTCGACAACGGTTTCTCTTGAAAGAATTGACCGATTTCGATGTTTGAGGTGGCATTCGACGCGGCTTATGAAGCTTCAGAGCCCAGTTCATTTTGGAATTAATCCAACGAGAACATAAAAAGTTATCCAAAAAAAACATTTTTGAAAAAAGTTTATTTTTGGAATATCTCTCAACAAGCCGTACCGATTAAGTTTAATTTTTTTCAGCTTCAAGATATTCGCAGGCCGCGTCGAATGGCACCTTGATGATCAAAATCGGTTCATCCGTTCAAAAGTTACAGATATTTACATACGTACATACATACATACACTCGGACATCATCGCGAAATTATCTAGGATAGCTTCCTAGAACCTCAAAACGTCAAGATCTCTTAGAAATTCGATTTTCGAAAATCGGACTGAAATCAATAACTTCCCGAATTTTTGAAAATTTGCAATTTTCTTAGCGGGAAGTTAAAAAAATTGCTGTTCGTATCACTTCGTTTCATTTCGGCTGTTTCCGTGGTTTTTAGCCGCCATTTTGAATGTATATAGATATACAAATAAACAGTATTCTAAAAGTTGTTTACAAGTGTACTTGTATATCAGTATTTTCATTAAAATAAAAAATGTAATAGTTTATAAATAATTATTTATAGAAATAATTTATAAAGAATTATTATTTAACTCCTAATATTTGAATAAATAATATTTTATATTGTATTTTACTTAATATATAACCTAACATTATTTAAATACTTTTTAAATTTCACTCTTGGCGCTTGCGCAATAAGCGTGAGATTTTCTCTCATCACGATAGGAATGACTGTGGTACGGGAGACATATGTTCTGAAGGGTTAATGATAGCACGGCAAAAAAATAATGCTGTACTTGAAATATGCAAATTCGAGTGATTTAACAAAGAACCCAATTCGAAATTTAAGGCATACTTTGAACCTAAATGAGCATTAATAACCAACATTAGACTTTTTAGGACATAATAATTGTAAAAGCTTGAAATGGATCTACCTAAACTTATAAAGGCTTGAATTAAATCTTCTTAGACTTATGGAGCCATGAATCAGACTTACATAGACGTAAATCGTGAAATGAATGCAATTAGACTCAACAGAAGAGAGGGCTTGCAAGGAATACTACAAAAAGATAAAATTGTTAAATTCGCGGACTACTGAAGAATTGATACAAGTGGTCCAGTCATCTGTCAAGTGGACTAATGACACCCATGGGTGGATTGGGTCCCACATGCAGCCTGGGACTATCAGAGAGTCGATTTAGAAAAATTTTAAATATAGTGAAAAGTTGCTGCGATTTTATCCATAGATTAATGACACCTAGGAGTCGAATAGGATCTAGAATCAGTCTGGGACTAATAGAGAGTCGATTCAAAAAATTCTGAGCTCGTTCGTTTTACGACATATATCTTTGTAGGTCTAATTCATGCCCTTATAAATCTGAGTAGCTCAATTCAAGCCTTTGTAAGTCTAATTTGGTTCGTTTTAAGCTTTTACAATGATTATGTCCTAAAAGTCTAATGTAAATTTTCAATGCTCATTTAAGTTTATTATTAGATTTTGACTCGGGAAAGCAATGGCTTTTTCATTACTTTATTTTATTTTCCAAATATAACTATCGGTTTCGATAGTTGTTAGAATAATATAAATATTTAGAAACTTAGGGCGGTATTTATAGTCAGGACTTACAGCTTAAGGTCATTTTCCCCATGCTAAATATTATGGGCCAGGTGATCTTAAGCTGTAAGTCCTGACCATGAATACTGGCCTTACAATAGACAGATGCGATTCTGTCAAGAATGAAATGAAGTTAGAAACTAATTTAATGGGTGAAAACTAATCAGTGTCGACTCACTGAATTGCATCGGTCTGGAATGGGCTTAACAGGACCGGAAAAACAGGGGTTGACCCTCGCCTGACCAGTGATTGAGTTCGAGAGGATTAAGTCTTACGCCTGAGACCACTCGCCTATGATCACCAATTTGTTTTTTAATACTTTCTTGCATACAGAAGCGCCATCTATTGCTTATTTTGTTAATGAACAAGTGGGATGTGCACGTTTGGATTTTCCAACTTTATTTTGTTTCAAAGTCAACATTTTTCTCTATGTAAGATAAACTGATTTGTATTACAATTATTTCATGATTTTCGAAATTAAAAAAATTTAATGCTACCTTTCAGATTTTTTAAGCGCAATCAAATTTTCGGTAGCTCTTTATTACGATAGTAATTGAAATAATTTGGTAGGGGCCCGAGTCGAAATATCAGACCCGTTTTTGCTGTAAAAGTCTTCGAATCCTTTGTAGTTTGATTCGCAGCTTTAAAAGACGCTTGTTTAAACAGTAAAAGATGGAATGAACTAAAGATACGTTGAAAACAGCTCCACTGAGTTCCGTTTTCAATGTAAATCTTATCCAAAGAATTTATATTAGTATTATTATTATTATTATTATCTTCTATATTATTAAGGGAATAAGGAAAATTTTGGTCCTGGCATATCTGTATGATAGAATTGGTTAATGTTATAATATTTGGTATTGTTAGAAAGGTGTTGACTTGAATTTGTGCCTTTCCGTAGTTTCAAAACTTTTTTCTTATCAATCATTGAGATAAATCGATCTATCCGTATCATTCAAAATACATTTAAATTTCGTGAGAAAAAATACGAATAAATAAAAATAAATTAATATTTTAATTATTCTGTCACTCAATATGACTGAATGTCACTGAATATATACTATATTATTTATATCGCGTTACTTATTTTAAAATGACAAAGTTTTATATTTCCATTTGGTTTTAAGAAATTTCTCAAAGCCAGAAAAGTGTGCATAGAAAAAAAAAAGGATTCATTAACACAAAAAATCTTTACTCGGCTAAAGAAAATTTTTACTTACCACAAGAAATTTTTCGCATGATGAATTAAAACAAAAAAGTTATTTAGAACTAGAAAAAATTTTTTGGTGCAAGGAATCATTTCTTGACCAAACTAATCTTTCCTCATCCCAAGAAAATTTTTGTATTGAGTTTATGATGCATAAAATTTTTTGGTGCAAACAAAATTTTTTTAAGAAAGAAATCGTTTTTTTTTTTGAGTATTTTATAAAATCCGTAGTGATATTTGGGCAGTCACGTAGTGACTGCATCAGGTTGCTCGTTATTATTATTATTATTATTATTATTATTATTATTATTATTATTATTATTATTATTATTATTATTATTATTATTATTATTATTATTATTATTATTATTATTACTAATAAAAAAAAAAAAATTCTGTTCCCAGTAGGGTTCGATCCTGCGTCCCTAAGCACGGTACAAGAAAAATAATTATTATTTAAATTGTTATTATTATTCGACGCCTGGTTTGAATGTAATCCTGTTAAAATGGGACAAAACTCCACAATTTACAGTCAAACCAGGCGTCTAGTTCATATGGTATTTTATAAGGCAGACTCTCTTTTGACCACTCAATTTTCTGAGAATTGTTAGAAAAAAATACAATTTAAACAGGTCTAATTTTTCGACTCGGGGGAATAATGTACTTCGAAAATGAGGGGAATAATTGTTACTTTAATACATCTGGGAGTGGACAAAAAAAAACCGACCAACTTTTTTTTCTCAATTTCGTATGAAAATTTAGCAACACATTTTCAAAGTCTTCCCAACAAGTCAGCATGATTAAATAACTTTTAGAAAACACCCGGGTAAAAAAAATTATATATAATTCAATATAATTATATATAATTCTATATAAGTATATATGATTTATATAGAATTATATATGATTCATATAGAATTATATATAATTATACAGAATTATATATAATTATATATAACAATGAGAAAAAATCTCAACTGATTATATATAATTCTATATAATTATATACGACTATATATAATTTTACAAGATTATATACAATTATATAGAACGCTAAGAAAAATCTCAGATGATTATATATAATTGCATACAATTATATATAATTGCATACAATTATATATAATTGCATATAATTATATATGATCATTGTCATTTTTTTAGCGTTATATATAATTATATATAAAAACATATAATTCTATATGAATCATATATAATTCTATACAAAAATAGAAAATAGAGAAAAATACCTTGAGAGTGAAGATATATATGTAAATATGGTTGTTTAAAAAAAAAAAAAATTTTTTTTTTTTAATTTTCTAGCTCACAAACCAATCAACGGATTTTTATGCACCATAAATGATTTCGTAGGAAATTGAACGCTCTACAAAAAAAGTCTCCTATCATTTTTTGATAAATACCACTGTTTAAAAGTTCTTTAAGCTTCAAGTCAAATTTATAGCAAATTTTGAGATTCTTTTACTTTTCCGGTGGATATATCAGTCTTATCAAAAAATATCGTAGGATTCGTTTTGTAGATAATTTTATTCCTTACAAATTATTACGAACAAAAATTTTCAAAATTCCGCATTAATCACAAGTCATTTTCATTTCAATGTCAAGCTCTTAAAATCAATCAGAAATCTATTTTCTTAAGAGCTTGACATTGAAATGCAAATAACTTGTGAACAATGCGGAATTTCGAAAAACTTTATTCGTAACAATTTGTAAGGAATAAAATTATCTACAAAAAAGATCTTATGACATTTTTTAATAAGACTGATACTTTCACCGGAAAAGTAAAAAAATCTCAAAATTTGCTATAAATTTGACTTGAAGCTTAAATAACTTTTGAACAGTGGGATTTATCAAAAAATTTATGTGTGACTTTTTTTGTAGAGTGTTCAATTTCTTACGAAAACATTTATTATGCATAAAAATCCGTTGATTGCTTTGTGAGCTAAAAAATTAAAAAAAAAAAATTTGTTTTTTTTCGTGTTATTTAAACGGAAAATAGAAAAATAGATTGAGGCAAACCTTAATATCATTAGGAGCCCGGAGTGGTACCAAAATTTTCATTTTTATTTATACTTTTAATTTTTGGATACCACAAAAAAAAAAAAAATTTGTTTTTTTTAACCTCTTATGAGCTCAAAAGTTACTTTATATTACTAAAAAAATTCTCACTAAATTTCAGCCAAATATCTTTAAAATTGGGCTATCACAAATGGGGGCCCCCTTTCCCATTTAAAATACACGTGAAAATTTTTCATTTTAATTTTTCGTTATTAAGACTGTGAAAAAATTTTTTTTTAAATTCAACCTGGTATCATTTTGTAGGAAATCAATTCTCTACACAAAAGTAATTATGCGTTATGTACGTCAAACAAACTGGGAAAAAGTTACGGGGCTTCAAAGATCGACAGAAATTTAGTGTCAAATTATTTTTTGTTATTTTTAATTTTTATTCTATCAAAAAAAATTTTTTTCAAATAATGACAAGCACAGTCTTGTAGAAAACTTAATTTCCTACAAAAAGGATTTGATATCATACATACGTTAAATGAATGAAAAAAAAGTTACAAAGATTTAAATGTCAACGAAAAATCAAGTTTAAATAATATCAATTTCCTGAACCTAAATATCAACGAAAAGTGAACTTGATTTTTCATTGATATTTAAAACCCTTTAACTTTTTTCGCATTCATTTGATGTATATATGATACCGGATACTTTTTGTAGGAAATTAAATTCGCTACAAGACCGTGCTTGTCATTATTTGAAAAAAAAATTTCGATAGAATTAAAATAAAAAACAACGAAAAATAATTTAATACTGAGGAAACTAAATTTTTGTCGATGTTTGACGCCCCGTAACTTTTTCCCAGTTTGTTTGATGAACAAATTGCATCAACACTTTTTGTAGAGAATTTTATTTCCTACGAAATTATACCAGGCGGAATTTAAAAAAAAAATTTTCATAGTCTTAATAACTAAAAACTAAACTGAAAAATTTTCGTGTGTATTTTAAATGGGAAAGGGACCCCCTTTGTGATAGTTCAAGTCTAAAGATATCTGGCTAAAATTAGGTGAAGGTTTTTTTTATAATATAAAGTAACTTTTGGGCCCATAAGAGTTTAAAAAAAAAGTATTTGTTTTTTTTTGGGACACCCCAATATATATGTATGAAGGAGAGGGAAGTCACCGGTGCTATAAGCAGCAGCGGAAGTAGTTCGGTGCTCGCCACGAGATCGCGCCCACCACTTGTAGTGTGTCTCTAATAAGAAACTTATTTCAGAACTGTTAAATTCGAAACTTGAGACTATTCTGGCCCGGGTACTCCTCCGTTATTTGGCAGAGTGAAAAGTATCTTTTTTGATGGTAATATAGTACATTCTATATTACATAATGACAAAAATATTTATTATCAATGTTTCCATAAATAATTTTTCTTAGAAATTAAACTTGGACTTAAAAAAAAATGATTTAAATAAAAAGCGTAGAGCCTCTACTATACAAAAATTCACAATTTATTTAACAAATTGCATAGGAATTCAATTATATATAATCCTACATAATTATATATAGTTATATATAATTATATATAGTTATATATAATTATATATAATTATATATAGTTATATGTAATTATATATAATTATATAGGGCCATTTTTCATATATAATTATGCATAATTATATATAATTATATATAATTTTTTTTACCCGGGCAGTCAAATATCGCGATAAATATCTGAACTTTCGATACGTGAATTAAATTATAGAATATTACACACCTAATGTGGAAAGTAAGACATTCCGACCCGCGTGTATAATTGCCTACTAGAGCCGAAGGCAAGGGTGGCAAACACGCAGATTGGGACGTCCTACCTTTCTTCGTGGTGTATACCCGATTTTTCACCAAACCTACACCTAAAAATTACAATTTTTGCCTGTTTGTAGTAAGAACGGCATATACGCTTGTTTTTATTATTTGTGTTTTCATAAAAGAAAAGAACAATTTTCTTCCCTGTAAACAGGGCAGGAACTTAAACTTTCAGGTGCAGGTCTAATGAGAATAATAAAATCAAGGTAATTATAAAAAACATAAAATATTAATAATTATCATGAGCGATTGAGATGTGCATTTTTGGATTTTCCAAAATTTATTTTCTTTGCGACGACAATTGCTTTAATATAAAAAATCGGTCTGTCGGTTGACCCTGTGGGCCAGCCCCAAACTGATAAAATTTTAAAATTAATTTATCGAGTCGTTTTTGAGAAATTTTCAAAATACTAAAAATAATTTTTTTATTTAATTCTTTCGTTAACGGTTTCTCTCGAACAAATAAACCGATTTTGATTTTTGAGGCGGCATTCGACGCGGCTTACAAAGTTTAAGAACTGATTAGATTTTGGGATCAATCCATTTAGCGAATTGAAAGTTATTCAAAAAAAACATTTTTGAAAAAATTTTATTTTTGAAATATCTCCGAACGTACCAGACCGATTAAGCTCAAATTTTCAGTGTTTATAGTAAATAAAAAGCCGCGTCGAATGACACCTTGAAGTTCAAAATCGGTTCATCCGTTCAAAAGTTACAGAATATTTACATACGTACGTACGTACGTACATACATACATACATACACTCGGACATCATCGTGAAATTAGTCAGAATAGCTTCCTAGGACCTCAAAACGTCGACATCTATTGGAATTTCGACTTTCACAAATCGGACTGAAACCAATAACTTCCCGAATTTTTGAAAATTTGCAATTTTCTTAGCGGGAAGTTAAAAATAAGTAATCTTCCTGGCAATATTAGCTCGAAGTATTGTTTTCAAAAGTTATTCAGGAATTTTGTATATTTGTTATTATGACACTTTCGATGTCTTTGAGCGACCTTTAAGTAAGCATAGTAAGGCTTTTTTTTACTATCAGTGTGTATGATTATGAATGAAAATAGAATACGAAGCTCAAAAAATGGGTCGTCAAACCAATGACCCCAAGCAGATCTGAATTGCGTTAACTTACCACATTTAGCCATAATTTCTACGCAAATTTGCCGCAATTTACAGTAATATACGCTATTTTATAGTGAATTCCGGTAAAATACGGCAATTTTCCGAAATTTGCGGCATTTTTACCGTAAGCACCGTGTGTTTTTTTTATTCTAACAGTTTATACTCTACAATGCTGTACGGTAAAATACCGTATTGTTGCTGTGAAATATCGTCTTTTTACTGTAATTACGTATGCCGTATTTTACTGCAACTCTTCTGAATAACGTAAATTACGGTAATTACCGTGATTCGGATCCGCCAGGGATGAAATAACCAGAAGCAAAAAAAATAAAGAAACAATTGATCGAGTCAATACTACTATCAGTAAGTTAAACCTCATATCGTTACCGATTAAAAAATTTACATTGATAAATTATAGCAATATCGATTATAAAAAATAAATAATGTTAAATTTAATAATATTCTTTTTAATACCGTAATTAAGCATTTATTTATATTAATGTCTCTATGAACAATTTTTGTCTTAGTACAAAAAAAAAGTACGTGGCAAGGAAATAAATTATTTTTCTAAATATGCACTTATTTAATTGTTAAATAAATATTCTGTCAATTTAAAATTATATTTAATTATTACTAATAACTCATTCTCGAAGGCTCAGTAATATATTTCATTATAACTACTTTATAAACTCTACACGGAAAGAACAAGATAATACTGGCTATTATCTCAGATTATACCCAGTTACATCTGAGGTAAAAAAAAAAATTCAGATAGTACCCAGTATAATCTAGATTATACTGAGTTGCATCTATATTAGGGTGGGTAAAAAAAAATCGAATAATTTATTTTTGACTTTATACTCTGAAAAATAGGTTCGTAGACACCTAAAAAAAATTCTCTTCAAGTATGAGCTCTTAATTATAACGGGAAGGTCCTCCGGGTTGCGGGTTTCTATTTTTTTCGAATAATCAGATAAAAAAATTTATATCTCACATCCAACTGCTTGAAAAAATATTCCGTAACATAGACTTTGTAAGAAATTGAATGCTCTACAAAAAAGGTCTCTTATGATTTTTTCAAAAACCCAACCAATTAAAAGATATTCATAGTTGAAGTTTGGCTATTTTAAGGAAAATATTCTTTTTTATTATGAATTTGATAAGTCGATAAAAAAAAATTATTTCGAATTGCGGAACTAATAATTTTGTAGGAAATTTACTGCTCTACAAAAATGGTCTCTTATGATTTTTCGATTAAGTAAAGCCGTTACGAGATATCCATCGTCAAACATTAACGAATATCAATATTTCCAGTTTTTGATCAATAATTCGATAAATTTCGATTTAAGTTATTAGTTTCAGAAAAATTTACATAAATTTGAGTTTCGATGGATAAAGAAATGTTATAAACAATTTTTTTAATATTGTTTTCAGTCTTGAGCTTGTTTGATTGTATTAAAACAAGAAATTAGAGCATTTTCTTCGACATAAAGCCAATGATTATGATAAAAAACGAAGAACAATTCCAGTACTCATTGCAAGTTGTCAAAAAACATCAAAAAATATACCTAAATTGTAATAAAGGAAATTATTTATAGTAATAGCGTACTGTTATGTTAAAAATATTGACAATTATATTGCAATTGATGATACAATAAAAAAAGTTAAATACTGGTTGTTTTTCACTCGATTCAATACTTTTCATATTAAATTTGACAAAGAAATGTGTCATTCACTTTAAATTAAACTAATCATTGGCTATATGTCGAAAATAAAAGCTCTAATTTCTTGTTTCAATGCAATCAAACAAGCTCAAGACTGAAAACAATATTACAAAAATTGTTTATAACATTTCTTTATCCATCGAAACTTAAATTTATGTAAATTTTCCTGAAACTAATAATTTAAATTGAAATTTATAGAATTATTGATCAAAAACTGGAAATATTGATATTTGTTAATGTTTGACGATGGATATGTCGTAACGGTTTCACTTAATCGAAAAATCATAAGAGACCATTTTTGTAGAGCAGTAAATTTCCTACAAAATCGTGAATTCCGCAATTCGAAATAATTTTTTTTTATCGACTTATAAAATCATAATAAAAACGAATATTTTCCTTAAAATAGCCAAACTTCGACTATGAATATCTTTTAAGGTAGTTCTATTCCTACAGTCCAGTCAAAAAGTTGTGGATCACCACCGATGTATCGCGTACCTACGGAGCTTACGTTATAGTCCAAATTTTTTCGACTGGACTGTATTCCCAATACTACTGTATTTCCTACACAAACACGCTCACACTATGATAAATTAGTCTGTTTGAAAATCTGGCAACGTCGCCTTCTTTATTCTCTTACTCGCCTTGTACAGCCAAGACTCACTTATAGTTCATACATATGATAAAAGATTGATAAATAAATAATTTATGCCATGTGATAAACATTTCTTTTATGATAATTTTTACTTTTAATTTTTATTACGCAGTGAAAAATTTAAATTTATTACACGATCAAAATTTATAATTTTCAATATGATTCAACTTATTCAACTAATTTCAATTAACTATTATCTAATTATTTAATTCATTAAATTTTTTAAATTTAGAAGCTGCAGCTACTTGTAGCGCATTTCAAAATGTACCCTAAATTAATTTATTTACTCATTAATTTATTTATTCATTTTTGTTGTTGTAAATAAATAGCTGCATTTTATTGATAACTATTAATGAAACATATATAATTATTCATCCACTAACATTATTCCCTCCACTAAAACTAATCCTCGAAATGTGTAATTTATTTTAATTTTTTATACAAACTACACGGTAAATAATTCTAATTTTTTTTTTAAATGTTCTAAATATATTTTTCTTCATTATATTAGTTTTTCGTTAAAACGGTGAACCTCCGTCAAGGAAAAATACGCAAAAGTTTGTCATTTTCCCACGCTTCTCCTATGCTACATGTACAAAAAACATAAAGTTTAATTGCTAATATCTTTTTTTAGACACAGTAAATCGTCCCTAAATTTTAACAACGTGTGTATTATACATTCAAATACTTATATTCAAGATTTGGAAGATTTCTTGAATTTTTGCTTGCATGACCCAACTACCTTAATTGGTTGGGTTTTTAAAAAAATCATAAGAAACCTTATTAGTAGAGCATTCAATTTCTTACAAAGTCTATGTCACGGAATATTTTTTCAAGCAGTTGGAAGTGAGATATAAATTTTTTTATCTGATTATTCGAATAAAATAGAAACCCACAAACCGGAGGACCTTCCCGTTATAATTAAGAGCTCATACTTGGAGAGAATCCTTTTTAGGCGTCAACGAACCTATTTTTCAGAGTATAAAGTCATAAATAAATTATTCAATTTTTTTGACCCACCCTAATCTATATTATACTCAGTTACATCTCAGATTATACAGCGCTAGATTATGCTGGTTTTCATTCTTGATAATAACCACATACATCTGGATTATACTTAGTTCTATCTCGGATTATATTCGGTACTATCTGAGATTTAATTCAATTGCAACTCAGCAATTTTTTTCTAGTGCATGTGCGTTTTGTACACTAGATACGCATGCGCTAGAAAAAAAATGGCTGAGTTGTAACTGAGTTAAGTCTCAGATAGCATTGAGTATACTCTAAGGTGGTACTAAGTATAATCTAGATGAATGCGGCTATCATCTAGAATGAAAACTAGTATAATCTAGCGCTGTATAATCCGAGATGTAACTGAGTGTAATATGGGATGAAACTGAGTATAAATTTTCAAAGTAAGTAGGTATGAGCATATAACACCTTATTTCGAAAGACTTGGTTGGCTAACTTTGAAAAGCAGAAGAAATTTCTTTTTATCGTGTTTATTATACAAAGCAATATATTCCAATCAGGGTCATCTTTTTAAGAACGAACTTAAATTCTTAGAACCGATGTTACGTAGAGGTGATGTGAGGCAAGACTATCTGCGCTTTCTTACAAGCCATTTAGTCATGTATGATAAATCATTTATTGTTACTTCAATCAGAGTATGGAGCTCTCTACCATCGGGTCTCACTACTCTTCCTACATTTGCCGAGTTTAGAGTATCATGCTATAATTATTTCTGTAATAGAGATCACATTGAATTAAATATAGGGAAGATGATGAAACTTTAAAAAAAATTGAAAGACTATAACAAATAAAAATTAAACTTTTAACATTTGTAAACTTAAAATTATTAATTTTAAGAAATTAATATTATGTATTAATACTAAAATATACTATCTATATGTATTATAATTGTACTTTTGTAAACTGTATGGCCAAGGAGTTTTGACTTCATGGCCAAATAAAATTAATTTATCTATCTATAACTAGATGCAACTCAGTACAATCTAGATTATACTGGGTACTATCTGAAATTTTTTTTTTATCTCTGATGTAACTGAGTATAATCTGAGATAATAGCCAGTATCATCTTGTTCTTGCCGTGTACAGGCAATCAATTTGATTTTATGTTTGCTACTTAATGCGTAATCATCTTTACTAACTATTTCGTAGTTACTAATTATTTGTTTTATTGGTGAATTATAAAATATTTCGTTAAAACAACCAAGTATATTATTGGCAATGGGCAATCAAATTATTTTGTTGTCAGAAGTAAAATTTAGTTGTCAGAAGAAATTTTTTTCTGTGTAGAATTAGGACCGAGGTAAAGATTCATTTTTCGTCAACCAAACAAGATTTCATTTTCTTTCACCTCGTGAAATTTAAGAAGAAACAAAAGTAAAAGATGAGTAAGTCAGATTATTATTTATAATATTTTTTTTCTTTTGTTATATCAGTATTAGGGTGTGTCATTTCAGAACAAAATTTTTTTTTTTAAGTGCATGGGAGAAAAAATCATAGTTCAACACAAAAAAAAAAAATTTCGCGCAAGAAAAAAAGTTCTATGTCGATTACAGACCTAGCTCATTGAAAAAATCGATTTCCCGTTTAAATAACACGGGAAAATTTTATTTTCAACTTTGAGTATTTTTAACTCGTTAACTAATCAATAGATCGAATACTCTCTTAAAATGAATCAGTGAAATTTCACTGGTTCTCCAGTGAAATCCACTGGTTGAATCAGTGGAATTTCACTGATTCATTTTAAGAGAGTAAACTAACACATATTTTTGTAGAAAATTGTACGCGCTACAAAAAAGGTGTCTTATCATTTTTTGATAAGTCTATCTGTTCAGAAGTTATTGGAGTTCGAAGTTAAGCTCTAATAAATTTTGAGATCTTTTTACTTTTCCGGTGAAACTATCAGACTTATCACAAAATGTAATGGGATCTTTTTTATTGGAAATTTTATTCTCTACAAATTATAATTTATAAAATTTTTCAAATTCCGTATAGTTTTCTAGTTATTTTCATTTCAATGTTGAGCTTTTTAAATCGATCAGAACACTACTTTTTTCAGAGCTTGAAATTAAAATAAAAATAACTACAAAATAATGCGGTATTTGAAAAAATATTACTGATAATAATTTGTACAGAATAAAATTTCCAATAAAAAATATCCTATGACATTTTGTGATAAGTCTGATAGTTTCACCGGAAAAGTAAAAAGATTTCGAAATTTACTAGAGCTCAACTTCGAACTCTTATAACTTTTGAACAGATAGATTTATCAAAAAATGATAAGACACCTTTTTTGTAGCGCGTACAATTTCCTACAAAAACATGTGTTAGTCTATTCGATCTATTGATTAGTTAACGAGTTAAAAATACTCGAAGTTGAAAATAAAATTTTCCCGTGTTATTTAAACGGGAAATCGACTTTTTCATTGAGCTAGGTCTGTAATCGACATAGAACTTTTTTTCTTGCGCGAAAATTTTTTTTTTTGTGTTGAACTATGATTTTTTTTCCCATGCGCTTAAAAAACAAATGTTGCTCTGAAATGACACACCCTAATCAGTATGCTAGTTACTTTTGTAAAATTTTGTAATAATTTGAATGATTTATTAACAATTTAAATAATTTTGAAACTGCTAAAATACTTTTGTGAATTTTATAATAGTTTCATTCCATGGGATTGTAACAATATACATATATCTGACTGGTATACAAAATTTATTCATATTATTTTACTTATAAATTGCTTAATTGAACTTTTCCGATCCCCGGTCTATTAGTCAAAAGGCTAGGACCAAATACAACACATTCAAAATAAAAAATTATGGTAAATATTCCATAACAGTTAAATAAAAAAATTAATACAAATAATAGAGGAATATTATATGATGATAAAAATGTAATTTTGGTAAATTACAAAGATTTATTGAATTTAATTTAATTCAATTTCTAATAATTCATTTCTTTAACTTATTTTATTTGAAAAGAAATGGATCAATGAATGCTTTACACAAAGAAAAGTTAGTAAGTACGTAAAGGTATAGTAAAGACATGAGCGAAGAGTGAAAGGGGTAGGACCAAAAGTATTTACTTTCGGGATTAGTGCCGAAAGTAATGAAGAAACTACACTATATTTTGCAACATAAGAATCAGCTTCTTTACTACCGCCAGGCGCAGCTCACAAATTAGACATTCTAGAATGACTAAGCCATCTCAGAAGACGCTCAGACTCTGAGCGTGGCGTACCTAACAGGCATGCGCAAATCGTTTAGCTATATACAAACGTAAGCTATAGCTGAGTTCCATAAAGTCAAATTCCATTACTTCGAAGCTTTCCCTCAAACTTGACCCTCACTACGAGCCACCCATATAACAATCTCGTTCAAGGGTTGAGCAAGCCTGGTCTCAAAATCGATGGACGTTAGTGTCTTTTCCTACGTACGTGTCTTGCTGCAGATACTTGTGGTTAAATTTCAATAGCAAGTCTTATACAAGCCTAACACAAGAATTTCGGGCCAGATTATAACTCAATTCTGGAAGAAGACGGTAGTTGAAAATAGTTGCGTATGGCTTGCTCAAGATCTGCTCAAAGCTCAAAATTGACCTTGAGTCTTGAGCAAGCCATGCGTAAGTACCTGCTGTAAATTACTGGTGCAAGAAATGCGCCAGAAACTTTTTAACTGTACAAGTCTTGATGACGACTTCTTGCTACATGATCTTGCGCAAGACTTGTACGGAGAAAAAGACACTAGTGACTAGAATTTGCTCACGGTACAGGCATTAGAATCTTGCTCAAGCGTGTGTTACTAAGGTACGCTGTCTCTCACCCAATTCTGTATACAGTAGAATCTCCCTAATGTGACTCTCTGTAGTGTTACACACTCTCTAAATTTAACAAGATTCTCTCCCTAATGTTAACAATCCTGTCTCTTACTACGTTTTTTCGCGCGACCAATCAGAAAAAGCTTAGTGGCGGGAAATTCGAATCCTCCCACCTACACCTATACGATTAAATCCTAACCTAAAAATGTATTTTTTTTCGTACATTACGCATTTTTACGGCGCAGACCTGCGCACATAAGACATGAGTATTGGTATGGTGGGGACGACAGGAGTGTTAACATAACGGAGATTTTACTGTATTTGAATTTGTCTGTGAATATTTAAATATGCATTCAAGTAGATATAAAATCGCATGTGCTGTAGTTTAAAGGAGAAAGGACATTCAATAAGTCGGAATTACCAAGAAATTTCCATTCCTCCGTAGACTAACTGTCCGAGTTAATGAAATTCGACTGTATTCTAAATAAGACGTAGTTATATTTAATATCGTCAAACAATCTGTTGATGTAATAAGCAAATCAAAAAACATTTTACTTATGTAAGTGATTTATTGTTAATATATACATATATCTGGAAAAAAAACATTTTTGTTAAATTTGAACCTAATCCGATAGCGCTAACCCGTCTTTCAAAACGATTGAAAATTGAAACAAAAAACATATTGGTTTCTTCCACTTTCTTTTTTGAACAAATTTTTTAAAATCAAATAAGAATAGTATGCTGCTACGTAAAATTAATTTTCATACTTTCTTTGACATGTAGAAAAGAAAAAAAATTCCAGAAAAGTTAAAGTACTTTGTAGTTTGCTGCCGGTTTTATTCGATATCTTAAACTCCAAAATACTTGAACTTTTCGACTGCCCAATTTCAAAACACAGTAACGGACAAAAATAAAATTTTTTGAATATAAATTGAATCACGTTCACGAGACTCCAGTCGAACTAAAAATACTAAAAAATCGATTTTAAAAAATTTATTTCTTACTGTGTTTTGAAATCGGACATCCATTTTATGGAGTTTGCTTTTTTTCTAACTCTAATAAAAAGTATGAACATTTTTTTATATATTTATATCATTTACATGCGTAATAAAATTTTTTTCGTCACGCCAAAGAAGTATAACTCCTACCGCGCGTACATAAGTACACCTACTCACTTTACAAATTTTTTTTTAGTGTTTTAGATTCTTGAGCGACTTTTAAAAATCACTTAAACATGCTGATTTTGGACTCCAAAATTTTCATACGAGAACAAAGAAATAGAAATTAATCAGTTTATTTGCACCACCTTAAAATATATTTATTTATATATATGTTACTATAAACTCTATTTTAAAAAATTATATTACAGAATAATATTCACGAGCGAACCATTTAAATCATTTTATTTATGAGATTTTCAATAGTAAACGTTCTTCTCTCAAATGGTTAAATTGACTAGCTTGTCGTATTTCCTATGTATTGACAAGTCGTTAACATGGGTAAAGTGAAATAGTATCTAGAATTGAACGACACAATGCTCTTACATTAGAATGAATCTCTTTGTCATTTAGCACTAATAATTTCAAAAGTACTGTTCCACCTTCTTGAACCAACATATCACAATATCGTTTTGCTAAAGAAATAATTTAAAAGGAACGATATTAGTAAAGTTTTAAATAAATAAGTAAATGAGTTATTCTTACGATTTTTAGTGCAGACATGATGAATTGCCCACACAGCCCAAAGCTGTACTGGATAAGCTTGTTTACGTTTGAGAAGCGAAAAAAATGGCTGGAAACTCCGATAAGCTACCATTTCTCCTTGCGGTGTTTGCCAATTTGTAACTGCATTGGCCAATTGATCTAATAACTGTTCCCTTGTTGGTAATGATGGATCAGCAGTCCATGTCATCAAAGCACATGGACCGTCACTTAATAAATGTGCAGCAATACCCGCTGCGAAGTAAGACACATCGATGTGCTCTGAATCCAATAGCATTGAGAGCATTCTTATAAAGCGTGACTGCATCAATCGTTGTCTCAAGTGGCCTACCTACGACCATCGGTGACCTTTTAACAACAATCGGATAGAAAAGCCTGCGCTCGACTTGATATTTTTCATCGAATATATTGTATTGTTTTTGTAACATATTTAATAAATAAAAGTTTAATTTAACAAAAAAAAATTATTACATAAAATAATAAATATGTATTAAGGTAGTTCACTCGCAAAACGGCGTTTCTTAGGAATAAGACAAAATTAAAATATGAGATTACTAAAAAATGTCTAACATTTAATGAGAATAAATCCGGGCAACGGTTGACCCGGCGAACAAGCCCCGAAAACTCTAGCTGTCTTCGAGCTCAAGAAACTCGAAAATATTAATGTGACTATAGTTTCGAGATCTTCGAGCTCGAAAATACTCTTGCATGCGACTTTATTTTATGAGCTTTTCAAGCACTAACGTTTTTATGTTAAAGTTTGAAACTTTAAGAATCGGATTTCATCAATGAACAAGCGATTTTTAAATTTTCATTCCCGATTATGTTCAATAAAAAAAGTGTATTGAGTAAAACTTATATTCGACATCTAAATATGTCGATGAGCTATGGTCTCACGCGTCACTAATACGTTCTTACGGGACTACTATTCCCGCTCTCCCCACTAGTCTCACACATAGGCGTTTTAAGATTCTTTGACTCTAAAGGATTAAATTAATAAATATAATTAAAAAAAAAATTTGATCACACTTTTATCGATATTACATTAGAGTGTAATTAACTAATTACTGAATTAATGGGAAATAACAAATAAAATTATTTGAGGACTACCGGGGTTCGAACTGAGATCCTTCTGATTACTAGGCTGGGACGCTATTCACTGTGCTAAACCTAATGTTCAGATAATCATGATTTTTTTTGGTTCTTAATTATTTAAACACAATTAAATTTAGAAATATTACATTGTAAAGATGAGGTGAAATGTGATTTTATTCAATGAGCTCATTGTCTGATGAGTAATGGCATATAATTATTAAATTGTAATTTTATGATTTGAAGTAAATGAATAAATGAGGAGTAAGATCAAGTAACTCTACTATATTGTTTATTGAACTCTAACATTTATGTTAACATATTACACGTAATCGATTATTCCAACATCGATTTATTGTTCCAACATCACCCATTTCAAGCTGCCAGGTGTGGGTAGTTACGCGTAACGGACAGTTTCTTACGTATTCTACGTAAACTACGTATTATACCTTAATTACAGTTTTATACATTGATTTTTATGCCATCTAGTCGTTGTTACTTGAAATTGCCCAATTTAAAATTCCTAACCCTTCTTTCAACTGCTCCACAAGTGACGGGTCAAAGTATATAATTTTATCACAAAATGAGTTTATTTAAAAAAAACAATTTATCAATCATTCTTGAAGGAAAAGGATTTTGTAATTGAAAAATTAGACAAGGAAAATATTGCTCGATGTTTAAAGTGTAATCATAAACTAAAGAATACTACACAACTTCGATTACAGTCACCGATAAATATTTTTTTAAAAACCCTGATTAAAAATACTCATTGGGAGGGATTGAAAATTTTTTCAATCCTTTTCAATCCCTACAGAGGTATTAAAAAGTATTGAATGGAATTGAAATTTCGATCATTTGAATACTTTATAATTCTTAAAATGGAATTCGAAAGTATTGAAAAGAATTCAATCTTTTATCATTTCAAAACCTTCCAATATGGAATTATTTAGGTATTGAGAAGGATTGAAAAAGATTAAAAAATTTCAATTCATTCGAATTCTTTTCAATCCCACACGTGACCCGAAATGTGATATTATTTTGGTATTGAGAAGGATTCAGAAAGATTCAAAAATTTCAATTCATTTGAATTCTTTTCAATCCTACACTCGATCCGAAATATCGAACTATTTAGGTATTGAGAAGGATTAAAAAAGATTCAAAAATTTCAATTCATTTGAATTCCTTTCAATCCCGCATTCGATCCGAAATATCGGACTATTTAGGTATTGAGAAGGATTAGAAAAGATTCAAAAATTTCAATTCATTTGAATTCCTTTCAATCCCACACATGACCCGAAATGTGATATTATTTTGGTATTGAAAAGTATTCAGAAAGATTAAAAATATCAATTCTTTTGAATCTTTTTCAATTCCTCGGAAGTTTAGAAATTCTCATATTATTTTGGGATTGAAAAGTATTAATTTTATGTCCAGATGAAAATGTTGGGGTATAGAAAGTATTCAAAAGTATTCAATTCTCATCTTTTTCAATCCCTCCCAATGAGTATCTTTAATCAGGGAATTATTTATACTTTTATTTAATTAAAAAAATATTATTAATCATTTTATTATACTTGTAATTAATATTATTTTATTTTTAAAGTTATATCAGACATATTGGGAACTGACAAACAGGGTCACGCAATCTGGTGGTAAAAAATCAAACTAATGATGGGCTACAAAAGTCGAGTAAATATACAGTAAATGCATGATATAAACACAAGAAATAACTTTTTTACAAGAAGTTATTAAGAAATAAATATTAAAATGGAAGTTGGAATATTTATAGAACGTGAAAAGACATAAAGTAGAGTATGCTGTGTAATTGGAGATTGTCAGAGTAAAGCAAATAAAAATTTAAACGTGGTTTTCCATGAGTTTCCGAAGACTGGTGGTAGTTCAGTGCTATCAGAAAATTATTTTGGTAATTTTGAAAAAGTTGATAAATTAGAAGCGAGGAAGAAGTTATTTAAAAATAAATGAAATTACTCCTCACATGAAAGCTTGCTCTTTAAATTTCAAAAAAACTGATTGTTTTATATTGCCAGGTACGTTTGTAAAGTCTAACCTAAACATTAAAAACTGAAAATATGATTTTTATTGTCTTTTAAGTAAATAAACATTTTATTACAAGAACAAGCTATTGAAATTATTTTTCCACTTTTAGATATTTTAGCATTGATTTATGGGATTTTTCTTTAATATGACTCGTTTGGATGGAAAGCGCGGTTACTACGGTCATATTTTCATCGCTTTTTTCGCGGTTTATTTTACACATTATCAAATAACCAACAGATAAATTTCGTTCTGCGTCATATATAATATTTTGTTTTGGGTTTTTACCCGTCCAAGATAAGATAACTGATAAATTTAGTAACATTTTATTTATAAGTCCTATTATAACATGAGTTACGTATTTGAAAGTGTAACCCATCGTCCGCCATGTTTTCTAGGCCACGCCTCCGTGTCAGTTCCCAATACCTATACGTTTAATTTATAGACCATTCAATAGGAGTATTTGCGGCGTTGCCACATTTATTATACTCAACAGAGTGATTATTTCAGTATGTATCTATATATTTGTTACTAAAATGTATTAAATACAGTCTCTTATAAAAATAAAGTATTCTAGAATTGAGTATCTCTAACTTTTTGCACTCATTATTACACTATACTTTTGGTTAGGAATGTCGCGAGTGAACTACCTTAAAAATATAATATTTATACGAATCATTTCAAATAAAACCTAAATTAATATATTTTATAAATATCCATAATTTATGTATTGATATTTATAAGTATATAACTAGGAAAAAACATATTTGATTAGTTCAATATTCATAGTACAAACCTCAGCTATATTATTGAGCAACCCAAGAACTTTTGTTTCTACACTGGATTCACCTTGAAAACATTCAAGAACCTCTAAAAAAAGCTCCATTCCACCTTCTTCAAGGAAAACTTTGCAGGTCGCAGCGCTTTCATCCGTCAGATTCCATAATGCACTCAAAGTAAATCTCATAGTGATATCAACAGATCGTAATTGGACTTTTGATCTTACCATCGAAAGAAGTTTTGACATGTATTGAGGCTTGGAACCAAGCATTGAAGTTTCTACTGTAGAAATTTTAGCAGCTAATATTGAACAAATCGCTACTGACATTCGATTCATAGAAGCGTCATCGAATGCAGAAAGACAATTCATTACTAATTTTGCGCACCTAACGAGGGATAAAAAATTTATCATTTTTCAATCAGACTCAAGCGGATTTAATCCAAATTTTTAATAAGGGAAAACATTATGAAACATTATATTGCGTGATATTAAAGTTATATTACCTGTACTTATCAAAAGGAACATCTTGTAAAATTCGATCACTGCATAATGTTAATAGAGTATTTTTTTGTAACTGATAATGATTAGGATAAGATTCCATAGCTGTAAGTGTTAAATCAACAATTTGCTTAAGAACGAACGGATGTATTTTCGTAGCTAATTCTCCTTTAGTTAAATTATAAAGGCAAGCTGTTGCTGCCATCTGTACACGAAACTCTTCTGGATGAGCTCTCATACCTGGTATAACGAGTTTTATCACGTCAACTCGAGGTTTATTAAAATGCGGTGTTAATCGAAATAAATTATATAAACATTTTTGTACATAAATAGGTCTATGAGGATATCTTCGCAAACCTTCTAAGATTTGAGCTTCTGTGGCCATGCCACTAACCTAATAAATGCAACGAATATTTGTAAGCGTATATTAGTTAATACTTAGATTTCAATAGTGTTGAATTTATATTTTTGTTTAGACTATTGATTATTTCAAGAAAAATGTGAGGTTGTCAAATGTTTCGATGCATGCGATCTTTCGTGTAATTTTTAATTCGAAAATTTTCGAATTGGTTTTACTATTCAAATATTAAAAATTTATAGATCTTAGAAATCTAAAACATAATTCGGTACACAAGAATAATATTTGAGCGTGATTACCTCGAAACAACTACCTTAATTAATCACGGGCATACATGGTCATACATAGTCACATAAGACCATCTATGGCCATATATGACCGTTAATGATTCATACGGCCATGCATGACTGAATTAAAAAAGTTGGTATGCTCGTGTATGGCTTTATATGCTTCATATATGAACTATGTACGTCCATATATATTTCATTTTTCACTAGAGATGAATTTTTACTTCCAATTACGAGTAAAAATTACCCCCAGCGCCTGTCTAAATCAACACTTTTTAATTCAATTTTTACTCGTAGGTTATGATAAAAAGTTGATGATTAATTTCATAAAATTTATATTGACCCGGGAAAAAATGATCAGACCTGACCATGCCTGTTCATGTCTGAAGCGTTAAATACGCCCAGGCCTGATCATATACGGAGAAAAAAGAACAGTAACCATTACTGCGCAGAACAGTAATCTAGTCAACTGACTAAATATAACTATAGTAAAATATGCTTTTACTATACTTAATCTTTCGCCCGAACAAGCTTATTGACTGGATTACTATTCTGCGTAGCAATGGCTACTGTTTTTTTTCTCGTGTACCTGTCCAGGCCTGATCATACCTGTCATTTTTTTTTTATTTTTATAGAAATAATTATATATAATTGTATATAGTTATACATAACTGTATATAATTATATAGGGAAATTTTTTATCTATAATTTCTTACCTGGATGGGCAAGAACAGACATGAATATACCTGATCAGACCTAAACATGCCTGGCTAGGTCTGGTTAGACCCGGTCATTTTTCATCCCTGATCAGACCTGAAAACTCATACCTGTTCATATCTAATAATTTTTTCCAGTGAATTAAAATAAAAATTACAACTAATAGGTTGAAATTTATATAAAAAATCTAAAACTATCTGATTGCATTAGAACATGACTACACGGAGAAAAAAATATAGTAAAATTTACTAAAAAATATGGGAATAATTACTAAATTTAGATAGTAATCTTGAAACGCTTAAGATTTATAGGAAAAATTCATAAACAGATAAGTAAATTTTACTATCCGGTTTAGTAAATTTTACTATATTAGAATGGAAACAAATAAAATTAAATTTTTATTAGCTTTTAACTTTTTATTATTATTACTATCATTTTAATTATTATTGTTATTTATGCCATCTGTATTGGTGTCGGTGTCGATTTTTGTTTTTTAAAAAATCACTTGTTCCAACCGAGATTCGAACCCTGATCTCCCGCGCGCGAGTCCTTTCCCATGTCTGACGGCCCGATGTCTCCTTGGGACAAATGTTTCAGAACTTGTAATACATATTTGTATATGCTATCCCCACCAAATTTTAATTTTATCTATACATAGTAGAATTTACTATACATATACACTAACGCAAAAAATTAAAGGAACAGAAAAATTTTATAAATTTTTTAGTAATTTTTGGAAGGCTGTAACTTTGTGAAAAATAATCGTATCAAGATTTTAAAAAGAAACATTTTAGAGCTTGAAATCTCTAGTTTCGGTGCATTTTTATCAAAATTTTTTACGAGGTCTGGTTATTACGCAGACATGAGAAATACCGCGAGAAAAAAAATTTCTAAATTTTTTTTTTTTCCAAAGAGCCCACGGACCGTGGAAAAATTTTGTCAACTAAACCAATGCATATGTCATTTGGAAAATTTATTCAGCTTCAATTTGGCTATTTTTTTAACCTCGTAGGACAATTTGTCGCTGAGATATCAGCCTTCAAACACAAAATGATCCTGTTGGCTTTGATCATCAATATCTCAGGTACCAATAATTGCACAGTAAATTTTAGGGCGGCGTTAAAAATTTGAATAAATTCTCTACAAGACCCGTTCATCACTTTTTAGAAAAAACAATTTTTTTTATTTTTAACATCCTTTAGAAGTAAATACAAAAAAACGACTTTTTTTGGTTTTTTAGTAAATCAACCGCTACTCTGCAAATATTGATAAAAAAAATATTGTAGCCAGGGACTTTTTTAGCTTAATGTACCCCCAATAACTCTATAAATTTTTAAATTGATCTATCAAGCTGTTTTTTGGGGATGATCAATTAAAGTTTTGCTAAACAATTAAAGGAACAAGTTTTGTTCCTTTAATTGTGTAATCATAATCAGAATAAAAAAATAATTGTTTTTTTACTTTTCTTTCATTTTTGCATCGGTAACTCAGTAAATGTGAGGGAAAGAAAACAAAAACAAAAAATTTCCAAAAAAAGTCAAAAAAAAAATTTTCGACCCCAAACAACAAGTTTCAATTTTTTTGATTTCTCCGATTTTTTTTGACATTTTTTGGAAATTTTTTGTTTTTGTTCTCTTTCCTTCACATTTACTGAGTTTTATCAATATTTGCAGAGTAGCGGTTGATTTACTAAAAAACCAAAAAAAGTCATTTTTTTGTATTTACTTCTAAAGGATGTTAAAAATAAAAAAAATTGTTTTTTCTAAAAAGTGATGAACGGGTCTTGTAGAGAATTTATTCAAATTTTTAACGCCGCCCTAAAATTTACTGTGCAATTATTGGTACCTGAGATATTGATGATCAAAGCCAACAGGATCATTTTGTGTTTGAAGGCTGATATCTCAGCGACAAATTGTCCTACGAGGTTAAAAAAATAGCCAAATTGAAGCTGAATAAATTTTCCAAATGACATATGCATTGGTTTAGTTGACAAAATTTTTCCACGGTCCGTGGGCTCTTTGGAAAAAAAAAAAATTTAGAAATTTTTTTTCTCGCGGTATTTCTCATGTCTGCGTAATAACCAGACCTCGTAAAAAATTTTGATAAAAACGCACCGAAACTAGAGATTTTAAGCTATAAAATGCTTTATTTTAAATCTTGATACGATTATTTTTCACAAAGTTACAGCCTTCTAAAAATTACTAAAAAATTTATAAAATTTTTGTGTTCCTTTAATTTTTTGCGTTAGTGTAATAAAAAAACAATCGTGTTAGCAAAAAATACATTGCGTAAAGTAATTTTTAATATTTTGTATAGTCACAAATAGTCCTATATTACATTAGAAAAATTACTTTCTTAAATTTGTATTTATTGAAAATACTTATAGTAAAATGTACTATACAAATAGTAAAAAATATAATCTTAGCAGAAAATACATTACGCATAGTAATTTTTAATATCTTATTATGTAATTATTACTAACTAGTAAATTTTACTAAACGTTTAGTAATAATTACAATACAGAATGTATTTTTTCATATCTGTTAGTAAATTTTACTATAAGATTGTAATTTTTACTATATTTTTTTCTCCGTGTATAAATAAATATTTTGAAAAAGAAAAGAAAACTAATTACGCGTATTGTGTTGAAAAAAAAAGGCATAAATTTTTTTTTTTATTTTAAAATAAATATTAAGTTATAGAGAAGTAAAGAGATCGTTATTTTTTCTAAGCATACGTTTGTGTGCGTAACATGTAAGTGGTCGCGAGCAAAATAAAAGACATTAATCGAAGTCGATATTAACCGAAGATTAATGAAGACTACTAAAGTACTACTCTACAGTTTAGAGTAAAAAATATTTCAATAGTTTCGAAGTTCTTTACGGTAATCTGAGATGCGATGTTGGAAGATGAATAATTTTATATTTCTTTTATACTAAATCTGCGGAGGCAGAACAGTCAGTCAGCCGACGAACATCTAAGGCCCCGGATTTCTGTCCGGTGACCGACTGATTTTAAATTTTATGTTTTATTTAAAAAATATAGTTAAATTAATTTTAACTCTTGTATTATTTCAATTTAAACCCTTCAAACAAAATTTAAAAACCATAAGAGTCAAACAGTGACATTACAGGAGGTCTATCGATGTTCCAATAATGTTTACGAGGGAAATATTTAATTCTTATATAATTAAATAATGAATAATATGAATTAACATTTGGTCAAAATGGAACATTATCGTTTTCGTAATGATTCTGTTATATTTAGAAGAATAAAGATTTTTTATCAGATTTAGTATCAGTGGACAAATATTTGTAATATATATTGTAAGCATTTTGACAACCTCACATTTTCATCGAAGCATCAACAAGTTAAAAAATTAATAGAAAATTAACTTACAATCAATCCTGGTCTGTAATCTTTATTGGCAGGATTAATTAAACTATCTTCGTAACAAGCATCTGAATGTACAAGTCCTAAAAATTCTAAATGGGGATGATTTTTTAAAAATTCTTTAAGATCTTTTACTTCAATTTCATCTTTTCCAGAAATATCGAGACTAGAAAGATATGGCATGCAATGCACTGCTCGAAGAAGGTCTGTTATTTTTGATCGGATGGGAGCAAACATCTCAAATGTGTATGAATCTTTTTCATCAGAAATATCAAGATTCCTAAGTAAGTCCAGTTCCGAGAGAACAGTTTTGAGATTTCCATACCCGGTTATTTTAAGATTATACATAGCTAGACTCTTCAAACGATTTTTACATTTTTTCAATGGTGTTATATCATCTACACGTGTACATGAAATATCGAGACTCTCCAATAAAGGCAAATCCTCAACAATAATTTCTAACCCGTGTTTGTTAAATTCTGTCCCGGAAACATTTAAAGTATGAAGCGCTCGTAATTTGCTCAACGCCATAAATACACAAACTCTGTTAAAAATTTAAGTAAAATTATTTTTAAACACTTGGTAACATTCATATAATAATTTTATTCTTACCTAGAACAGTCTATAAAACTTCCTTTTGCAACACTTAAAGATCTAAGATTGTCTAAGCTCCACTGACCAAGACATCCTATTAAATCATTTATCGTGACCTTAAGTCCATTTACCTCTAAATCAATAATTTTATGTTGTTTCAAAACTTTTAAACCTTTAACAGATAGACTTGAAGCGTCTTTGAGTCGCACGTGCCTGTTGATATAATGTAATTAATACAGCAGCAAGAAAATAATTATTAAAATTAGAAAAAAAAAAAAAATAGATTCAAGTAATTATTTTTCTTGTTCTCATACACACTCAAAGAAGTAATTTTCTTTAAAAATTGAATTGATAGTTCTTATTTAAAAAAAAAAAAACTATCGCTTTACTTTAGTTGATAGTTCGCAAATTTATTACAATTAAAAACTTTAATAAAGCAATTATTTGTCTATATAAAAAAAAGGAATTGAAGATATAATTAAAAATTAAAAAAAAATAATTGCACCAAGAAAAAATTTGTTTTTATAACAAAATAAAATTTCGCATTCGTATTGATAAAAATATTAATTTCTCCGAGAGCTAATTCTATAAACTGTTGCATATTAAAATTTTATTATTTAGTTGTGATTATCAATATTCAAGATGACAAACATCAATAAATAACTCAAAAGTTTATGAAAAACATGATTTCCCATTATAATTTTACCGTGGTTGATCGTGTAAAAGCGTAAATCATAAGTCTCGCGTGATCGGTTCGAATCTTAGGTAGGGTAAAATGATTTTTGCAACTCATGGTAAGAAGCACGATTCTGATTGGTTAAAAATGACACTACAAAGAATAAATATCGCGAAGAATGTCCACATTGTTCGTGAAAAATATGACAAATGTACACTTTTTACATATATATAGATTAGGGTGCTTCGTTTCCGGCGAAAGTAAACCAATGAATGCACACCAAAAATGCAAATGGGAATTCTATAGAAAATTTTATTCCCTCCGAAAAAAGCCCTATAAGTCAAATCACTAAAGTCCATAGTTTCCGAGTTATAGGAGTTTTAATAATTTAAAAAATAAAATAGAAGTTGTCATTTTTTTTTTAATATTATGTCACTCAAAAAAATAATCATTGGTGTAACAGTGCGTTTCGACTTGAAAATCGAGCGCGAACATCCAACTGGCCTCACAGCCATCTATTGTGATAATTATATCTTAATTGACACTCTTTAGTCACCCGGGGCCAGGTCAGAGACCCCCTAGATCGAATTCTATTGAGACAATAGTGTGGTAGTTTCACGCTCTCAGAATTTTCCTTTAAAAGGGCCAGCAAGCAGTTACTCGAAGACTTAGGCCCTGGCTACCACCCAGAGTGGACCAGTAGGGAAGTGGACTCATGACGCTTAGCGAGTTTCTTACTCTGCAACCAGGGCTCATGATAATTTACTTGAGCCGGCCTAACGATAAATCGAGTCATATCTAGTCATTGAGTCCAGTGATCAGTTTTATTTAATTTCTTGTATATACTTGAGTTTGGTCGTCCGATATTAATAGCCGTAGTGCTTATTTTAAAATATTTATTTGAAGAACGTTTTAATTGACCACATTTCGAGTTAAATTTCTACACGCGATCATTCAATAAAGATAAAATTAGTTTTATTTGTGCGGATAAAACTTATGAGTGTTACCGCATCATAGCTCTTCGTTTCCTACAATTTTCTTATTAGAGAATTTTATTATTTTTTTAGTTTGTCCGCTGGAACGTGTTAGGGTGCTTAAGTCACGGAAAAATAAATACTATTCGCGGGAGAATTTCAAAAAAATTTTTTCTTTTATTCTATTTCATAATTTTACGGAGTATTTACATACTTAAATATTGAGTAACTGATTAATGATTATTTTTGTCATAAATTGAGCGTTCCCTATTCAAAAATTCCAATAGAATCCACTCAAATGCGACAAAAACTGCATAGAATCCTATAAACTGTATTGGTTTCTATGTGGTTTTTGTCGCATTTGATTGGATTCTATGGGAATTTTCGGATAGGGTTGAGATATTTTTGAATTTTCCGAACTTTTTTTTTTTATTTTTACTCGGGAATTTATCGGATTTCTTCGGTAAAACAAAAGAAAGAAAAAATTTTTCCCGCTTTGTGACACAATTCCCTAACTTTTTCCTGATTTTTTCCAGCATATTTATAATTGCCTGAAATTTTTAGGTTTTCCACAAATGTGGTCACCATGATTAGATAAAAAAAATGCATGTCTAATAATATTTTTTCGACAAAATCAAATTTTTCTCTTAATATTAATCAAATTAATAAAATACTTAAATAAAGTAATGATTTGAATTGATTGAAGAAAATAATTGCTTGGCACTATTTAAATAACTAAAATACTTAAATCGAGTATTTTGCTTGAAAATATACATTTATTTGTCAGTGTAAATAAGATTTTAGAATTAATTACCTCAATATGGTTGTTTTTGAGTCGAAAAGAGTTATAGTCAGATCAGACAAGGCTTTTTTCTCGCAAAGAGAAGCTAGTAATTGTTCGGAAATTTGAGCTGGCAAAAAAATATCGGGATCTTTAAAATTAAGTCTCGTTAAAGAACAAAAATTAATGTCATTTACAGATGCTGCTGCTGAGGATGCAGTAACTAATAGACCATTATCGTCATTAGCATTATAAATTAATCGTCCTTCTAAAATGAGAATACTTGTTTTATCTGTTTTTGACACATTTTTATTTTTTTTTTACCTTCTGTGGTTGTTGTTGAAAGTTGATTAAGATTTGTACTCCCGATATTACTCGAATGAACTTCACAAAGCGCTAAAACATTATCGCAAATAAAGTCCACACAAACTTCTTGGAGACTTCTTGGTGACTCAAACATTTTTAACCTTATTCAATACCCGATCAATAGTATTGAATATTACCTTTTAAAATAAATAACTGCACCTACAATTAATTAATAAAAAATATTTTTATTAGTAACAATATCATTATAAATAAACTTAATATATTCAAAGGGTAAAAGTTATGGGCTCAAATTTTTTGAAGAGGAGAGTAAGTGATTATTTCGTGTATATATGAGTAGTTCTCACGAATTCGCGAAAATCGTGTCCATACTCAGTTTTGTATATTATTAACGTTGTATTGTAAACTTTGTATTTTTTCGCAAAAACTATACTACTGAAGCTGCTCGTGCCATACTTTACTTAGGTGTTTTAATTTCACAATCACTGCAAATCCAAGTGTTTAACTCAGTGTGTTAAAATAAAACACGTTAGTGTTTTTTGCAACTTAAGCGCTTAGAAATAACACGGTATAAACGTTTAAACCATTGCATAAATCATTAGAAGTGTTTTAAAGGTTCGCGTAACACACTTAAGTGTTTAATTCGAAAACGTTTTATCCGTTTAAAGAAAAAAACACTTCTATCTGTTTTATTATAAAGCGCTTACTATTATACATTAAACGTTTAAAAAAACATCAAGTGTTTTAAATTAAAATGGATATTCCAGAATTAAACACTTTTTCAGAAAAAAACGTTTAATCTATAAAACATTTGAGTTATAAACGCTTAAATTCTTGTTACGTTTTCGTTGCACGATGTTGATGTTCAGCTCAGCTAGTTCGTAGTATTTCTAGGTATTGGGTTCTCGACAGCAAAATCACCTCACGGTGACCCGAAATAACTGGTGTTGTATTAAGATATAACAATAACTTTATTCGCAAATGATAGTTATAGATTTTAGAAGTTGAAAGTATACACTTATGATACAAATTAATTATGTTCAGTAGTCAAACTAACAGAAGGTATGATTATGGGCTTGACAATGAAGTTAACGAGTGTTAAGAGCTGTCTTAATAAAAGTATTCAGAGTAAAAGGTGTGTGTCAAAAAGCTGGACCTCTAGCTCTCTAGTTCTGAGTCTCCTCTTGCTCACCGAGCAAGGGTTTTTATAAAGTATTCTAATCACCAAAAATAGTGGGATGAGAATTGTTAAGTGGGGTTAAATTGTTGATCAGAGTTCACACTCATTGGTCGTTGAACTCGTCATTGCTTATCAGCGCGAGGCGATTGGGCATAAGACCCATGCATCGAGCGCGAGAAGGGATTTAATCCTCGGCTGATGTAAATTTCTGAGAAAAGTTATTTATTTGAAAGTCAAAGTCCATTTTCATATCATCTGGGTTTGTTACAAATTATTACTAATAGTTTATACAGCTGTGTTTTAAAATGATTAAATTATCTTCAGTTGAGTATACTTTAAGAAAAATGTTCTCATACGTGGGATTAGGCACATCCGGTGATTAGTTTATTATTTGGTTATTGATTTGAAAAATATACGTATGTTAAAGGTATTTTTATAATATACAATTCAAATGATAGAATATACTCTTACGTTAATTACGTTATTATAATTATCTACTTGAGGTACTCTAATTGTTGGTAATTAGGGTGCTTTATTTTGGGAATAGACTATAGGTCGGTAAAATAATCTAGTGAGCTGAGAACGGGCCCTGCTTGACAGCCAGGATATAACAATTCTATAAAACACCTTGAAAAATTTAATTAATTCAGATAAATTAATGGAACTAACAAAAACTGGTGACGAATATAGCCATAAGTAAATAATTTACCTAATAATGATTAACAATTTAAAAACAACCGCAGATACAAATAAATATTTCTATTCAATTAAATTATTTTTAAATAACAAAAATAGTATATAATGATTATAATTTTTATTTGCATTTGTACTACTAAATATAAAATAATTCATTTATTTTGATTTTGTTCTTCACAAAAGAAAATTTGAAGTAAAACTCAAGATTCATTCTTTTATTTATTACAACACATTCTTAATTTGATATAGAACTTAAATGTAAATATTATTCAAAAAGTTTCATTTTCAAGAGCATATTTGAAAATATAATATGCTGCTTTCAACTCGGTTTACTTTAGATTATATTGTCACTTATATTAAAAAAAAAAAAAAAAGAAATGTTAACAAAGTAAATTATATATAAACTTTCAAGATATAAAAAGTACAAGTAGCACCATTAAACCACGATTTTCAAATTGGCATCATAGCCGAGCAGCAAAGCGTCAGTCTCCCGAATCGTTGAGTGGTAAATGTGCTGGGTTCGAATCCTCTGGCGGCGAACTCGAGACGATTATTTTTTTTCAATATTGAATTAATATTTGAAACACTTTATGTGTTTTAATCCTAAACGTTTAAAACGTTTACTTTACATTAAACACTATATTAGTGTTTAGTTAGTGTCTACAAGCATTTAAACGTTTAAAACGTTTTAAAATAAAACACTTGGATTTGTTATATAACAAATGGCAAGTAACTGAATACTACAAATATCATTCCATTGTGTCCCAAACTCAATATTTAAATAATATTATATCATTAATTTATTGTGTTCTATCAATTTGACTAGTTTTGATAATTACTTATATTAAGAATAGTGAATTTGACATTACATACACTTTTCATTAGGTACCGAGTAAGAAGTGATTGGAAAATTTAATTTTTATCTGGGTCCCAAAAAAAAAAAAAAATCATTCCCTCACTTTTTACACTGAAACGTGGATTGTACTTTTCAATCGGATCGTAGATTGCCGCGCTTATAAATTTTTGCAGTGGGCAGAATTGTCAATGAAGCCATACTATTATTGTTGCATAGCGCGAAGAGATGCGTTGTTGTCAACTAGTTTTTTATTAATTATTTAAATGTTACATTTTTATATCTCATTGCCTCACACCAACCGAATATAAGGTAATTATTTCATTTGTAATAATCATTATGCCATTTCACATGTTTTGAGGGGTAGAAATCTTGCCTCGAATCGTAATTCGATTTGAGGTTAATGTTTGACTAGTTTTTGTAGGTAATGCTTGATTGTATCATTCCCTCACTTCATTCTATTAATGAATCACCCCTTTACTTTCATTTAAACGAAAAAGGTGGGGACCACATAGTCAGCTGAGGTAAGTTACTTGTGTACTAGATATTGAATGTATAAAGTTGTCAATTATTACAAATTATATTCTTATTATTATAAGAAGTCATTTTTCGTAAATTTGTGAGAACTACTCATATACACTTCGATATAAGAGAAAGGGCCTAATTTCTGAGTTTTGAGAGTGCCAGTTGATACTAAATGGAAATAGCTGTTAAAAGAATTAAAAAGAAAGTTGATGTTTTATAGGCAAATTTAGAATGTTCTAAATAAATTCTTATAATTTCTACTTTCGTTAATACTTAAAACAAATGTTTAAAAAATCGACCTTCGTGGACCCAGGTTCTGACCCTCGTAGATTTTTCGGTTGTAGTTTCTGACCCTTAAATTGAAAACAATTTATCACTTTCTGTCTTATTTATGACAATTTAAAAATAATTAAATTTCAAAACTCATAAATTTCAATTGAAAAAAATAAGAATTTAAGGAATTAAAATTTTATAGAATTTTTTTAAATTGTTTTTCTACTAACTAATTGTTGGTAATTTGTTCAATCTCATACTTTATTGAACTATTCAATGAGAATCAATAAAATGTGATATATTTATAAATTCAGTAAAGTATATTAATTATCACTGCAATAATTGTTTAAATTCTATCAAAGTTTGAATTTTTCCAATAATCATTATATCATTAGTAATGAATCATTACTCAGAATGAGTGTGAATGTAGCAGACATCCGACAATCGAAAACTTCAACAACCGATATCTCTGCGAAAAAACGATTTAAGAAATTTCTAGAACCGGGAATGTATTCGTATTTTCATTATCTTTACACGCATTTTATTCCTTTTTTCTTACTTTTTTATTTCGGACTAAGAAAATCGATGATTTTCAAAAAAATCGGGATGTTATTGTTTTCACTCCAATTTTCTAAAATCGAGTTTTCATCAGATCTCGACGTTTTGAGGTCCCCGAAAATTATTCTGACTATTTTCAGAATGATGTCAGAGTGTGTGAGTGCACGCGTGTGTGTGTATGTTGTGCGTGTGTGTGTAAACTTTTTGTAATAGTCCGAGAGCTGATGAGCAATTTTGGGCAGGTTCTTGAGGCACTTAGCAAAATTTTGTGAGTGACTGTGAATATATTTTCGAGCTCTTTGAGCTCGAGAATGCTGTTACATACTGTGAAGATGATAGTAGAAGCGGGGAGGCTAAGGGGTGTCACGAGCAGCCAGAGCCGGCACCGTGGGACTTATCAACAGACCGAGTGAGCGACGGATGCAAGCCACCGCTACCGCGACCGTGCCACGGCAACTTAATAATTTTGTTTACTTTTTTTGTTTAGGAATAATTATTCATTAGTATTATATATTATTATTTATTATTTTATTATTACTAATATTATTAATTAATTATTTAAGAACTATTAGTTAATTATTTTCGTACGACGACTATTGATGTCATTTATTATTAATTATTTTTTTGATTAAAATTATTATCAGCGACGATTAAGAATATAAAGAATAAAAAGAAAAAGAAAAATGAATTTTGAGGGTTCACCATCGCCGCGATAGATGGCCGATAATGTCGACGTTGGTCCATTTGCGGTAACTACCGTCAAGCTGATAAAAGCAAACTATCAAAAAAATAATTTTTGTTCTAAAGAAGAACAAAAATTGAGTTTAATCAAAATTATTCATTGCTTAAATATTATGAATTAGGTCGAAATACTCAGTTAATTTTTATTCTAGGTCCAAATTTCTAGTTCCAATTTAGTATGGAAAATCATTTCTGGTAAAATATTTAAACGGATGAATGTTATTTTGTCGAAGTCCTGGGGATTTAATTTGTTTTGAAAATTATGTAAATTGATGAATTGTCTGAGTGAAAACGAATATTTTAATTTTGAAAATTAATCGGGACTTGGAATTGTCGGTGACTTTTCCGAAGTTCGACGGCGCGCGATAGGTGGCGATATTTAGCGAATAATTATCGTTTTTAGATAAATAATTTTAAATTGATAAAGCCCAAAAATTATCCACCGTTGGGCAACCTTTCTGAGGGTTTAAGACTCGACTGGAGACTTCTAGCCGAGGAATTAAAGAGGGTCCACTCTACCTGGTGGGAACTACGACACAGGTAAGTCAACATTTTCACCAACGACCAAAAGGCGACTCCCGATCTGGAAGCCTTCAGCCAAAAGGTGGTAGGTGACCACAACCAAGTAAGGGAGGGGGCGAGGTGGACTTTATGCACTCTCCCCTTGGTTAAGGCGGAATAGGGCCTGCGGGGCGGCACTAGCTACCCTTCAGGAAGCGGGGAAGTAAAGGGCCGAGAAGGGGAATCTAGCGACGTGATTTGAGAAAACCGTCGGGGAATGATTTCACCGACGACGGTAACAGAGAGTTGTAAACGCCGTGTATGAGTGGGTTTTGTTTAATCGCCGTTATTGTAAAATACATAACATTATTGTTTTGTTTAAATAGAATAAAAAGTTCTGTATTCGATTTCAATTATTCAATTTTTGAGCTGTCTTAATTCAAAACTACCCTCGTTAGAATTCTGGACTTCGGCGAGTTGAATTCGAGCCGGGGGTAACAATTAGTCAAAAAATTACCCGTTACAATGCAATTGTTTTTTTTTATGAGCTTGACGAGCTCTAACAATTTACGTTTTATGCTGAACTTTGAAAATTTAAGAATCGAAAATCATTAATGAAAAAGCGGTTTTTAAATTTTTATTCCGTATGATGTCCAATGAAATAAATGTATTGAGGCAAAAATCAATGTCAGTGATCAAAATCAAGATTTAAATGAGTTTAGACTAAGGTCAGAGCAATAAAATATGGAATAATCCGAGAAAAATGTTAAAAACTGTGTTTTTTCAATTTTTTGCCGACAATATGATTCAAACTAAAGAACAAGTTAGATGATATTATTTGATGATCGAAAGAGACCATAAAGAGGAAGAGTTGGTATAATTTCGGACATATTTTAGTACTTGATATTTTAATTGACCTGGAAAAAATAACATAAAATGTTATTTTTTTAACTTTTGAATGCCGATATCTTTTGAACTAATTAACCGATTTGGACTTTTGAGGCAGCAATCGGCGCGTTTTATAAAGTTATAGAGCTAATTAGATTTTGAAGTAGATCGTCCGTTATTCTTGTAAAATAAAAAAAAACTAAAAAAAAAATTTTTTTTTTCCATAATTCGCAAATATTTTCGAGTTTACAGGACCAAATGATCTGAAATTTTCAGGAGAGTTGATGGCCAACAAGGTTTTTCGATTGCCACCTTAACCATCCAAATCGGTTCATTAGTTAAAAAGTTATAGATTATTGTGTGTGTGTGTGTGTGTGTGCACACACACGAACATTGAGACATCATTCTGAAAATAGTCAGAATAGCTTCCTAGGACCTCAAAACGTCGACATCTGATGAAAACTCGATTTTCTAAAATCGAGGTGAAACCAATAACTTCTCAAATTTTTTAAAATTAATAATTTTCTTCACGGGAAGTCAAAAAAAAATTTTTTTATTTTTTTTGAAATATCTCAAAAACAACTTGATAAATGAATTCCACAATCTGATCAGCAGTAGATCTCAATAAAACGTGTCGATTGCTACCACAACCGTCTTAATTAGTCGATTCGGTTGAGAGATATCGTTGGAGAAAAAATGGTAAAAAACGTTTTTTTTTTTTTTTTTTTTTCAAAAAATAATGTCAGGCAAAAGTATTTTTGAATTCGAAGAGCTCGAAATTGTATTCAAAACAATTTTTCCGAACTCAAGCTCGAGAACAGCAGGAAGTTTTTGGGCTGGCCAGCAGGATCAACCGATAAACAGATTTTTTTTTTTATTCTCGTCATTCTTTTAATAGTTTCAGCTCAATATATATTCATGAAATTTTATTTAAACAAAAAAAAAATTCATCTGTACACCGAGAAAAAATTCCCCTTTAAGAAAATATTTATTTGATAGACAACTAAATTATTTTGTGGTGCCAAAAAATCCAAATATTATTATATTAACTCTACTAAATATCACTTAGACACAAAAAAATATATTCATTTAGAATAAATATATATATTTGTTCGAGGTTAATAAATATATATTTAAACCTAATGATTATTGATTTAAAAAGTTATGGTGCTAGGCAGCAGCAGTGGGAGTAGTTCGGTGCTTCCCACTAGATCGCGCCCACCACTTGTAGTGCGCCTGGTAAGAAACTTATTTCAGAATTATTATATTCCAAACTTGAAGCATTCATGAGATGGGTTCTCTCCTGTTAATTAGCAGAGTAATGAAAACCCTTTTTGATAGTAATATATGGGTATCCTGTATTACACTATGACATTAATGTTTAATATTAATGTTTTCCTGAACAATTTTTGTCACAATACATAAAAAAAGTACATGTCAAGGAAATAAATTATTTTTCTAAACATGCATTTATTTAATTGTTAAATAAATATTCTGTCATTTTTAAATAATATTTCATTATTAATAACTCATTCTCTAAGGCTCAGTAATATATTGCATTATGCCTATTTTATAAGTTCTATAGGTAATCAATTTGATTTTATGCTTGCTACTTAACGCGTAATTATCTTCACTAAATATTTTGTAGTCTCTAATAATTTGTTTTGTTGGTGGATTATAAAATATTTAGTTAAAAGAACCAAATATATGATTGGCAATGGGCAATCAAATTACTTGTTGTCAGAACTAAAATTTAGTTGTCAGAAGAAAATTTTTTTCTCATTGTAGTTCATTTAAGGGGAGGGGGGTATGGGCTAAAAATCGAGTTTTTTTTTCTTTTGTTTTCTTATAGCTTCACATTTTAAGAATATTGTCTCCAAATTTGAAGTCGATCAGAGCAAAACTCTTGAAGTTATTAATTAATTGGTCTTCTTAGAAATTAGAGACTGAAGAAATCGAAGCTGCTGCAGGAACTCTACTTTATGGAGCTGGAATCGATGATTCAGTATAAGTTAAAAAAAAAAAATTTATTGTCTTTTTTTTACTTACTGAGCATCTAAAACTTTAAACGCATTTTTCTCGAAACTACTTTTTCAAAGTCCGTGAGCACTGCTATTTAAAAACTACATTACCGATTCATTTCAAACTTGGTACACACTTTCTACGTATAAAAAACCTCCCCCCAACGTTGAGTTTAAGAATTTTTTGTTACATCAAGGGGGTTTTCCAGCCCACAAAATGACGCAAATTTTCAGAAAAAAATGGTAGTTTTTATTTAAAATGACCACAAAAATTGAAAAATAAAAAAAAATAATCAGGGAACGTTGGGAGGAGGTTTTAATAATGCTTTGATTAAATTTCAATGGTTTTTTTTTTCAGATAATTTCCAGCTGAGATACACTGCTCACCGCAAATCATCTTTTTTTAAAGACGTTCTGGGAAAAGCTCCATCACCGGCTTGTTTGCGGATACTATTACCTAAAAAAATTACCTAATGTAGTTGAATATATACTTAATATTGAACATTATTATGTTCAAAAGGTTTTAATGATGTTGCTCAATCCATACGCCTAAAAAAAATTCATGAAAAAAGCGTTTTTGTTTCACAATTTAGCCCCCCCCCCCCTAAAAAGAATGTAATTGAGATAATTCGATATATTTTCATTGATTTCTGAAAATGTTCATCAAAGTTTTATTTTAAAAATTATAACTCCAAAAAACAAGTAAGATAAAAAAAAATAAAGATTATGAAAATACGAATACATTTCCGGTTTTAAAAATTTCTTAGATCATTTTTTGGCAAAGACATCGATCGTTGAAGTTTTCGACTGTCGTATGTCTGCTAAATTCACACTCATTACTCAGAATAACTTTTCTTGAATCAAAAATGTAAAATAGGTCCATTATAGTAAATGTTTAAAGAAACTTTAAATCTTTATAGCAGAAAATAATAAAAAGAAACAATCAATACAATAAATTTTCATTTTTTGGTGTTGTATTGATGTATTGATACACAAATAATCATATTTACAATAGGTTAGAATCTTAGGGTCAACAACTACAACACGTGTAAAAAAATGGACCCAGTTATTGATCTTAATATTTTAATAACAAAATTGAAAAAAAAATCTATTTTAGCATTTAACTATAGGTTAATTAATTATTGACCTGTCCATATGTGTATTATCACATTTTCATATTTATATAACAAAAAAATCTTCGATTCAATCTACGTACACTCTTACAAGTACTTAGACTACAAGTGAAAAATTATTCTCGGTGTCTTCAATCTTTAAGACTTTTTTCATTCAGTTTTTATGTTTGATAGTTTTGTAATTGCTATTAATTGAGCGTAGAATATATTTCGTCATGATCTCGTATAATTTACTTCATTATTTGAGTGAAAGATTTTTTGGAAATTTCGACTGAAGCTTCAAAGGTCAGAAACTAGGCCACGGTCTATAACTGGGTCCTTTACATTAGGGGTAATTTTCCAGAAAGCACTTTTGTTTATTTAAAAAAGAAGAGCTTGATATTACTATAACAAAAAAATTACAGCTAAAAATATAAGTCACTCACCCTTCAAAATACGTTTCCTTGGTACTTGATAATGATTGAACGACAATCTGTGTATTGCATTTTTTCTATAATTGAATATGAAAAACGATGTCCGTAAAAAAATGTCAGCTCATATTTTTATTCTAAAAGAAATGAAAAACTCCATTTAACTTGTCATCTACACAGCCAATAACTGTTATGCTTAAGTAATCACGTTTCAACAAATTATCTGTAGGTTTGAAGCACAAAGTTTCAAAACTTAATTATTATTCGATACTCATCTAGCATGAAATTTTAAAAAATGTCATTATGATTTCACTCAAATATAACAGATTTTATTTGAGTTAGAAACTAACGAGTCAAGTTTTTCAACTATAGTATGATTATTATTGATACGTTCGTATAGACATTTTCATTGTACTAGGTCACCAACAACTAATCCAAGAAAGTTGACGCGACTTCTTGTTATTGCTGTAAGATTTAGTGGAGAAAGGTCGGTTGACTTTTAAATGACTTGAAACATGAACACAAAAATGAATGTACTCGTTTTGTTGATCACTTACACTCTTCAACCTGCTATTAATTTTCGGTCCAATTTTGACCGCAGACTTTAGTGCAGTTGTCTTTCCGTTGATGACAATTTGCAGGCAAAGTGGTGTTATGTTCTCAAGCCTCGGGTGCCTCCATCTGTTAATTAATTAGTGAACCTGAAATACATAAATAGGCACGCACTTAGATTAGATAGGGTTCCGTTTTTGTCAATCTAGGCCCAGGGGGCAACATCACAGTTCATTCGATGATGCGCAAAAATTTAACGTTAAAAATAATTTCTTAACTTATCTATTAATATGGATACAAATAATAATAAATATTTCACATGGAATGTTGCACAGTTAAAAGAAGATAACTCAACTATTTATTGACTTGTGTAATAACTTTCATTTTTTTCAACAATAACATCCTTCGCGAAATGGTTAGGACATAACCTCGACGATTTCAAAGACCGAAAATTTACATTTATAGTCTGTTCCCAAAGGGCCCGACATTTTCCATCATTGGAAAAGTAAAAGTCTCTTTTTCTTTACAAAAAGGAGCACATCACTTACCCATATTCTGTATAATTTATTAATTTCTTTGATATCGAATATATATGATGATGATGCGACACTAGTAGCTACTCCAAAAAACATACACTAACGCAAAAAATTAAAGGAACAGAAAAATTTTATAAATTTTTTAGTAATTTTTGGAAGGCTGTAACTTTATGAAAAATAATCGTATCGAGATTTTAAAAAAAGCATTTTATAGCTTGAAATCTCTAGTTTTGGAAAAATTTTATCAACTTAACCAATGCATAGTTCATTTGGCAAATTTATTCAGCTTCAATTAAGCTATTTTTTTAACCTCGTAGGACAATTTGTCGCTAGGATATCAGCCTTCAAACACAAAATGATCCTTTTGGCTTTGATCATCAATATCTCAGGTACCAATAATTGCACAGTAAATTTGAGGGTGGCGTTAAAAACTTGAATAAATTTTCTACAAGACCCATTCATCATTTTTGGAAAAAACAATTTTTAGAAGTAAGTACAAAAAAATGACTTTTTTTGGTCTTGTAGTAAATCAATCGCTACTCTGCCAATATTGATAAAAAAAATAATGTTGCCATGGACTTTTTTAGCTTAAAGTATCCCTAATAACCCTATAAATTTTTAAATTGATCTATCGAGCCGTTGTTTAGGGGTGATCGATTAAAGTTTTGCTAAACAATTAAAGGAACAAGTTTTGTTCCTTTAATTGTGTAATCATAATCAGAATGAAAAAATAATTTTTTTTTTACTTTTCTTTCAGTTTTGCATTGGGAACTCAGTAAATGTGAGGGAAAGAGAAAAAAAAACGAAAAATTTCCAAAAAATGTCAAAGAAAATCACAGAAATCAAAAAAATTGAAACTTGTTTTTTGTGGTCGAAAATTTTTTTTTTGACATTTTTTGGAAATTTTTCGTTTTTTTTCTCTTTCACTCACATTTACTGAGTTCCCAATGCAAAACTGAAAGAAAAGTAAAAAAAAAATTATTTTTTCATTCTGATTATGATTACACAATTAAAGGAACAAAACTTGTTCCTTTAATTGTTTAGCAAAACTTTAATCGATCACCCCTAAACAACGGCTCGATAGATCAATTTAAAAATTTATAGGGTTATTAGGGATACTTTAAGCTAAAAAAGTCCATGGCAACATTATTTTTTTTATCAATATTGGCAGAGTAGCGATTGATTTACTACAAGACCAAAAAAAGTCATTTTTTTGTACTTACTTCTAAAAATTGTTTTTTCCAAAAATGATGAATGGGTCTTGTAGAGAATTTATTCAAGTTTTTAACGCCACCCTCAAATTTACTGTGCAATTATTGGTACCTGAGATATTGATGATCAAAGCCAAAAGGATCATTTTGTGTTTGAAGGCTGATATCCTAGCGACAAATTGTCCTACGAGGTTAAAAAAATAGCTTAATTGAAGCTGAATAAATTTGCCAAATGAACTATGCATTGGTTAAGTTGATAAAATTTTTCCAAAACTAGAGATTTCAAGCTATAAAATGCTTTTTTTAAAATCTCGATACGATTATTTTTCATAAAGTTACAGCCTTCCAAAAATTACTAAAAAATTTATAAAATTTTTCTGTTCCTTTAATTTTTTGCGTTAGTGTATTTAACTGACAAATATACTGTATATGTATTATGGTCTGACATTTATATTATTTATTGAAAACATCATATAATTGATTGTAAAATTAAAAATTTCTTGGGTTTTTTTTTCTTAAATCACCCTAGAACAAATTTTTTATGTCTTTTTAAATTTGACATTTCAAAATTTGCGCTCGACCAAATTCGCTACTATGCTGCTCTCAAGCAAAGGAGTTTGGCAAAACGGAACCCCATTATAATTAAGGACAATTATATTACAAAATATTTCAATTTCAAACTAATTCTATGCGGAATCTTTCTATACAGGATATCTCTATGTAAGACACTGTATGCAAGACATTTCTATGTAGGACAAATATATGTAAAACTATGACTTTAAAAGTAAATATACATAAATGCAGTATCGAAAAGAGGTTAACAAGACTTAGATCAGATAAGATTTTGAAGTCAAAATACTTTGTATCCAATTTGACAGGAATAGCAACTCTTACGATTTCAACTTACCCGATGATAAAGTAGATTTCGAATGGTAAATTTATTACAGGTAACGACAGTGGAAAAAATTAAATTAAAATTATTCAATTTACAAGGGCAAAATTCGCTTATTAAAAAAAGTTAATAATAACTTATGCTTAATATTAAATTTTAAACAAAATTGTGCACTGCAGTAAATTATTACTTTTATTAAGTATTTTTTTTGTCCTACATTTAATAGCTAATTAAAAAATAAATCATTTATTTTTATATTTATTAAATTTTTTTTACGATGCTTAATTATCCTGATTAAAAAAAATGATTTGGAATAATTCAAAATAATTTGAATCGACTGATATATAGATATACATTTAACGGAGCAAATAATTTTTCTTAATCAGGATAATTAATAAATGAGATGTATTCTGTTAGATTTTATATTTTTAACATGTAAAATTATATTTGACGACTGAACATGTTTCAATTATTGTATATAAATGTAAACAATATTTATTTAGTTCAGTAAAAAAATAATTAATTGAGTTATATAACTCAAAAATTAAATCATTCATGATTATTTAAACAATGTTAAGATTTTAAAAAGATTCAGTTTCCGAAACTTACAGAAATTGAATTTCTTAATTGCGTCTTCCCTGATTAAAAGTTCTAATTGAATTCAATTAAAAAATTCTACTCGGATTTAATCGGGAATTTCTAATAGACAATCGAATTTAATTGAAAAATTCCATTTGAAAAATGATCAATCAAAACTTTTTGTCCGATTAAAATATTTCAATCAACAAATAATCGAAAAAAATAGAGTTGAAATATTTTAGTTTACGACAAAATTCGCTAATTAAAAAAAAAATTAATAATAACGTATACTTAGTATTTTATTTCTTGCAAATTTATTCAAAAATAATAGTAGTAATTAAATAATAACAAACAAATTGTACATTGTGATAAATAATTATTTTTATTAACTTCTCGCTAAGGAAATCGATGATTTTCAAAATTTTCGGGAAGTTATTGTTTTCACCCCGATTTGCGAAAATCGAAATTCCAACAGATAACTGAACTACGTTTTGAGGTTCTAGGAAGCTATTCTGACTAATTTCAAGATGATGTCCGAGTGAATGTATGTAAATATTCTGTAACTTTTGAACGGATGAACCGATTTTGATCGTCGAGGTGTCATTCGACGCGGCTTGTTATTTACTATAAGCACTAAAAATTTGAGCTTGATCGATAGGGTACGTTCGGAGATATTCCAAAAATAAAATTTGTTCAAAAATGTTTTTTTGAATTACTTTTAATTCGCTCGATGGATTGATTCCAAAATCTACTCAGCTCTAAAACTTTGTAAGCCGCGTCGAATGCCACCTCAACCATCAAAATCGGTTCATTTGTTCGAAGAGAAACCGTGAACGAAAGAATTAAAAAAAAAATTTTTTTTTAATATTTTAGAAATTCCTCAAAAACGACTCGATAAATCAGTTTCAAAATTTGATTAGTTTTAGAAATCAATAAAACGCGTTGATTGCCACCTTAAACGTCTCAATCGGTTTATTCGTTAGAGAGATATCGTTGTAGAAAAAGGTTGCGTAACAGTTCAACCAAAGACAAAATAACCGCGACAAGATAACCGCGACAAAATAACCAACGACAAAATAACCGAATGACAAAATAACCGAGTGACAAAATAATCATTCAACACGATAACACCACATATTAATTATTTTCATAACCTACATATGTATTACATTCAAATAAATTCTTCAACATTACGTCTAATATTCAAAATATTTTATTTTTAAATTTAACATAAAAAACAAAATATTATTACATATCGCAATTTTATTGAATTAATTATCATTTACAAATAATGCTATAATAACAAAATAACGTTAGATAGAAAACTATATTCAAAATTTTCATACCAATTTTCATGTGATTGTGAGAGTGACACATAAATACATCCAAATTCATCTAGAATTTATCCAAAACATCAAAGTTTATAAAAAATCCGCAGTTATTTTGTATGTGTTTATCGAAATATACGCCAGCACATAAGCTTTTTATCGTGTTGTGCCCTTATATCATGGTTTTTGTGTGTGTTTATTCAAGATTAGACGAACACATAAGCTTGTTATCGTATGTGCTAATAAAGTACGGAAATTTCATACTGAACATTTGAATTTTTTGCAAATATTCCATTAAACAGTTATTTTATCATTTGATTATTTCGTCGTCGGTTATTTTGTCACTCGGTTATTTTGTCATTCGGTTATTTTGTCGTCGGTTATTTTGTCGCGGTTAATTTGTCTGCGGTTATTTAAGCGTGACACCGTAGAAAAAATGGTAAAAAACGTTATTTCTCGGAAACAAAGACATACAAAAGTACTTTTGAGCTCGAAAATGTATCCACAACAATTTTCGAGCTCAAAGAGCTTGAAATTGGCGGGAAGTTTTGGCGCTGGCCCGCAGGGTCAACCGACAGACTGAATTTTTATAATGCTTCATAAGCTACTAATTAATATATATTCTGTTAAACTTAATATTTTTATCATGTGAAATTATACTTAACGACTTTTTTTTTTTTTTAACTTCCCGCTTAGAAAATCGATGATTTTAAAAAATTTCGGGAAGTTATTGTTTTCACCCCGATTTTCGAAAATCGAGTTTTCATCAGATGTCGACGTTTTGAGGACCAAGGAAGCTATTCTGACTATTTTCAGAATGATGTCCGAGTGTCTGTATGTATGTGTGTGTGTGTGTGTGTGTGTGTGTGTATGTATGTGTGTATGTATGTGTGTGAATGGTCTATAACTTTTTAACTAAAGAATCGATTTGGATGTTTAAGGCGGCGATTGGAAGAGCTTGTTGGCCGTCAACTTTCCTGAAAATTTCAGATCGTTTGATCAAGTAGACTCGAAAATATTGGCGAATTACGAAAAAAAAAAATTTTTTTTTTAGTTTTTTATTGATTTCTCAGAAACGAATTGAACGATCGAATTCAAAATCTAATCAGCTCTAGAACTCGATAAAACGCGTCGAATGCCCCCTTAACCATCTCAATCGGTTAATTTGTTCGGGAGATATCGTTGGAGAAAGAAATGGTAACAAACGGTTTTTTTAAATATCTTCAAGACGGCTGAATCGATCGCTTTCAAATTTTAGTCAGCTCTAGAATTCAATAAAACGCGCCTATTGCCACCTTAAACGTCGAAATTGGTTAATTAGTTCAAAAGATGTCAGCGTTGAAAAGTTAAAAAAATAACATTCTACGTTATTTTTTCCAGATAAATCAAGATGTACTGTACTAAAGTGTGTCTAAAATCTTACAAACTTTTTCTTTTTATGGTCTTTTTTGATCATTATATAATGCCATCAAACTTGTTCTTTCGTTTCAACCATATTATCAACGAAAAAATTGAAAAAACAAAGTTTTTAATGAATTTCTCGGATATTTGATATATTATTGCTCTGACCTAAGCCAAAACTCATTCAAATTATGATTTTGATCACTGACATTGATTTCTGCATCAACATATTTTAATTATTGATTATTTGATTATTTATTTTATTTAACATAATCGGGAATTAAAATTTAAAAACCGCTTGTTCATTAATGATTTTCGATTCTTAAACTTTTAAACTTAAACATAAAGCATAACTTGTTAGAGTTTGAAAAACTCATAAAAAAACAATCGCATGCAATTAGATTTTCGAGCTCGAAGAGCTTGAAAATATAGTCACATTAATATTTTCGATTTTCTTGAGCTCGAAAACAGCGGGAAGTTTTGGGGCTGGCCCGCAGGGTCAACCGACAGACCGATTTTTTTATTTATATTTATTTAAAGTCGCATCAATTACAATGGTTATTAGCGACACTAAATTTAAATTATAATATGAGTGCCAATAGTCAATCGAGACTAAATTTCAAATTTATAATCTTTAAGTAGTCTTAATATTTTTGGTACGTTGTCTGGATCATTGAGGCACTTCTGGATGTCCGTTGGAATTCCTCTGGCAGTTAGGTGATCTTTATTGCATTTGGAGAACAAGTGGGCTACTGTGAGTTTGTTGTTACAGTTTGGACATACAGGAACTGGTGTTTTGGTGAACAGATAACTGTACTTAACGACTTAATTTAACATTTTTTATAATAAAATATATTTTTATATATAAATGTCAATAGTCTCTTTTTTATTATTTACTCCTGTCCAGTTGCAAAGAGAATCTCTTAGTTGATCGTTATGTATTCAAGACGCGATCATCAATCAGCGCAACCTATCAATGGGTTGGATTGACTACCGCAAGGCATTTGACTCAATACCTCACAAGTTTATTCTCTTTTTGCTCAAATGCCTCGAGGCCAATTGTGATACAGTGGGATGCATTCAGCGTACGATGCAGCTTTGGCGAACACGATTCACATATCATGTGAAAACGATAAACGTATGACCGAAGTTGTACAGTACAAACGAGGAGTCTTTCAGAGCGATTCCCTGAGCCCTTTGCTGTTTTGCATCTCACTGTTGCCGATATCTGCTGCCCTTCGCCGAACTCGTGGATACTCAGTGAGTTCACCAACTGATCGAAAGTATTCGATCACCCACTTGCTCTACGTGGATTCTCGAAGAGCTCGAAAATATATTGACATTAATTTTTTCGAGCTCAACGAGCTCGATAACAGCGGAAAGTTCTGGGGCTTGCCCGCAGGGTCAACTGATAGACCGATTTTTTTTGGTCAATTATCCTTACCCAGGAAAAAATTTTCAGCCATGACCATGCTTGTTCATGTATGGTCATGCCTGATATCACATATGGTCATGCCTGCTCATGCATGATCATGTCTGAAGCGTTACATACATTCAGGCATGTTCATGTCTGATGTCAGATATGATCATGCCTCATCGTCTGCAGCATTCAATACTTCAGACCGGATCATGCATGGCCATTTCTGACTAAGCATGAGCAGGCATGATCATATCTGAAGCGTTAAATACGTTCAAGCCTGATTATGTCTGTTCATGTCTGACTAAGCATAAACAGGTCATATGTGAAGCGTTAAATACGTTCAGGCCTGATCATGTCTGATCCAGCCTAATACATGGGATTAAATTTAAAAAACATAATTACACATAACTAACCAACTTAGTTATAATTATATATAGCTAATGAATTTATAATTATATATAACTTACATATAATTCTTGTAACGTAAAGTTTTTTCATTACTCGATAAACTCAGCAAAATTACACCTAAATTTTTACTCAATTAAATTAGGGGAGAGTGGGGTCAATTGAACCAAGGGGCAATTAAACCGGTAAGCTTAAAAAATCGAAAAAAATATAAAAATGAATCGCCCTCTTGGAATTATATTTTAATACACTAAACCTTAGTCTGATCAAAATTTCGAACCAACATGATGATTTAATTTTAAAAAATTCAAGTTTTTGTGTTTTTAGGTATCTAAACCTTGATTTCAGCTCTTGATAAATTGTTTAATAATTTTTTAATTTTCAAATGAAATCTTAAAATTTTTTTTGTAATACCTTCTTACATATATTAGTCATAAATTTCTAGCTTTACTTCTAGTAAAATAGTCCTTGAATATTTTTTTTTAAACTAATTATTTCAATAAAATCATATGGGGTCAATTGAACCAGTACTCTCGGGGACGGTTGAACCACACTAATCACACTGTGAGCATCAGACATGCGCGCGCATCTGGACAGAATGTGAAAACAAGCTAAACTAACCAAGAAAAAAAATAATTATATTGACAGAAGTTTTAAAAGTGATCGTTATAACATATAATGTTATATAAAATAATAAATATTATTAGAAGTGTTGTAATTTTAGTTTCAAGCTGTAATGAATAGTAAAATATTCATTAAAGTCATTCATTTGTGGTTCTAATACTCTTGGTTCAATTGTCCCCAACTAGTGGTTCAATTGCCCCCGCAAAGGGGACGATTGAACCATTTGATGCAGTTGTACAATGTCGTATTTATTGAAAATTTTCATCATTCGCTAAGTTATGTGCTTGTGAAAAATGATAGTCTGTATAATAAGTTATAATTTTGTAAAAAAAAAAGTTATCATTTTGCTTTTATTCATATAAAAAAAAAATTTCAAAGTATTTTTGGTTCAATTGACCCCACTCTCCCCTACTCCATTACTCGAACTCAAATTACACAAATCGGGCTACGTTACACTTCGCCCACCGGTCACTCCTCCTATTTCCTCCAGATCCTGACGGGCGCCAGCCGATTTTTATTTCCCCAGTACCGGCAACCAATCTAAACGTACACGAAAATTAAAACCTAGTATTTAAATCCTTCGGAGATGAGAGAAATGAACGGCGGTAGCGGCATGTCCTGGTGCGCTTAGTATGCTAGGTTGTGGAGAGAGGGTCGCAATTCTTGTGACGTTAAAGAAGCCGATTAATTAATTTAAATTAAAACTAAATAATGAAAATAAAATACTGTGAAGATACTGCGAAAGTGACGCGGAGAGCCCAGAAGGCCCGTGGTCGAGTACTCTCGATCCATCAACCAAATAAATACCTGAGTAAGACATCGGGAACCTCTCGTGGACGATGAATCACAAAACTTAACACACTTCCATATAAAATAATAAAATAAATAATGCGGTAAATCAAGACGATAAACGGTTCCAAGAACCCAATACTCAAAGCCATAAACTCCAAAACGACATCAGTTAAGGGTGTAGTCGAGGCCTACCTTCGGGGCTCTCCGACTCACCACCACTCGCTCTAGACCTCCAAACTCGACTGCCGGGTCTACTCGTACGCGAGTGACTCCGAATCTCAATTCTCTTACACCATGGTCTTCCCTCAACTACTCTTCTCCAGTCTCCCACTCTATTCACTCGCACGCTCTACTACTTTCAGTCACTCTCACATCCTCGCTTCTCCATCCATTCTTTCCCCATCATATACAAGCCGTGGACTCACGGGCCTTCCCGTAATGTCGCTCCCCGTGATCCGAAGTTAGCAAACCTTGGCTTCTTCGAGCATCGCAAACGAGGCCTGCTATCTCCAAATAAACGTAAACATACCCCTGCTAACTCCGGGTACCAACGTAAAGGGGCGGCGACATCTCAGTTGCTCCTCCGCGATCACCACGTCAACCCCGAGGGCTAGGCCTAGTCGTCATCACTGGTCGGGAGGCACGTTATCTTGGCCACTATTCGCGACACAGCTAGACATCCCCCGTTAAATCCACGCTCAACCACACAGACACTCCAAAACATACTGCATACCGTACACGTACTCATACTCTCAACACACTTAACTCACCACACACATATATTTCATACTCTCAACTCGCTATCTTCTACACTCAACTCGACACACGTACTAACTCCATCTCTCTCTAACACACAGACTCACACTTACTCCACCTTCAACTCCATCTCCTCGGCAATGTAACGTCACATTCTATATCTTGTTCAGTCACGAGCTTAATCATTTGAAAAGCTTTGTGTACTTTCGCTGTGTCCGGGAGCTGCCGAAATTAGTTATTATTAATTTGTGTTATTTTTAGTTATTAAATTAAACCACTTCTACACCAGAATTCTTTTTGTGCATTCGCTCACTTTACATATCTATATATCAATAATCAACAAGTTAGATATAAAATTTCGTTGATTGAGAATCTATCACGCATGATATTTTTATTATTTGAAGTTCATACGACGAAACTTACCTTTCAAGTCAATCTCTTAGGTCAACGGGTAGCAGATCAAACTTTCAAATGCGAAGTCTGCGGTTCGTATCCTGCATACGTCCGAATTTTTATTTTTATTGATTTTTTTAGAAATAATTACATAAGGCCATTTTTTATATACAATTTTTTTACTTAGGTGGGCATGAATAGACCTGATCAGGTCTGATCATGCCCGGTCATTTTTCATGTCTGATCAGACTTGAAAATTCATGAAAGCAAATAAAAGTAAACTTCACAAAATATACACGGTAATAAAATTAGCAACACAAAAAATCATAGAAAACTAAAATTCATTGATTCGAAACGAAATGGCTTTTGTACAAGGCATGGATTTTTTATCACCAATTTTAAATATAAATTTTTCACATCCTGTGGTTTTTCGTCACAAAAATTCTTGCTCCCTTATAGACATCAAATACTGAAAATTAATATGAAAAATTAGAAATATTATCGTCATAACTTTTTTTTTTTTCATCAATTAGACTGAGAGAAAAAAAATTATTATATTCAAGTACTTATTTTTCTTATTTCTATAAATAATCAAAATAAGTGACTTTTTTTATAAAATTAAATTGATAGTTCTTATTTTAAAAAAAATTTTGCATCACTTTAGCAATAAATTTCTAGAAGCATTAATTACGTAAGGCAGAAAAATATTTTTTCAATTTAGTTGATACGTTCTTAAATTTATTACCAATTATTTGGTTACATAAAAAAAAGGAATTGAAGAAAGAGATAATTAAGAATTAGAAAAAAATTCTTGCACTAAGAAAAAAATTTGTTTTTTGAACAAAATGAAATTTCTCATTGGTATTGATAAAAATATACAACATCCCTGTTTAGAAAATCTGATAGATTCCAGTAGATTCTTATAAATTCCCATAGACATTTCATAAGAATGAATGAGTTCTATGAAAAGTGTTATAATTAAATATAGGGCTTTATAGATACAGCTTTAAGAATTTATCGGATTTTTTAAGCAGGGATATCAATCTTTCGAGTACTTCTATGAACCGTTTTAGCCCTTAGCTAATAAGCTAAACTAACTTGAGTTAACCGGTTAAACTTTTGGCTAACTAGCTAAGCAAATCAAATTAACCAGTTCAATCAGCCAAGCTGATGAGCTAGCCAGCTAATTAACCTGGTTAACTTTTTTATCTGATTAAGTCGGTTTAGATGTACAACCCTAGTATTAAGTAAGTAAATAAAATACTTGAATAAAGTAATCATTTTACTCATTGATTGAAGAAAATAATTACTTGGTACTATTCAAGTAACTAAAATACTTTAACCAAGAATTTTTTCTTGAAAATATAAATTTTTGCCTCTCAGTATAGATAGGTCATTATATCTTACATGAATGTTTGATCATGCTGCTCATGAATCATCGTCGATCGCCGAGATTGAATTATACCTCTTTGTTGGTTGTATAGTTCTCGCATAAGGCTATCCTTCTCTTGCTCAAGTAATGCAATTTTATAATTTTGTTTGTTTACTTCCTATTATAAAATTATATAAAAAAGAAATTCTTTTAAATCACTGTATTTAAATAGTTTATTATTACCTCAGTCAATGTGTAATTTTGATGTTTTAATTGAGTGAGAATGTCCTGGTTTAGTTGTGTTGAAGATCTATTTAAAAAAGCTAAATTCATATGGAGAGGAAGACCACCTCTTTCCCAACTATTTATAAGAGCTGCTAGGTGACGATTTACTTCAAGAATGCGTGCACGTTGAAGTTCTAATCGTTCTTGTTGAGATTCAGTCCATTGTTCCTACACCGAGAAAATATTTTTTTTCTTGTTTAATTAACTTAACCCTTCAGCACTCTCGTGAAACCGACCACTATCATTGCTCTCGTGATGAGAAAAATTTTCACATATACTGTGCAAGCGTGCGTGTGTATGAATTCACTTCATTTTAAATATTTACACGTTGATAGAAATAAATTGAAAATTAATGTTAACATGACAGCTGTTTGTATACACCTTGTCCATAAATGAATTATTCACGAAAATATCTAAATCGAGCCAACTACGCTTGATTCCTAAATTGTTACATCTTATTTTACTACAGCGATGAGCAAAAATCTTACAGAGCAACAATAAAAATTCTTTAAAAAAATATTGTACCAGAATAATTAAATGATACTGTTGTAATCTAATAGGGCATTGAATTTTTAATAGAAAAAATATCAAGTATTACATTTGAAATTTTAAAGAAAATTTAGATAACCTATGAACGTGAGAAAAAATCTCATAGAGCGCTGAAGAGTAATATATGCTCTTAATATTTACCACATAAGAAGCCATTTCACCGAGATGCTTTATTTTATCTTGAGTTGTGGAAATTTGTTTTAAGTACCAATCTCTGGCTTTTTCGATCGCCCCAAACCCTTGGAGTAAAATATCTTTTTCTTCTTCAATTTGTTTTATTCTTTTCATCTATAATTAAAATTATCATCAATAGGAAGTTTACGGCTAAACTTATATTCAATATCATATAGTTATTTACAAATGAAAATATATTATATCATTAAATTATTTAATGAGACTTTCCGTCGTGGTTTTTACAAAACTGTTTAAATACCGTAATAATAAAGTATAAATAAAGTAGAAAGTAAGTACGGGAGAGGTGCTACAGTTGTAACACTCAATGAAAAACTATTAAAAAAACTAAGAATTATTATTATTCTTTTTTTAATTTTTTCAAAATAGTAAATCATTCATTAGATCAAAGTTTCAGTTATTAATCTTGTTCCGATATTTAAATATTGAGAATTGTTGAATACGCGTGAAAACTTTTTTTTGTACGCTTCTCAATTTTATTAATAACAAATTTGTTTTCTAATGTTATGATGTGAGACTTGTATTTATACTTCAAGGAACATATCAAGAGTATTGTATAATCGAATTTTATATCAATTTACTGATTTTTGTTATTGTAATTAGATTTTTATTAATAATTCTGCGTGAGGGTCAGTTGTAACACTTGAACGAGTAGCAATTGTAACACTCAGAGTCGTGTATGGAATCTGCGCAAACTGGATGCGCCACAAATCTACTCTGGGATAGTGTAGTTTTAATATTTATAAATGATTAATAATTTATATTAAAGATACAAATATATGAGCTACTTTAAGTTTGAATACTTGACTTTAAGAGTTAATTAAGTATAATAGTATGTATTAAGACTGCATAATAAAAGCAATTTGGTGGAAAATATCTATTTCGTTCCGTGTTACAACTGCCCCTGCACTGTGTTACAACTGCAGCCCACGCGCGCCACCATCTTGGCCTCCGACTTCAGTTAAATAAATTGATTTTTTAATAAGTTAACATTGACTTTCTACTAATTAACTAAATCAGCCACATAAAAGATACTATCAGCTAACTTTCTGACAGTTTTTAAGATAACTATCTTAAAAAAACCAAATGGAATCGAAAAAATAAAATTTTTTGTTACAACTGCAGCACCTTTCCCTTAGATTTGCCGTATTCATACCGCGTATTCGTGAATTCTATTCACGCCATTTACACTGTGATTTTCTCGAGTTTCCACGGTGTTTCTACGACGTTTATACAGCGATCCTACTAAGTGTATACAGTGTTTCTATAAATTTTATGAAATGATTGACAAAATATTAGACTGCAAAACAAAAATAGAAAACTTCAATTACATCTTGTATGTGATCTAATGGATTAGGAGCATCACTTGGATGGATCGATCAACATTTTTTATTGATGATACAAAATCTGCTGACTGCTGGACTCGAACCCGGGTTCTTCCGATTTTAAGTCTCAGCTACTATCCACTGCGCTGACCCACGTTCATTATCGCGTAAAAATAGTATATTTATTAAGATACCAAAGAAAAATTGAAGAATAAACCCGCGATATCATGATTAAGGACGTTCCCACCGAGCAGTCGTGCTCAACTTTAAAGACGACTATCCCTATGTTAAGTACTATTAATATAATGAAAAATAGTTGAGGTACAGTGCACTTTTTCGCTTGTTCTCACATGCGCAGAAATCCAAAAATATTCTCATTGCGTCGATTCTCCGTTCTGGCAGCGTGGTTTTCTTTTCATTGTTTTGTTTTTTGTGGAGAAGCGTATCGTAGAATTTAAATGTTTTAAAGCATTTTTAGATGTTACTTTTATATTGGTGATTGTAAATAAATATTTATTAAAAAAAAGATTGGTGCTAAAATAACCAAAGCCTTAGCAAGTATGTCTGAGGCTAAAAGCAAAAAAATCAAGAAAAAATTCATGAAACAGCTCAACGTGAAATTCTAGATTTAAAACTTCCCGCCCGGTGCAACGTTCCCGATTCGCTATCTCTCATGATTCAAGCAACGACAAAAAATTTGAAAGCTGTTAAGAGTAGCTAACTTATAGCATTTTTTACAACAAAATAAACACCGCTTGTTTTTCTTATTGTTAAAGAAACATATTCGTTATATCTTCAATTAATGATTTTCTACACATAAAGGATACTTAAAAGTATGTGTATTTAAAATTTCAGGAAAATTGTAAGAAAAGTGATTTTGGTGGGAACGTCCTTAATCGTCACTATAGTTATACTGTACAAAGACGGTATAAATACAATGCTCACATAATAGAAACACAGTATACACTGTGTATGAATTACGTATAGACGAAGTATAAATACAATGACATAACGATATAAACGTAGTTTTTAAACTTGGTATTACCACAGCATAAACGTGCCTAAAATAATCATAAATCCATTGTTTATAGCTCTTAAATATACTGATGTTATACCGTAATAATATCGTTGTAAAATCGCGAGAGTTGATTATTTAATAACGTAACAGCAATAATAATTCTTTTACCATATTAAAATCAATTCCATTTTGCAAAGTGTGCCGCCTAGACTCTTTTTTTCTTAATGTTATTTTCTTTTGAGAAATTCCAAGATGATTAGATTGTATATCTATTAATTTATCATCTTTTATATTTTTTTGAGACTTTAACAAACTTCTAGAGTCAACGTTATAGTTTGTATTCGATATTTGTTTCTTTTGAAGACATTTTTCTTCGTTCAACATAAGTCCGACTTGCCAATTATGTAACGTTGTTCTTATTTCTGATTTGTCAAAATTACGATCTGCGTTAAGTAATCGGCCGTCAGTTGCAGCACCGGTTCTTGGAGGTTTCGGTGGACCAAACATTTTTAGTGATTTTACATCAGTAATGGATTTTCCTTTAAACATATCCAAAGAAATATTTCGCGAATCATTACGAGATTCGGATAATTGAGGCATACTAAATGTACGTTGTTGTAATATGGCATTATTGGGCCGTATTGTGGCTGTATTCGGAGACGTTAATAAATTTTTCATGGGACTATTGATCATCAAATTTGATGCTGGAAACGGGGTAACAAATTGACTTTGGCTATTCGAAGACTCCATATCTTTTTGCTTCTGTTGCAAGCATATTTTTAAACCAGTACATAAACGTTCAAATGTTAATAATCCATTGGACGGAGTAACTTTTTTTAAATTTTCAAGAACATTTTTTGGTAGTTCCTGCGTACCATCGTCTTGCCATCGTTTTTCAATATCTACATATTTTATAAATCCAGTATTTTCATGGTCCATTATTTGAAACAATACTCGCATAGCATCTACGAAGCTCCTCGGAAGTTCATCAGCTTTCAATGATTGCACTTGTGCCATTTTTTTTCTTATTATTTATTTTTTATAAAAACGTTTATTTCCAAGACGCTGTAACATACATAAAAATATTGCAAATGACGAAACAATATATTTTTTGACATCAGAGAAATACATTTTATAAAATATTATTAGAAGTGTAACAGTATAAAATATAATGATTTCTTAATGCTTTGATAAATATTTAACTCTAAATTGGTTTTTTTTAAATAGTATTTTCACGTTACGCATTTTTGTTTCAAGTCATCGATTGACTTTCTGAACAACAACAGAAAAGTAGTAATCGCAAAGGCGTCTTCTCATGATTGGTATTAGTCGCCATTATTGTAGTATGAGAATTTAATCATGTCAATTGAAACGCTTGATCCTTGATCTACCCTAATTAAGAAAAGCGATTTGGAAAGATTATAAAAAATTTTTTTTCAATACCTTTTAATTTTTTCATAAACTTTAAATACTCCTAATTTTTAAGCATTAAGGGGGACCACTAGGGTGACCGTCTAGAAAAACAATTGTTGGGAATTTTTTTAAAGATAATTACTGCATGGAATGTTTTAATGTTTTAAGAATATATTTGTGAATATATAATGAATACAAGATAAAATTTTTCGATAGAAAAATTTAAAATTCAGAGTTATCCACAATCTCTCAACGCCCAAAAAAAAAGTCCCCCCCCCCACTGCTAGAGTGATAACGACCTTCACAGTGCATGAAACCAAAAAAATCAAACAGTTCATTAAACTAGACAGTAATTCTTGTACCATGACCCTCGGGCTAAGAAAAAAATTGAAATTTAAGGTATTGGTGAAGTTAATAAAAAAATTTTTGGTAAATATTTAAAAGTGGGGCTCAGTCATGTTTAAACTAGCAAAACCTTTATTGTAAGCAATTAGCAATGAAGCCAGGTTGGTCATCATGCAATTGTCGGTGGATTGACCATGTTTTTGCTTAATTTAAGTATAAATTAAGAGTCAATATTTAAGTGTTTGTAATAAGGTTTTAAACATGATACCATAATTTCTTTTTGATATTGTTCAATGCTCCGTGCTATACTGCACCAAATGTTTTTGCCATAATGTGTGTAGTTTCGTCCTAAGTACGTTAACGGACTCGTCAGTAAGGCTATGTTAACGCACTCTTGCCTCAGACTACATCTCCTACTATTACGCATACTACAATGTTGTGGGCTTCAGCCAGACACTATACTAGTAAAAGAAAGCAGATACCATCCAAACTGCTTGCACCAAAATTCTATGTGAGCTGTTGTACACATTAAAAATACTGAAATATCATAAATAGGATGATTTTCACTATTACAAGAGTTCAAAAATTATTTGTAACTCTTAGATAGACCTTTCTATCGCCACCGTCCATCTTACGGTATTATATAAAATTACTTATATTTATTGAAAAATTTATTTTTGAAAATTAGCATGATTTTATGTTATTTTTATTAATTGTAAGGTCCAGATAGATATCTAGTGTTAGAGACAAAAACTCATACAGAAAATTTAACCCACCGTATAGCTGAACACGCGGAAAAAATTTAATTATAGATATTTAAGGTGTAAGCACTTGAAACATTAAAAAATGTGGTAAGCCTGAATATAGACAGTTACCAAATTTTTTAATTTTGCGCCAAAATTTGATGAATTTTAGCCTGTCAAAATTACATTTTTGATTCGATCGGAAAACTGGAAGTTCATGGTATGTAGAAACATATGGGGTTTCCCTTGCCAAACCCATCACTTTTGACCTCGACCCCTTTCGACTTGGCTAAAAATTTTCTTCCCTTTTCTACCCCACTAAAATCATTTTTTAGGAAGTTTTCAATTTTTTTATCCAAGCCAAAAAATGTTAGGAGTTTAAAAAAAAAGGTTATATTTTCTCGAATAGCTATAACTCCTTAAAAAACTGACTGATTAGGACGTTATTTCTTTTCAAAATTTTTTTTCTTTGAATGTACTTTTTAGAAAAAAATACGAAATAATTTTGGCAGTGTTACAATTTTACTCACAACATCTCTACTCAAGGGAAGCAGCTATAACTCTACTCACTCACAACTCTACTCAGCCTCAACTCTACTCACAGTTTTTCAATTTTCCGCTAAGAAAATTAAAAATTTTCAAAAATTCAGGAAGTTATTGGTTTCAGTCCAATTTTCGAAAGTCGAAATTCCAACAGATGTCGACGTTTTGAGGTCCTAGAAAGCTATTCTGACTAATTTCAAGATGATGCCCGAGTGAATGTATGTAAATATTCGGTAACTTTTGAACGGATAAACTGATTTTGATCTTCAAGGTGGCATTCGACGCGGCTTGTTAAATACTATAAGCTGAGAAAATTTGAGCTTAATCCGTAGGATGCGTTTGGAGATATTAAAAAAATAAAAATTTTTCAAAAAAGCTTCTTTTGGATAACTTTCAATTTGCTCACAGCGGGAAGTTTTAGGGCTGGTCCATAGGATCAACTGATAGTCCGATTTTTTTACTCAAGTTTAACTCTACTCAGTTATATGTTTACTCAGCTTTAACTAGTTTCAGCAACAACTTTACTCAGCTACAACTCTACACACAAGAATTGCTATTTTATCGATAGCCTAAAATACGTGAGTAGAGTTGAGGCTAAGTAAAGTTGTGAGGGAGTGGATTGTAGATACTTGCTTTGAGTATGGAAGTAAAATTGTAACACTGCCATCACTTGAAGATAATAAACTCCATGAAATTTCCTCTTACTTTGAGAAAAACCGTTATTTTCTCAGAGTTCACCATTTTTTATTTTATTTTTATTTTCTCAAAAAAAACTTCAATTAATTCTGCGATTATTCCCGTCGATCCCAGAGTAGGCATGTAATTTAAGTTCCGAATGTTCATTGAACAAACTTATCTAAATAATTTAAAAAATAATCTTTGGTCATAACTACTTGAGCTAAAGTAAAATGAGCACAGATTCGTATATAAACGGGACAAATAGACAAATTACGGGAACAACCCTCTGAAACCACACTGATCTACCTAACACACAAAAAGTAATTTTAAAGGGCCCGCCATATCCTCTCCAAAAATTCTAAAAAAATTTTTTAAATATTCTCTTTTTATGTAAAGTAATTTCACCCTATTTTGAATCAGCAGAACCTACCCCTTCACCAACCCTCACGTTGGGAAAGTTTATAACTCTACAGACGGTGTTTTATATCCCCTCCGAAAATTATGAAAAAATTTCTAAAATATTGTCGTTTAATGTAGAATAATTCCACCCTATTTTGATTCGGCGGAACCTAACCCTTCACCTACCCTTACGATGGTAAAGTCTACATCCCAACAGACGGTGTGTTATACCTCCTTTAAAAGTTATGAAAAAATTACTGAAACGTACTCTTTTTATAAAGAATATTTTCTTATAACGAATTGAACATATTTTTTTTTATCATTAATGCGATATAAGTACTATTTTAGTGCTCGCTGTTTTGTGTCCCAAGTAGCTTTTTGCTGATTCAACTGTTGCCGCGACATTTTTGTGAGTTAAACGATAATCTGCATGTGACTAGAAAAAAATTTGCGTGTGACAAGCTTACACAAATACAGAAAAAAAAAAAACAAATTTTTTTAACTTCCCGCTGAGAAAATCGATGATTTTCAAAAATTTCGGGAAGTTATTGTTTTCACCCCGATTTTCGAAAATCGAGTTTTCATCAGATGTCGATGTTTTGAGGTCCTAGGAAGCTATTCTGACTATCTTCAGAATGATGTTCGAGTGTCTGTATGTATGTATGCGTGTGAACGGCCTATAACTTTTTAAGTAATGAATCGATTTGGATGGTTGAGGTAGCAATCGAAAGAGCTTGTTGGCCACCCACTTTTCTTGAAATTTCAGATCATTTGATCGAGTGGACTCGAAAATATTTACGAATTATGAAAAAAAAAATTTTTTTTTAGTTTTTAACTTCCCGCTAAGAAAATCGACGATTTTCGAAAATTTCGGGAAGTTATTGTTTTCACCCCGATTTGCGAAAATCGAGTTTTCATCAGATGTCGACGTTTTGAGGTCCTAGGATGCTATTCTGATTATTTTCGGAATGATGTCCGAGTGTGTGTATCTGTGTGTGTGTGTGTGTGTGTGTGTGTGTGTGTGTGTGTGTGTGTGTGTGTGTGTGTGTGTGTGTGTGTGTGTGTGTGTGTGTGTAAACTCATTATAACTTTTGAACTAATGAACCGATTTGGATGTTTAAGGCGGCGATTAAAAGAGCATGTTGGCTATCAACTTTCCTGAAAATTTCAGATCATTTGCTCAAATGGACTCGAAAATATCTGCGAATTACGAAAAAAAAAAAAATTTTTTTTTTTAGTTTTTTTTTATTTCTCAGAAACGACTCATACAATCAACTTCAAAATCTAATCAGCTCTAGTACTTGAAAAAAACGCGTCGATTGCCACCTAAAACATCAAAATCGGATACTTCGTTCGAGAGTTATCGCGGGAGAAAGAAATGGTGAAAAACGGTTTTTTCTAAATATTTTCGAAACGACTGACGCGATCGATTTCAAATTTTAATCAGCTCTAAAATTCAATACAACGCGCCGATTGTCACCTCAAACGTCAAAATCGATCGATTAGTTCGAAAGATATCGGCGTTGAAAAGTTACAAAAATAACATTTTTTGTTATTTTCCCCGGATGAATCATAATATAACCTACTTAAATGTGTCTGAAGTCATACCAACTCATCTTTTATATGGTTTCTTTCGATACATTATGTCATCGAACTTGGTTTTTAGTTTAAATCATAGTATCAACAATGAAATCGATAAAACGTAGTTTTCAATATTTTTCTCGGATATTTCATATTTGATTGTTTCTCACATGAGTCAAAACTCATTTAAATCTTAAGTTGAATCCCTGGCATTGATTTCTTCCTGAATGCACTTATTTTATTGAACATAATCAGGGATTAAATTTTAAAAACCGCTTTATTAACAATTCTTGATTCTTATATAAATTTTCAAACTTCAGCATAACAGGCAACTTGTTAGAGCTTGAGAAGATCGAAAAAAACAATCGCATGTTATAGCATTTTAGTTATAGCATTTTAGTTTTATAGCTCGAAGAGCTCGAAAATATATCTACACTAATGTTTTTGAGCTCTTTGAGGTCGAAAACAGCGGGAAGTTTTGGGGCTGACCCGCAGGGCCAACCGACCCCCACATTTTTAACTTCCCGCTAAAAAAATCGACGATTTTCAAAAAATTCGGGAAGTTATTGGTTTCACCCCGATTTTCAAAAATCGGGTTTTCATCATATGTTGACATTTGAAGGTGTGAGGATGCTACTTAGACATTTTCAGAGCGATGTCTGTGTGTGTGTGTGTGTGTGTGTGTGTGTGCGCGCGCGTGTGTGTGTGTGTGTGTGTGTGGATGTGGATGTAAACCTCTCATATCTTTTGAATAAATAAACCGATTTACATTTTTTTGGCGGCATTTGAAAGATTTCTTCTCAACTTAGATTTTCAAAAAATTTTAGATCATTTAGTCAAATAGTCTCTGAGATATTTAAGAAATACGAAAAAAAAAAGATTTTTTTTTTTCCGTTTTTTTTTTGGATATTTTGAAAACTGTCGAATCGATCAATTCCAAAATCTAATCAGCTTTAGAACTCGATAAAAGCTTTCGATTGACGCCAAGAACGTCTCAATCGGATAATCTGTTCGGAAGATATCGTCGACGAAAGAAATAGTGAAAAACGGTTTTTTGCGAAAATCATCGTAATGACGAAACCAATCATTCACAAAATTCATACAGCTCTAGACCTCAATAAAACGCGCCGATCGCCACCTTAAACGTCTCAATCAGATAGTTCATTCGAGAGATATCATTGGCGAAAAAATGAGAAAAAAACGTTTTTTTTCGTTTTTCGTGAATATTTCGGAAACTATTGAGTCGATCAATTCCAAAATCGAATCAGCTCTAGAACACGATAAAAGCATTCGATTGCTGCTAAGAACGTTCTAATCAGATCGTTCGTTCGAGAGATATCGTTGACGGAATAATCAATGTAAAATCTGTATCAGCTTTTTTCATTAAATAATATCATAATTACTGAACAACATAACTCAAAACTGATGTGTTTTTGTTTATGTGAGTCATTGGAAGTGACTTCTATAAAATCATCATGTTTGCTCGTTTCAGGATAAACTTACACCATATAGATACAACGTATCACGTAATAGTATATTAACGCATTGAGTGAAAGGTGCTTTCGACAACGAGTGTGATTGGTTCACGAGCCGTTAGGCGAGTGTTGCCAACACACGAGTGTCGAAAGCCCTTCTCACTCAATCCGTTACAATAGTTTTTGCATCGAATGGTAAGAAAGAATGTCTCTGATTGGTAAAAAGGACACTACATTAAATTTAATCTTTTAATTAGCCTAAAATAATATTCAATCTTATTTATATACAATTAATTCCTGTCTAATTTCTGATGCAAAAGATTGTTAAATAATAATAGTAACAATTAAACATGATTTAATTAACTTTTATAATAATTTAAGATTATTTTTATTGTTTTCAAAATATTGATATTCAGCAAAAAATAACTAGAGTTTCAAGTCAAAGTTGATATAGTGAATTGTACATTATAATTAAATACAGTTAGATGATTTTCTATAGTCTGGGACTTTCCGTTGTCCTAACTCGAGTCGGCTGTTGATTGGGTTTTCTGGTGGATCGTTTAATGACTAATAAATAGTATATCTATATATATGTAAAAAGTGTACGTTTGTCATATTTTTCACGAACAATGTGGACATTCTTCGCGATATTTATTCTTTGTAGTGTCATTTTTAACGAATCAGAGACGTGCTTTCTTACCATGAGTTGCAAAAACTTATTTTTGAGCGAACTATTGAACATAATTGTCAATAAATATGTAAAAAACGCTTATTTATTAATTATTTTGGAGTCTAAATTTTTCAATTTTAATATAATACGTAATCCTTTTGAGCTTGGAAAGCTCATAAAAAATAAAACAAAGGTATTTTTAAGCTCGAAGAGCTCGAAAATGTATTTATACTAACGTTTTGGAGATCTTAGAGCTCGAAAACAGCGGGAAGTTACGGGGCTGGCCTACAGGGCCAACCGATACCCAGATTTTTTTTTTTGACTCCTCAGAAACAAGTGTAACGATCGACTTTAAAATCTAATCAGTTCTAAAACTTGATAAAACGCGTCGATCGCGGTTTTGTACGATTATCTTTGAAGTGACTCATCCAATCCATTTCAAAATCAAATCAGCTCTGGAACTCAATAAGACGCGTCGATTCAACTATTAAAATCATTTTTCTTTCAGAAGATATCGTGGGAAAAAAAATGCAAAAAAAAAAAAGGGTTTTTCCAAATATCTTTAGAACAGCTAAACCGATCAATTTCAAATTCCAATCAGTTCTAGTATGTAATCAAACACGCCGATTGCCTTCTCAATCCTCTCAATCACTTAATATGTTCGAGAAAGATCGTCGGAGAAACAAATTGTAAATGAAAGTATCTCGCACATATCTTCAAAATGACGGCACTAATCATGCCCGAAATGTAATTAGCTCGGAAACTTAATAAAACGCGCTAATTGCCACATTTAGCATCAAAATCGGTCAAATAGTTTAAAAGATATCAACGACTAAGAGTTGAAAAAATAATATTTGATGTCATTTTCCCCGGATAAATTATGATATAGTGTACTACAATGTGTTTGAGTTTGGGAAGCTCATAAGAAAACAATGGCAACGAAAAATATTTTTGATCTCTTCGAACTCGAAAACAGCGGGAGGTTTTGAGCCTGGACGGCAGGGTCAACCGATGCCCAGATTTTATTTCTACTCGATCAAATGATCTGAAATTTGCAGGATAGTTAGTGGCCATCAAGCTCTTCCGATTGCTGCAAGAACCATTTAAACCGGCTCATTAGTTAAAAAAAAAAGGCCATAAGGCAGCCGAAATGAAAGTAGATTTTTCATTATTCATTTAATTATTTAAATCTGTAAGGTAGACGATGACGTTTAAAGGTTCATCTAAAGGTTATAAGATCAATTATATTTATGCTTGTCAATTTTGAAAAAATACTTTGTGTATACTGTAATGTTGACATTTTAAAAGTGTTAAACGGCAGTAATCACAATTGGAACAGTTACATGAATTTATTAAAAAGTGGAAGAACGAATGTGACAGCTAAATTTCAATAAATAAATAGGTAGTTTTCTTTGAATATAAAAAAATACTACTGAAATATGAAGCTCATTAGATAAGTTACATAAAAATATTAACAAGATTCAACTATTATGTATTATTTGAAAGTTATTAAATGGCAAATTAAAAAAAAATGTTTTTTTCTATTTTTCTGAAAATTTTGAAATTCATCAAAGTATTAGAAGAAATTATCTCAAGAGTAAGCAACAAAGATTAAATTAAAGCAAATCGAATGATCATAAAGATTCAATCACCAAAAATAGATTATCTCTTTAGGATCAAAAGTTATTTAAAGATAAATAAAAAAAAGTTGAATTTTTTGAAAAATTAAAAAATCTTTGAACGGCAATAACATTTAAACTTTTTGGCCGATTTAGCTCATTGTCGAACTGAACCGACATGTCATTGAATCTTTTTTGTAGACAATTTTATTTCCTACAAATTATCTCTGATAAATTTTTTCTGAATTCTGCATTCTATTCTAGTTATTTCCATTTTAATGTCGAGCTCTTAAAATCGATCAGAACACTTTTTTTAGGAGCTTGGCATTAAAATGGAAATAACTAGAAGAGAAGGCAGAATTTAAAAAAAATTTATCAGAGGTAATTTGTGAGAAATAAAATTGCCCACAAAGAAGATTTTATGACATTTTATGATTAGTCCGATAGTTTCACCGAAAAAGTAAAAAGATCTCCAACTTTACTTCGAGCTCTAATAACTTTCGAACAGATGGATTGATCAAAAAATAATAAGAGACTTTTTTTGTAGAGCATTCAATTTCCTATAAAAAAACTATATCGAAAATTTCTGAATTCTTATTGGTTGACATGGTATAAAATTCAAAACGAGCAAAAACAAGTTCTTTGAATTTTATTAAACTTTGACGTCGGATATCTTGTGAATGGTTGAAGTTATGCAAAAATCATAAAAGACCTTTTTTGTAGATCAGTAAATTTGTTACAAAATAGTCGAGAAGAGATTTTTTGTATCTTGATTTTTTCGGAAGTTATGTATTTTTAACTTCCCGCTAAGAAAATTGCAAATTTTCAAAAATTCGGGAAGTTATTGGTTTCAGTCCGATTTGTGAAAATCGAAATTCCAACAGATGTCGACGTTTTGAGGTCCTAGAAAGCTATTCTGACTAATTTCACGATGATGTCCGAGTGTATGTATGTATGTATGTACGTACGTACGTACGTACGTATGTAAATATCTATAACTTTCGAACGGATCAACCGATTTTGATCTTCAAGGTGTCATTCGACGCAGTTTTTTAATATCTTGAAGCTGAAAAAAATTGAGCTCGATCAGCAGGGCTCGTTCGGAGATATTCCAAAAATAAACTTTTTTCAAAAATGTTTTTTTTGGATAACTTTTTACGGGCTCGATGGATTAATTCCAAAATGGACTGGGCTCTGGAGATTTATAAGCCGCATCGAATGCCACCTCAAACATCAAAATCGGTTAATTCTTTCAAGAGAAACCGTCGTCGAAAGAATTAAAAAAAAAAAATTTTTTTAGTATTTTGAAAATTTCTCAAAAATGACTCGATGAATCAATTTCAAAATTTAATCAGTTATAGAACTCAATAAAACGCGTCGACTGCCACCTTAAACGTCTCAATCGGTTTATTCGTTCGAGAGATATCGTTGTAGAAAAAATTGTAAAAAACGTTATTTTTTGAAAACAAAAGCATACAAAAGTATTTTCGAGCTTGAAGAGCTCGAAAATGTATCTTCTACAGTTTTTCGAGCTCAAGGAGCTTGAAATACGCGGGAAGTTTTGGGGCTGGCCCGCAGGGTCAACCGACAGACCGATTTTTTACCATGTTTCTAAATGAAAAATCGAAAATTTCACATAGCCACCTATAAATATCAATATTAAGAGCTCAAATTTTAACTGTCACCATATTTTAAGATACCCTTTCGATTTTTCAATGTTCATCAAAAAAAAAAAAAATTAGTCCCCTAATTTGAAACAGTCTAGTATACATATATATTAGGGTGTTTCAAAATCAACATTTCTTTTTTTTTTTAAAGTCTTATGGTCTTAAAAGTTAGTCTTAGGTATTAGAAAAATCCTCCCAAAAGAGTAGCTTGAAAGCTCAATCCTGCTAAGAGCTCAACCAATATTAATTTTCTCATTTAAATTACGTGTAAAAAATTTTTTTTTTGTTTTTTGTATATAAAAGTATTTAAAAATTTTTTTTTTCGAAAATCAAAGTACGTGGTCTAGTAGTAAATTAAATTCTCTACAAAAAAGCCTTCAAGTTTTTTCTTCGTACAACTAACAGAAAAAAAGTTGTGAAGCTTGAAACAATAGTGAATTGAAAAACTTAACGTAAAGATAATTTCCGAATTTTATTACGTGTACATGTTTATATGGTGAATCTATGTGATATGTATAATCAGTAAAACGTTTTAAAAAGATTTCTGAAATCGTACTGATTTTCCGTATTAATTTTAAAAGAAAAATATTTTTTTTAAGAATCAAAATTTTTTTTCTTTCTGTATTTTTTAATTAAAAAAAAAGTTCTGTTTTGAAAGTAAGGAAAATTTTTCCCAAGTGTTAAAAAAAAATTGACAGATAACATTAGTTCAGATGAAAAAACCTAAATTTCTATTAAAAACTGTTTTATATAATGGAAACATGAAGTTATACTATTTAATATAGTTTAAAGCTTCATAACTTTTTTTCTGTTAGATCTCCGGAGGAAACAATCAGGAGCTTTTTTGTAGAGAATTTAATTTTCTACAAACCTGTATGCTTCAATTTAAAAAAAAAATCTTTTTCAATACTTTTATTTTTAAAAAACAAAAAAAAATGTTTTTGCATGCAATTTGAATGGGAAAATAAGTATTCGTTGAGCTCTTAGTAGAATTAAGATTTCGAGCTGCTCTCTTGGGAGGATTTTTTTTATACCCAAGACTAACTTTTGAGACCATAAGAAAAAAATTTTTTTTTCTGAAACACCCTAATATATATGTAATATAGAAAATCTGTTTTTGGTAGGATCAATTTGTAAACTTATTAATAATTATCACGTGTCATATAATCCTCGAAAGTAGTTTTGACGTAAGATACTATGATGTTAGAAACTTTTTGACATAAATCGCGTGCCAAATGCCAAAAGGGCGTATTACAGCAGTTAGATAGGGTTCCATGCCAAAAGGGCGTATAAAAAAATTTTTTTTTGCCATTCTTTTTAGAATCGCCCGAAACGTAAAGATCTACAGAAAAAAAAATTTTGCCGTACTAACGCCAAAAGGGCGTATTTTAAGATATACGCCCTTTTGGCTTTAGGAAATTGTCGGTCTAAAGCCAAAAGGGCGTATAAAAAAAAAAATCAGGATTTTTCAAAATTTCGAAGAACAGTCTTCAAAATTGTCCTGAGAAGGTTTGTATGAGAAAAAAATTTTGAAAAAGTTAACATTTTCGATGGTAGTTTCTTTAATTTTTCGTCATCTTGGACAGTCCAATGTAATTAAAATAATCATCAATTTTAATTTTTAATCAACTAGGAAATTCCCAAATAATTAATCATTATAAGCTAGAAATAATATAGTTTAATATTCGTTCCTATAATCAAAGCCACGCGGAGCGTATGGTGGAGAGCTATGTGTGTAAATGTAGCAAACACCAGACAAATTTTAAGCTATGAATAATTAATAAAATAAAATTAAAAAAAAATGGACATTTAAAAAATTTTAAAATTAATAAATGCAATTTTGTAAATATTATTTTTTTAATTATTCACTCAATTTATTTACAATTTTAAATTAGTCTGATGTTTGCTACATTCACAATCAGTAGAAAGCTAGTATTTAAATATTTTTCAATTTCGCGCTTTATCTGTAGTGCCCCCTACAACCGAGAAAGTGCTCTGTTTTTGAATAGTTTTCCATCTCGCGCCTCAGCTACTCTATATTATCGGCTAGGTCTGACTAAGTACCGCTGGCGCCTCCTATAATACAGAGTGCTCTGCTAGAGTATTGTGTTTAAAATTTTGAATTTATACTTTATTTTTGCTGCCATTTAACAGTGTTTTAAAAATTTGTAACAATGGAGAAGACTGTTTGGATAAGTGATAATGAAAATGAGCAACAAAGTCCAGACATATTTGAAGATTGTGAGGAGTTGAGTCGTCACGCATCGCGATTAAGTTTACGTGGACTTGGTGAGCAGGAAGAACCAACTTCAGTTACATCTAATCCTGAGCAGCGGGAGAATCGATTCGACCGCATAATCCCAGAAACTGATGAAGAGGTGTCAGATATAGAAGATATATCACTTCCTTCAACATCTAGATCGCGGAAGAATCGATTCAACCGCATACTCTCAGAGAGTGAATCAGAAGACCTAGAGATCGAAGAGGTTAGTTCTTCTGCTATCTCTGCTGAAGTTCATGCACAACAAGATCTCGACGAAATAGAAGACAGCGATTCTGAAGTACCTGACCCCGAGCAGCCTGACAATCATTCATTGAGCACTGATGACGGAGACATTGAGCCTCAACGCCGTACTCGAAACAAAAGGCCCAAACCCCATCAATGGGTGAAAAATAAACGTAAGTGTAACCGTAACCTTGGACTCGAGTACACCAAAGTAAAAGGCGAGATACAACCAGCAAAAAGAATGCGATCTTCCTGTCAGTGTCGTATGAATTGCGAATTTAGTGTGCCTGAAGCTGACAGACAAGTCATTTTTGATGAGTTTTGGAGATTAGGGGACATAAATCAACAGAGAGAACTGATTGGGAAACTGGTTATTGTTGAAAGTGACGTTAATAATAATACACGGCGCAAGTAAGTACATTTTATCTAATTGAATAAAACATCGTAAAAATGATTTCTTCCATTGTAAATGTCAAAAAAGTTTTTTTTTTGATATTTACAATGAAAGAAATTATTTTTATCATGTTTTATTTAATTAAAATTATTTTTACAACTAATTATTTATTTGTTCTGATAAAAAAGTTAAGTTTACTGGAGAGAAAAATTTTTAAAACAATAAAATAATTTAAAAGAAAAAGTTCATGAATGAAGAAAAATATTCTCGTCCACAAATTTTCTTTTCAAATCAACTTAACTTTTTTATCAATAACTGAGTAAAAAATTTAGGCTACTTTGAACTTAAAAAACTTTAACAACTTAGTGTAGATTTTTTTTATAATTATTGAACTTTTTAATACTTTTAAAGATTGAATTAGTCTTATTTTATTTAAAAATTATCTTATTTAAAAATAAATGTTTACCTTTTTTTTAGGAACAAAATAACCTACCGGCTTAAAGTAAATAATGTTTACGTCCAAGTCTGTCAACAATTTTTTTTAAAGACTTTGAATACTTCTAAAAAAAAAATTAGAATTATGATTTCTAAAGAAAAGAGAAGTATTTCTGGATCATTGTCTCCTGATCGGCGTGGACATCATGAACCAGTGAATAAACTGTCTGGGGAAGATGTTGATCGAATTCGACAGCATTTATCTATGTTGCCAAAAGTTCCTGCTCATTGGTGCCGAGGAGACAGCTCCAAAGTTTATTTGGAAGGAATAAGGACAAAACAGGCAGTTTACGAATTATATGTCGCTTATGTGACTGAGAATAATTTTCGGCAAGTCAGTGACACTCGATATTTTCATGAACTGGAGCAATTAAATATCGGTTTTCACCAACCTAGAAAAGATATGTGTTGGTGTGCGCGTTTCTACGATTTTCCGGATGAAGAAAAAGCCGAGAAACAAGAAGAATATGATCTTCATGTCCGGAGAAAAAATGCTGCACGAGAACAAAAAAATCTCGACACTGAAGCTTGTAAATCAAACACGATTATGACAGCTGTTTTTGATTTAGAGGCTACATTGTACTCTCCATTTTTTAAATCCAAGGAGTTATTTTATCGCCGAAAATTAGCCACTCATAACTTTACTGTTTTTAACCTAGGAAAAAATGACGGTACGTTAACTAAGTTTTATTTTTATATTTTATTATTATTAATTTTTTTACTGAGCAAAAAGGAGCTCTTGAAATAATAAAAATAATTTTTAAAAATATTTGTGAGTAAAATCGTGAATCATAAAAATTTTCTTAAATAGAAAACTTTTTTTCTCTGTGTATATTTTAATAATGGAAAATTATTCATTGTATCTTCAAGGATATTGCTACATTTGGTCTGAATGTGACGGAAAAAAAGGGTCCCAAGAAATATCTACTTGTCTAGCCAAATTTATTAATGAAGAGGTTCCAAATGGAGTAGAGACTTTGAATTTTTTCGCTGACAACTGTGCAGGTAATTAAGTTAACAAATTTCATTAGTGATTTAAATCAACATATACATGATCTTTTCATTAGTAGATTTTATAAAAATCTAACTATTGTATTTGTCCTTATGGCGTAACTTTTAAAAAATTTTTATCAAGTTATCACTACATGTTACCATTACGGGTCGCTAATTACTTTTCATTTTTTATCATTTTTTAGGTCAAAATAAAAATTCAATAGTGGTAGCGATGTTAGGTGTTTCTATTCATGAGCATCCAACCCTTCAAGAAATTAATTTAAAATTTCTTGAGTCTGGGCATACATATATGGAGTGCGATACAATGCACTCTGTAATAGAACGTGCAGCACGGAACAAATCCATATATGCGCCTTGTGATTGGGTGAGAATTATCAGGCAGGCCAGAAAAACCGGGAAACAATATTATGTTCATGAAATGCAATATGATAAATTCAATAATTATAAAGAAGTTAAAAACAAGGTACAAAGACAAAGTTCCAGACAATTTTTTTGCCGTGTATTTCAATGCAATTTTTGTAATTCGATAATTTACTTTCAGTTTTTTCCTTCCAACCTACGGTGTACCGATGGTACTAAAATCACATGGAAATCTGCCAAATGGTTCAAAATTACTCGCAAAAATGACCGGTATCGTATTTTGTGTATATTTCTAAATTTTTTGTTTTTAATTTTATCCTTATTTGAATTAATTTTATTTTAGATGTTTGTTGATTAAAAAAGAGTATTGGGATCCCTTTAAAACCGTTATTTTGAAATCGTCATTCAAAAAAAAAAATATTGTTTTGGATAATCTTTATGATACTAAAATACCGATTTCAAAAGCCAAATATGATGATTTGCATCATTTCTGTTCTTCAGGGACAATTCCAAGAAAATATCATCGATTCTATCAAAATTTAGCGTATGGTATTAAAAATTTAAAGATTCAAAAATCATTTAAATTAAAATTTTTTCGCGTACTAAAATGTTCATTTTTTTAAAAATTTCTTTTTTTTTTCAGATGAAAATGTAGAAGATGTAGATAGAGAAGGTGCAGGAATTGTACCCCAATGAACTTTTTGTATTTTTATATTAGTTTTTTCTTGTATTTTGTAACTCTGATTAAATAAAATAATTACTTGCCCGCTATAGCTTCAATAAAAAATATATTTTTATTTAATTGCATGTCTTAAGCGCGAGCGTATGCTTTACTCTCGCCTGAAAATTTAAACCACCGATTCCGTTACGTAAAATTGTAGTTAAAATCCATAATATGTACATATAAAGCGATTGGCACCAAAAAAAAAAAAAAAATTTATACGCCCTTTTGGCATTGAAAAGCCAAAAGGGCGTATAAAAATTTTTTTTATGCCATTCTTTTTAGAATCATTCGAAACGTAAAGATCTGTAAAAAAAAATTTTTTGACATACTAACGCCAAAAGGGCGTATCTTGAGATATACGCCCTTTTGGAATTAAAAAGCCAAAAGGGCGTATAAAAATTTTTTTTTATGCCATTCTTTTTAAAATCACTCGAAACGTAAAGATCTGTAAAAAAAAATTTTTTGACATACTAACGCCAAAAGGGCGTATCTTAAGACATACGCCCTTTTGGCTTTGGAAATTTTTTTTTTATTTTTACGCTTAAAACATGTTTGCAAAACGATTGGCACCAAAAAAAAAAATTATACGCCCTTTTGGCATTTGTCACGCGAAATAAGTAAAACAAAAAATTGTAAGATTCAAAAAACATATTCTAACGTTGCACGCTCGAAAATCTTATGGAAAGTTCATTTAGAAAATTTCGCACCGTTTTTTTGTTTCATAAAAAGCCGGCTAAAAATAAAACTTAAAAAAAAAACTTTTTTTTTACTGAACATATAATTTTTTAAATTAAAAAAAAATGGACCCCATCAGTGCAGCCAGATCGTGGGATATTTTTACTCCTTCCCGTGGTGAAATAGCATGGAGCGTAATGGCAGGAGGGGGTAAAAATATCCCACGATCTGGCTGCACTGGACCCCATCGATTGCCCATTACGGGACTAGGCTTGAAAGTTGGGAAATAAGTGACAGTTTTTTAGAAAAAATTTTCAAGAAAATCGATCGCTACGTGTTTTTGGGAAATCAACATTTTGAAGTCAAAATTTGAAAATCTTATAAAAATAGAATTTAAAATTTTTTTTTGATTTTATATCCTGAAAGTGTGTTTAATAAAAAAAATTTTGAAAAAAAAACGTCCCGATTGGCCCATTTTTCGCAAAGTTACAGATATTTGAAAAAAAAGAGCGATTTTTTTCAAAAATTGATATCTCAAAAACGGCTTGGCAAAAAAAATTGAAAAAAATCATGGTGATCTTTTTCAATGGGTACTATAACATAAAAAATTTAAAAAAAAATCGGAGATGCAAAGGCAGAACGTTGTCCGATTTGGCGTGGAATGTCCCATACATATATATATATATATATATATATATATATATAAACTTTTTCACCAATAGTATTTTTGGAACCTACTTGACTAAAATAGATAGAAAATGTTAAAATTTTTGTAAAATTGCGTGATGAGCACAAATAATATAGTTAGATTTTTATAAAATCTACTAAAAAGTTGTAAAGAGTCTACATACATACGCACTAGGGTGTGCCATTTTTAGTCGACTTTTTTTTTCAACAAAAAAACAGGCTGAAAACTCGCAGGAAGGTGAGAAAAGAAGCCTGTTAAAAGCGGAGCTCTAAATATTAATATTCAGAGGTGCCTATTTCTAATTTACCATTCCCCATTAAAATAACATGGGAAAAAAAATATTTTATTTTTCTAGCTCGGCATTCGCACCTTATATAAAAAAGTCCATAGCATAATCTTATAGAGAATTTAACGCTCTACAAAAAAAGTTTCTTATCATTTTTTGATAAACCCATCCATTCAAAAATTATTAGAGCTGGAATTCAAATCTAAAATAAATTTTCAGATCTTTTTACTATTCCAGCAAAACTATCAGGCTTATCAAAACATGTCAAAGAATCTTCTTTATAGACAATTTTATTTCCTACAAATTGTTTCCAATAAAGTTTTTTGAAATTCCGCATTGTTTTTCTAGTTATTTTCATTTTAAAGCCAAGCTCGTAAAAATAATTGTCTTCTAATCTATTTTGAGAACAACATTAAAATGAAAATAACTAGAAAAACAATGCGGAATTTCGAAAAACTTCATTGAAAATAATTTGTAGGAAATAAAATTGTCTATAAAAAAGATTTTTTGACATTTTTTGATCAGTCTGATAGTTTTGCTGGAATAGTAAAAAGATCTGGAAATTTATTTTAGATTTGAATTCCAGCTCTAATAATTTTTGAATGGATGGGTTTATCAAAAAATGATAAGAGACCGTTTTGTAAAGCGTTAAATTCTCTATAAGATTATGCTATGGACTTATTTATATAAGGTGCGAATGCCGAGCTAGAAAAATAAAATATTTTTTTTCCCATGTTATTTTAATGGGAAATGGAAAATTAGAAATAGGCACCTCTAAATATTAATATTAAAAGCTCCGCTTTTAACAGGTTTCTTTCCTCACCTTCCTGCAAGTTTTTAGTCTGTTTTTTTGTTCAAAAAAAGTCGCTTCAAAATGGCACACCCTAACACACACACTTACACACTCGGACATCATTCTGAAAATAGGCAGAATAACTTCCTAGGACCTCAGAACGTCGACATCTGATGAAAACTCGATTTTCGAAAATCTGAGTGAAAAAAATACCTTCCCAAAATTTTTGAAAATCATCGATTATTTTAGCGGGAAGTTGACGACTTAAAATATGCGCACGTAGAAAGTAAAAAAAACTGTGAGTGGAATTTTTTAATTATTTCTTTTCAAACTACTTATCGTTTTTAAAAAAATTATAAAATTATTAGACGTCAGTTAACTTCAGTATCATGTATGGAAAAATGTCAATAAATCAAAATAATATATATAACCTTCAACTGTCATTAATTGTGAGCATCAACTTAACAAAAAATAAACATTTCTATGAATAAAATATTAATTCTTGTGAAAGGTTGAAGAATTGTTGTTATTTACGGATATGACAGATTCACGATAGCCTAACAATGGTTATGTTTTCGTACCGTTTCGAAGATCGTCTACTAATATTGATCAATCTTTAAAGTTGATATTAGACCGTAGTCGCATTATTTGTAAAGTAAAAATATAACTTAATATATACATATTTGTTAATAAAAATTAAACTACCTTTCAACCAAGTCTTTTTTGTTAGCAATTGTACGTGATCCCTGACAACCCAGCCATCTCATCAGCTGTACCGTAGAATTTCTATTAATTCCTTAATAGCACAATACTGCACCCAGAACATCTTTTGAAAATCAATTCATTTCATTTTTCATTTATAATATTTTTTAATAAACACCTGTCAGTTTGTTATTTCGTTTTTTTTAGTTTGGTCACTTTAGGTGATAGGTGGAAGGTCGATTTACTTTAACTGCGAATTGTCATTAACTTGAAAACCTCGAATTGCCGAAAATCTGCGGCTAATGTATAAACGGCAAGTTGACTGCTAAAGTTGAAGAGCAAGATTTTTGACCAAATGAAAAGCAAACTTTTGCTAGCGTTTGGTTTGATTGGTTACAATCTATTGCCACTTTTGGAAGATAAGTGGACAGAAAGTATTACCAGAAAATTACGAGAAAGTAACTGATAATCCCGCTGCTTTAAATTTTACACAAAGTTAGCGTCAACTAGAGATTAATAATATTCAGAACTGACAAACAGGGCCACGCAGTCGGGTGGTAAAAAATCAAACTAATGATGGGTTACAAAAGTTGAGTAAGTATACAGTAAATGCATGCTATAAATACAAGAAATAATTTTTTTACAAGAAATTATTGAGAAATAAATATTAAAATTAATATCACTAACACTTAGAAAAATAAATGCTACCTTGCACAGCTTGAAACTTAGGAAAAATATTTTCTCGTCAAATATCCGGAAATTATTGGTCTCAACTACTATTCTTCCACTTATTGACTATTGCATTGTAGTTTTAACTGATTCCTCAAATGAAAATGTCATAAAATCCAACGAGCAGTAAATAATAGCATTAGATTCATTTATAATCTTAAAAAAGATGAACACATCACTCCATATCGTCGCACTCTTGGGTGGCTATCGGTAAAATCAAGAAGAGTATATTATATGGCTTGTTACTTCTACAAATTACTAGAATCTGGAAAACCTCTGTATCTACGTGAGTTATTCATTGATAATAGTGATTCAAGACGATCCGAGAGACTAGCTGTTAAAAAAAACAATGTTAATTTTAAAATGCCATACTTTTCTACAGTGCTATATGAGCAATCATTTGTTGTATCAATTATTTTTCTTTGGCAAGAGTTACCCTTAGATCTGATTAAATCAGGCAGTGTTGAGATCTTTAAGAATAAGTTATATGATTATTTACTAAATCTAGATTTTAATTCACAAAATTTGTAACGGTGTAAATTGGAATTGATCTTCACATCTCTCATTGCTTATTGTATTGTTGTCTATATGACTGATTTAAATTGGTTTCATTATTGTTGTTTGATCACTTCAAATTTTAATATTACTGTAAGATCATCTGTATGAGTTCACCTTGCCATTTGGCCTGTGCCTTGGCATGAAAATTAAATAAATAAAAAAAAAAAAAAAAAAAAATGGAAGTTGAAATATTTATAGAACGCGAAGAGACAAAAAATAGAGTATGATGTGTAGTTAGAGATTGTCAGAGTGAAGCAAATAAAAATATAAACGTGGTTTTCCATAAATTTCCAAAGACTGGTGGTAGTTCAGTGCTATTAGAAAATTATTTTGGTAATTTTGAAAAAGTTGATAAATTAGAAGCGAGGAAGAAGTTATTTACAAATAAATGAAATTACTCCTCACATGAAAGCTTGCTCTTTACATTTCAAAAAAAAAAGATTATTTGATATTGCCAGGTACGTTAGTACAGTTTAACCTAAACATTGAAAACTAAAAATATGATTCTTATTGTCTTTTAAGTAAATAAACATTTTATTGCAAGAACAAGTTATTGAAATTATTTTTCCACTTTTAGGTATTTTAGCATTGATTTCATGGGATTTTTCTTTTATATGACTCGTTTGGATGAAAAGCGCGGTAACTACGGTCATATTTTTATCGCTTTTTCCGCGGTTTATTTCACACATTATCAAATAACCAACAGATAAATATGAGTGTGAATGTAGCAGACATCAGACAACTTAAAACTTTAGCTATCGATATCTCTGCGAGAAATGTGAATACAAAAAATTTAAAAAGTGGCACTGGCGTGTGTTTCAAATATCTTTTCACGTATTTTTGACTTTTTTTATTCACTGTTTTTCTATCGCTATAATTTTGAAACTAAATTTTTAACAAGTTCTCTCATAAATATATATTAATATAAATTGATAAAATTTACTTATTTATATCATTGTTAGATGCTCTACTCGTGCATTTTTTTTTTTAATCAATAAAATTATCAGAACACATATTTAACCATATCAATTACCAAAATGAAAAAAATGAAAAAAAAAAAAATTACACGTATTTAGAGTAACAAAATCTACATGTGCATCTTCTTATTTTTTAAATTTTCAGATTGTATCAGTAGATATTAATTATTTTTTCATCAGACAAATTTTTATATTGGCATATACTAATAAAAAAAAATTTATATAAATAAAAACACGGCAGGCACATGTTTGTATTCGTAAATACTAAATGTGCATCTCTTTATTTTTTCATTTTTGAAATTACACCCATAAATATTACTAATTTAACTATCAGAAAAACTTTTATAAGGGCATATACTTATAAAAATAATTTATATCAATAAAAAAACGTCAGGCACATGTTTGTATTCCTCAATACTACATGTGCATTTTTTTATTTTTTCATTTTTCAAATTATATTCGTAAATATTATTTATTTTTCCATCAGAAAAACTTTTATATTGGCATACGCCCATGAAAATAATTTATATAAATAAAAAAATGAAAAGGCACGTGTATGTACTTTCAAATACGAGTATTTAAAGTTATAAAATGAACAGTGGAGGCATCAGGCCCATCAAGATTGCACCGTTTACGGTAAATGAATGTGCACTTTTGTAGGCTTGAGCATATAGGTTCGAGTCCAGGAGACAAAAAAAATGATTTTCACGTGTCTTACTACTCCATTTGACGCAGTGAAGTATATTCTTTTCAAAAATATACAAAAATATTGATACTATCGTATTTGAGAGTACATACACGTGCCTTTTCATTTTTTTATTTATATAAATTATTTTCATGGGCGTATGCCAATATAAAAGTTTTTCTGATGGAAAAATAAATAATATTTACGAATATAATTTGAAAAATGAAAAAATAAAAAAATGCACATGTAGTATTGAGGAATACAAACATGTGCCTGACGTTTTTTTATTGATATAAATTATTTTTATAAGTATATGCCCTTATAAAAGTTTTTCTGATAGTTAAATTAGTAATATTTATGGGTGTAATTTCAAAAATGAAAAAATAAAGAGATGCACATTTAGTATTTACGAATACAAACATGTGCCTGCCGTGTTTTTATTTATATAAATTTTTTTTATTAGTATATGCCAATATAAAAATTTGTCTGATGAAAAAATAATTAATATCTACTGATACAATCTGAAAATTTAAAAAATAAGAAGATGCACATGTAGATTTTGTTACTCTAAATACGTGTAATTTTTTTTTTTTTCATTTTTTTCATTTTGGTAATTGATATGGTTAAATATGTGTTCTGATAATTTTATTGATTAAAAAAAAAAATGCACGAGTAGAGCATCTAACAATGATATAAATAAGTAAATTTTATCAATTTATATTAATATATATTTATGAGAGAACTTGTTAAAAATTTAGTTTCAAAATTATAGCGATAGAAAAACAGTGAATAAAAAAAGTCAAAAATACGTGAAAAGATATTTGAAACACACGCCAGTGCCACTTTTAAAATTTTTTGTATTCACATTTCTCGCAGAGATATCGATAGCTAAAGTTTTAAGTTGTCTGATGTCTGCTACATTCACACTCATCAGATAAATTTCGTTCTGCGTCATATATAATTTTTTGTATTTGGTTTTTACCCGTCCAAGATAAGATAACTGATAAATTTAGTAACATTTTATTTATAAGTCCTATTGTAACATGGGTTACGTATTTGAAAGTGTAACCCATCGTCCGCCATGTTTTTTAGGTCACGCCTCCGTGTCTGTTCCCAAGTTAATTAAATGTGGAATAAACTGCAAAAGAAGTGATAACAATGTGATCATAGATTCCGTGCTTTGTATACGAACGTCTTATGTAGGAAAAAAAACCACATGAAATTAATGCAAAAATCTAAGAAATTACAGAATAATAATAATATTATTAAAATTAATATTTATTTATTTGAGAAAAAATAATATTGTCAGTTTTTAACTTTTAGGTTAAACTTAACAAGCGTACTACGTACATGGCAATGTATAATCTTTTTTTTTTTTAATTAGAATCCATTTTTTACAACAAGTTGTATGCAACTTGTTATTGAATTTGAAGAAAATTTACTGCCCGAATTAAAATGCAAATTTACTTCAAAAGTTGACTAGAAAAAAGTTTTCGTCAATTTTCAGGCAAATTTTATGTCAATTTATCGCTAATTTAACTTGAAAAATTGTTAAGTATATTTTTACCCTCAAATTGTAGACAATTGTGTGTATAAAATTTGCTTACCTTCTGTAATGATAAGAATGAACATTATCGACTTTTTTTTTCGTAAAAGTTTACCTTTAAATTGAAGAAAAATTAATCGCAAATTTTTATTTTCAACTTTTGCTGTAAAATTGTCGGCAAATTCGGGCAGTAGATTTTAAATAATTTAAACATCAAATTACCCTCAATTTCAAGCTAAAGTGGCTATAAGGGTAGATGATTTGAGACCGTCATCAAATTTTGGTCACAAATTTGAACTTGGTAATGAATTTCGTCAGTCACAACCAGCTAGATGATTAGACGCAATCTTTTTTGCAAATGATTAAAAAATTTATCTTTCCCTTCGTTATTCTTATGTTGTGGTATTTTTCAGAAAATGGCGGTTTCAAAATTTGAATTTGTATAAAAGTTAGAAAAGCGTTTGCAAGATGTCGCTACGATTGTGACGATCCGTCATTTTATGAACGGTCCACTGACGGTCTTGTGACCATGACGCGACGGTCAAAAAATGACCTGACGGTCAGCTTCACATCATTAGTTGTGGCACCCAACAATAATAAACCCTAATAGTCACGTTAGCTTGAAATTGACGGTAATTTGATGCTGAAATTATTTGAAATTTACTGCCCGAATTTGCCGACAATTTTACAGCAAAGTTGAAAATAAAAATTAGCGGTTAATTTTTCTTCAATTTAAAAGTAAATTTTTACGAAAAAAAAAACAGTCGATAATGTTTATTCTTACCATTTCAGAAAATAAGCAAATTTATACAGAAAATTGTCTACAATTTGAGGGTAAAAATATACTTGACAATTTTTCAAATTAAATTAACGATAAATTGACATAAAATTTGGGTAAAAATTAAAGACAACTTTTTTCTAGTCAACTTTTGAAGTGAATTTGCATTCTAATTCGGGCAGTAAATTTACTTCAAATTGAATAGCAAGTAGCATACAAATTGTCGTAAAAAATGGAAAAGTCTGGAGTTGACGAAAATTTTACGAAAAATTCAACGAAACTTTTGTACAGTAATTTTTTACTCAAGCAAACTGTACTATTGGAGTTAAAACATAGTTTGCGTTAGCACATGCGCACAGCTAGTATCAGAACAACGAGCGTAATTAAAATTTTATTAATTAATTACAAATATAAAAACAAACAAACAAAAGCTATTTTTGGTAGGATAATAACAAACAAATCACGATAAATGGAAAAAAAATAAAAAGTATTCAAAATAAGTATAGTCATGGGTAACGTCAAATAAATTTTTGATAATTCAAGTGAACAAAAATTAAAAACGAACAAATGATTATTTATGGCGAGCATTATAGAACAAACGACGAACAAACTAATTGTTTCAAAAAATTTGCAAAAAATAGAATTTCCCTCGCCAACTTAAGGGAGCTACTATAGGTATTGGGAACTGACACGGAGGCGTGGCCTAAAAAACATGGCGGACGATGGGTTACACTTTCAAATACGTAACCCATGTTACAATAGGACTTATAAATAAAATGTTACTAAATTTATCAGTTATCTTATCTTGGACGGGTAAAAACCAAATACAAAAAATTATATATGACGCAGAACGAAATTTATCTGTTGGTTATTTGATAATGTGTGAAATAAACCGCGGAAAAAGCGATAAAAATATGACCGTAGTTACCGCGCTTTTCATCCAAACGAGTCATATAAAAGAAAAATCCCATGAAATCAATGCTAAAATACCTAAAAGTGGAAAAATAATTTCAATAACTTGTTCTTGTAATAAAATGTTTATTTACTTAAAAGACAATAAAAATCATATTTTCAGTTTTTAATGTTTAGGTTAGACTTTACAAACGTACCTGGCAATATAAAACAATCAGTTTTTTTGAAATGTAAAGAGCAAGCTTTCATGTGAGGAGTAATTTCATTTATTTTTAAATAACTTCTTCCTCGCTTCTAATTTGTCAACTTTTCCAAAATTACCAAAATAATTTTCTATTAGCACTGAACTATTAGTCTTCGGAAACTTGTAGAAAACCACGTTTAAATTTTTATTTGCTTTACTCTGAAAATCTCTAACTACACAGCATAGTCTACTTTCTGTCTTTTCACGTTATATAAATATTCCAGCTTCCATTTTAATATTTATTTCTTAATAATTTCTAGTAAAAAAATGATTTCTTGTGTTTACAGCATGCATTTACTGCATATTTACTTGACTTTTGTAACCCATCATTAGTTTGATTTTTTACCACCTGACTGCGTGACCCTGTTTGTCAGTTCTCGATACTCTTAACGAAATTTACTGAGAACTTATCACCCGAACCCGCCCAATTGACAGAAAGTTATGGAAAAGTTGCCGTCAATTAATCGAATATTAACTTTCACAATAAACTTGACGTTAAATTCCGGCCGTAGCTTTCTCTGGAACTTGCCGTCAAGGACTAGGGAATGGAGAGTAACGGAAGTGGAATGTGTGTGGATAAGAGCGTAAAGTAGTACTTTCTCCCCCTTGCAAAATATATATATATATATATATTCTTATATTTGTACGTGTATATAAATATATGTTGTAAAATAAAATAAATTTAATGTGAATAATTTTTTATACTTTATCTGCGATACTTTCGGTAAATATACGAGACATCTTATAAAAGAATATGATGTAACGTAGCGCTTAATTGTAAACTGAGAATAATTATTTTTTAAGTAATTATTCGATTAGGGACTTTAAAAAACGGCATCCTCAGATAAGCAACTTACGAGGATGGCCGATACTGATGAATTGGAGGCAAGTACATACATCACACACTAACGATTTAGATTTTTCTCTATTCAATTCAATGCTGATGACCAAAATTATTGTGAATTTTTATAATTCAATGCATAATTTTCTTTCTTTATTTTTTTTTAACCAATTTTCTGCTACTAAAATAAAAATAAAAAACATTTATGGAATTAATATCGTCAGTTATGAATTGACAATTTATATAATAACAATAGAATGTAAAACACATAATTATGTTAATGTACAAATGATTGATGAAGAAATTGAATTTTAATAAATGTTTGGCTACAATTATCAAACAGTAGTAACAATAATGCAGTAGAATTATGATATTCGAGTCAATCCTTCGTATAATATTTAATATCAATGTATACTTACTCATTTATTAACATAATTTTATGTTGCAGAATATGGTATTAAGTTTTCGGGTCTCTGAGCTTCAGATGCTTTTAGGTTTTGCTGGTAGAAATAAGTCTGGACGTAAAAACGAGTTACAAACACGCGCATTAGAACTTTTAAGACTCAGATCTCATCCTGTGCAACTTAAAATTCGTGAACTTTACAAAACAATACAGTAAGAATATTTTGATTTTATAAAATTAATTCAATACTTCCAGTAAATTAATTTATTATTAAAATATATTACTATTTTGTAGAGCCGATCAACTAGCAGCCCATCAAATGTACGGACAATCTGGGGCTAGTAATGAACCATCAATCGATCAAAATTTACATCAGCGATCAGATGATTCAAGGTAAAAATTTATTCGCATTCATTTATTTAATTATTTATTAACACCCTTGGTAATTATACACAGTAAATATAATAGTGTGTGATAATCAATTCAACAATTGACATAGACTTTAAGTACCCTATATAACAACGTTGTTCAAAAATTGAGCAAGTCATGCACAAGTCTTGATGACGATTTCTTGGGTTACAGTCCTAAATACCCCGTTTTTAATAACCATCACAATAAAAACTAATCAAAAATAACCTGTTACAAAAATGACTATTTACAAAAATAATCAGATACAATGATAACCTGGTAATAGAAACTTATTGTCACCATTTCATATCAATATATCAACCAATTCATATGTTACGTTTTCGTTGCACGATGTTGATGTTCAGCTCAGCTAGATTTGTAGTATTTCTAGGTATTGGGTTCTCGACAGCAAAATCACCTCACGGTGACCCGAAATAACTGGTGTTGTATTAAGATATTACAATAACTTTATTCTCAAATGATAGTTGAATCATTGATTTGAGAAACCCCATAAGTCATCATTTTTACGAAATTGGGTTTTTTGCATTTTTGTGTTCTTTGGATATCCTTCCATCGAAATCAATCAAAATATGCATCAAATCAGAGTTTAAAGTTCAACCACGCGGATGATGAATATCTCGTTTAGTTGAGAAACCCCATGAATTAATGACTAATGGGGTTTCTCAAATAAACATGCAATTGTAGATTTACAGAAATAATTTTCTTTTTGTTTTTTTACAGAAAAATATTTTTTAAGTACAAAAAATAATTTTGAATTGAAATTGGCGCCTAAAAAAATTAATGATGATTATTATAACTTATATATATTATAGTTCCAATACACATTTTGTACTTCATTTTATAAATATAATAGATAATTAATGGAGAAAAATTGAAAAATGAACGATTTGATAACTATTTTTTCCGTTTTGTTGAGAAACCCCTTAAGTCAATAAACTTTAAATCATTATTATTAATCGTAGTAATTAACAATAAAATTTTGAATCATCGAATCTTTTTTAGGGGTGCTAACATTGCTATTATTCATTATTGGTTTATGATTTTTATGCTAACGTATCTCAGCCCGTGAAAAATGAATCATACATGGCCATGCATGGCCGTATATGGCTCATACATGGATTATATATGGCCATACATGGGCATACAAACTTTTTTAATACAGTCATGCTCGGCCATATACAGTCATACAAAACCATGTATGGCCTTGTATGGTTCATATATGGCCATGTATGACTGTATTAAAAAAATTGGTATGTCCATGAATGGTCATATATACTCCATGTATGATTCATTTTTCACCGGAATGCACGCCTCGAACGCTAGTTCTGTGATAAATGAATCATACGTGGGCATACAAACTTTTTGAATACAGTCATGTATGGCCATATACAGTCATACATGGCCTTGTATGGTTCATATATGTCTATGTATGGCCATATATGCTCCATGTATGGTCATGCATGGCCATGTATGATTAATTTTTCGACTATTACAATTACTTATAAACAGTATGTTGCAGTGTTAAAAAAATCAGAAATTTTCTTGATATCACTAACAGCATATTGATGATTATATTTCGCTTTTTCGAAAATGATTATATTCTTTGAACCTTAAGTAGCACAACTAAACTTTGTTGTAACTGTCAGTCGCATAGCCTAGTCGTCAAAGTGTCAGTCTCTCGTGCGGAAGGTCCCGGGTTCGAATCCTACTAAAGCGGGTGCGTTTATTAATAAGTCTAGCGTTTCTTCTCTGAATTAAAAATTTTCATTTCGATAAGGAATTCAATTAATCGCATATCTGATAATCTCTGCATCAACAAAATAATTAAAAAAAAAAAAAAAAAATAAAAAAAATTTTTTTTTTAATTTAGTTAAAATTTCTATACATAGTCATATATGGCCGTATCAAGGCATGTATAGCCATACATGGCCATGTATGGTCATATATGGTCATACATGGTCATGTATGGCCATGTCTGGCCAATTTTCATACATGGCCATGTATGATTCATTTTTCACGGGAGGAAAATGTTTTTTGCTTCTCCTGAAAAATTTACTATTTTTAACTTATGGGGTTTCTTAAATAAACGATTCAGTTATAGATTTTAGAAGTTGAAAGTATACACTTATGATATTGCATTTGTCTTCATGATGAATTTTTCAAAGAATTTTGTCATCACCTATCATAATTAGTCGAGAAGGTTCCAGAAATACCATTGGTTTAAAAGCTTAAATATGTACTTTTGTATATGTGGGATATAACGCGCCTTATAACGACGATAAAGTTTTCAATTCACAAAGGTCTCGAATGAAACTTGGCATAATTATTTTTTGGTCGAAAATCAGGGTCAGGATTGAAGATAGACCTAATTGTTTGATTGGATTGAAAGTAGTAGGCGTTTAAAATATTTGAAATTTTCAAAAAAAATCATCTTCTGTCTACTTATCTTCAAATAACTTTTGAATCAAAAGTGATAGCTCGTTTCTATTAAATATATCTTAAAGCTCATGCGATAAGCTTTAATATTCTCTATATGACGATAATTTTTCAAATAGATTAATGGACTTAGAAATTTACAAAAAAATCGAAAAAAAGTTTTTTTGCGGCTTTAACTTGTGATATCTTCTGAATGCTACGATAGAATTAAATTTCGTCTGCTGAAGCTAATTAAATAAGACTTACATTATCACTGCTGTGACTTCATTTATCAATTTTCAAAATTGTAGCCGTTGTTTATAATGACGTTTAAAAGCAACTATGAGTAAGATCACGTCAAGTGGACCCCCCATTTTCCACTTGATTATGAAAATTAAGTCTATGTATTTTTTTCTTATGTAGTCATTATGAAAAATTAAACCCTCAAACGATTTTTCAAAATTTTCATTTTAACAACAATTTTTTTTACAATGAAGATTTTGAGTACTTTTAATTAAAAAATAGATTCCAAAACAACCGTTAAAGATAACTTAATGAAATTTTCAGGATTTATTGTCAAATATCTAGATTTCATAAAAATATTAATAGCTTGAAATTCTTTGTTTATTATCCTATTGTTAATTAACTTTTAAGTAAACAAATGAAAATTTCATTGACTTCTCGGTAAAAAAATAAAGTTTTTTTTTATTGATTACATGAGTTATTTATTAAAGTTTGAGATCCCAAAAGAAAATTTCACTGCTCGTGATTAGTTTAAACAAAATAAAATTATTTATCACCGCACGTCGGTCGCTGAGCGCTTCCAATACGGTGCGCGGCCAAGCGTCTCAGGCTCTATTGCAGCTTTGGTCAGTCATAATTCAAAGTAACATTTAAAAATACTATTACTAAACGAATTGTATTTTTTTTAAACAATATCATGAATAATACAATAGAATAATTTTTTATTATTAAACTGAAATTAAACTGAAACAGGAAAAACTAACTAATAATTAAACTTAAGTTTAATTATTAGTTAGTTTTCCCTGATTGTTGTTTAATAAATAATTAATTTATTATTAATTAATAATAATTTACAAATTGTAACTAACTAATTATTGATACATTAGTTATTTACTAAACAATAATCAGGGAAAACTGTCTAATAACTAAACTTAATTATTAATTAATAACTTATAAATTATTATTAACTAATTAATAATATATTATTCATTTATTAAACAATAATCAGGGAAAACTAACTAATAATTAAACTTAAGTTTAATTATTAGTTAGTTTTTCCTGTTTCAGTTTAATAATAAAAAATTATTCTATTGTATTATTCATGATATTGTTTAAAAAAAAATACAATTCGTTTAGTAATAGTATTTTTAAATGTTACTTTGAATTATGACTGACCAAAGCTGCAATAGAGCCTGAGACGCTTGGCCGCGCACCGTATTGGAAGCGCTCAGCGACCGACGTGCGGTGATAAATAATTTTATTTTGTTTAAACTAATCACGAGCAGTGAAATTTTCTTTTGGGATCTCAAACTTTAATAAATAACTCATGTAATCAATAAAAAAAAACTTTATTTTTTTACCGAGAAGTCAATAAAATTTTCATTTGTTTACTTAAAAGTTAATTAACAATAGGATAATAAACAAAGAATTTCAAGCTATTAATATTTTTATGAAATATAGATATTTGACAATAAATCCTGAAAATTTCATTAAGTTATCTTTAACGGTTGTTTTGGAATCTATTTTTTAATTAAAAGTACTCAAAATCTTCATTGTAAAAAAAATTGTTGTTAAAATGAAAATTTTGAAAAATCGTTTGAGGGTTTAATTTTTCATAATGACTACATAAGAAAAAAATACATAGACTTAATTTTCATGATCAAGTGGAAAATGGGGGGTCCACTTGACGTGATCTTACTCTATGTAAGTTGTTGAGAAAATAATGAACCTTGTCACCACAATAGCGCTCACAATTTAAGAGCCTTGAGCAGATCTTGAGCTAGCCATGCGCAACTATTTTTAACTATAGTCTTTCTCCGGAATTGAGTTATAATCTGACACGGATTTCTTGTGTAAGGCTTGCACTAGACTTGCTATTGAAATCTGGCCACAAATATCTGCAGCAAGACACATAGCTAGGAAAAGACACTGTCTGTTGAACTTAAGATCAGGCTTGCTCAAGCCTTGAACAACATTGTCATATAGGTAATCAGCTGATTTGGCTCATTTTTGAACTTGATTAAGCTATCAAACCAAAAAATGTGTGCCAAGTTTGACTTAGGTCTCTTCAAAATTGTGAGCGCTATCGTGCCGACAAGGTAATAAGGCCTAGGTATAGAAGATAATGAATAGAATCGAAAATATTGAATTTAGTAATCAAAATGTATCATATATTATAAATCTTTATTTCAATACATTAGTCTTAAAATATAATGAAATAATGGTAATTTATACTACAATCGAAAAATTAAACTTTTACAAAAACTATATGAATGCCTCATTTTACTACGGTAGGATAATAAGGCCCACGGGTTAGAGAAACTGGAATAGTTTAATTATACTTAATAAAATTGGTATTAAAGATGAATAATCACTTACATTTAGCAACAATACTTTTTTAACCCTTTCCCGGCTCGGTGTATCGGTGAGTCTAGGTGTGAGTCATGTGGGGATAGAGCCAATGAAAGTCCATTATAAGGCTGTATGAGTAAAAGTTTAGATGTAGTAGTGTAGAGAAGCGCCTCCTTCTACCAATCTTCCGGCCCCCTCTCTCGAAAACAGACTATAGCTCTCTCGTTTTAAGAATAAGACGCACGATTCAAATTAAGAGTAGGGATTCAAGGTCGACCGGGAAAGGGTTAAAGACAGAAGACTAGATTGTTTTTTATAATTTCTTCTGCGCTACGACATCATATAACGGATGATGAAATACAGAAGTCAGGGAACGTGGTATCGGGACTCTATAAATTTGTCGTAACATCTCTATGCAAGACCCTTCTACTAGAGTAGCCTTTAGCGGAGGCGGTTATTTAAATATCATTTCTGTCATTTATGCCTTATTACCCGACAGGCTTTATTACTCGCGGGTACCTTATTCGTGAAAATGTTATCAAAAATTTGAAAAAAGCAATTTGAAACTTGGAATCTCTAGTTTGAAAATCTAGCCAAAATTTATTTTGAGCCGCGGTTATTGCGTAATTATAAGAAATAGTTCGATACGAAAATATTCTAAATTTTTTAGTTTTGTCTTTTGCGTCTACGGGTCAGGAAAAACTTTTTTCAAAAAAACCAGTGCATAGATCAGTTAGAAAATTTATTCAACTACAATTGGTTTTTTTTGTTGTATCTGTAAGCTACTTTGTTGCTGAGATATCAACCTTCCAATGAAAAAGGATCCTTCGGTCTTTGATTATCGATATCTCAGCAATTGAGGGTCACACAGTAATTTTGTGGGCACCTTTAGAAACTTGAATGAATTCCCCACAAGCCTTATTTTCAATTTAAAAAATATAAAAAAAAAAAACCAGGACTTTTTTAACTTCCCGCTCAGAAAATCGATGATTTTCGAAAATTTCGGGAAGTTATTGTTTTCACCCCGATTTTCGAAAATCGAGTTTTCATCAGATGTCGACGTTTTGAGGTCCTAGGAAGCTATTCTCACTATTTTCGTAATGATGTCCGAGTGTGTGTATGTGTGTGTGTGTGTGTGTGTGTGTGTGTGTGTGTGTGTGTGTGTGTGTGTGTGTGTGTGTGTGTAAACTCTTTGTAACTTTTGAACTAATGAACCGATTTGGATGTTTAAGGCGGCGATTGAAAGGGCATGTTGGCCATTAACTTTCCTGTTAATTTCAGATCATTTGATCAAATAGACTCGAAAATATCTGCGAATTATGAAAAAAAAAAATTTTTTTTTTTAGTTTTTTATTGATTTCTCAGAAACGACTGATACGATCGACTTCAAAATCTAATCAGCTCTAGTACTCAAAAAAACGCGTCGATTGCCACCTCAAACATCAAAATCGGATAATTCGTTCGAGAGTTATCGCGGGAGAAAGAAATGGTGAAAAACGGTTTTTTCTAAATATTTTTGAAACGACTGACGCGATCGATTTCAAATTTTAATCAGCTCTAGAATTTAATAAAACGCGCCGATTGCTACCTCAAACGTCAAAATCGATCAATTAGTTCGAAAGATATCGGCGTTGAAAAGTTAAAAAAATAACATTTTATGTTATTTTTCCCGGATAAATCATAATATAACCTACTAAAATGTGTCTGAAGTCATACGAACTCATCTTTTATATGGTTACTTTCGATACATAATGTCATCGAACTTGGTTTCTAGTTTAAATCATACTACCAACAATGAAATCGATAAAACGTAGTTTTCAATATTTTTCTCGGATATTTCATATTTGATTGTTTCTCACATGAGTCAAAACTCATTTAAATCTTGATTTGAATCCCTGGCAATGATTCCTGCCTGAAAACACTTATTTTATTGAACATAATCAGAGATTAAATTTTAAAAACCGCTTCATTAACAATTCTTGATTCTTAAATTTTCAAACTTCAGCATAACAGGCAACTTGTTAGAGCTTGAGAAGATCGTAAAAAGCAATCGCATGTGATAGCATTTTCGAGCTCGAAGAGCTCGAAAATATATCTACACTAATGTTTTCAAGCTCTTTGAGGTCGAAAACAGCGGGAAGTTTTGGGGCTGGCCCGCAGGGCCAACCGACGCCCAGATTTTTTTCCGTGAAATGAAACTTTGTAGAAGAAAAGCTAAAGAAATTTTTTGAAACATTTTTTTTTCTCTTTACTTTTGGAAGTACAGTAAGGTGTGAAATCACTTGGCAAAATTAACCTTCCCATCAATACTTGTAAAGTAGCAGTTCACTGACTAACAAACCACGAAAAGTCACTTTTATGAACGTTTTTCAAATCAATATTAAAGATGGAAATTTTTATCTTCCCACTAAGAAAATTGCAAATTTTCAAAAATTCGGGAAGTTATTGGTTTCGACCCGATTCGTGAAAATCGAAATTCCCACAGATGTTGACGTTTTGAGGTTCTAGCAAGCTATTCTGACTAAATTCAAGATGATTTCTAAGTGTATGTATGCATGTATGTACGTACGTATGTATTTAAATATTCTGTAACTTTTGAACGGATAAACCGATTTTAATCGTCAGGGTGGCATTCGACGCGGCTTGTTAAATACTATAAGCCGTGAAACTTTGAGCTTAATCGGTCGGGCACGTTTGGAGGTATTTCAAAAATAAAATTTTTTCAAAAATGTTTTTTTCGAATAACTTAATTTATTCGATGGATTGATTCCAAAATCTAATCAGCTCTAAAACGTTCTAAGCTGCGTCGAATGTCACCTCAACCATCAAAATCGGTTCATTCGTTCAAGAGAAACCGTGAACGAAAGAATTAAAAAAAAAAATTTTTTTTAATTTTTTAAAAATTTCTCAAAAACAACTTGATAAATGGGTTATTCTCAGTTAAGACGTAAACCGCTTATTGATAAAACGCGGCACGATAAAAAATTTGAAAATTTTATAATGATTCGATCAAAACAATTATTCTAAACGTTTCTGCAAGGTGGTCAGTCAATTTATTAATTTTATCTTGTTGTATAAGAAACCAGGGGAGATACTTGATAAACAGAGTGCCATGTTCCGTAAAAAAAACATAATAATCGAGTTTTTTCAATGAACTATGATGTGAATATAATTATACGTTAAATTAAATAACAATATGCAACCTTTAAACAATAAAAAAACAGTAACAACAATTCTAGTTTGAAGTTTTCATATCTCCCCTGGATATCGTGTCTTTCCCCTGGCATGTACAAGACAGGGGAGATACTTTTTAGTAACAAAAACAGAAGTAATGACAAATGTATTTATTGTACGTAATCAACCAAGAAAACTTAGAATCTATACACAACAAGAAGTAAATATACAGATGAATTAAAATTTTTAGATAAATATTTTTAAAATAAAACACACTAGGGAAGAGACTCCATTACTCAATCTCAACTGTATCCACAGAGTGTCAGTAATGAAATAAATAACAAAATGACTGCGCACCTACTTTCAGTGCTACTGACTACAAAGTATAAACTTAATGACGTTCATTCAAGGTCTTGAATTCCCGCGAGTCAGTAAACAAATGCCGATTTTACAGGAAAATAAACATGCCAGGGGACGAGATGCAAAATGTGGGGGACAAACTTAAACGTAATTTTTTTTAAGAAAAAAAAAAATATACAATTTTACTCGCTTGATTACGAGAATTTATTTAATTTATTGTGTTGAAATATATAATTTAAATAATCTATTTGATTTCTAAACACTTTAAATTACTAATACATAAACAGAATCAGTCCGGCGAAAAGCCAGGGGAAAGATGTTTTCTGACTTTAAGTTGAAATTATGACTAAATTAAATAAAATTAAGAAATGAATTTGAGTGACCACTTACATGAGCACGAGTTTTAAAAGATAATTACATTTTTTTTAATAAATTTTTCAAAAAAAGATGATTTTTCACCGTGAACGTCGAATTTACGTCTTAACTGAGAATGACCCATATACATAATATACATACATAAACTTTTGAACTAATGGTATTTTTGGAACCTACTCGACTAATTATATCAGATGGAACAAATACAGTTGTTAGATTTCTATAAAATCTGCTAAAAACGAAGCAATGAAAAGCAAAGAAATAGAAAAGAAAAATGTCTAATAGTTATATTTGTTTTTATCTATCAACTTATTTTATTTTTTATTTTTTTCTTCTTTTAAACAATTCCGTGAAGACCCCAAACACCTTGAGTTTAACAGCAAACTCATTAATCGTTTTCGGAAGGTGGCATACTGAGCACCCATCGCGTAATTTATGCTGACTTCGGTAATTTCCAGCACTCGATGATCTCGGTATTAAAACCTAGTGCAACAAAATTTAGTCGTTTTATAGTATCCGGTGTATTGAAATGACCGTTAATTAGATTCGATCCTCAACATAACTTCGATAAGCGAAGCGCTGAGGGTGCTTTATGATCGCTCTAAATTTTTTCTTTTTATGTATGTACGCATGTATGGTTTCTATCTAAGGTAATACCCTTCTGACTGATGCGATATTTTATATACTTAATAAATTTAACCTGGACTGATTTCAATTTGTCTATTTGCTGTTCAAAACGTGGGTCCCAGATGATTTACTCATATTAAAGAATCGGTCTCACCAGAGTCATGAATAACCGAATCAGCGTTTCATTCTCATTCAAGTCCCTACTAGACTTCAGTATGTTTCTCAAAGTTCTATTGGCCTCCATTGTAATATTGTTTATATGCATTAAAAACAGTAATTGAAATAATCTCTTCAATTTTTTAAATTTTTCTGTATGATCAATTTCTTTTCTAATATTCCCCTATTTGATAGCTGTAGTAAAGCAAAATAAGACGCCGGTTGACACTGGAACCCTTAATTTTTTTTTCACTATTTCGAGCTCCTTCATCGAGATTTTTCATCTATATACATTTATGTCCAGAAAAGTAAACAGTTTTGACAGAATCAAATCGAAGCATTGCAATTAGAACGTTGATTTTCAGACAAAATCATAATCCATCATGGGCTCGAGCAATGCGAGCAAGGCCAACTCAACAACAACCATCACCAACCTCAGTTTCATCAAAAGATTTACCACCAGCACACCAAGCTTCAATGCCGCAATCACAAGTTACTAGATCTGCGGCAGCATATCAACCGACTACGTACAATAGCGTAACAGCACAGGTAACAAATTTATTCTTTATTCGCGATCAATTTTTTGCTCTTCTTATAGAAATTTAACTGATTAAATTCTTCTCATATCATAGTTATACATATCGCGTGCGAAATGCCAACAGGGCGCATAATTTTTTTTTTTGCCAATGACTTTGCAAACATATTCTAAGCTTAAAAATGAAAAAAAAAATGTTTCTAAAGCGAAAAGGGCGTAAAATTATGTTTTTCTGATCACCTGTTAAACATCTTCTAAGCTGAAAAATGAAAAAAAAATGTCGAAGCCCAAAAAGCATACTGTTTATTTAATCGGATTTTATTACAAAATAAATGTTTAATGTTAATGCTTAACCAAATGAATCCTAATTTTAATTGTAATTAAAACAATGAAATACTATTCGCTACTATGGCGTGAAATTCTAGAACGTTTGAATATATATTTTATCGCATCGCAATCATTTTTCAGATCATTTAAACGTTTTGAGTTTTTTTATGTTATAAGCATTTCAAGAAGTTCATTTTTTTTTTATTTGAATCACACAAACTAGCCTTATAAAGAGTGTAAAAAAAAGTTAAATGATTTTCAATAATTCATATACTTGAAGATCGAAATGTTTTTCGTTGGAGGAAAATAAGAAAACAAAATGAAAAATAAAAAATCTGCAGGATCTAGATATATGGAATGTTTTGCATAAGTGCACGTATGTCAGTCGAAAATTGCAATCATCCTCAATTACCCCTTAAGTCACCTTGAAACAGTCAATTTACACGAATATTTCTAACTTCCCGCTGAAAAAATCGACGATTTTCAACAAATTCGGGAAGTTATTGGTTTCACTCCGATTTCCGAAAATCGGGTTTTCATCATATGTTGACGTTTGAAGGTGCGAGGATGCTATTCAGGCATTTTCAGAGCGATATCTGTATGGGCGTATGTATGAATGTGTGTGTGTCTGTCAGGGTGGGCCAAAAAAAGAACTAATTTTTTTTTCTTTAGTCACCGTGAAAATATCGTTATAGATGATGAAAAACAAATTCTGGTAAAGTTTGAGCTCTTAATATTAATATTAAGAGGTCGCTCATCGGGATTTTTGATTTCCTATTTAAATAACATGGAAAAAAATAAATTTTTAGTTTGGAATTTTTTAATCCGGTAATGGCTCATTGTACGGATAAGAAAACTGTTTGGGAAATTAAATGTGTCTTTTAAAATAGCCAAATAATGATATATATATATATATATATTTATATATATATATATATGTATAGGCTATGTGAAGAACTAAAAGCATTATGTTTGAAAAATTCATTATTTTTTTTGGGTTGGGTAAAAAAATTTGAAAATTTCCTAAAAAATGATTTTAATGGGGTAGAAAAAAGAAAACAATTTTCAGCCAAATCGAAAGGGGACGGGGTCAAAAGTGGTCGATTTGGCGTGAAATGTCCCGTACATAGTCCTTTTTCGATTTTTTAAAATAGATAACATGAAACCAATCACGCGTATTTTGTGATTTTTCTAGACGTATTTTAATTTTGATATTAAAAGAACATATTAATTAGAATACACCTTTTTGACTGCAGCATTTTTTTTTTTTTTTTTCATTTTTAGGCTTAGGCTAAGCTTTTTCATAAATTTCTTAGAACAAAAATTTATGGGCCTTTTTAGCTTTGGTTCACAAAATTTTGAAACTCCTAAAGTTAAAAAGTCACATAACTAAAGGCATACGTCCTTTAAGCTTTGAGAAATCTATGTTTAATTATCATGCATAAAAAATGTTTACTAGTCAATTGGAGATATAAAAGAAAATGTATGCGTCATTTACCTTTTGGCACGCAAAATTATGTTATAAATTTCTATAACATACTCAAACAAATAATGATATTAAATTTTTCTTAATAATTTCTAATCATTGAAAATAATCTTTATTTTACAGCGATCTAATACGAGTGTATATCAGCCGTATCCTTATCCGTCTAAAGTACTTCCTCCTCCAATCCAAATTCAACAATCTAGCCAATATCCCATTCATCCAGATGTTAGATTGAAAAAACTGCCATTCTATGATTTATTAGGCGAATTATTGAAGCCCTCAAGTTTAATGCCTCAAGGCTCAATACGAATCCAAGACAACACATTCCTTTTTCATTTGACTCCACAGCAGGCTAATGATATTGCCAACTCACGCGACTGTCGAGCTGGTAGTAGAATGGATTATACAGTTCAAGTACAGATGCGTTTTTGTTTACAAGAAACTTCATGTGAACAAGAAGATTACTTTCCTCCAGGGGTTGGTGTTAAAGTCAATGGGAAACTTTGTCCATTACCGGTATTTCTAAAATTATTATTTTTTTTTATGGTACATATATACACATATATTATATTGTAACGGTTTTTTCACCATCGGGGATCTACCGGAGTAAAGTCCGAATACATTTACGATCTTGGCAACCTTGTTCAGTTATTAATTAGTTGGGCGCCAGATGATTTTATAATCACCAATAAACAGTTATCAAAATCGGCTCAGGGTGGCGGATCAGGGAAAGGTCAGGCACATAAGATTACGATAAATGATTGATCAGAATTAAACAAAATAATTAGTCGTATATTGAACAAACAAAATAATTAATCAGTATCACAAATTAAAATTATCGGTTACAAAACAAAATATAAGTTGCTGTTGTCGGCTGGACTCGATATAAACAAAAAAAAAACACAAATTGCTCACAAAAGTCGTACTCACAACGTCAAATCACAACTACACAAAGTCAGTTCATTGCTCATAGAATACCAGTCGGTTGTCGAAATAAAATAAACTTATTTCATTTTTCACACTCACATACAACGTGCGTTTTAACGGAATACTTGACGAGTGACGCCAGAGTATTGTACACGGCAAGACTCTACTGCCGTACGAATGAGACACGAATAATCTGTAATTCTCGCATTGCTCGATGAAATAAAATAAAATAAAAATAATATTTTATTTCGGTAACGAGTTAAATTGCACTATCATACAATTATTACACGTAATTAATTAATTAATGTTTATTATTAGGCGAACGCATCTCACTTGTTCATTAACAAATTAAATTATACACTTTGTTCTTTTTGTGCCGATGCTTCGGCTTGCTCACTTGTTCACAAAATAATCGGATTATTATTCACGCAATAATTATTACTCGCGATTTATTTGCTCTTCTGTAAATCGAAATTGTTTTTTTTCGTCGTGAATCGAATTGATCAAAAACGTGACCGATTGATTGTTCGGTCGAAGTCGAAATTTTCGATTCTATATATATATATATATATATATAGGTGTGTGTGTGTGTGAGTATGTGTGTGCATATGTATGTGCATGTAATTAGTTTTTATGCATTTTGTTTTATTTTATTCAGAATCCAATACCGACAAATAAATCAGGAGTTGAGCCTAAACGGCCACCAAGGCCAGTTAACATAAGCCCGCTAGTGAAATTATCGCCTACTGTCAGTAATCAAATTCAAATAACATGGTCAGCTGATTATGGAAGAAGATATGCTGTAGCTGTTTACCTTGTTCGAAAACTAACCAGCTCAGAATTGTTAAATCGATTGAAGGCTAGAGGAGCTAGACATTCCGATTATACTCGAGGATTAAGTAAATTTTTTTTTATCATATACACCCGATATTCTATACTTATATTTAAGTTTCTCATTTTAGAGGATATGACTTTATAATTTTGAAGTATAAAAAAAAATTAATTTTTTTCTTGTTATCTAAAAAACAAAGATGATTTTTTCAAGTTTCGCTCACGATTATACTCGATAAATTCAATATTTTTTGACAGAAATAATCTAGATTAAGAGTTATTTAAACTTTTAATTAGCCAGCGAGTTAATACGCGAAAAATGCTGAAAAAATTTCAGAAACAGTGATTTTTCAAAATTTTTGAAGATGATATTCTTCAACTCTCTCTCTCGTTCTCTTCCAAATTTTTCTCAATTTAATCTGTGAACGATTCAGTACCAATTAGTTCTATAATTTTATTGTATCGGCTTCCTGCCGGATACAAGATTTTATTTACTAACAACTAAAGCTTCTGGAAGGTTCCACTCGTAACCTCTCTAAAACTTAGATTACCTGTTGCTTTTCACACTTTTTAGCGGGAAGTTGAAAATCGAACACTTAGAAAGATCTTAAAATCGAAATTAAAAGCTGGAAATTCGATTACTATTTTTTTTTATCATGTACTTCAAAATTATACGGTGGAATGAAAAAAACAAAAAAAATTTTAAAATGGCACAGCTTAGTATATAATTGCATATTTATTTCAGTTAAAGAGAAGTTGAATGAAGATGCAGATAGTGAGATAGCAACAACTTCTTTACGCGTTTCACTTGCCTGCCCTCTTGGTAAAATGAGAATGAGTACTCCCTGTCGTTCGTCAACTTGCTCGCACTTACAATGTTTCGATGCGTCATTATTCTTACAAATGAATGAGCGTAAACCAACGTGGAATTGTCCAGTTTGTGACAAACCCGCGCTTTATGATCATCTTGTTATCGATGGATACTTTCAAGAAGTTCTTTTGTCCAATAAATTATTGCCCGACGTTAACGAAATCCAATTGTTGCAAGATGGATCCTGGGAAAATCTTGTTTCGAAGAAAGAACGAGATAAAGAAAAAAGTGATAAGTCTGATTCTAAGGCTCGAGCAAAAATTGATGTGGATACAGTGGATTTGGGTAAAGTTTATCAACTTAAAAATTCAAGTTTCTTATTTAATACTTTTGTAGACATTAAATACAATAATCGATTTTTATTTTTGATTTAGATGAATCAAATCTTGTTGTTTCGACACCAGAAAAGAAGAGTGCTCCAGTAATTGATTTGATTTCAAGTGATGAAGAGGACGATGTTGAAAATGATTATAAAACTAGTAGCAAAAAAGGTGCGAACGCTTTACCTAAAAAAAGTCAATCAAATCATGGCGCAATTAGTAGCACCAGCGAATCTCCAGAACTTATGATTATTGATTTAGAGTAGTATTGGTTTTTTTGTAATGGTAACATTTTTATTAAACTTGATTCTGTGTCTTTAAATGAATTGTCATCGACGATTCAATGAAATACTTTTGTGATTGTGGTTATTGAATTACCGAAGTATACAAAGAATCATTATTTTCTATTTTTCAAACTTATTTTTATTTTATTTGTATCAATAAAATGACATTATAACTACAAATATTGTTGTTTTATTGTTCGTGATTCCAAAATATATACAGTCGAATTCCACTCAGTCCTCCCCCTCAACCTTGACCTCCACTCAGGGCTACGCTGTTTTCCATCTAATGGCTATACATTTATATGTGTCTGTATATATTTGTATATATATTACACGGAGAGAAATGTATCGCAAATATTCCTATTGTGATAAAAAAGTTTAGTAAATATTACTTTGCTATTTAAACTTAGTCCTTGAAAAAAAAGAATCTAAAATTTTACTATACTTGTACGGTGAGATTTACGTCACGTATTGGCAGGGAGCCTAGTATATGGTAGGGACACCTGAATCGATCGCAGCGCTTGCTGTGGACATAATTTCACTTTATTTTATTTTAATTGAAGAAATGTATAATAAATTTTTTTTCAGTATACGGATTGAAATATTTCAATCAGATTCAATCGGAATATAATCGAGAAATAAATTATTATTTTCCGATTGAATCTGATTAAATCCGATTGAACTTTTTTCAATCAGTTTTAATTGGTTTCAATTGGAAAATAATTTTTTAAAAATTATTATTTCCTAATTAAATCCGATTGAAACTGATTGAGAAAAATTCAATCAGTTTCAATCGGAAAGTAATTTTTGAAAAATTATTATTTTCCGATTGAATCTGATTGAGATATTTCAATCGGATTTAATCAGATTCCATCGGAAAGAGTACGTCCATTTTTTGTTTGAAATATTCAAAAAAATTATTTCGATTTTTTTCGATTATTAAAAAAAAAAAAATTATCGAATAATCGATTCATCGATATTTGAAAACATCGAGAAAAAATAATCGATTCGGGAAAAAAAACATCGATGTTCGATTAATCGATTTTTTTTGCCCATCTCTATTATGTACGATTGTATATAATTGGATCGGGCCATTATTTCTATCTAATTTGATCCATTTTTATAAAATCTTTTTTCATCGGGCAATCATTCATTTTATTTTTAATCATTACTTTTATTATCTGTTTTATCTTAGATTTCGCTTTTTTTTCGAACATATTGATACGCTAGTACTGCCACCAGTAGTTGATAGAGAGAAATAATGAAAAAAATAATAACAGTAAAAATAAAAATGGCGGCAAAATTTTTCGTGAATAATCAGTTTTATGTTTTTCATTAAGTACAATTAAACTAAAAGAATTCAGATAGTAATTTTCCATAGGGTTGTTGTGGTAAAAAATACAAAGACGATGATATAAAAGCTAGGCGATTAATAATTTCTATCGAGAGTTATCGTGTTTACGAAATTTCATATGTAACGATTGACAGCACTAGTTTCTTGAGTTAAAATAATTTATTTTAAACGAATAAAATAATTAATCTACTTAATATTGGATTCAAATGGTTCCTCAATAAATGCACTATATGATAGTATGCAATTGTACCTATCTTGGTGGAATAAAAATAGTGTAGAAAGATTTTTATGTGAGTGAATCCCTGGCGGATCCGATTCCACTGAATTCCCTGAAATCCCACCGTGTAAATGTGAAAAAATTCCACACAACATACACTTAAATTACACTGCACTCCTCCGGGTTACACAATTTTTACCTGCTATTCCCACCGGAGTTTCAATAGAAGAAGGAGTACACTAAAACTACACTCATTTTACACCACGGCCGATTCAGTGGAAATTTAAATTTTACGCTTAAATTACATCGTATTCCACGATTTTTACCCGCTATTCCCACCAGAGCTTCAATAGACAAAAGATTACACTAAAACTACACTTATTTTACACCACGGCCGATTCAGTGGAAATTTAAATTTCACGCTTAAATTACATCGTACTACACAATTTTTACCCGCTATTCCCACTGGAGCTTCGATAAAAGAAAGATTACACTAAAACTACACTTATTTTACACCACGGCTGAATTAGTGGAAATTTAAACTGTACGCTTAAATTACATCCTGTACAACGTATTAAATGAATTGTAAATTATTGTTCATATAGTAGAGACTCTATACTTCTTATTAAAATGACTTTTTTTTTTAAGTCCAAGTTACATTAAAGCCCAAGTTTAATTTCTAAGAATAATTATTCATGGAAACATTGATAAAGAATATTTTTGTCATTATGTAATATAGGATGTAGTATATTAGCATCAAAAAAGGTACTTATCACTCTGTCAAATAACGGAGGAGTACCCGGACCAGAATAGTCTCAAGTTTGGAATTTAACACTTCTGAAATAAGTTTCTTGCCAGGGACACTACAACCTGTGGGCGCGATCTCGTGGCGAGAATCGAACTACTTCCGCTGCTGCTTATAGCACCGGTGACTTCCCTCTCCTACATATATACTAGGGTGTTTAAAAAAAAAAACAAATTTTTTTTCTTTAATGGTATCCAAAAATTGAAAGTATAACTAAAAATGAAAATTTTGGTACCAGTCCAAGCTCTTAATAATAATATTAAGGTTTGCCTCAATCCATTTTTCTATTTTCCATTTAAATTTCACGGAAAAAAATTTTTTTTTTTTTTTAATTTTCTAGCTCACAAACTAATCGACGGATTTTTATGCGCTATAAATGTTTTTGTAGGAAATTGAGCGCTCTACAAAAAAAGTCTCTTATCATTTTTTGATGAATCCTACTGTTCAAAAGTTATTTAACCCTAGACTGGTCAACGTATGAGCGTGACGCCGCACTTGATTCTATTATTTTTATTACAATTACATTTTTTACTAAAAAGGTTTGAAAAAATTTGACTTTGTTCTTCAAACATTTTAGAATATTTTAACAATTTTTTTGAGCATGTTTAAAAACATAAAGTTGCTGTAAAAAAAATTCTAAAAAAAAAAGTGACGGATTTGCGGGACTGTTTTCATCACTTGACCAGAGTCGTTAGTAGATTTTTACTTGCGGCGTTGCCGTCTCTGGTGTATGTTCCCTCTTTCCGACTTCTTATGTTCATGCGCAGACTGTTATTGTGTATGAAAGGTTATGTGGAGGTAAATATTTATGTTTATTTATAAACATTTTTAAAAACTCTGCGATGAAGAAAATAATTTTTTAATTTGTTTTATGGTTGAATTTATAATAAACTTATTAAAATATTATTTTCTGTCCACTATCAAAATATTTCTATCTACTGCCGAAGGCATTAACCTATGTCTACGTGATGTTATTCATAAAAAAAATAGTTGAGTTTTTTTTAAGTAAAATAAAATTAAATACTAGCAAAATTTAATAAAAAAATAGGTTTGTTAAATTTGTTTAAATTACTAATTGTTTTAAACAAAGTTTGAAATTAATAAAAATAAAGTTGAAAATTTTAATTCATGTTCGAATTTTTCATAAAATTCCCGCCAGAAATAATACACCAATAGTAAACAGCCAGAGCGATCAGGCAACGTCGCACTCTCAAAAGCATTGCGGCGATTCCCTCATCACTTGACCAAAGTCGTTAGGTCACGTTTGTTGACCAGTCTAGGGTTAAGCTTCAAGTCGTTTATAGTAAAATTTGAGATTTTTTTACTTTTTCAGCGAAAGTATCAGCCTTATCAAAAAATATCATAAGAACTTTTTTGTAGATAGTTTTATTTCTTACAAATTATTACAAATAAAATTGTTCGAAAGTCCGCATTGTTAACAAGTTATTTTCATTTCAATGTCAAGCTCTTAAAAAAATAGATTCCTGATTGATTTTAAGAGCTTGACATTGAAATGAAAATAACTTGTTAACAATGCGGCCTTTCGAACAATTTTATTCGTAATAATTTGTAAGAAATAAAATTATCTACAAAAAAGTTCTTATGATATTTTTTGATAAGACTGATATTTTCGCTGAAAAAGTAAAAAAATCTCAAAATTTACTATAAACGACTTGAAGCTTAAATAACTTTTGAACAGTAGGATTCATCAAAAAATAATAAGAGACTTTTTTTGTAGAGCGCTCAATTTCCTATAAAAACATTTATAGTGCATAAAAATCCGTTGATTAGTTTGTGAGCTAGAAAATTTAAAAAAAAAAAAAAAATTTTTTCCGTGAAATTTAAATGGAAAATAGAAAAATGGATTGAGGCAAACCTTAATATCATTATTAAGAGCTTCGACTGGTACCAAAATTTTCATTTTTAGTTATACTTTCAATTTTTGGATACCATTAAAGAAAAAAAATTTGTTTTTTTTTTAAACACCCTAATATATACATATATATCTTTACTCCCAACTTATTTTTCTCTTAGTGTAAGTATTTTTTTTTTAGTCTGAGCATACAAAAATTTTTGCGTTTAAGAAATAGTACTTATTCCGAGAAAATTTATTGTCTTTAAACCAAAAAATGTTATATTGTTTCAAAAAACTAACACATCTTTCTTACAAAAAATATTTCTCATACTTAGAAAAAAAGAACTCTTGAAACAAGTAAAAATTTTTTTTGTTCAAGCATAAAAATATGTTAACGAGGAAAAAAATATTTTGATTCAGAATAATTATTTACTAGGTGCAAGAAAATTTCAATTTTCTGAATTGTTAAAACAAATTTTTTGTATCAAGATTAATTTTCTTGGTTCTAGTGAACTGTATTACTTTGTGAAAAATAAATTGTAGGAAGTGAAATGATTTACATAAAAGACTCTATCACATTTTAAGATAACTCTGATAGTTTTGCCGAAAAAGTAAAAAATCTCGAGATAATTTAATGTGAGTGAATGAGTCAAAAAATTTAGAGCGATCATAAAGCACCTTCAGCGCTTTCGCGCTTGAGATGTGCAATAATACTAAAATTTACTATGAATCCAACTTTGACTTCGAATATTTTTCAAAAAATTATAAGAGACCTTTTTTGTGTAACGTTCAATGTTTAACACAAGTATTCATTGATTTTTCCAATACACAGATTCCCTGGTGAGTGATAAAATTTTAAACTGTAAAAAAAATTTTTCCTATTTTATTTAAATGGGAAACCGAAAAATATGATGGGCTACCTCTAAAACTTGAATTTAAGAGCCAAGCTTCTGACAGAATTTTTATTTTGTCATATTCCGTCAATATCTGGTGGTGCCCGAAAAAAAAAAAAATGTTGTTTTTCAGCACACCCTAATTCTTATATTATAAAATAATTCCAACTTTTAGTATTGATTACAAATACATTTTACAATTATCTGATTATTTTGCACCAAGTAAATAATTATCTTGATATTTTTATCTTAAGTCAACATTTTTAACTTCCCGCTTAGAAAATCGATGATTTTCAAAAATTTCGGGAAGTTATTGTTTTCACCCCGATTTTCAAAAATCGAGTTTTCATCAGATGTCGACGTTTTGAGGTCCTAGGAAGCTATTCTGACTATTTCTAGAATGATGTCCGAGTGTCTGTATGTATGTGTGTGTGTGTGTGTATGTATGTATGTAAACTCTTTATAACTTTTTAACTAATAAACCGATTTGGATGGTTAAGGCGGCAATCGAAAGAGTTTTTTGGCCATCAACTTTTCTGAAAATTTCAGATCATTTGACCGAGTAGACTCGAAGATATTGGCCAATTACGAAAAAAAAAAATTTTTTTTTTTAGTTTTTTATTGATTTCTCGAAAACGACTTATACGATCGACTTCAAAATCTAATCAGCTCTAGAAATCAATAAAACGCGTCGATTGCCACCTCAAACATCTAAATCGAATAACTCGTTCGAGAGTTATCGTTGGAGAAAGAAATGGTAAAAAACAGTTTTTTACGAATATCTTTGAAACGACTCAACCAAAAAATCCAAAAATCTGATGAGCTTTAGAATCTATTAAAACGCGTCGATTGCCACCTTAAACTTAAAAATCGGATAATTCGTTCGAGAGTTATCGCGGGAGAAAGAAATGCTAAAAACTGTTTTTTTCGAAAATAATGGCATGCAAAAGTATTTTCGAGCTCGAAGAGCTCGAAAATGTATTTACAACGATGTTTTCGAGCTCAAGAAGCTCGAAAACAGCGGGAAGTTTTGGGGCTGGCCCGCAGGGTCAACCGATGCCCAGATTTTTTTTTTTCAAATCGACATATTTTTATGCTTAAATTAAAAAATTTTTAATTGCTTAAAGTGTTTTTATTTCTTAGTATGAGAGATATTTTTTTGAAGAAAGTTTTCCTTTAAAAGTGAAAATGAATTGTATTTTTTAATCAAACAATTGAAAACAGAACATAGTTAAATGACGGGTTATTTAAAAATTCAAGTTGTAGTAAAACACAGGTATCTTTTATGGAATCTGTAGATTGCTTGTTAATTATATATAACCATATATAATTATGTAAGATTATATATAACCATGTGATTTTTTTATTGACATTATATATAATTATACGCAATTATATAAAATCATATATAAACATTCGGGTGTGCCATTTTGAGGCGACTTTTTTTTCAACAAAAAAATAAGCTGAAAATTTGCAGGAAGGTGAGAAAAGAAGCCTGTTCAAAGAGGAGCTCTTAATATTAATATTTAGTGCCTATTTCTAATTTGTCATTTCCCATTTAAATAACATGATAAAAAATTTTTTTATTTTTTTAGCTCAGCATTCGCACCTCATATAAATAAGTCCATAGGATATTCTTTAAAAGAATTTAACGCTCTACAAAAAAGTTCTCTCATCATTTTTTATAAATTCATCTATTCGAAAGTTATTGGAGCAGGAAGTCAAATCTATAATAAATTTCCAGATCATTATTTTTTTCAGCTAAACTATCAGACTTATTAAAAAATGTCATAGGACTTTTTTGATAGACAATTTTATTTCTTACAAATTATTATTAATGGTTTATTTAATTTCCGCATTGTTTACTAGTTATTTTCATTTAATACCAAGCTCGTAAAAATAATAGTCTTCCAATCTATTCTGAGAACTTAACATTAAAATAAAAATAACTCAAAAACAATGCGGAATTTCAACGAACTTCATTACAAATAATTTGTAGGGAATAAAATTGTCTACAAGAAAGGAACTATGGCATTTTTTAATAAGTCAGATAGTTCAGCTGGAAAAGTGAAAGATCTGAAAATTTAGTATTGATTTAACTTCCAGCTCCAATAACTTTTGAATAGATGGCTGTATCAAAAAATGATAAGCGACCTTTTTTTTTAGAGTGTGAAATTCTCCACAAGAATATCTTATGGATTTATTTATATGAGCTGTGAATGCCGAGCTAAAAAAATAAAAAAAAATAAAATTTTTTTATTATGTTATTTAAATGGAAAATGGAAAATTAGAAATAGGCACCTCGAAATATTAATATTAATAGCTCCACTTTAAACAGGCATCTTTTCTCACCTTCCTGCAAGTTTTCAGCCTGTTTTTTCGTTGACAAAAAAACAGGCTGAATTTTTTTTGTGGCATTATATATGATTATATATAATTCTGTATAATTATGTCTAACTCGATATGATTCATATATAATTATATATAATTATTTAAAATTATATATAGTTTTTTTTTTACTCGGGCGCTTATATACTACGTCGTATTACACGATTTTTACACGCTATTCCCACCGGAGCTTCGATGAAAGAAAGGGTACACCAAAACTACACTGATTTTACACGGCGGCTGTTTCAGTGGGAGTTTCAATTTTATGCTTAAATTACATCATATTATACCGTTTTCTTTTTCAGTGCAAGTTCTCCTTTAACGTGAAAATAATTATTATACAAACTAATTACACCAAAATTTTAAAATATCAAAAATACGCTAGAAAACGCAGACAAAACGTCGTAAAAACTCTGAGAAAACACAGTTGAATCCTCGTGTCATCATGGCAGACAAAACACCGCTTTTCACCGGAAAACACCGTCGAAACTCCGTTGATACGCCGAGTTTTTAGCGAATTTGTACGGTGGCGCTTGAACTACCAGGATATACAGTGGAAATTCAATGGTAATAGAGTGTAAAACGAGTGTCAGTAGATTAGTGTGAAACAAGTGTAAACTGAAAGTGAAATTTTCACAAACCTACCGTGTGATACACGTGAAATTCCGGTGTATTTTCAGTGTAATTCGAATTACACTAAGTTAACACTGAAACCCACGGTGGAAACGGATCCGCCAGGGTATACTACAATTTGGAGTTGCATATTGGGGGTTATTGTCATCGACGCTAAAAAAAAAATATTTAGTATAAAACTTCAATTTTAATTTTTATAAATAAAATATATATATATATATATATATATATATATATATATATTTATATATAATATATATATATATATATATATATATATATATATATATATATATATATATATATTATATAATATATATATATATAATATATATATTTATATATAATATATATATTTATATATAATATATATATATATATATATATATATATATATATATATATATTAGGCTGATTCAAAAAAATTGACTATTTTTTTTTTCGATATCCCCCGTGAAATGTATTCAGACAGACAAGAAAAACCACCTGTAAAAATCAGAGCTCTTAATATTAATATTTAGAGGTTGCGCATCGCAAATTTCTATTTCCCGTTTAAATAACATCGAAAAATTTATTTTTTAAGCTTTGGAATTTTGTAGCTCACGGTGGGACCAATACTTTCAAATGTTCAAGACATATTCTTATGGGAAATTTGGCGCTCTATAAGAAAGGTCTCTGATAATTTTTCGATATTTTCATTTCTTCAAAAGTTATTCAAAGTTAAAGTTACATTGACGATAAATTTTTACAATTTTTAAATTTTTTGACGCAACCATCAACTTTATCGGAAAATTTTATAGAATACTTTTTGTAGAGCACTTCATTTCCTACAACTTATCTGAAAAAAAATTTTCGATATTTCTCACAAGTCGTAAGTTACTTGCAATCAACTGAAAATTTTAATATAATTAATTTTAAGCGACAAAATTGGGATTTTTTAATAAGATTTCCAGTTAATTGCAAATAACTTACGACTTGTGAGAAATATCGATAATTTTTTTTTAAATAACTTGTAGGAAATGAAGTGCTCTACAAAAAGTGTCCTATAAAATTCTCCGATAAAGTTGATGGTTGCGTCAAAAAATTAAAAAATTGTAAAAATTTATCGTCAATGTAACTTTAACTTTGAATAACTTTTGAAGAAATAAAAATATCGAAAAATTACCAGAGACCTTTCTTATAAAGCGCCAAATTTCCCATAAGAATATGTCTTGAACATTTAAAAGTATTGGTCCCACCGTGAGCTACAAAATTCCAAAGCTTACAAAATGAATTTTCCCATGTTATTTAAACGGGAAATAGAAATTAGCGATGCGCGACCTCTAAATATTAACATTAAGAGCTCTGATTTTTACAAGCGTTTTTTCTTGTCTCTCTGAATATATTTCACAGTGGATATCGAAAAAAAAATAGTCAATTTTTTTGAATCAGCCCAATATATATATATATATATTAGGGTGGCGCAAAAAAACCGACTATTTTTTTTTTTTCGATCTCTCATGAAAATTTGTTAGTTTACGATGTTTTAAGAAGCCTCTCCAAAAATTAGCTCGATAAAAAATTTTCAAGAGGTCGCTCACGAATTTTGAAAAAATTAAAATGATTGAAATTCGAATTTTTAATATCTAAATTTTTTCTTTCTCGTGGCAGCAATAGTTTATGTTTGTGAAAACATGACTACGCTGAAAATTTAAGCCCAAAATTTTGATACTTAAACGGCGCTCAAGACTTTTGAATATTAATTGATAATTCGTAACTAATAGTTTGAATTAGTTGTTGTATTTTTTTATGATTCAATTATTTTCATTTCAGGAAAATATAATTTTTGCATAACTAAAAATATACAGGACAGTCTTGAACAATAAAATTTGTTAAGTTTTGAATAAGTTAAAAAACCTACAAATTGAATTAAAAAATAAAAGACTATGTAAATAACTTATTCTTTCTATTTCTCGGGTTATATTTTTGTTCACTGTGATGCTAATTGATGGTGAAAAAATCGAGAAGCTTTATTATTAATATTTAAGGGTCGCTCAAAAACGTTCAAAAGACAGCACTCGAAAACATTCAAAATTCTTGAGCGAGGTTTAAAAATTTAAATTTTGGGCTTAAATTTTCAGCGTAGTCATGATTTCACAAATATAAACTATTGTTGCCATGAGAAAGAAAAAAATTTGAAATAAAAAAGTCGAATTTTGATCATTTTTGATATTTTCAAAATTCGTGAGCGACCTCTTGAAAATTTTTTATCGAGCTAATTTTTGGAGAGGTTTCTTACAACATCGTAAACCAACAAATTTTCATGCGAGATCGAAAAAAAAAAAATAGTCCGTTTTTTTGCGCCACCCTAATATATATATATATATATTAGGGTGTTTCAAAAAATAAACAATTTTTTTTTCTTCTCGGAACCAGGTTCAAAAGTTTCATTTAGATATAAAAAGACGTCTGTGAAAATTAGAGCTCTTAATATTAACATTAAGAGGTTCCGCATTGCACTTTTCTATTTCCCATAAGATTAAGATAGAAAAATTTTTTTTTGCGTCTTCTTATTTTTATAACTAGCTAACGATGCACCGTAGGAAAAATCTGCAGATATAATTTTGTAGAGAATTGAATGCTCTGCAAAAAAAGTCTCATCATTTTCTGATAAATCCATCTGTTCAAAAGTTATTGGAGCTTGAAGTCAAATTAATAGTAAATTTTGAGATCTTTTTACTTTTCCGGCGAAACTATCAGACTTATCACAAAATGTCACAGAATCTCTTTTGTAGAAAATTTTATTCCTTACAAATTACCTCTTATAATGTTTTTCAAAATTCCGCATTGTTTTCTAGTTATTAATATTTTAATACCAAGCTCTTAAAAAAAGGAGTGTTCTTATCGATTTCAGAAGCTTGGTATTAAAATGGGAATAACTAGAAACCAATGCGGAATTTTCAAAAACGTTATGAGAGGTAATTTGTAAGAAATAAAATTGTCTACAAAAGAGATTCTGTGACATTTTGTGATAAGTCTGATAGTTTCGCCGGAAAAGTAAAAAGATCTCAAAATTTACTATTAATTTGACTTCAAGCTCCGATAACTTTTGAACAGATGGATTTATCAGAAAATGATAAGAGACTTTTTTTGTAGAGCATTCGATCCTCTACAAAATTATATTTGCAGATTTTTCCTACGGTGCATCGTTAGCTAGTTATAAAAATAAGAAGACGCAAAAAAAATTTTTTCCATGTTATTCTTATGGGAAATAGGAAAGTGCAATGCGGAACCTCTTAATGTTAATATTAAGAGCTCTAATTTTCACAGGCGTCTTATTATATCTAAATGAAACTTTTGAACCTGGTTCCGAGAAGAAAAAAAAAATTTGTTATTTATTGAAACGCCCTAATATATATATATATATATATATATATATATATATATATATTGAATTGGAGTGAGATTGAACCTCTTTTTTTTTTTATTTAGAGCCGAGCACTCAGTTCCTTTGAACCATTGTACTCGGCCCCACTTAGTCAATCTCGTTAAATCAAAGGTTCGATGATTAGATTAACAGATTTCGAGAATCGTAGAAATCCGCCCATACCAACTTCCAATTACGTAGGCTGAGTACCATCACAAATCCCCAGGATGTCTTTCCTTACATCCGTTAAGGCTCTGCACCGGCTCAGTAGATGAAGAGGAGTTTCGTTCCCTATATTACATCTGGGGCACACCGATTTCTTTGATGGCCCATGAAATAGTGCCCTCGTATGTCGCATGTCTCCGGCCTCAAGCCACAAGTCCAAGAACCTGCCACAGGTCCATTAAGCCAAGTGGTTTCTGATGAAGCACAGATGCACTGGAATTGAACATGCCAGTTCAGGATCCGTTTCACACGCCCCTACTCTTGCCAGTTCGTTTGCAATGTCATTCTCTTTGATACCGCTATGACCCGGTACCCAAACAAGATCGACATAGTTAGTACTCGCTAATTTACTAACAAGTGTAATACAGTCTCGTACCAGTACTGATGCCACCACTGCAGATGTGAGTGACTTGAGAGCTGCACGGCTATCACTGCATATGTATATGTGTTTGTTCCTGTGATTCAGCTCTAAAATGTGCTTAACACAGGCCCAGATCGCATATACCTCTGCCTGAAAAATAGAGGCGGTGTGCCCCAGCCTAAGAGATATCTCAGTTTCGGGTCCACCGCTATAAATTCCTGTTCCTGTTCCCCCCAATCTCTTAGAGCCGTCCGTAAACCAGACCAGCCCCTTGGGGGACAGGATCTCTTTGCCCTCTTCCTTCCATTCCTGCCTGCTCGGAAAGAGGACCTTATAGCTGGATCTGAAGTGATAGCTGCGAGAGCCATAGTCCCCTCCCTGGGCCAGAACCTCTACGAGATCTCTGTTCCGTAGGATGCACGCATGTCCTGTCCCAGCCCTCGACCACAGACCAACAAAATAAAGTCTCAATGCTGTTTTCACAGCCAGAGATTCTATAGTTATATTTGGAGGAACTACATTTAGAAGTGCCCCCATGACGAGAGTAGGAGTTGTTTTAAACGCTCCTGTTATGCCTAGCAGGGAAATCGATAAACTTTATTTAGTACCTTGATGTTGGCGTCCCTTCGTATCGCGGGCCACCAAACAACAGAGGCAAAAGTTAACTGGGGTATCAAGATAGCCGTGTAAATCCACTTGACTAACTTTGGTTTAAGACCCTACGATGTGCCAAATACCCTTCTGCAAGCCCAAAAAGTGGCAGTAGCTTTTTGAGCCTGCTTCTTAATGTGGCTTCTCCATGTAAGCTTACTGTCCAGAGTCACTCCAAGATAGCGTATCTCTGTTGAAAACTTCAGCTCAGTGTCAAAAATTGAAGGCGCTTTAATATTAAGCTTCCTCTTTTTCGTGAAGAGCACCATCTCTGTTTTGCCAGGGTTAACCTTCAGAGATCTATCAGTGCACCAACCCTGTATAAGATCGAGTGCTCTTGGCATCCTCCATCATATCTCTATCGGGCTACAGCCTCTGATCAATACAGCAACGTTATCCGCATAGCCCACTGCGTGTACTCCTAGCTTCTCCAGCCGTACTAGGAGTTCATTAATGACTAATAGCCATATGAGAGGAGAGGTCACACCTCCTTGCGGGCAGCCCCTTCTAACACGGGCTCGTACCTTAGTCCTGATTGATGAAAGATGCAGGGATAAGGTTAAGGGCTTAATAATAGAAGATAGGACCGATTCGGATCATCTCCCAGTGGTGGTGGAATTGAAAGCGCGTGGGAAAAGGTCAGACAATGCGAGGAAAAAATGGATAGAGATGTCAGGAAGAGGTGTGTGGCCTGAAGAAGGTATAGATACGTTTCAGCGTGAGTTTGGGAAGGGTGAAGTTGCAGGAGGTGAAGTGGAAGAGATCTGGGGAGGGCTTAAAGGAAGAATCAAAAGTGCGCTAAGGGAAGTGAATAAGGGAGGTGGGAAAAGCGGAGGAAACAGGGGGTGATGGGATAAGGAATGTAAGGACGTGAAAAGAAAGGTAAGGAGAGCCTTAAATAAATTTAAAAGTGGGAAAGGTGAAAAGAAAGAGTATCTGCGGGAGAAAAAGAGGTATGAGAAAATGTGTGAAGAGAAAAAAGAGGCGGAAAAGCGGAAGTGGGAGGAGTATTATGAACGTGCGTTTTGATTTTGACGACTTGAAAATCGAGCGCAAAATCTTACGGATTCTACGGCCATCTACCCGAATAATTTTTACATTAATTAACACTTCCCAGTCCCTTGGGGCCATGTCAGAGGCCACCTCGATTGAATTTGAACTTGGACGATAGTGGGGTGGTTCCACCCCTCCAAAATTAACATATAAAGGGCCAGCAAACGCTTGTTTGGGGACTTAGGCCCTGGCCATCGCCTAGAGTGGACTGAGGACGCTTAGCGAGGTCCTACTCTAGCACCAGGACTCAACAATTTATTTGAGTCGGCCTAACGATATCTAGTCGATCAGTTTATTATATCTAGTCATTTATTTCCAACACTCAGTTCTATCTCGGCCAGTCTGTTACCTAAATAATTTTATTTATTGATACTTTTCTTTTATATTAAATTAAATTATTGATTTTATTATGTGATAATTGTTTGACTCGAATTTATTAAATAAGGAGATTTTGCGACTCCTTCGTCTGGTTAAGAAAACCAATTCGATTAATAAGTGCGTGTGCTGGTTTGGTATACAACGACTGCCCGTAAGGATTCACTGAAGAAGACCGACCTCGAGTCCAAGGAGCCCGTGAGGATCGACCAAAGAGGAAGAAACCCGCAACCAATCGAAGACAGAGATCACCGGTAACCCACGTACAACCAGATAAGTCTAGACAAAATTGTAACAAATATTTTCTCTCTCTTCAGCGTAGTATTTAATTTAATTAATTATAAGCTTTATTCCCCACGTCCAATAATTTTTGGGCATTCTAACAATAAATTAATTAAATGCTGGACGCTAAATCTTAATCAATAAAGTAATAAATAAAATTAATAAAAGGGGAAACTATTTTGTATATACTTGGGCTTGGTTAAATAAAATTTGTTATATATAATTTAATTGAGTCTCTTTGAACAAATTTCTTATCACCAGCGTCGTTTTAGAATAAGTATATTTCAGCCGCGTGTCCGGTCAGAACGAGTCAACCCATTCCTGAGATATTTTCCCGTACCAGAACCAGCTTTACAATAATTAACAATTATATTGAAATTTAATAATTTATTATTAATTAATTAATTACTCGGGAAAATTTAGTAACAGTGGTTCGTGGCCATTGGACACGAAATAGCCAGGGCCCACCGTTATAGTATGTATGTAATGCGAAATCCGAGTCTCAAATTTGGAAAGTAGTTAATCAGGGAAGAAAAAGGAGAGGGAATATAAATAAAGAGATGAAAATAGATGAATGGGATGAGCACTTTAGGAAAGTGCTGGGGGGAGTCGAGGAAAAGAGAGAATGATGGTAGAGTGTGGTGAGAGATTGGAGGTGGATGCAGAAGAAGATATTGATTTCAAAGGAGTTAGAGACATGGTGGGTAAGCTAAAGGACTTTAAGGCGTTAGGGGTGGATGGTATACCGAATGAAGTTTGGAAGTATGGAGGGGAAGTTGTGCTAAGAGAGCTCTGGTGGATATGTCAAAGAGTATGGCGTGGGGAGAGATGGCCGGATGAATGGAAAAATGGTGTGATTGTGCCTATTAAGAGAAAAGGTGATGGGACTAAGGTGGAGGATTATGGGGGAATTACGATAATGCAAACTGCGTATAAAATGTATGTGGGAATTTTGGAGAAGAGGTTAAAGGTAGAAGTGGAGAGTAAAGGGCTGTTGCCAGAATCTCAGGCTGATTTTAGAGAAGGGAGAGGGACCATAGATAACATTTACGTTCTGAATTATTTGATCAACCGGGAAATAGATAAAGATAAAGGGAAAGTGTTGATGTTGTTTGTTGATTTCAAAGTGGCGTTCGATTCGGTGGAGAGGAGAGAACTAAGTGTGGCTATGAGAGAGAGGAGTGAGGGAAAGCTTGGTGAGAAGATGCGAGGAGGTGCTGAAGGAAACGTGTAGTAGAGTGAGGATTGATAAGGAGCTAGGAGAAAGATTCTGGACGGAGAAACAGGTGAGACAAGGGTGTCCTCTAAGTCCGTTACTCTTCGTACTATTTTTAGCGGATCTAGACGAGGAATTAGAGAAAGGCAGGTGGGGAGGGGTGGAGTTACCGGGGGGGGGGGGGAGAGAAAGTGCGCTCACTAGCGTATGCAGATGATAGAAGTTGGCAAGAAAGAAGTTAGAGGTAAATGTAGGAAAGACAAAGATTTTAAGATGCAGAAAAGGTGGTGGCAGGAAGAGAATGGTTCGGTGGATATGGGAGGGAAAAGAAATCCAAGAAGTTGATAGATACACGTATTTAGGATATGTTGGAAGGATGAATGGTGATCAGAGAGAACATGTAAGAGAAAGAGTAGCAAAGTGAGCGAGGATTTTAGGCCAGATTTGGGGTATAGGTAAATGGAAATTTAGAGGTGATTGGGCTAGAAGATTATGGTTGTTTGACAGATTGGTATGGCCAGTGATGAGCTATGGCGTGGAAATTTGGGGTCGGAAAGGTAGAGAGGAGATAGAAAGAATTCAGGAAAGATACCTGAGATGGGTGCTAGGGTTCTCGAGAAGGGTGGCGGGATACATGGTGAGAGAAGAACTGCAAAGAGACCGCTTGGAAGGTAAGGCTGGGATGAGGGCTTGGAGTTATGAGAAAAGAGTTGAGGAGGGGGGAGGAGGGCTGATTGCGTGGAGATGCAGAATGGAAACGAGAAAGAGAATTAGGGCAGGAAGAGGGCTAGGAGGTTGGGAAGCGGAAAGGAGGGACTTTTATGAGGATAGAGAGCTAAATCTTATGGAGGTTGAAAGGAGGTAGGAAGAAGGAGAAATGAGAAGGGAAGCGTTTGTAAAAATGGATAAACGGAAACAGGAAATGGAGAGGTGGGAGAAAATATGGAGCTCAAGAAGCAACGGAGAGTACAAGTTTGTTAAAAACGCAGGGATTCCGGGATACCTTAAAAAAGGTTGAAGTGAGGAAAGGTGGAATAGGATTGCGAGATTCAGGCTAGGGGACTGTTTAAAAGGGAATAGGTACTGGGAAAAAAGGGATAATAGACTCTGTAACGTCTGCGGGTTGGAAAGGGAGACATGGGAGCATGTCTGGGAGGTATGTTTGGGTTTTGGGTTGGAAAAAGGATGGCAGAAAATGAGGAATCAGGTATTGGGGGAGGAGGGACAAGGTGAGAGTTGGCTAAGGGGTATTGAATTGCTTTGGGGAATCTCGGGGTGGAATAAGTAAAGGGGAAAATTAGTATGAAGGCAGTGGAAGCGGAAGTCCCAGAGTAGAGGATAAGTTGATTTGCTGTAAGTTCTAGAATGTAAGATTATTTGTAAGATTATTGTATGCGGAACGGGGGTCCACAATTGGTACCCCTGATAAAAGGGCAAATAAATTATTATTATTATTATATAAAATAATAATAATAATAATAAAATTTTACTATACAAGTAGATAGTATCGCTGTGCTAGAAAAAAAATTTTCTACCCATTATAATAGCATCCAATCGCCAAAAAATATAAATTGATCAAACGAAAAACAATTTTCAAATAAAGAAGATGAAGAATTAATCCTCTCTGATGAAAACACTGCTGGTGGATCAAACTTAATTTCTCAACAAAATAATGAAAATGTTTCAAGTAACAACAAAGTATGTATCAATTATAATAATCATCGCTCTAACATTATAATTTCTGTTATCTATTAATATAAAAAGTAGAACATCGAAATATTTTTTTTCACCATACTTGTACCGAAAGTTTAAATTCTTGCCCTGTTTATAAGAAAGAAAGTCTTTTTTTTCTTTTATGAGCAAACAAATGATAAAACAATAGCGCATGTGTCATTCTTCCAACAAACGGAAGCGTAAATTTAAACTTTCAGGTGCAGATTTTGTGAAAAATAGTATACATAGTAAGAGAGGACAGTAAGACTCTCCCAATTCCCGTGTGCTTCACCTTCGCCCTCGGCTCGGGTAGGCAGTCATACACGCGGGCCCGAATGTTGTACTGTCCTCCCTTGGTGTGTAATATACTGTTATTTGCGTCTCGACTCTTAAATTTTTCCTTAAATTTAATTATGAGCAATAAACGTTTAAATATAAAAAATTTATATAATTTGAAAAAAAATTATTTCAATAAAACGTAAAATATGTTTTTATTTATCAGTCTAAAAAAGGGGAAGTGAGGTTTTCGGGTAACGAATATTCAAGTTCAGATGATAGTGATAAAGGATCTGAACAGACACCGCTACATGGAATTGATAATATGGATACCTCACGGCCTAGAAATTTATTCGGTTCACGTAATGGTAAAAAAAAATTTTGTTAATGTGTTTCGAATCAAGATAAACATTGAACGAAAGTTTATTTTTATAATGAATTATTTCTGAATTGACTATAGTTTTCATACACATTTAATTTTTTTTATTAAAATTTTGTTTTTATAAATCTTAATAACTGCTTAAGTTATGGAAATTTAAGCATAGCAAAAAAGTTTTTATTAAATGGTAATAGTTTATAATTAGTCAATTTTTGTTGAAATGTACATAATATTAGAAGGTCAATTATATCAATCATTCTTGTATTTGATTTTTCGTATAAAAAAATTAAATTTTTTAATTTAATTACATTAATTATTGGGTTCAAAACTGTTTTATTAATGTTTATTTTCAGTGGAATTAATACTTACAAATATAAATAAAAAAAATATGGAAAAATTATTTATCTTTCTATAAATACAGTTTTTAGTAACCATGTATCGGCTATGTATTGATATTATTGATTTAATATTGGTTCCCTAAATATTATCTGAACTTAAATGTAACGGGGTAAATTGAGTTTTATTATCAACCAAAATTGTGGTTTTTCACGGATGGTCAATTACCCTACCTGTAACCCCAAAGGAGCATTAATTAAGTTTTTCGACTTGTCGCCGGGCGCGCTAAATGAAAATGCTAATACACGAGGCCCGATCATAATTAGGCAGAGGGGGGAATTTTCCGATTACGGCCGAAAATTCGGCAGGAACGGGTAACCACCCAGACGTACACAAAGACCGAGAGCCTATAGGACTAGACAACCATCAAGACAAGACTTGTGGCCGGAGCGATCCAATCTAGAAGAGAAGCCAACACCAGAAGACGCCATTATAGACGCCGATATTTAGACGCTGCTAATTGTATCAGGTAAATTATTTAATTGTGACTTGGTTAATTATTGTGGAACCAAGCGATAAAAGAAAATTCAATTGCTACAAGATACCAGGCAGGTAGCCGGTACCTTTTATTTATTAAGAACTGATTGCGTCTGAATAGCAGGTTGAAGGAGAGTTCGAGCGTTTTCGGCGGAAACTAGAATTGGATCCGAGAAGGTTAACACAAGACGGTAAAATTGAGAAAACCCGGTAACCCAGGCATATACGGTCGAGAACTTAATACACGGACAAGAGAGAACAAGACACGGACAAGGGCGCCGATTACAGAACAAGCAACGGAAAAGAATCAACGTAAATCGTAATAGGTATTCTGTAGAATATTCCAGGCAAGGAGCCGGAATTTTTGTTAATTAAAACATATAATTTAACGTCGTGTCGCAAAGCATTGTCGTGTTGATTTAACGTGTAATAAAAAAATTAGAAAACCGGACTCAGCAAGCATTAGCTTTGATATTTCCAGGCAGGTTGTTTAAGTCACTCGCCGGAAAATTCTTCTGGAAATTTCCAGGCAGGTCGTGTTAAGCATTCACCGGAAAATCAATTGCGTTCTAGTCAAAGTTATCTAGTCAGTAAAATTAAGTAAAAATTAATTATAAGTAAATTACATTAATAAATCAATTAATAAATTTATAAACGTTAAAAGTGTCGTGAAGTAAAACGTGAAAAATAAATGGTTGAGTTTTGAGTATTGTGATATCGTTGTCGTGATAAATTGTTGAGCGGTCACATAATTTAACTCATAAAACCGGCTTAACAAAAAATCGTTGATAAGGAAAGAATAACGTTTATAAGAAATTAGTTGTTGGAAATTTATTAGTGATTTTAAAATGATAAATAATTATTTGGAAAGTAATTTTAATTAAGGAATAGGAATTTTATACTGGTACAAGTGTGAGTCAGTGAAAATCGTAATTATGGAAATGGTAATAATCAAATAGTTGTATATAATTGTCATAATTTAGAGAGTTATTTAATAAGGTATAAAAATCACGTAAAGGGTCCAGGGGACCGCGCGAGGGTACCCTGATTAAAAACTCCGATTGAAACTGATTGAAAACGTCCAATCAGATTTAATCAGAAATTTCTGATTGACTTTCAATCAGTTTCAATCAGATTTAATCGGAAACTTCCGAAGAATTCTGATTGAAAGTCAATCGGAAATTTCTGATTGACTTTCAATCAGTTCCAATCAGATTTAATCAGAATTTCTTATTGACTTTCAATCAGTTTCAATCAGATTTAATCAGAATTTATTATTGACTTTCAATCAGTTTCAATCAGATTTAATCAGAATTTATTGTTGAATTTCAATCAGTTTCAATCAGATTTAATCAGAATTTCTTATTGACTTTCAATCAGTTTCAGTCAGATTTAATCAGAATTTATTATAGAATTTCAATCAGATTTAATCGGATATTTTCGGAAGGTTTCAATTGTAAATTAATAAACAATTACCGATTCTCGGGACAAATAATTGTATATATTATTAAACGGTAGAAAATCAAAAAATCGAATGTTTCAAAACCTACGTTGAATCTATATTAACAATTAGATTGCATGTCATGAAGTAATATAGAATATACTATATTACCACCAAAAATTGTACTTGTCACTCTGTCAAAGAACAGAGGAGTGCTCTTGTTACAATTGCTTCCAAGTCTGGAATATAATACGTCTGAACGAAGTTTCTTACCAGGGACACTACACAAGTGGTAGGCGCTATCTAGTGGCGAGAACCGAATTACTCCTACTGCTATTGCTTAGGACTGATGAATTTTCTCTCCTCCATATATATCTTTTCTCTTAAGAAAGTTTTCTCTGGGTTCAAGCAACTTTTTTTTCTATTAGTTGCATACGGAAATCCTTGCGTTAAACACCCCCATGAAAAAATTTATTTAAAAAATATAAGTTTAAATACAAAAAATATATTTTAGAATTTATAAAAAATAAATCAGAAAACTATTTTTTTAAGAACTTGATATTGAAATGAAAATAACTAGAAAAAAAAGCAAAACTTTGGAAAACTTCATTCATTATAATTTTTGAGAAATGAAATTACCCACAAAAAAGTTTCTATAAGAATTTCTGATAAAACTGATAGTTTCGCTGGAAAATTAAAAAGATCTTAAAATTTACTATAAATTTGACTTTAAGCTCAAAAAACTTTTGAACAGTTAGATTTATCAAAAAATGATGAGACTTTTGTTGTAGAGCATTCCATTTCCTACAAAAATATCTATCGTGCATCATAATTCGTTGATTAGATTATAAGTTAGAAAATTCAAAAATATAAAAAGTTTTTTTCCCGTGTTATTTAAATACTCTGTAAATATGAATAAAAACGGCTGGACGCAAACCGTAGTATTATTATTAAGAGCTTGAATTGGTACAGAAATTTTGGTTTTTAGGTATACTTTCAATTTTTGAATACTAAAAAAAAAATTTTTTTTTTAACCAACCTAATGTATATATAATTTTTTATTAATGCTTTTTTTTTATTTTTGTGATAGTTTTAATTCAATCAATACAGTTCTTCAAAAAAAGTTTATACATAATCCTGAAAAATGCTTGTTTTCACTTTTTATAAAATTTATTAAATTGGAAAGACCGATAGAATTCTATACTTTGATACAACAAAAATTGTTGAATTCATGACAAATGAAATTTTTTAAAAATTATTATTTCCTTATTGAATCTGATTGAAACTGATAGCGAAAAATCCAATCAGTTTCTATCAGATTTAATCAGAAAAAAATAACTTTTGAAAACTTATTTTCCGATTAAATCTGATAGAAACTGATAGAGAAAAATCCAATCAGTTTAAATCAGATTTAATCGGAAAATAATTTTTTTTAAATTATTATTTTCTTATTGAATCTGATTGAAACTGATTGGATTTTTCTTTATCAGTTTCAATCAGATTCAATAAGGAAATAATAATTTTTAAAAAATTATTTTCCGATTGAATCTGATTGAAACTGATAGAGAAAAATCCAATCAGTTTCAATCAGATTTAATCGGAAAATAATTTTTTTTAAATTATTATTTTCTTATTGAATCTGATTGAAACTGATTGGATTTTTCTTTATCAGTTTCAATCAGATTCAATCGGAAAACAATTTTTTAAAAATTATTATTTCCTTATTGAATCTGATTGAAACTGATAAAGAAAAATCCAATCAGTTTCAATCAGATTCAATAAGAAAATAATAATTTAAAAAAAATTATTTTCCGATTAAATCTGATTGAAACTGATTGGATTTTTCTCTATCAGTTTCAATCAGATTCAATCGGAAAAAAAGTTTTCAAAAATTATTTTTTTCTGATTAAATCTGATAGAAACTGATTGGATTTTTCGCTATCAATTTCAATCAGATTCAATCGGAAAATAATTTTTAAAAAATTATTATTTCCTTATTGAATCTTATTGAAACTGATTGGATTTTTCTCTATCAGTTTCAATCAGATTCAATCGGAAAATAATTTTTTTTAAATTATTATTTTCTTATTGAATCTGATTGAAACTGATTGGATTTTTCTTTATCAGTTTCAATCAGATTCAATAAGGAAATAATAATTTTTAAAAAATTATTTTCCGATTGAAACTGATAGAGAAAAATCCAATCAGTTTCAATCAGATTTAATCGGAAAATAATTTTTTTTAAATTATTATTTTCTTATTGAATCTGATTGAAACTGATTGGATTTTTCTTTATCAGTTTCAATCAGATTCAATAAGGAAATAATAATTTTTAAAAAATTATTTCCCGATTGAATCTGATTGAAACTGATAGAGAAAAATCCAATCAGTTTCAATAAGATTCAATAAGAAAATAATAATTTAAAAAAAATTATTTTCTGATTAAATCTGATAGAAACTGATTGGATTATTCGCTATCAGTTTCAATCAGATTCAATCGGAAAATAATTTTTTTTTAATTATTATTTCCTTATTGAATCTGATTGAAACTAATAGAGAAAAATCCAATCAGTTTCTATCAGATTTAATCAGAAAATAATTTTTTTTAAATTATTATTTTCTTATTGAATCTTATTGAAACTGATTGGATTTTTCTCTATCAGTTTCAATCAGATTCAATCGGAAAACAATTTTTTAAAAATTATTATTTCCTTATTGAATCTGATTGAAACTGATAAAGAAAAATCCAATCAGTTTCAATCAGATTCAATAAGAAAATAATAATTTGAAAAAAATTATTTTCCGATTAAATCTGATTGAAACTGATTGGATTTTTCTCTATCAGTTTCAATCAGATTCAATCGGAAAAAAAGTTTTCAAAAATTATTTTTTTCTGATTAAATCTGATAGAAACTGATTGGATTTTTCGCTATCAATTTCAATCAGATTCAATCGGAAAATAATTTTTAAAAAATTATTATTTCCTTATTGAATCTTATTGAAACTGATTGGATTTTTCTCTATCAGTTTCAATCAGATTCAATCGGAAAATAATTTTTTAAAAATTATTATTTCCTTATTGAATCTTATTGAAACTGATTGGATTTTTCTCTATCAGTTTCAATCAGATTCAATCGGAAAACATTTTTTTAAAAATTATTATTTCCTTATTGAATCTGATTGAAACTGATAAAGAAAAATCCAATCAGTTTCAATCAGATTCAATAAGAAAATAATAATATAAAAAAAATTATTTTCCGATTAAATCTGATTGAAACTGATTGGATTTTTCTCTATCAGTTTCAATCAGATTCAATCAGAAAATAATTTTTTAAAAATTATTATTTCCTTATTGAATCTTATTGAAACTGATTGGATTTTTCTCTATCAGTTTCAATCAGATTCAATCGGAAAACAATTTTTTAAAAATTATTATTTCCTTATTGAATCTGATTGAAACTGATAAAGAAAAATCCAATCAGTTTCAATCAGATTCAATAAGAAAATAATAATTAAAAAAAAATTATTTTCCGATTAAATCTGATTGAAACTGATTGGATTTTTCTCTATCAGTTTCAATCAGATTCAATCGGAAAAAAAGTTTTCAAAAATTATTTTTTTCTGATTAAATCTGATAGAAACTGATTGGATTTTTCGCTATCAATTTCAATCAGATTCAATCGGAAAATAATTTTTAAAAAATTATTATTTCCTTATTGAATCTTATTGAAACTGATTGGATTTTTCTCTATCAGTTTCAATCAGATTCAATCGGAAAATAATTTTTTAAAAATTATTATTTCCTTATTGAATCTTATTGAAACTGATTGGATTTTTCTCTATCAGTTTCAATCAGATTCAATCGGAAAACAATTTTTTAAAAATTATTATTTCCTTATTGAATCTGATTGAAACTGATAAAGAAAAATCCAATCAGTTTCAATCAGATTCAATAAGAAAATAATAATTTAAAAAAAATTATTTTCCGATTAAATCTGATTGAAACTGATTGGATTTTTCTCTATCAGTTTCAATCAGATTCAATCGGAAAATAATTTTTTAAAAATTATTATTTCCTTATTGAATCTTATTGAAACTGATTGGATTTTTCTCTATCAGTTTCAATAAGATTCAATCGGAAAACAATTTTTTAAAAATTATTATTTCCTTATTGAATCTGATTGAAACTGATAAAGAAAAATCCAATCAGTTTCAATCAGATTCAATTAGAAAATAATAATTTAAAAAAAATTATTTTCCGATTAAATCTGATTGAAACTGATTGGATTTTTCTCTATCAGTTTCAATCAGATTCAATCGGAAAATAATTTTTTAAAAATTATTATTTCCTTATTGAATCTTATTGAAACTGATTGGATTTTTCTCTATCAGTTTCAATCAGATTCAATCGGAAAACAATTTTTTAAAAATTATTATTTCCTTATTGAATCTGATTGAAACTGATAAAGAAAAATCCAATCAGTTTCAATCAGATTCAATAAGAAAATAATAATTTAATAAAAATTATTTTCCGATTAAATCTGATTGAAACTGATTGGATTTTTCTCTATCAGTTTCAATCAGATTCAATCGGAAAAAAAGTTTTCAAAAATTATTTTTTTCTGATTAAATCTGATAGAAACTGATTGGATTTTTCGCTATCAATTTCAATCAGATTCAATCGGAAAATAATTTTTAAAAAATTATTATTTCCTTATTGAATCTGATTGAAACTGATAGAGAAAAATCCAATCAGTTTCAATCATATTCAATCGGAAAATAATCGAAAATTAAAATTTTTTTTTCTGATTGAATCTGATTGAAACTGATAGAGAAAATCCAATCAGTTTCAATCAGAAAATACTAAATATTTTTTTCTGATAGAATCTGATTGAAACTGATAGAAATTCAATCAGAACCCTCGAACGCTCCCGAACATTTCTGATTGGAAATTTGTTTCTGATTGAAACTGATAGAATTCTGATTGAGTTTTAATCAGATTCAATCAGATTCAATCGGAGTTTTTAATCAGGGTATATTGTTAAGGTTTTAGCCATGTAGAGGGTCTCGTTGACCGCGTGGAGTTAAATTATAAGTTGTGTGTGTGTGTGTGTGTGTGTGTGTGTGTATAATAGTCCAGGGGACAGTAATTATGAATTTAAAAAAGGCCATTCGGTAGCCGAAATGGAAGGTAGATTTTTCAATTAATCAATATAAAAAGTTAGTTTTATGCATACATATCTTGTGATATATGTTAGTGTATAGTCATGTCATAAATTAAACTCATTTTCCAAGAGTTAGGGTAAAAAAGGACAACGATTATTTTCGATAGAGAACTTCAGATAGTTGATTTGACATAACATTATATAGGTAATAAACGTTGTACCAAACTAACCTTCACATAAATAAAAAATATTGAAAATTTAATTAGTATTAGATCATAATTATAATCGCTGTTACAATGGCAAGATCAGTTATAATTATAGGACGTACAGGTACCATTGGAACATCATAAATAATAAGATAAATACTTTTAAAATATGAAATAGCTGTGAAATTTACAAGTTATTTGGTTCACAATAACATGCACGTAACAAAATTGTTTTATAATGAGAAAAGCATAAGTTATCTGGTATGGAAACCATATTTTCAACATTTTTTGATTCCATTAAAATTTTCAAGGCTATCAAATTATTGGAAGAAATAGTCAAAACATGAAGCTTAGAATCATAAATTAAAGATTATTAGACGAGCTTTCAGATACTTTTTACGGAAATCGTCTATGAATATTAGTTTTGAAGTTATATAAGCTTTAGTAGTGATTAATAACTGATTTTTACGAAAAATCATGAAAATTTCAAACAGCCATAATTTCAAAACTATCTGAACGATTCAGCCCATCTTTGAACTTGATCGAGGTAGTCACCTATAGAATGAGTGTGGTAAATTTCATTAAAGTCCGATAAGAAGTGTGGGCGCTATCGTAATGACAAGACCAGTGATAATCATTGGGATGAGAGGTACATTTGATACATCATAAATAATAAAAGAAACACATTTAAAATACAAAATAGCAGTGAAATTTACAGGTTATTTTGTGCACAATAAAATACAACTGACGAAACTGGATTTTAATGAGACAAACATAATTTATGTGGAATGAAAACCATATTTATAACATTTTTTGATTCCGTTAAAATTTTCAAGGCTATAAAATTATTGGAAGAAATGGTCTAAATATAAAGTTTAAGGTCACAAATTGAAGCTTATTAGTCAAGCTTTAAAATACTTTTTACAGAAATTATCTATGAGTTTTAGTTTTAAAGTTATATGGACTTCAAAAGTGATTAAATACTGATTTTTTCGAAAAATCGTTAAAATTTCAAACAGCTATAACTTCTAAACTAATCGACCGATTCAGCCCATCTTCGAACTTAACCGTGATAATTACACATAAAATAAGTGTAGAAAGTTTCATTAAGATCGGATAAGAACTGTAGACGCAATCGTGTCCTCAAAAGTCGGTTCTATTACATAAATATATATATATATATATATATATATATATACATACATATATAAATTTTTTAACGAATGGTATTTTTGAACTCTACTCAACTAATTATGATAGTTTATGACAAAATTCCTTGTAAAATCGACCATGAGGACAAATACAATAGTTAGATTTTTAAAAAAATCTACCTAAAAAGGAGTATTGGGAGTTTTCCCTCTTGACTGCAGCCACACAGCTAATTATTTAAGCACTATAATGGAAGAATGTCTGGACTCTTTTAAAATTGATAAGAAGGACATATCATTAGTTGTGACAGATAGTGGTGCGAACATGATTAAAATGGTCACGGATACATTTGGTTCCAACAAGCATGTTCCTTGTTTTGCCCACTTGATGTCACATTTAGTGCCTGATGCTTTGAAGAATACAAGCATGGCAAAAGTAAGAAATATCATTGCTGAAGTAAGAAATATCGTTACATTTATTAAAAAAAGTACGAAAGCCTGCGATGAACTGAAACATTTACAAGTAAATTATAAACAAAATACTAATCCTTATAACCGAGTAGCGTTGGTTTACGACGTGAGAGTGCGGCTCTCTCGCTGTCTCCGTCTGGTTTTGGTCTTTCTCTCTCCCTCTCGTTACCATCCGATTGCTGAGTTCGGCTGAGCTAGGAGCTAGACCATAGGGGATGATCTCGCGCAGCAGGTGACCGTGAATTGGTCATTTGCGCATAATTAGGTAGGGGTCATCAGAGGTTGGGACCTAGGGCAGTTGAAACTGAATCGTCATTCAAGTTCAAGTAATCAACTAGGCCAGCACGCCGTTGTGGAAACTTAAAATATAAAATAAATTTAGTTGTTTCTTGAAAATTAAAAATTGGTTATCGTGAGTTCTGGTTGGAGAAAGAGTTTGGATCCATTTCAGCGCCGTGACCAGAGCCGTACATCACTATCATCCGAGTGAGAACCTGAGGACTCAACCAAAGACCATAGACGAGACGGTGAAGATGAACCGACGGCCCATCCCATCTGTACGTCGTCATTGAAATAATCCAGATAAGAATTATAAAATTTTCACATATATATATTTTGATACTCTCTCTCTCTTCAACCTAATACTCATTTTAAATAATTATTTAATTTATTACCCCGTGTCCATTAAATATTTGCGCGCTAAATAAATTTATTGTCGCTGGACACTTATTATTTCTAAAAGAAATTAATGTATAAGTAAAGGGGAAATTTTATATATATAATTGGGATTTGGTTAAATAAAACTTTATTTTATATAATTAATTCGAGTCTCTTTATAAAGTTCCTTTTATCACCAGCGTCTCTTAGAATAAGCTATATTTCAGCCGCGTGTCCGGTAGAACGAGTGTACCCATTCCTGAGATCTATTTTCCGTTTCCGAACCAGCAATAGAATAATTATAAATTATATTATATTTGATAATTTATTAGTAATTAATTAATTATTCGGAAAAATTTAGTAACAGTGGTTCGTGGCTATTGGACACGAGATAGCCAGGGCCCACCGTTATATCCTCCACTAAAAGTCAAACAAGATGTACCTACACGATGGAACTCGACATTCTACATGATAAGTAGATTTTTGGAACTTGAAACTTATTTGTGTCAACTCTTAAGAATTTTTCCGAAAGGTCCTAAATGTTAACTCGCGATGAGATGAACATATTGAGGGATCTGGAATTAATTTTAAGGCCAGTTGAAAGTGTGATTAAGGATATTAGTGGAGAAGAATATGCTACAAGAAGTAGGATAATTCCAATTATAAGATTATTGACTCTCGGCTTGACTGAATGTGATCCTGAAACTACAGAAGGGATTGAATTACAACGATTATTAATTGATGTCCTAGAAAACAGAAAATTTAAACACGTTGAAAGCGTAAAAGTGCTGGCAATGTCGACGATTCTTGATCCTCGCTTTAAGCGAGATTGTTTTAAACATAATTTATGCAGTTCGGATGCAATAAGCGAGATAAATAAAATTTTGAAGTCTAAAGACTCAGTCAATTCTTCAAATACAACTGATGTTTCAATGTCGAATCCTTCTTCCACTCAAAAATCGAAAAATTATGATATCTGGTCTCTTCATTCTCGACTAGTTGCAAAAAAACGCTTTTCACAATCAGACTCTTCAAATATTGATCTAGAGCTGAGACAATATCTTGATCAGCAATGTATTGGAAAAGACGAAGATCCGATAAAATATTGGTCTTCGGTTAGGAACGCTTTCCCTAAATTATTTGAGGTGGCAATGAAATTGATGTGTATTGTTGCTACGTCTGTTCCATCAGAGCGCCTATTTTCTAAAGCCGGAGTGATAAAAACGGAACATAGAAATAGATTAACTGGCTCACACCTCAATAAACTAGTATTTTTAAACTCGATAAATGAAACAGACTGGATATTTTAACTATTTTTTATGCTTATTTTTTAAAGAACTAATTTATTTATCTAAAAATAATTTTCAATACTTAATTGTTAAAATTGTTGAGATATATACTCAAAAAAATACGATTATAAAAACAATATGAAAATGTATGTTTGTTACGTTTAAAAACAAATAAATATTTTTAATTTTAATAGACACTTAGCATTATTTTCCAGCTGTAACTTACGCATTTTTTAAATTTTAGCGGTCTTATTAAAATTTCCGGATAACTGTGTTACCGTCGTAAGGTAAAAACAAAACATCGATTTTTTTCGATGTTTTTAGTCAATAATCGATTACACGTAATCGATTATTCAGAAAATCGATTATTTCAACATCGATTTATTTTTTCAACATCCCCATCTCTAATGGTAAAAAAGACACCTGATCGGTCTAGTAGTGACGTCATCATCGGATTAAAAATTATTTTTTGGTTACATGTGTGATAGCAAACGACCAAAAAATATCGAAGTAACTTAACGAGCCATCTTGTGACAAAATTTATTACCATTTTAATTTGTCCACTTACCGACTTTTCTCTAATTTTCAACAAATATTCAAAACAATATTACCAAATAAATAGACGCGGATTTATAACCTGCCTGTGACGTGATGACGTCGTATTCTTGCTGTCAATCAACTGATTAAAAATCATACATGTTATGCCATCTGGCTATGCATGAATAAATTAATTAGCAAATGACTTCCAGCCATTATTACGGCTGATGATTTTTAAATTTGAATTTAAATTCAAATTATTTTTATTATAAAATATTGTTGTTAATAATTACAAATAAATATGAAAATAAAAATATTCAACATTAAAAAATAAATGGTTATGAAATTTGAATATAAATTCAAATTATTATAAGTTAATTATTAATAAATTTTATTATTTATTAATAATTAAATTAACGTTGAATAAATGAAATATAAAAATTACAAAAAATTATGAAATATGAAATAAATGTTAAAAGAAATAATGAAATGATGAAAATTATAAAATATGAAATATGAAATAATAAAAGAAACCGAAATGAATTGATGAAATTATATGAATTAAGAAATAATAATAATTAAAAAATAAAAATGAAATGAAGTTATAAAATATGAAAAGAATATTACTGTAAAAGAAATGAAATAGAATTTTAAATAATAAAAATATTTGAGAATTAATTATTAATAATAAGTTTATAAAATGAAAAATAAATGAATATGAAATAAAATATGAAATTGTATAATGAAATATAATGAGATAATAATTATTAATGAACAAAGTTATTAATAATTAAAATGAAATAAATAATAAAATGTTTAAAAGAGTTTATTGCAAAGAAAAAAAGAAAAAAATAAGAATCAATAAATATTGATTTGTGAATTCGACTCCAATGCTTTATGCGTATGTTGCTAACTGCATTGGAAGTCATGAAAAATATATGTATAAATAATAATTATAAAAAATATTGATTTAATTATAGCCAATAAAATAATTGGTATAATTAAATAATTATTAGAAGGGATGTTACTACCTGGTAACAGCTCTTCTGGAAATCGAAAAAGATTTCAGTTTTCTAAGTGAGCTCATTCGTCATTGACGAAATTTTAATTGTTTAAAGGCACGGTCCTTAATTTTATTAAATCATTGTAATGTGATTTAATTATTTATAAACTGAATTATAAAAATATAATTCAGAATATTTTTAAATAATTATTGAATTATTAAAAGTAATAATTCATTTTAATAAAAAAATAATTTTGATAAATATTCCATCAATTATCAAGTTCAAGTTGAATTATTTAAATATAATTCATTCAATAAATAAAATTCAATATTGATAATATTCCATCAATTATCAAGGGTTAAGAAGGCCCGTGAAAAATGAATCATACATGGCCATGCATGGCCATATATAGTTCATGCATGGAGCATACATGGCCATGCATGGAGCATACGTGGCCATGCATGGAGCATACATGGAGCATGTATGGCCATACATGAATCATACAAGGCCATATATGGACATGCATGACTATATATGTCAGTGATTAATCGAACATATATGGCCATGCATGGCCGTATATGGCTCATACATGGCCATACATGGGCATACGAACTTTTTGAATAGTCATGCATGGCCATATATGAATCATACAAGGCCATGTATGGCCATGCATGGTCATACATAGTCATGGATGACTATATATTAGACTGCTTTTTTTAGCGACTATTTTTTTTTTCGCTCCCATCCCGAAATTTTGTTGGAAATACCTCCCCAAAAAATCCCCTGAGAGTTGAAGCCCTTGATACTAATATAAAGTACTTTCCCAGAGCAGGCGAAGATTTCCCATTAAAAATACACGTAAACTTGGGTTTTTATGTTTTAAACTTCTGTAACTCCGTGGCATTTTATGACATCATCTCGCCCAAAGTCGGGATTTTCTCAGAATTGAATGCTCTTCAAAAGTACCCATTTTCGCGAAGTCGTAACTCATACGAGTGGGGTAGTACGGACCTCTAAACTAAATTTTTTCATAGAATTCTTGTTTTTTCTCTCATTATCTCATAAACAACAAGACCTACAGAAAAAATATAAGCAACAATTCTATAGGAAATTCAATTTCCTACAAAAAAGGTCCTTAGCACTAAATCACTACGATCGATATTTTCTGAGATATTAATTATTGAAGTTTACGTAGCATTGAATTCCCATAAAATGTCGAATCAAATCTTAGAAAATACTGATTTTTTATTTGACTAATATCTCAGAAAATCTATCTGAGTGATTCGGTGCTAGGGTCCTTTTTTGTAGGAAATTAAATTTCCTATAAAATTGTCATTTACATTTTTTTTGTAGGTCTTGTTGTTTATGAGATAATGAAAGAAAAAAAATTGAAAAAGTTTGTATGCCCATTTATGGCCATATATGCTCGATGTATGGCCATATATGCTCCATGTATGATTATGTATGAACCATATACGGCCATGCATGGCCATATATGTCCAACTAATCACTGACATATATAACTATACATGACCATGCATGACCATACATGGCCTTGTATGATTCATATATGGCCATGCATGGCCATGTATGATTCATTTTTCACGGATATAAAAAATTTGAGCTGACTATTACAATTACTTATAAACAGAATGTTGTAGTGAAAAAAAATAGAAAATTTTTTTGATATCACTAACAGCATATTGATGATTATATTTTGCTTTTTCGAAAGTGATTATATCCTTTCAATCTTACGTAGCACAAGTAAACTTCGTTGTAACTGTTGGTCGCATAGCTTAGTCAACAAAGCGTCGGTCTCTCGTACGGAAGGTCCCGGGTTCGAATCCTACTAAAGCGGGTGGTGTCATTAATAAGTCTAGCGTTTTTTCTCTGAATTAAAAATTTCCAATTCGATTAGGAATTCAATTATTCGCATATCTGATAATCTCTGCGTCGCCAAAATAATTAAAAAAAAAAAAAAAATTAAAAAAATTTTTTTTTATTTAGTTAAAATTTCTATACCTAGTCATATCAAGTCATATATGGCCGTATCAAGCTATGTATAGTCATACATGGCTATGCAAGGTCATACATGGCCATACATGGTCATATATGGCCATACATGGCCATGTCTGGCCAATTTTCATACATGGCCATGCATGGAGCATTCATACATGGCCATGCATGGAGCATTCATGCATGGCCATGTATGATTCATTTTTCACGGGGGAAGAATAATAAATAAAAAATCAAATAAATAATTATTGATAACAATAATAATCATCAAATAAATCAAGGTAACAATTTAATTAAATAAATAATTAATTATCCTATTTAAAATAATAAATTGATTGATTTCAAATAAATTAAATAACAAGTGAAATCGAGAATTAAACCATTTTATAAAAGTGTTAAAATTGTAAATTGCATTTAATTGTCTAATGCAAATTAAATTTTGTTTTGTAATAATTTTTAAATAATTGTTTTGATTTTAATAAATTTGGAAGTTGTTTTAATTTTGCTTTTATTATTTTACTTAATTAATTAAATTTTATTTTACTTAATTTTTATTATTTTAATTTATCTCTTAGACAACGAAACCATTTTTAATTTTTATTTTCTTTTAATTTTAAATAAACAGTCATCCTTATAGCTCCGTCCTAGTTATTTCGCTCGGCGAAGGCTAAACAGGAGCGCTACTCTTAATATGTGTTATTTTGACGTAACACTGCCATTCATAGGCTCTAAATGTAGTAAATTTCAAATATCTGTCACAAAAACTAATGTATTTATCTAGTATAATCGAGTCTACACTGATAGAAGAATTTATTAAATATTAATAAATTCATTTGTTTGGATGCAATAATTTCATTTATTAAATACAAATAAATATTTGTTAACATTTAATAAATATTTTTTTGGAATAAAAGTACATTTATTAACAGTTAATAAATATGCATTAATAGTTAACAAATATTTATTAACAGTTAATAAATTATTATTGGAGTGAATGTGTCTTTTTTACGGTCCGCCGTGAAGATCATTCATAAACAAATAACGCTATAACCCTTCTTAATAAAAATATGATATTGAATACTGAATATAAACACATATTTTTGTGTCGAATTTTAAATAAAAAAAGTTTAAAGTGGTCCATCAAGTTTTTTAAAAATTGATTGAAATGGATGTGTTGGTAAATTCATGGGGTCTAGGTGAACTATATCCAATGTTGATGAGTCAGTACAATCAAACGAATAAGATTAAAGCCTTCATATATATCGGAAACCTTTAAACTTATTAATATAAAAATAATTATCATTTTAGTTAAATAGCTTTTCTTATTTGTCTGTAGAGCATGATATAACTGATTTAGATACTCCGAAAGAATCATAGAAAATAATAGAGATGAAATGAAATTCATGTTACATCAAGCAGAGTTTATGTTGTTTTTTGTCGTGACTTAATTTAAGATATATTTATATAAATATTAATTTACCATCATATATGTTATAATTTTTGCATATTTGTTGTTGAAATAAATAAAAAAATTTCAATGAAACGAATATTAATTATAAATATTATTAATTTACATTTTAAATTCTTTTGATTTATATTATCCTAATAATTTGCACCGCAAAAAAAAAAAAAAACTGTAATTTATTACAACTATTTTTTTATGATTCATTTCATTTTCTTTATTTTTTCTGTAAGAAAACTATAAATCTATTTCATCTAATTAAATGCTACTATTTATTGAAGTTCTGAGGTTACAAAAAGTGTCAAAGTAAAGCTTTTATGCTCACTTTTTATTCGACTGTCTTAATAAATGATTTATTAACAGTTAATAAATATTTATTAATAATTAACGAATATTTATTAATAGTTAATAAATTGTCTTTAATAAATGATTTATCAAATATTAATAAATATTTGTTAACTATTGATAAATATTTATTAACTGTTAATAAATCGCATTTAATAAATGATTTATTAACTGTTAATAAATATTTATTAAATCTTCTCATGTTAAAAAATCATTTATTAACAGTTAATAAGGCTTATTAAATATTAAAAAATCCTTCTATCAGTGTAAGACGCTCGTGTGTTGGTACCCTCGCCTTCGGCTCGGGCACCAATCTTCACACTCGCGTCTTAAACGCGATCGCACTCGATAGATAAACTACTATTAAAATATCATAAAAAAATGTTATTGATGATTTTAAAGTTTAAAATATATTATTTTCAATTGAGTATATATTTTATAATTGCTGATACACTTTAGATAGACAGATACTTTATTAATATTATACTATATGTTATTAATAACATGTTACTTACTCTTTGTATTTTAAGTAAGAAATAATGAAATAAATAAAATTACTATTATTAAAGTTTAAATAGAAATTAAAAATCGTTTAATCGAATAACGTAAGCTAAAATACTAACAGTCATTAATTTATGTATACATACATGAATGTGTGCTTTTATGCAAAATTATATGTGAACATATATATGTACACTGATAAGTCCATTTAAATGCGTGCATATATGTGTCCTTAAATGTGTACTTAAATGCAAACATATACGTACACCGATATGTCTGTTTAAATGCGTGCATATATGCAAGTTTATACGTATTAATATAGTTATACTTATATGCACATTATACATGTAAATATAATTAATCAATATCTTGGCGCGAAAAAAAATATGTTCACATATATGTACCATTTATTCAAAATATGTTTTTATAAATGTTAAATATATGTCACTTATATTTTTGCATATATTTTTCGCATATATATATTTCCATGCGGATACCTAATATTTAATGGTTTCAAAGTGTCATTACTTCAAATGTTTTATACCTGTACCTAAATAAAATGTACTTTTGCCAAGAGAAAGCAGCAGACACACGCCCGTGAAAAATGAATCATGCATGGCCATGTATGAATGCTCCATGCATGGCCATGTATGAAAATTGGTCAGACATGGCCATTTATGACAATGTATGGCTATACATGGCTTGATACGGCCATACATGACTATGTATAGAAATTTTAACTGAATTAAAAAAAAAATTTTTAATTTTTTTTTTTTTATTATTTTGGCGATGCAGAGATTATCAGATATGCGATTAATTGAATTCCTAATCGAGATGATGATTCCACTCGCTTTAGTAGGATTCAAACCCGGGACCTTCCGCACGAGAGACTGACGCTCTGATGACTAGGCTATGCGACCGACAGTTACGACAAAGTTTAGTTGTACTACTTAAGGTTCAAAGAATATAATCATTTTCGAAAAAGCACAATATAATCATTAATATGCTGTTAGTGATATGAAAAAAATTTCTTATTTTTTTAATACTGCAACATACTGTTAATAAGTAATTGTAATAGTCGAAAAATTGGTCATACATGACCACGCATGATCATACATGGAGCATATATGGCCATATATGGACATATATGAACCATACAAGGCCATGTATGACTGTATTTAAAAAGTTTGCATGTCCACGTATGATTCATTTATGACAGGACTAGCGTTCGAGGCGTGCATTCCAGTGAAAAATGAATCATACATGGCCATACATGGAGCATATATGGCCATTCATGGACATACCAACTTTTTTAATACAGTCATTCATGGCCATATATGAACCATACAAGGCCATGTATGGCCATACATGGTTTTGTATGACTGCATATGGCCATGCATGACTGTATTTAAAAAGTATGTATGCCCGTGTATGGTCATATACGCTTCATGTATGGCCGTATATGCTTCATGTATGGCCATATATGCTTCATGCATAACCATGAATGATTTATTTTTCACGGGCGGGTATAACTATGTCGCCGGGTAATTCCTTTTCTTATCTGCACAAATTCTTAGGATTAATATTCAAATAGAAGAACTTTTCGAATAATTTTTTCGTATATTTTTCTGAAAACTGCAGTCAAAAACGAAGAAAACCAAAAGAAATGTTCATGTTTGGTCCGTTTTTGGAATAATGCTGGGAAATAAAAAAAAAATTCTTTTACACTTAGTTATATTCGATGCCAATACATATATAAATGATGTCATTGATAATGAACGCAATTATGATGACTAATAGGCATAGAAATAGTAAATTCCTGGGTCAAAATAAAACTTGGTTTAGAATTGGTTTACCAAGTCGAAATTCGGAGTCGTTTTTCACAAGACAAACTCGACTTTTTTTACGAAAGTATGAAATGCATTGAGTTATCCCGTTGGGTTTAAACTTAACTTGCTTACTTAGTCACGATTTAAGACGAAAAAGTTTAAAGCAAGCCGAAATTGACTTGGTTTAGCCTTATTCGACTTAAATTATAAGGCGAAAACGTCAAAACTAAGGTGAAATAATTTTTATACATCAAGGCGAATGACTATCGTGCTCGAAGTAAAGACGATTAAGTTCAAACTAAGATCAAAAAATACAAATAAGTTGAAACTAAGATAAAAAAAGTTCATAAAGTTGAAAAGAATTTAATTAAAGTCGAAAAAGTTGAGATCTTATCGAAAAATTCTCGACAAATCGATAACTTCAAAAGAAAATAAGATGAAGCGAGCCTGAATCGAATTTTATTGTTTTCGACTCGGGTTTATGAAGACTGTTTCCGTGAAAAATTTTATGAATTCACACTTTATGTATTTAATACCCTAAGATGGTGATGGAGATAAGAAGAACCAGCATGATAAAATGTGATTTTAACGATTAATATATTAAAAATCCTGTTTACATTGTAAAAAATTCGCGGAGTGAATGGGCATTAAATCCGGAGTGAATGGATTTTGAATTACTCACTCCCTTCGGAGTGATATTTACTCCGAGATGAGTCATTGTGGAGCATATGAGTAAGATCACGTCAAGTGGACCCCCCATTTTCCACTTGATCATGAAAATTAAGTCTATGTATTTTTTTCTTATGTAGTCATTATGAAAAATTAAACCCTCAAACGATTTTTCAAAATTTTCATTTTAACAACAATTTTTTTTACAATGAAGATTTTGAGTACTTTTAATTAAAAAATAGATTCCAAAACAACCGTTAAAGATAACTTAATGAAATTTTCAGGATTTATTGTCAAATATCTAGATTTCATAAAAATATTAATAGCTTGAAATTCTTTGTTTATTATCCTATTGTTAATTAACTTTTAAGTAAACAAATGAAAATTTCATTGACTTCTCGGTAAAAAAATAAAGTTTTTTTTTATTGATTACATGAGTTATTTATTAAAGTTTGAGATCCCAAAAGAAAATTTCACTGCTCATGATTAGTTTAAACAAAATAAAATTATTTATCACCGCACGTCGGTCGCTGAGCGCTTCCAATACGGTGCGCGGCCAAGCGTCTCAGGCTCTATTGCAGCTTTGGTCAGTCATAATTCAAAGTAACATTTAAAAATACTATTACTAAACGAATTGTATTTTTTTTAAACAATATCATGAATAATACAATAGAATAATTTTTTATTATTAAACTGAAACAGGAAAAACTAACTAATAATTAAACTTAAGTTTAATTATTAGTTAGTTTTCCCTGATTGTTGTTTAATAAATAATTAATTTATTATTAATTAATAATAATTTACAAATTGTAATTAACTAATTATTGATACATTAGTTATTTGCTAAACAATAATCAGGGAAAACTGTCTAATAACTAAACTTAATTATTAATTAATAATAACTTATAAATTACTATTAACTAATTAATAATATATTAATTATTTATTAAACAACAATCAGGGAAAACTAACTAATAATTAAACTTAAGTTTAATTATTAGTTAGTTTTTCCTGTTTCAGTTTAATAATAAAAAATTATTCTATTGTATTATTCATGATATTGTTTAAAAAAAATACAATTCGTTTAGTAATAGTATTTTTAAATGTTACTTTGAATTATGACTGACCAAAGCTGCAATAGAGCCTGAGACGCTTGGCCGCGCACCGTATTGGAAGCGCTCAGCGACCGACGTGCGGTGATAAATAATTTTATTTTGTTTAAACTAATCATGAGCAGTGAAATTTTCTTTTGGGATCTCAAACTTTAATAAATAACTCATGTAATCAATAAAAAAAAACTTTATTTTTTTACCGAGAAGTCAATGAAATTTTCATTTGTTTACTTAAAAGTTAATTAACAATAGGATAATAAACAAAGAATTTCAAGCTATTAATATTTTTATGAAATCTAGATATTTGACAATAAATCCTGAAAATTTCATTAAGTTATCTTTAACGGTTGTTTTGGAATCTATTTTTTAATTAAAAGTACTCAAAATCTTCATTGTAAAAAAAATTGTTGTTAAAATGAAAATTTTGAAAAATCGTTTGAGGGTTTAATTTTTCATAATGACTACATAAGAAAAAAATACATAGACTTAATTTTCATGATCAAGTGGATAATGGGGGGTCCACTTAACGTGATCTTACTTATATATTTTTTTATTAATTTCATCCCTCCGGAGTGAAATTCACTTCAACGCGAAGTTTTGAAAATATTATTGAAAAAAAATTACTCCTCTAAATAAAATCGAAGTAAAAACTCACGTATTACATTACTGATCAGCTAATCTAGCCAATGTATTCATTAGATGATCTTACTATCATCTAATGAATACATAATGGTACATGAGTAATAATTGACATAGAAAATATTATTATTAAATACAAGCAAGATTTTGCATTTTATAAAAATATGTAATACAATTTAATAATAATATATAAGTTATAACGTAAACCGTTTTTCTTTTCACGACGGAGACGTGAAACAAACCCGGAATCGTATGTGGTCACCCAAGTGTATTAAAAATTAAAAATTAAAATAATAAATATACCTCAAAATAATTAATAATCATAAATAAAGTAAAATTGTGCCTGGACCAGCTCCTCAGGCTGGGTTAGTGCACGAGGGCGCCATTCCGTTTTTACAAAACGGACAAAAATAATAAATATTCAGGGGAGAGATTACGGGACAAAATCTTCAGCAAGAATGTACGCACCAAGCGGAATGACAACCAAACAAATATATAATGAATAAAAATAATAATAAGGAATAATTACTACTTAATATATCCAGGAGACAAACAAATAAATATTGGCTATCACTAGGTTCCTTTTACGAAATTATTTAATTCAGAATATATTTAAATAAACTCAACAGATTATTACAATACCCAAATATTTATAATAAATTTTTATTAAATAATAATTGGCTCAATTTAGCCAAATCATAATGATAAAATTTTACTATGAAATTATCCACTGGGGAATTCAAATACAAATTTACAAATAATATAACATATAAATTGTAAACTAATAGAATAATAATAATAATCTTTTTTTTTATTTCAAATTATTTACTCTGAGGAGAGAAAGACGCGGGTACTCAATATATATTTGGTAACACTGGGTTGCATATCATCAAATTATAAAATAAATTTTACCCAGAGAAATAATATTAAATACTCAAATATAATTTTAAAATAATATAGGAAATGCTAAAGTAAGACAAGGAGCCACACTTGCTATCCTTGTCTAATCCTCTGAGGAATTTGCTCGACGCGCCTACGTACTCGAAACGCACGCCGAACAAACTCAACTTATTATAACAATATAACTCAGGTTCAATTATTTATCAACCAAATATCGCGATCAACTTTACTAAAGGACCAGCGATAGCCGATGCAACAATGATGACACAATTGACTTACCGGCGTTGACAACAATTTACTTCTTGAGTTTTTCAATAATGAATATCACAATCCAAATTAAATACTTTAACTATGTAATTATTTTATTAAGGCACCTGAGCCAGAACAATTTACTCAAAAATAATCACGGACAACACGTCCTATCTTTACAAAATCCCGGTCCTCTTTGACTATATTTTTTGTTGATTTTTCCGAGGGAGGGTAATCATTCACGTGTTATCCCCAATCATGACCTCGGACCCGAATTATCAATTAAAATAAAATATTTAAATTCATTATACGACCTGAGTTATGTTATCATAATAAATTAAATTATATTTTTTATCTATAAACATAAATATAATAATTTTTGACCCTTTAAACAATAAAATAATAATTATTTTAGTGCACCACGTGGCTGGAGAAAAATATCGATTTTTATCCCCACTATATCGACTTACTCTCCCTTCGGTCGATATTTTTATGTATACTCTACAACACGTGTGCTACTGACTGAAATGAAAATATTGATTAAGTACATAAAATTCAAAATGATTATCAAAACATAAATATAAATATAATAAACAATAATATCAATAAATTTAGCGGCTGAGGCAGCCGTTCGGCACACACGTGGCTCGGGCGATCACCGAAGTTAAGTAGTATCGAGCATGGTTACTACTTGGCGGGGTGACCGTTTAGCCACGCGTTGGGCTCGAACGAAGGTCTCCGACCGTTAGGCGTGGGATGAAGATCCAGTGATCGGCAAAATGGGAATTTTATCGACCACTGGAGCTTCACTCGAACCGAAACTGTACTGGCTAGGTTTTCTCTGTGGTTTTCCTACGCCACTGCACCTCCATTGCGCACTAAGGGAGGTAGTAGGGCATCAGCGTAATGATGCAGTACAGTACAAGCACAAGTCGGGCCACAGCCGCACAAACCCGGCATAGGAAAAAATTGAGCTGAGTTGTAATTGTATACCATGTGACAGACCGATGGCCTACATACATGGTGAATTAATATAAAAAAAAAAAAAAAAAATATGTAAATAAATTCATAATTAAATCATAATAAAATAATCCAATAAAATAATATAAATATTTAAATAATAACAAATTATAATAAATAAATGCGCTTAATTTGAGCTAGGAGGTGTTGCTAAATTCACGGCGAGATGGGAAAGCGCGCGCAGCGATTCAGGTTTGAATCGCTACGTGACAAAGTTTGTGTATAAAGAGATCATTAAACACCATTTAGCTACATAATTAATTTAAAGTAACATATTTATACATATTCACCACTACGCAGTGAGACTAGTATGGATGCTAGGACACTGGTCGGCAAAGGCTGATTGAATCCAAAGATATCAATCAGCCAGTTGTCATCTTGGCAAGTATTATTACCAAGCGTGGCTAATCTCGTTACAGGAGATGACTGTGAAAGGTTTGTGCGGGCAACTGCAGGGTAAAATACTGATTGTGACCTAGAATTGCGGTTAGGATCTGTTATCGGCAGTATTGAAAGGAGTTTTGGACAGTCGATAGAGCCCTTATATGGATTTTTTATGAATAATATAGACGCACAAATTCTCCTCTCTTCCAAGGTCAACAAATTCGCGTCACCACAAAGTTTATAATAGTCTGTACCTTTCGCAGGATAAATACCGTTCTTTTTCCAAGATAAATATTTCAGAAATCTACGCTGTACTTTTTCAATATTTAATATATGTTTCTTATAAACTGGTGACCATACGAGGGCAGCGTACTCTAATTTAGGGCGAACCAGTGACGCAAACAGTATTCTTATCGCGTTTACTTACAGTTTATCAAATTAAAATGATATAAAAATGAATTTATTAATGAATAACTTAAAATAATAAGAATTCAAATTTTAAAAGCCAACTTTTTATCAATACTTGATAAAGATAATTTTAAAAATATATTTATAATCTATGTATCAACTTAGAATAATTAAGTATTTATTTTTATTAATAGAAAATATAAAAAACATCGTTTTGAAAGTTATAATTCGCATAAATAGCAAATACTCAACAAGCAATGATTTTACAAATTGCGTTTATTTATAGCAAATGTATCACTCATTCTTAATTATATATATTATTATTTTCAATTATATATATTATTATTGCACATCTCGATTTTTAATTATATATATTATTATTTATAATATTTTATATTATTTATAATATCAAATGCACTGACACGAGTCGAGGTTTACCCACAGAATGGAGTAAAAAAGTTGTAGGTGGAGCTGTTATTTTCTTCTTTCGATGATTCTACCACACATTGGAGTAGATTGTACAAGTAATCTGGTATTGTATACTCCAAAAATAGTTACAGAGATCAATTTATATAAAATTGTATAGTTCCAAAAACCACAAAATAATAATTTTATACTACAGTGAGTAGTTTCAGAGCCTACAATGTTTTACCACATTACAGTAGTAAGCATAACTCCTATAGTACAGAAATATCATGCACACTGTGACTTGTTACTACAGTTGTCAATGCAGCGACCACAAAGTGTAGATCAATTTTTACTAGTTTGGTGTGGTAAATTCAACACCAGCATTTTTTTACGTGCGGTTTCTCTTGAACAAATGAACCAATTTTAGTGATTGAGGTGACATTCGACGTGGCTTATGAAGTTTTATCTTGATCTACCGATCAAGCTCAAATTTTCACAACTTGTAGAAAAATTTACGAGCCGCGTCGAATGCCATCTTGACGATCAAAATCGGTTCATGTTGACATTAGTCAAAATAGCTTCCTAGAACCTCAAAAGGTCAAGATCTCTTAGAAATTCGATTTTTGAAAATCGGTCAGAAGCCAATAACTTCCCAAATTTTGGAACATTTTCTTAGCGGGAAGTTAAAAATATTTGAACCAAATAATTTTCGTGAAAACGAACACATTTTTATTTAACTTTACTAATTATAAAAAAACACTTTCACAAAAAATAATACGCAGTCAATTACTCTTAAAAGTCATATATTAATTTAAGTTGAACACTAATAATCTGTGACTTATTATTAACATTGAATACTGAAGATGATTATGTTAAAACGAACATATTGTTATCTTCGAAAATATAAAAGATAACGATTGAAAATATATTTATACTATATCACTAGCCCTACTATCCACTTCTGTTGTGCTTTCGGATTTTTCCTCCCTTTGAGATGTAATTTCAGAAGCCATCTTTTTCAAAAATGGATTACTAATTTTATCCACCGTACTTGTGAAAAATTCTTCTAACTTCCCCGGAGTACCATCACGCTTTTCATACTCGTAAGCTTGAGAAATGAGATCTAAACGATCTAAGTCTTTTACATATTTAGCTTCAGGTGATTCCTGAGATTCATACTCCTAAAAAATAATATAAAATTTGTTTTATTATCAGCAGTACTATTTTAAGTAAGTACAATGAGAGAAAAAAATTAAGTTCAAGTAATGCTTTTTCTTGTTTCCAAAAATACTTAAAATAAGTAATTATTTTCTAAAATGAAATTGATAGTTCTTATTTTGAGAAAACTACTGCTTCACTTTAGCATTAAATTTCTGAATGCATGAATTACTTAAGGCAAGCAAATATTCCTTCAATTTCCTTCAGGCTCCTTGAGCTCGAAAATACTAATGTGAATGCATTTTCGAGCTCTTCGAGCTTGAAAATACTTTTGTATGCTATTGTTTTTGAAAAATAACGTTTTTGTCATATCAACTGCGAAAGTTGAATTTTCGAGTAACATGCAGAGAGCGCAAACTATACGATTTCTGGCAGTCTATAGTTTAGTTAACTTTCCTCGAACTAGTATCGAAAAGTAACTTCTCTCTCTCTCTATCTGTCTCTACATTCTTACACGACTACTACAATACGCTATAGATGAGTTGAATTATTTTTTAATTCGACAAACGTCCGCTAAGTAGAACTTTCAAATTAACTAAACAGTAATTAAACATTTTTGTCTGTTTCTCTCGGAAATTCAACTTCCGCCGTCGATATGACAAAAAATTTTGTTCGATACTTTATTTTCAAAAGTAGGAACCTCAAACTCGTGACTTCAGTTCAAGCCGTCAGAATCCCTACCGTTCCGCATACGTATCGAAAATAACTATTTTTACCATTTTTTCTACAACGATATCTCTGAAACGAATAAACCGATTGAGTCGGTCGAGGTGGCAATCGACGCGTTTAATTGAGTCCTAGAGCTGATCAAATTTTTAAATTGATTTATTGAATTGTTTTTGAAAAATTTCAAAAAAACAATAAAAAAAAAAATTTTTTTTGAAATTCTTTCGTCAACGGTTTCTCTTGAACGAATGAACCGATTTTGATGGTTGAGATGGCATTCGACGTGGCTTATAAAGTTTGAAAGCTGATTAGATTTTGAAATCGATTCATCGAGCACATTAAAAGTTATCTAAAAAAAACATTATTGAGAAAATTGTATTTTTGGAATATCTTCGAACGTACTTGACCGATCAAGCTCGATTTTTCACGGCTTTTAGATATTAACAAGCCGCGTCGAATGACTCCTTAACGATCAAAATCGGTTCATCCGTTCAAAAGTTATAGATATTTACATGCGTACGTACGTACATACATACATACGTACACTCGGACATCATTGTGAAATAAGTCAGGACAGCTTCCTAGAACCTCAAAACGTCAAAATCTGATAGAAATTCGGTTTTCGAAAATCAAACCGAAACTAATAATTTCCCGAATTTTTGAAAATTCTAAATTTTCTTAGCGGGAAGTTAAAAAGGGATTAAAGAAATAAATAAAAAATTAGAATAAAATCGTGCAATAAAAAAGAAAATTTGTTTTTATAACAAAATTAAATTTCTCATTGGTATCGATAAAAATATGAAATATATTAATTTTTTTAAAAACGACAAAATTATTTATAAAAAAAATGTTTGTTAAGGTACTAAACTAATCTAAATAACATTAGATAAAAAAAAGACATGGCTAATAATATTTTTTTGAAAAAAATCAAATTTTTTTCTTAGTATTAAGCAAGTAAATAAAATACTTGAATAAAGTAATTATTTAACTTGATTGAGGAAAATAATTGCTTGGCACTATTTAAGTAACTAAGATACTTAAATCAAACGTTTTTGCTTGAAAATATACATTTTTTTCTCTCAGTGTATATTTAACCCGTCAGCACTACCGTTATGAGTATTTTGCTCACAGTAGAGGAGAGTGGGGTCAAGTGAACCAGGGGGCAAATGGACCAGTAAGCTTAAAAAATCGAAAAATGAGTCGCCCTCTTGGAATTATATTTTAATACACTAAACCTTAGTCTGACCAAAATTTGGAACTAATATGATGATTTAATTTATAAAAATTCAAGTTTTAGTGATTATAGGCATCTGAACTTTTTTTTCAGCTCTTGAGAAATTGTTTAATAATTTGTTAATTTTAAAATGTAATCTTAAAATTTTTTCGTAATACTTTCTTACATATATTAGTCATAAATTTCTAACTTTACTTCTAGTAAAATAGTTCTTGAATTTTTTTTTTTTAAACTAATTAGTTCAATAGAATCATATGGGGTCAATTGAATCACTACTTTCAGGGACGGTTGAACCACACGAATCACATTGTGAGCATCAGACATGCGCGCGCATCTTGACAGCATGTGAAAACAAGCTAATCTAACCAAGAAAAAAAATAATTAGATTGACAGAAGTTTTAAAAGTGATTGTTATAAAATATAATGTTGTATAAACTAATCAATATCAGAAGTGTTGTGATTTCAGTTTTAAGCTGTAATGAATAGTAAATTATTCATTAAAGTCATTCGTTTGTGGTTCTAATACTCTTGGTTCATTGCTCCCGAAAAGGGGTCGATTGAACCATTCGATGCAGTTGTACAATTTCATATTTATTAAAAATTTTCATCATTTGTTAAGTTATGTGCTTGTGAGAAATGATAGTTTATATACTAAATTATAGTTTCATAAAAAAAAAGATATCATTTTGCTTTTATTCCTATAAAAAAAAGTGTTAAAGTATTCTTGGTTCAATTGACCCCACTCTCCCCTACAGTACTCAAATTATAGAATGTCGCTGTAAAGCAAGCGAGACACTAAAAAACACGGGAGTGCTGAAGGGTTAAGCATCAATATTTATTAATAAAATATGGGAATATACAAATTTTTTAAATATTTACCCGAAAAATTTCTAATATTTCCGATCCTTTACTTCCTAATAGTTGACAAATTTCCATCATAGCACTGTCTTCTCTTTTGTGTTTTTCTTCAGCTGATACTCCGCAGTAAGGAGTAATGTCACCAACAATACACTCTGCGAGATCATGAACCAGTGCCATTTGCATTATCCTAAAAATTGAAAAAAGTTCAACATTTGATGATATTGATAAAAAATAATTTTACTAAGTACATAAATTATAGTATGGCGAAAAAAAAAATATTGTACAATTCCTGTGACAACTTCATGCCAAGTAAGTGCACACTTTAGTTTTTAGATTCAGTAAATTTGTCACGCAGCGATTCAAATGTGAATCGCTGCGCGCACTTTCCCATCTCACCGTGAATTTAACAACACCTCCTAGCTGATAAAAAGCACATGTGCGCATTTAATTGTAATAATTTGTTATTTTTTAAATATTTATATTATTTTGATTAATTATTCAATTATGATTCAATTATAAATGATTGATATTATTGTTTACTATATTTATGTTTTGATAATAATTTTGAATTTTATATCTTAAATCAATATTTTTATTTCAGTTAGTAGCACACGTGCGCGTATATATTGTATAAGATATCGACCGAAGGGGAAAAAGTCGGTATAGTAGGGATAAAAATCCATATTTCCCTACCACCACGTGGTGCGCTGAAATAACTTTTATTTTATTGTTTAAAGGCCTAATAATTATTATTTTCATGTTTATTGATGGAAAATATTATTTAATTTATTATTATGATATAACTTAGGTCGTGTAATAAATTTAAATATTTTATTTCAATTTATCATTTCGGGTCCGAGGTCATTAGAGGGAAAAACACGTGAGTGATACCCATCCCTCGGAAAAACGACGTGAAATATAGTCAGAGAGGACCGAGCTATTGTAAAGATAGGACGCGTTGTTTTTCGTGGATTTTTAAGTAAAATTATTCTGGCCCAATTGCCGTTATTAAATATTAAATAAAGTTAACTTGGTTAATAATTATTTTGTTATATAAATTAAAAGTACAGTCTGTGTATTGTTTATTATTGAAAATCTCGAGAAGTAAATTATTGTCAACGCCGATAAATCAATCGTATTTTCATTTGTTGTATCGGCTATCGCTGATGTAGCTGAAGTTTCGAACGTTCATTGAACAAGAATAGATGTTTGAGATATAACTATTCTAAACCTCGGATTTTAGTAAAATATGAATTAAAACTACAGTAATTAGTATATTTGACCCATCGGAAGCACCGACGCAACTCCCATTTGTCGGAACCATTTCAACGGCCAAGTTGTGGATATTTTTGAATGTGCCAGTAGGAACACCCCACCAAAACGGTGTGGTGGGCATATCAGGCAAGTCTTATGTGCCCGTGAAAAATATATACCCTACTCCCATTTGTCGGAACATTTCCCGCGAAACATAAGAGTTGTTTGATGTACCCACCAAACTCTTTTGGTAGGGTCCACTTATCGGCACAACCAAAAATATCCACAACTTGGTTGTGAAGATGGTTCCGACGAATGGGAGTAGGGTTTATATTTTCTACGGGCACATACAACTTGTCTGATATACCTACCACACCGTTTTGGTGGGGTGTTCCTACTGGCACATTCAAAAATATCCACAACTTGGCCGTAGAGATGGCTTCGACAAATGGGTTGCGGGTTTATAGTTTCTGTTGGCACATAAAACTTGCCTATTATGCCTACAACACCATTTTGGTGGAGCATACCTACCGCCACATCCAAATTATCTACAACTTGGCCGTGGGAATGTATCTGACAAATGGGTTTCGGGTTTATAGTTTCCGCAGGCACATATAGCTTGCCTATTATGCCTACCTCACCATTTTGGTGGGGTGTTCCTACCGGCACATACATAAACATCCACAACTCAGCCGTGGAAATGGTTCCGACAAATTGATTTCGGGTTCATAGTTCTTGCGTTCACATATAACTTGCCTATTATGCCTACCACACCATTTTGGTGGGGTGTTCCTACCGGCACATATACAAACATCCACAACTTGGCCGTGGAGATGGTTCTGATAAATTATACCGTTACTTTTACCACTCAATGGTGGTCCAAGGAGTAGTTTTAGAGGTTTGGGGTGACCAGTGATCTGCTTATATCAAGAAAGCTTACTTATGAAACTGACTAAAGAGCAATTGGGCTAAATGTCAACCGGCTAAGTATTATAGTTAAACTATAAACAATGTACCAACTGTCAATCGTCCAATATCCAGTATGGCCAAATATGGAAGGTATCATATCATAAATGTTCTTCATGGAAAAGTGCCCTAATTGTTTTAAATCGTGATTTTTAGTAAGGGTGGGAACATAATAAAGTGGCGACATATATTATATGTTCGCACACGATTGACATCATATTTATTGAGGTGTCTAAAGTCATCGGATGGTTTTTTCTCCAGTTGCATTCTATAACACTGAATAATCTCAAAATTTAATGATGGTAAGACCACCTTAACGGGAAATGCTACGTGTTATACATTTTTATCCAGAAATAGACGATTGGGAATTTATTGGTGAAGCATCAACACGTGGTGATGGTTTCTCGTTAACAATTGAAGTGTTCAAAAATATTATGGGGACTTATTCGATAAAAATCCGAGAGAATGCAACTTCCACCCGTGCTCTCTATTATAAATTATTTCAAGTGAATAGAAATTATTCTGCTGAACCCGAGTATGGTGTTTTATTTTCATTTTATCCCAATCGCAAGCATCTTCTCGTGCCAAGGATATCGTCATCGTGGCTACTTCCAAACTGGAGGATTGCAATTGAAGTGCGATTGTTTGGCAATAAAGGAGACTCATCTTGTGAGTATTAAAATGGTCAATGTCTTAAGCAAGAAAAAGACACTAGCCTATTGATCATGAGATCAGACTTGTTCAATAATTTAAAATGATAATTATATCGGTAATAGATCACAGCAATAATAATTTTTATCTGTTTTTTTTTTTTTTTTTTTTCAGAAATATTAGTTGGTGACAGCGAAAGAGATTTTTAACAATTGTTAAGTGATCAACTCATGTAACTGGAGTTTCGAACGTTCATTGAACGAAAATAGATTTTGAAGATATTACTATTTTAAAACTCAGATTTTAGTAAAATATGAATTAAAACTACAGTAATTGATGTATTAGACCCATCGAAGGCATCGACCCCACTCCCATTTGACGGAACCATCTCCACGGCCAAGTTGTAGATATTTTTGAATGTGCCGGTAGGAAGACCCCTCCAAAAAGGTGTGGTGGGTATACCAGGCAAGTCTTATGAACTCGTAAAAAATATACACCCCACTCCCATTTGTCGGAACCATCTCCACGGCCAAGTTGTAGATATTTGTGATTGTGCCGGTAGGAAGACCCCACCAAACCGTTTTTTTTTGGTATATGCGTCAATTTTTAAATGTCTTATTTTAAAATTTGCTATAGTCTTTGTTAAAATTACGATGTAAGTTATATTCTTTACTATTTAACATCGTAATTTTAACAAAGACTATAGAAAATTTTAAAATAAGACATTTAAAAATTGACGCCTATGAAAGTCTAGTCCACGATTACGATGTTAACATTGTAAATTTTGGTAAAATTTTCTTTCCGTGTATAAAGTTAAAGAAATCGATTTTTCATGTTTGCTCGTTAATATATTTTCACTAAGTCACGAACTGTTATATAACTTACATCAATGATACCACGAAAGAAAAATTTAGATTGTACCAAAATATAAACTATTCTCATAAAAATTATGTCACTCTATTAAATAATTAAATGTTTTCACCATGTCTTGCATAAAATTATAACTTAGAGAGTTACTAAAACGTTTTATTAATTGAAAACATAATTTTTCTCAAAATTTTAAAATGCATTTTTCAGTACCACAACTTAAAAATTTTTTATGTTCTATTTTGAGTTGCATGAAATTTTTTTCAAGTACCATAATTTTATTTAATAAAAAATACTACGACCGAAAACAGGCCGATTCAACTGTCAACCAAATTTCGGCCTGCTTTCGGCTAAAGATTTTTACTCGTGATAATGTTATTGAAAATATAAAAAATATAATCTGGGCGAAAAAAGGCCGATTCATTTGTCAGTGAAATATTGGCCGAATTTCGGCTTCTTTAAAGTTGATCGGACATTACTGCGCCATTTAGATAAAAATCTGAATTTTTAGCATGTTATTAATTAATATCAAATACGTATAAATTAATTTTTTCAGGTACATCGGACGAATAGTTTTTGCGTTATTCATTATTAAAATATCGTAATTTAACACACGGAGTATAGGAAACGTAGACGAAATGCCCTTGTATCGAGTTATGTAGCTGCTCCCTATAAAGATAAAAAAACAAAAAACTTTTCTCTTTATTAAATAACTATCGTAGAATAGTTAAAAAGTGTTCTGACGAATGATTTTAAAAATATTTTAATAAGAAGCACAGAAAATTCATAAAAAAAATTCATCCGCCATGATGAAAAATAATCTATCCATGTGACTTAGATGAGTGCGGCAACGTCGTCAGAAATAAAACACGCTAACTTTTAAAATTTAAAACATAACTGATTATTTCTGCAGATGCATATCATATTTTATGACAATATTTAATTTTATTTTTAAATTTGTAATTGCGGTAATCTAGAAAAATTAAACAAATAATTTTCAACATATTAATACAAAATATTATACATAATAAGCAGGAGTAAAATAATTTTGAGTTAGTAAAAATAATTTCTATCACTTATTTTGAAATTCTTTAAACTAAATAATAATTGAATAAAATATTTTTTACTCTTCGGAATAAATAAAATTCAACTGAACACTTTCCAGCTAGATCAACGTGAACAGCTGTTCAAAGCGACGTTGTCAGATCTACATTATAAAAAAAAATACTTTAGTTAAAAGAATTTTATTTTTTATTTATATTTATTAAATTAATGAATTAATCCGTTCGAAAATAATGACAAGTACAGTCTAAATTTAAATAATGAATATATATAATTACATTTTCAATTTTTGGAGAAAAAAAATTTAGATTTTATTTTGATTTACGGGGTACTGTCCGAAGAACCTTAAGAAGAATAAAAATTTTTCGGCCATTTTTCAGCCTCTTTCAGTAAAATTTTATAGTTTCGGCATGATTTCGGCCAAATTAAGCTGTTTCAGCCTTTTTTCGGCCTATTTTAACCTGTGTATGTAGTTATATTAAACCATTGGAAATATTTATTTAATTCAAAATAAAATCCCGATGAAAAAAGTTTTTGTCTAATCATATATAATTATGCATAATCATCTATATATGATTGGATCCAAAAATTGGCCAGGTCTAATTATATATAATCAGATCTGTTTATACATGATCATGCATGAATGAATATAGTCATTTTTAGAATCTCATTTCGAATACCTTTAAATTATTAATTAAGTAATTTAATTAGGATTTATTGTTTTCATCAATATAAATATTGATTAAATTTAAATAAAAAAAAAAAAAAAAAAATTACTATTCGGTGACCACCACTTTACTACGAGGTCACCCATCCAATCAATGACCTACGCCGATGCTGCTTAACTTTGGTGATCGCTGGATTGTAGTCTGATCCTCTAGTCTGTTATGAACTTACAATAAAGGAAAGTTTATGGCATTAGTTGACTCAAATAATCAAGTCAATACATCATACGTAAATAATGCACCTAATAATGAATTTGATTTTGTATATAAATGAAAATAGAATTCATTAGATACATATAATCAAATCTATTTATCTATAAACTTATAAATATTCGTATATAAATCGATATCGATTAATACTTTTAAATTGCTGCCGAAACCTTTGAACATTTTTTAAGTATTGGGGATTTAAGTTTATTTGATAGTTGACAAAATAAAAATTTAATAACATTTATATTAAAAAATTGTCATATTATGTAATATATATATATATATATATATATATATATATATATAACGACATATAACTTTATATCAGTCATGTCTGATCAGATCCAATCATACATAAACTTATGCACGACCATACATGAATTTATATTAGCCATGTCTGATCAGATCTAATTATATATAGACTTATATATAATTAGATCTGATCATATATAGACTTATATATGGTAGTAAATGGAGTTGACAGCCAAGTAATATCATGTCTAATTATATATAGAGTCATATATAATTAGATCTGATCATATATAGACTTATATAGGGTTATATATGGAGTTATACCAGCCAAGTATGAACACATCTAATTATATATAGACTCATATATAATCAGATCTGATCAGATCTAATTATATATAGACTTATATATAATTAGATCTGATCATATATAGACTTATATATGGGCTAATAACAGCCAGGTATGATCAGATCTAATTATGCATGAGGTCATATATAATTATATATAATTATATATGACCCCATATATAATCATGCATGATTATATATAACTTTATATATGATTATATATAATCATATATGATTATATATATGAACATATATAATCATATATAATTAGACAAAAACTTTTTTCATCGGGATGATATGTCAGTTCAATAAACAATCAATCATTGTTATCAAATAAAACTTTATTTTATTACTTGTCGATGTTCATAGGTTTTTTTTGTTTATTAAATGAATAATTTTATAAGTTTGATCTTAGATCTGTTTTTATACAACTTACTCTATAATAAAATAAAAATAAATTTTTCATTTTCATGAGAATAAATTTCATGAATATGAACTTTTTATAGAATATTGAGGGCATTCTTAGACAATATTCCCCATTCTTTAAAAACTTACAATGCCTTTCAACTGTCATAACCGTATTAAAATTTAATAAATTAATTTAAAAAAAATTAAAGCAATAATGACAAAAAGGACAACGTACAAACAATTTCATCGAGATATGGATTTTATCCAAAAAAGAAATTACTTACGATTGATATCAATTGGGAGTTAAACAAAATTGTTAAGTGAATTTCAGTAAAATTTTCATGTCAATTTTTTAATTCGAGTTTTCAAATTTTGTACACAGAAAAAAAAAATCTTGAGTGAAAAAAATTCCTAAGCCAATACATATTCCATACTTGGTCCAATAATAGAATTACTTGTTTTAAAAACTTGCTTTTCTTATTATAATAAACATTTTTCTTAACCTAAGTATGTTACTTACTTAAACCAAGAAATAAAAGTATTTAGTTCAAGAAAGTTATACACTTAATTAAAGAACTAAGATGTTTTGAAACAATAAACGGTACGAACTCGAACTAAAAATAAAGGGAGTTGGTTTAAAAAATTTAAACTCTTGGTTTGAGTATAGTGTATTTTCTCTGACCAATCACACGGAAAAATCTCAAGATTACTAGTCTCAAGCCAAGAAAGTTTTCTCTTGGATTCACTCGTAGGTGCTCCCAGAGGGGTCTCACTCAAGTGAAAGAATTCGTTCGGGAATTTCAGTTCTGCAAACTACGTAAAATAAAAAAACGCTAAATATGATTGGTACCATTGACTGACTTATAGTGACCTCTATGACAAAAAGAAAGTTTTTGAACTAGTCGCCATTTATTTCAATTTCATGGTGCGCGCACGTGTTCAAGTTACATCATTTTATGGTTATATCAGTCAATTTCGATTATAAAATTAATTTGATCCCTTTCAGTTTTTATTTGTTAACAATCTTTTAGTAATTATTGTTTCGAAGTTTTTAAATAGCCTGAATAGGACTGATAATTTGTGTTTTGTGATTTGTGTATATAATAGCCTGAAAAAAGGACTGATAATTAAAGGTTTTAAAATGGTTAAAAAAGAAAAGTGCACCGCACCTTTTTGCGAACATCAAAAGGGTTCAGACAAGTGCTCTTTTTTTAGCTTTCCGGCAGATAAAAATAAGTAAGTGATAATGAATTTAATGTTGCATCACTTTAGAGCTCAACAAACATGATTCCTGATATTTTAAAATATTTATAATTGCAAATTAAAAATATTATTAATATTTAATTCAGAATTAAAAATTTTTTATCATTATTATGAAAATTATGTTTAATTCGATTATTCATAGCTTATAATATTATTTTTTCTGCAGTTATTTAATTTTTGGTTTTTGTAGATGTGCAGAGTGGGTCAAGGCATTTGGACAAAAGTATTTATGCTTAGCTTTGTTTGAAAATAAGCTATCAAACCGGCTAGTTTGTAGTTGTCATTTTTTAGAAAAACACTACACGGTAGGAAAAATTAAAAAACAAAAGATGCGGTGCCATTAATTCTTGACCCTCGCATCATTCCATTCTCTGATGAAGATATTGAATCTATGAGAGTTCAGCCAAGAATTTTTCAAACTATTGGTGAGCATAAAATAATTAAAAAAAAAAATATATCGCAAACAACATTATGTAATTTTTAAACATCTCTATATTAATTTTATAGCTGTCGAAAAACCTTTGGGAGAAATTAATCAACTGAACGAAGTCCGGCAAGTGATTGAACCGAGTACTGCCACAGTTTATTCAAAGAAAAGACCGTTGAACGCGATGGTATGAATAATCGGGATTATATTTCATACAAATGCATATTTTTTAAAAATTCTTTAAATTTTTAATTATTACTTGATAATAAATAATAGTTTTGTAAGCTTTTTGATAAATTTAAGTCAATAGTCAGCCCTTCTATAACCACTTGACTTTTATTTCACAAAATATCTACTACTTTTTTTGTGTTGCTAGAAATTTAATTGATATTAAATTTCTTTTAATTTTACAGGAAACTAACACAAATGATAATTGCGTTTCTGGACCAACCCCACCGAAGAAAAATATAAAATTATCTCCACGTGCTTCAGGTATAGATATGAATAATAAATATTTTTTTTTTGTTACTCTAAGTATTTGCCAAGATATATAAATTTTATTATTTATTTATTTTTTTTTTTTTCATGAGATTTCATTAAGAAAATGAATGTTTTTTTTTTTTTTCAATATAATAATCAATATAATTTATTACCATGCAATTATTGAAATATTTTTTAGATACAGGTTCATTCGAACATTATGATCAAACCCTAGCGGTTTTGACGACACCGTAGAAACGTGGTGCAAACACGGCGTTTCGACGGTGTTAACTCCCTTACAGTGTTTCCACAGTGTATCGACGGAGTTACGACGGTGTTTTGATGGTATACGGGCGGCGTTTCTTATGCAGTTACGAGACAAGATTTCTCTCGTGTTTTCTTCGAGTTTGGTTAGTGTTCGCCCGGAGTTTCCACTGTATTTTTTTGGACTTTCGTCGGTGTTTCGCCGGTGTTTCCGTGAAGTTTTGTCGGTGTTTCTCTGGAATTTTGTTAGGATTTTTACGGAGTTTCGTCGGTGTGTCATCGGAGTTTTAGCGGCTTTGACACTTGGAGTTTTGTCGGTGTTTCTCCGGTGTTTTGTAAGGGTTTTCACGGAGTTTCGTTGATGTATCGTCGGAGTTTTAACGGCTTTGACACGGAGTTTTGATGGAGTTTTTGCGGAGTTTTGAGAGTGTACGATCGATATATTCTTGAAATTTTTTTAATAGATTCGCGGCTATCCAACGGTATTAAGTATATCATGTAGTGTATAGTAGAATTTGATTATGAAAAACGTTATTTCAAAGTAAATGATATTTTGTTTTTGAATTGAAAAATTTATTTAACATAAGAATAAAGTATAAATTATAGAATGCATATGTCTGTAATTATGAGTAAATCTATTTTTTAATTAAATTTTCATCACATTGGTTTATATTAAATAATTTATTTGATTAAAGAATAATCGATGACTTAGAAGTGATACCCTGATAAAACATTGCTTACACCTATGTACTGTCGTTGTCAAGGTACATTTACATAATGTACTAAATAACCTCAAATTCATGATAAAAATTTGCTAAGTAAAGTGTTGTGTAATTAAACATAATAATAACTATATAATACAAATAATTTTATACGAATTCGTTTATATATAATTTATTACTATGCTAAATTAGTGTAATAAATAGTTTATTATCGTGATTAACAAGTAATACCATATATAACAATTCTGTGAAAATTAATATTTCCAAAGGTATAAAAGACTTGATACTATCGTGGAAATTCAACTGTGGGCGATCAGAACAAATATTTATTTTAAATTGTTTATTTTATAATGTGAATTAATTAATGATGATAATTAATAAGTGATAATATTAAATTGTAGCTATAAGTGAATAGTAACTGTCATTAAAATTTTAAACTATTCAAATGGTTTAAAGTATTTCATTACTTTTATTAAAAATTAATTTTTAACAATTGTTAATTTTATAATAAAAGTAATTAATTGAATTTAAACTTGTAATTTGATTATATTAATTTATTTAATATTATTTCTTAAATAAATTTGTATGAATTTTTTAAATTAAATGAAATTGATTTATTTATATTAATCTCTACTCTACTATATATTTATGTTAATTTAGTAAATTCATCTACGTATTAGTTTGATTTTATAATTATAATTATCATTTTAATATTCTAACGTATAACCTAAAACTTTAAATTGTTAATGACATCTAAACAATGTAAAAAATTTGAAGTCCACGGTGTGGTGTGAATGTTTTGGTGTTAAAATTTTCAACACTGCCGGTGTAAAAGTCACACAACGCACAGTGTTAACTTTTAGACTGAGTGAATTAGAACGTTCACACCACCGATAGTGTAAATGTTCAAGTTTTTTATTTCAAAATGCCATGAGTATGCCTCACAAACTCTAAGTTACCACTACCAAAATGACGAAAAAACCCTCAATATACTCCGCAAAATCCACGAGAAACTACCATAGAAATTCCGAGCAAGCCCAAACTTTACTCCGCGAAAACACCGATGAAACTCCAAAAGAACACCTACGAAATTCAGCAAGAACACCGACAAAACTCCGTGTCGTAACTGAACACAAAAATATTGCGTGTCTACCATGAAAATGCCGTCAAAACTCCCTTGGTGTACCTAGTTTTAATCGAGTTTTTTCCGAATTCTTACGGTGGCCCTAAAAGCGCGAGAATTCGTAAAAACTCTGACTAAACTGCAAAGAAACACATTAAAAACTCCCACAAAACACCAAGAAAACTGCGTGATAATACCGACGAAACTCCAAGAGAACACCTATAAAACTCTGAGAGAAAACCAACGAAAGTCAGTAAAAACACTAACTAAACTCCGCAAAAACTCCGTGTCGTAGCTGTATACAAATATACCGCGTTAATGACATGAAAACGCCGTCGAAACTTCCACGTCACAGCCAGTTTCGCTCGAGTTTTTTCCGAATTTTTACAGTGGCGCTAAAAGCGCTAGAATCTGTAGAAACTCCGACTAAACTGCAAGGAAACACCCAAAGAACTCCGATAAAACACTAGGAAAACTTGGTGATAACACCGACGAAACTCCAAGAAAACACCAACAAAACTCCAAGAGAAAACTGGCAAAACTCTTCAAAAACACGGACAAAACTCCGTAAAAACTCCGTATCGTAATTGCACACGAAACGCCACGTTTATACCGCGAAAACACTGTCGAAACTCCTTCGAAACACCGAGTTTCTGTCGAGTTTTTTCCGAGTTCCCACGGTGGCACCAAAACCGCTAGGGAAGTGATAATGAAAAATTATGTTGTGAAAAATGGAACGAAATGTCTAGTTGTCCGCAAAAAGGATGAATAACGTAAATTAGTCGTCCTATTATCGGATGAATAAAATAACTTAATCGTCCTATTATCGGATGAATAAAATAACTTAATCGTCCTATTATCGGATGAATAAAATAACTTAATCGTCCGATATATATTGCTATATTTCCTCAAAAAGGATGAATAAAATAACTTAATCGTCCGATTTTTGTATGACCAGATAACCTTTTTAACACTAACGCTAGTCGTCCGTAAATTTTAAAATAACATGCGTGTTACTGCTAGTTTTCTTTAATTGAAAGAAAATGTATCAGAATCTTAAAGAACTATAGAATAATATATAAAACACAATTTTTTTAATAATTAGTAAAATTTACTCTTTTAGAATTTAAACTTAATCTTTTAGTTCAAAGACTAAAAATAAATGGAGTAAAAGCATCAGTATACAGAGCCTCTAACAAGTGAACAGTCGGTATGGTTACTACCTATAGATCTTACCACACGATAGAAAAATTATTTATGTTTATTTAAACTTTAAGTTTTGAAATATTATTTAATCAGATACCTACCATTTCATTAAGGAATCCGAATTAAATTTTTTTTTTAATTATGGAAGGATTTTATTAATTTAATTGATCAAAACTAGAAATTATTTTATTTTATTTGATAACTTAATTGTGGTTTCTATAAATAAATTAATAAAAGATATAAGTATTATTTTATGACACTGGAATAAGTAGACTAGTGAATATGGAAGTTATTTAAAAACGCGATGCCACCCTCGAAGAAAACTCATTCATATGAATAAGCAACTAACTTCTACGTGGTTTTTTCTGACTGTTGCTTTGAAACCTCCTTCTGTTCTATTAGCGCTAACCAGCATCTTCGAAATTTCTCCAAACCTGAAAGAATATTAGTTTGTTAAAAATTAAAAAATTTTATTTAACTATCACTAAGTGATCATTAGTTATATAAGTAAATTAATTAAAAATTTTATAATTAAATTTGTTCGATAATATTTTACAATAGTCCTAATGTATATCAACGTAATAATATATAATTATTAAATAAATGGATGATCTAAAATAATTTATTGTGATTATTGATTCAATTGATTTTGACTTGTTATTTTTATTGGAAACACACTGAAAAACTTTGAATTAAAATAATTAATTACCAAAGTGTACGGATTTAATTTTAGTTCTGTTTATGTACAAGTTAATTGATTTAACACATTCAGCTTTTATCCCAATGCCTTATTTAAGAACTAACTAACATTCAGCTTTACATGGTTAGTATACTTCATTTATGAAAATATTAAATTCAAATAATTATCTTTATTTTTAAATAAACAAACAAATGAAAGTAAATTAGAATAATAATTTTAAAATAAAATTGAAAATCTGTTCATTATATGACAGCTGTCATAAATTAAAAATTAATTTTATTTTATTCATATATTTATGAATATTTTTAGTAAAATAATATTAATGAAATTATGATGGGTAAGTATAAAATATTATTATTATTTATTAATCTTAATTATTAAATAATAATACATTGTTCAAATAATTAATTGAGTTTTAAAACCTAATATGATTGAAGACATCGAAGAAATTGGAGCAGCGAAAGAAAATAATGATGAAGAAACATTAAATATTCAAGAAGAAAGAACGGAGCACAATTTAAAAGTCGATGAAAAATTTAACACTTACAATGATTTAGTAAAAAGAGTTGAGAATTTCCAAAATTTGTCTTACAGCTATTTTTATAAAAGAGATTGTGTGACGATTGAAAAATGCAGAAAACAAGGCTTAAAAAGATACATTAACCCTGAATTGAAATATTATAAACTTAAGTATTGCTGTATTAATGGAGGGAAAAATTTTAAGTCAAAAGCAACAGGAGTAAGAGAGTCAAGTACTTTTCAAAAAAAGTGTTCAGCTTCATTTAATGTTAATGTATCGAAAGACGGAAACAGTTTATTTATTTCATCAACAGATTTAAAACATAATCACCTGGTTACAAAAGAATTGTTTGACCATCTTCCTCAAGCTAGGAGAATGTCTTTAGAAACAAAAGCTAAAGTAAAAGAATTATTAAATTTAAAAGCCGATAAAAATAGAATTAAAAATTTAATTGAAAAAGAAACAAATAAAATTGTAATAATGAAAGATCTTTACAATTTAAACTACAGTGGTAAAGAAAAAAATAAGTTGGATGAAGTACAGAACATTTTATCGAATGATTACAAAGCCGAGAGTTATTTTTTAGTAGAGAAAAACATTTTTAAGGGTTTATTTTTTGCAACTCCAGGGATGAAATCTGTGATGAATGCATACCCAGAGTACATCGGAATAGACGGTACATTCAAACTTTTGAATATTCGTGCACCTGTATATTTATTAATAGCAGAAGATTCTAATGGCTGCACGGAAATAGTTGGTGTAAGCATTTTAATACATGAAAATAAAAATTCAATTGAATGGATGATGGAATGTTTTAAAAAATGCCACCCTTCGTGGAACAAAATTAAATGCATTATGACAGATAAAGATCTTTGTGAAAGAGAAGCAATTAAAACAAGTATGTTGCCGGTTGATGTAAATTTAATTATGTGTGCATTCCATACCCTAAGAACTTTCAATAGAGAAATCACGACAGAAAAGAGAAATATTACACGAGAAGAAAGAGATGAAGCAAAATCTATTTTACAAAAAATGGTTTATGCAGAGACTGAAGAACGATATAATAAATTATATGAGGAGTTAAAACAATTACCAGAAACAATAATTGATTATTTTGACAAGAATTGGCATCACTGTCGTCAAGAATGGTCTATTACCAGTAACTACGTGCAACATAATTTCGGTAATGATACAAACAATCGTTTGGAATCATTAAATGCTAAGTTAAAAAAACTTGATCGATTTATGGCTTTAGAAGATTTTATACGGCAATTCTTGAATTTTCTTGAAGGTTCTTCTCGAGAAAGAGACCACAAAGCTGCTGCAGCATATCAAAAGACACGAGTTTTAAATTATTCTAAAAATTCACCTGAGTTTCGTTATGTGGAATACGTAACTAATTTTGCATTTAAATTTATAAAACAAGAATTTAACAAAATGAACAATGTGCAATTAAATTTTAATGAAATATCGGGTGTCTACGAAGAATGTAATTCACCGACTGTTAAAATATCTGCAACATCTGACTCGTGCGATTGCTTGGGACGAATGTCAATGCTGTTACCTTGTAGGTAAGTTTGTTGAGTAAATATTTTATTGAATTATATTACATAAGCATTACTAGCGTCAACATCAGTGAATGCTTTGATGTTGAACCATAACTTTACGTAAAATTTTTGTATTATTTAGGCATATATTAATGGTCAGAAAAATGGAGCAGAAAGATTTATTCGAAAAAAGTTTATGTGATAACCGATGGACGAATCATTATTACTATGAAACACAAAGAGTGTTTTCTTCCAGTGATGTCCAAATTGATATACCTGAAGCTGTCATCTGTTCCAGAGAATATAAACAAAAGGTGTTATCAGAAAATGAAAAATATCGAAAAGCGAACGAAGTGACAAAACAATTACCAGGTTTAGTAGCCGAAGTGGGGACAAAATCTTATTTAAAGAGGATGAAAGTATTGGCAGATTTAGTGGAATCTTGGCAAAATAACGAAGAAGTTAAAATTATAAAAGTAAAAGACATCAACCAAGATACCAATGAAACGTCAAAAGTTGATAAACGTAGAATTTCCAGGAGAATTAATAAAAGTAGTGAGAATAACGGTGACAGTGATGCTGACGGGGATACTGGTAGTGACATTGATATTTACAATGACACTGACAATGACGAGGAAAATAATGATAATAATGATTATTATCGTCAGATTGATAATAGCGGTGAAAGCGACAATGCTGATGATGATGGTAGCAATGGTGACGATGATAATCATGATGACGAGTTAAATGAAATAATAAAATACGTAGAGTCTACATCGTCAAGTGTACAGGATAATTTAATTATAATTGAAAATCAGGAAATTGATATTGATGAAGAACTTCCACAGTTTCGATCAATAACGCCAAAAGTTTTTAGAAATAATACTATAGATGAAGATTATAGTAGTGATGAAAATGAAAAAGGAACAAATCCATTGAAAATGGATGTTTGTAGTAAAGAAGTAAAGCTACCAAATCGTCAAACGACTTCCATACACGAAAATTTTCAATCGCCGAAAATAATTTTACACGCCGCCCCACAAGAAAAAAAAAATACTTCAGAAACTTTCGATGACCTTTCAGCGATTAATAAAAACGATAACATGCAAAAATCAACTACAATAACGTTTGGAACTTCACAAAAAAAAAAGCAATTAAATATATTGTCTAATATTATGGTCCAACCTGCGATTAAAAGAAAAGGGAGACCTAAAGGTACTGATAACACAGTCATCGGTTTACCTAAGAAAACAAAGAGAGACAATAAAAAAAATGAGCAACCATTTAATAAAAAATCGACCATCGAACAATCCAAAATAATATTTAAGTGGTTATTAATAGAAGAAAAAATTATAAAAGATGTACTGGATGGCAAAAGACACATTAATGATTCAGATATAAAAATTGATTTTAAAAATTTAACTTTCGCCATTATTGATGACACAAATGTAAATTTACCAATTATAAATAAATATTTTACACATGAAGGGTGGAAAAAAATGATGACAATGTGTAAGAAAAAAAGATTACAGGAATGGAGCTGTAAATATTGCAAATTAGATTTGAATAAAACTATTGATAGTGACACTGATGAAGTTAAGAAGATTAAAAAATTCAAAGTTAGTATCGGATGTGATTATTGTTTGGAGTGGTATCATTTACAATGTGCTCAACTCAAAAAGAAACCAAAAGGAAAGTTATGGATGTGCCCTGATTGTAAAGAGAAGAAAAATGAAAATTAAATATTTATAATTTAATTAGCTCAATTATTTATATTTTACTGTTTGCTGAGTATTACCTTTCATCAGAAATCGTACTTAGTTCTTGTTGAATTGGTTAATCCCTGTAAACTATATTTATAAATTAGTATTCAACATAAATAATTTAATTAAGATAATATAATATACCTGCTTAACGTTGTAAATTTATTTATAAAATTTATTATTATTAACATGATAATTATATTTCAGTCTGTATGGATCAATGACACTTTTTGCAGAGTTGATTTCTTCTTTTCGATCCTCAAAAATTAATCAATAAATTACTGCAAGTAAAATATAATTTTATTATAAATTTATGTAAAAAAAAATTTTTTTTTAATAATTTACAGGTGATACCAAAAATGTCATAAAGTAAGGTTAAACAGTACTTACTTGAAATTCTTTTCCTAATACTTTTTTTATTAATCCTTAGTTCTGATACTCATACTTTTACAGTAAATGACGAAATAATCACAAATTATGGGTTATGACATTTACTCTTAATTAACACTTTCAAATTGGTATCAATTAAAATGAAAATAATTGATGATTAAATCAATTTCGTAGCACGGAGTACAGTAGACGAATAATTTTAGGTTTTGTTTTGGGCTTACGGGGCTTACGCCACTTTTTTTATAAGGCAAGTTTACATTAATTTACAGTAGTTTTCTACTTTTTATGAGTATTGGACCTATCGCAGAAGGGTCACGTTAGAAATTTTATTTCATTGAACAGATTTTTTAATTATATATTTACGAATCTTGTATAGAAAATTCCATTTTATTTTCCACAGTGTTTTTCTGAACATATCGTAAAGATATATCATCTATCGTAAACTCATTAAATGCTAATGCCAAGAATCGACATTACTGCTGGACACACTACTGATCAGAGATCACATTACGATTTTCTAATCCTACGTATCCATATAATTATTTAGTATAACAATAAATTGATGTTATCGGACGATTAAATTATTTTATTCATCCGATAATCGGACGATTCAGTTATTTTATTCATCCGATAATCGGACGACTAATTTATGTTATTCATCCTTTTTGCGGACACATAGCAATAGCCAAAATGGAATATCGTAGAAATTAAAAAATATGATAACCAAAATTTTGAAAAAAATATATTTGAAGTGCCGTCATATTATTATTTGTTATTTAAGAAAATTTATTATTTCTTACATGATAAAGAGCCTCAATTAGAAAAAAAATTGATGGCATCCATTGAAAAAATAATCACATCTCATGAACGTCAGTTGTAAAAGAATCATGAGCTGAAGTCATCTATTTTGTATGGGAATTTATTTCAGACAGTTGATAGTTACTTTTAGTTGTCAATTGTTCACTACCAGCTTATTATTATATATTTAAGAATATTCATATTAATATATTTGTACATAATTATACTTATCAATTTTTCACCGGTTCATTATATATTTAAGAATATTAATAACAAAATAAGTGTAAATAATCAAATTTATTAATAAATTGTGAATTTCACTATATATTTAAGGATATTGATAATGAATAAATTGTATATATAAATAGAAATTAAATTAATAATTTTTCAATTAATAATATTATGTGAAATAGATATTAAAATATAAACGAATAAACTCTCAAAATAATCATTGTCTTTTATGTTAACTCCTTTTTTAACATTATTTATTAGTATAACTTTTAAAGTCATGGAGTTATTTTTATCGTTGAGCAAGGTTCACTTCGGCTTTCTTAAAAATACGGTTGATTTTTTAGCAACTACTCAGCACTTTATTTTTTTTTTTCGCTACTAATCGAGACGCTCATTTATTTGTTAAAAGCGTTGCTATCAATATATTTTTCAAAGTTAAATAAATTTTTTAACTTCCCGCTAAGAAAATCGACGATTTTCGAAAATTTCGGGAAGTTATTGTTTTCACCCCGATTTTCAAAAATCGAGTTTTCATCAGATGTCGACGTTTTGAGGTCCTAGAAAGCTATTCTGACTATTTTCGGAATGATGTCCGAGTGTGTGTGTGTGTGTGTGTGTGTGTGTGTGTGTATGTAAGCTCTTTGTAACTTTTGAGTTAATGAACCGATTTGGATGTTTGAGGCTGCGATTGAAAGAGCTTGTTGGCCATCAACTTTCCTGAAAATTTCAGATCATTTAATCAAATAGACTCGAAAATATCGGCGAATTACGAAAAAAAAAAAATTTTTTTTTTTAGTCTTTTATTGATTTCTTAGAAACGACTTATACGATCAATATCAAAATCTAATCAGCTCTAGTACTCAAAAAAACGCGTCGATTGCTACCTCAAACATCAAAATCGGATAATTCGTTCGAGAGTTATCGCGGGAGAAAGAAATGGTGAAAAACGGTTTTTTCTAAATATTTTCGAAACGACTGACACGATCGATTCCAAATTTTAATCAGCTCTAGAATTCAATAAAACGCGCCGATTGCCACCTCAAACGTCAAAATCGATCAATTAGTTCGAAAGATATCGGCGTTGAAACGTTAAAAAAATAACATTTTATGTTATTTTTCCCGGATAAATCATAATATAACCTACTAAAATATGTCTGAAGTCATACCAACTCATCCTTCATATGGTTACTTTCGATACATTATGTCATCGAACTTGGTTTTTAGTTTAAAACATACTACCAACAATAAAATCGATAAAACATAGTTTTTAATATTTTTTTCGGATATTTCATATTTGATTGTTTCTCACATGAGTCAAAACTCATTTAAATCGTGATTTGAATCCCTGGCATTGATTTCTGCCTGAATACACTTATTTTGTTAAACATAATTCGGGATTAAATTTTAAAAACCGCTTCATTAACAATTCTTGATTCTTAAATTTTTAAACTTCAGCATAACAGGCAACTTGTTAGAGCTTGAGAAGATCGTAAAAAAACAATCGCATATGATCGCATTTTCGATCTCGAAAATATATCTACACCAATGTTTTCGAGCTCTTTGAAGTCAAAAACAGTGGGAAGTATTGGGGCTGGCCCGCAGGGCCAACCGACGCCCAGATTTTTCTGTATGTGATTATATTAATTTAATTGTAAAATAAATCTTCATTATTAAAAATTATCATACGATGTGACATATTTTGAATATATCGAGAAAAATTCGGTAGGGGTGACTAATTCATTATTACAAGTGTGTTAAAAATGTGTTTTGATTGTGTCTTAATATATATAAAAAATATGTACTTTAAATAAGATTGTTTTAATGATTTAAACAATCTGCTGGCGAAGTGCAAAAAAAGTCGTTTGTTATGTCCGAATTAATAGAGTTTACTATATGATATTTTATTTTATTTTTTTTTAGTGGCAAAGACTAAATTAACAAATAAAAAAATCATCCAAGAAGTTGGAATACCCGAGTCAGAAATAACTCCCGCAGTAATTCAAGTAATCGATTTCTTTCGAGGAAAAGATCAAAATCAATCACGTCGAATTGAGAATTTAAAAATGAAAGTCGATGCCTACAAAGAAAATAAAAAATCTGGAGGTCGATCTGAATTGCTTAAAACAATAAAATCTGATGAACTTCGAAACCTCGTTGAAATGGATTTAGAAAGTCAGAAAAAGAAGTCGCCTAATGGACATCGCTACACCGAGAGACAAAAAATGTTAGGACTTTCGTTGTTGAAACGCGGTGCTCGCTCCTATCGATTTTTAAGCAACCATATTCAGTTACCATCGAAACAAATTATTCTGCGTGAATTAACAAAGATACCATTAAAACCTGGCAGGAATGATCATATATTACGCGCAATCAAAACAAAAGCGGCGACTTATGATAAAAAACCCAAAGTTGTTCTTGTCTGTGACGAAACAACTTTAAAACGTAGATTAACCTTTACTGAAGGTGATGATTCGGTAACTGGAACCAAAAATCTGGTTCTGAACCAAAAATCTAGTTGGCTCTGTTTTGATGTTTATGGTTGTATTTATCGATAACGATAAACCATACAAGCAGCCCATCTCATTTTATTATTCAAAAAAAGGAGTTCCTACTAACACCTTAAAAAACTTAATAATTTCAAACGTTCAGGATATTTTAGAATGCGGTCTTGATGTTGTCGGTTTTGTTACGGATCAAGGCTCCACAAATAAAGCTGCTTTAAATGCTTTGAAACGTGAGACCAAAGGAGGGGAGGAAGGAGTTTTTTTTTAAAGTTTCCGGGTTTAAAAATCAAATTTTCATTTTTGCTGACGTTGCGCATTTAATTAAGACCATACGTAACTGTTTTATGGGCAATTGGGAAAAATGGTATAGAACTTATTCAAAAACAAATATAAAAGTTAAGAAGTGGAATTATCCTGGAAATAAAATCGTTTGGAACAATATGACAGGTGATTGGAAAGACTTGATGTATCTTGCAGGCCTCGGAAAGTCATATGGTATTCCAGATATTAAAATTTCAGAAACACACATCTTTCCAACTTCAAAGGACAAAATGAAAGTCTGTTATGCAGCACAAAGCTTAAGTGCGACAACAGCCAATAATTTAATGAATTTATATGAAAAAGATCCGACAAACTTTGCAGGTGCACGTCAAACTTCACTTATAGTTAGCGAATTAGATCAACTTATTGATCTGTTAAGTGGCAGCAATTTAAAAAAAAAAGATTTAAAAAACAACACTAGTAGAGTCAACGTTAGTAAGAATTCGAATCATATCAAACTTCTTGAAGAATTTTTAAAAAAAGCTGAACAATTTGAGTTTTACCGTCCTGATGGTAAAAAAATATCTACACCTACACCTGAAGCACTGAGAAATAATCTTAAGGCATACAAAAATCTATTGGAGAAGTTGTTTAGAGAAGATGAAAATACAGAAATCAACTTGCGCAGAATTAGCCAGGATCCTCTTGAAAATGCTTTTGGCGGTACTAGGCAAACTCAAGGAGATAATCTGAAATTATGTGCGTCTCATTGGGAATCTTCATTAAAAGGCCAAATTTTGACAACATACTGTGATTTAAACCCAAAAAATAATAGAAATTGTGAGCAAGACGAATATCAAGCTTTTTTATCAATAAAAGATTTGCTCAATCAAGATGCAGTCGTGCATGACAATCAACACCTGAATGAAAGTGCTTATGAAATGACGAAAAATAATTCTGCTGAGCTAGACTTGGATTCACTCCCAACACTTCATTTAGAAGATACGGAAGATATGGTAGAATTTTTCCCAGATTTTAATAATTGCACAACACAAGAAGTTGGTAGTGAACCAATTATTAATAAAATGCCAATTTTAAGCATTAAAGATTTACAAAACTTTAACCTATCATGTTTAGACGATGAAGAAGAGAGTACTCAGTTTATACCCAGCAACAGCAACGATATGATAACTTGTTCAGTGGAATTTTCAGAGAAAATAATTCATCGTATTTATGAGCTTTGCAGTCGATTAGAAAAATGTGATTTATGTAATGATTTTCTATACAATAATAGTAACACAGAGCTACTGTATGTTTCTCGACTTTCTGAAACTTTTCAGAATTTTATTAAGTCCACAATAAAACTATTTAACGCAGATATCGAACCGTACCACCATGAACATTATATATTTACAAAAACTACAACTCTTTTCCACATCGCGTTCGAAAATAAGTGGATAAAATGTCGTTTACACATTGATACCTTGCGAGAAACATTAATTAAAAAATTAGCAACGATATATATTCAAGATATGTGCAATCAAATTAACGAACGGTTTAAAAAGGCTGAACGAGTTACGGCCAGTACAAAGAAACTAGCCGAACTGAAAGGAGTAGCTAAATAGTAAGTGCGCTTTATTAATTCATGAGTCAATTTCTAATTGTTGACATTTGTAAATTCATACATCTTTCTAACGTTGTTTATTTGTTCCAGAACTTTACGCAACTGTTACGAATAAAGAATAAGTATTCGAGATTTTCAGCCAATATTGATGAGCTAGATTAAATCGTTGCGATTTGGAGTTATGGGCACGAACAAAATTAAATATTCGAGATTTTGAGCCCGAGTATGAAAAAGATTCGGTATTCGAGATCTGGAGCCAATTACGATGAGCAAGATTCAATCTTCAAGATATGAAACAAACAACTATGGACAAGGATAAATCTGTGAGATTTACAGCAAGCTGGTTTGCTTGAAATTAAAGCGGAAATCGGTAAATAATCTGTTTTGATGCCTTTTACTTTATTAATTTATAGAATCTATGTAAAATATAAAAATTAATCAAGTTTTCGAATTATGACATGTATAAAAATATAACAATTAAATTTAATATTCATTAATTAATATAGGTTTTTTTCCGGCGAAGATATCAGCTTGTACATTCAGTTATGAATAAATGATATTAAAACAACAAAATATAAACGATTGGTAAGCATATGACTATTTAATTTTTATTTTTTAAGAAATTTATCAAGTACATCCTGATGAAATAAATAATAACGTACTTATTTGTTTCAGATCGATACATTTTAGAAATTTCGTCATGCATTCCATTCAAGAAAATATATTTCACACGGAAAAAAAGATATTAGTAAATATTACAGTAAATTTTACTGAGTAGAACGTGAGAAATTAATAACAGATGCATTTTTTTGACACGTGTCTTGTTGTTTTTTAAGCCTTAAGTAGTAATTTTAAATAGTCAAGCAGTATATTTTAACGATTCACTGTTAATTATAGCAGTTTGAACATTAAAATCATAATTTTACTGATTGAAACGACATGAGTTATTAAACATAACAAAAATAATTAGAAGAACTACAATTATTATCAATCATTTTTTTCCGTGCACTTGATAAGTTGGAAATTACTTTTAAAAACACATAAAAATAAATTATTTAATTCTAATACATTGAAAAATGTCGATCAATTTGAAAATAGTTATATTTTAATGGTTTAAAAAAATTGTAATTTACCTATTCATTTTTATATTTATTCTTATAGAAGCTTATAATTTCAAACGTTTTAATTTTTTGTATGATGTAATTTAGATCTTAATTAAAAAAAAAAAAAAACAATCATTGTACTTTAATTTTTATTCTACTTTACTCTATCCTTTAACTAAAATCTAAATAATTATTTTTATTTTTTTAGGAATTCGATTTTAGAAGCATGTTTTAGATTTAGATTATACTATTAATATTGTCAAATAATTATCTTCGAAACTAATAATTACACAATTTCTATTTAAAATTTTAGTTACTTAATTTTTTACTTTTCAATGGCAATTGAAAAAACTTTTTAGAAAATACGAAAGAGTTGTACAATTGCATAACATTTTGAGAATAACTTTGGTGTAATTTTTCTAAATTGTACTTTTTTTTGTTTCTCATAATTCCGATTTCGAGCCGTTAAAATATATACATACATAGCTTCAAAATAACATTTATATACTTGTTGATAAATTAAAGAAATTATAAAGCAAGTAAAAAAAAAAATAAAAACTTGCACGCATGAGGATTCGAACCCTGACAAAAAGTTCAAACCCCAGTAGTACATCATGCAGCGCTTTGTCATGCACGTGATTCATGTTCCTTAAAGTAAATCATAAGTTATTTTGTAGCTTGTATATTTGTTTAAATCACTTACAGGGGGGCTGTTTACGTTTCACATTACCAACAACGTCGTCAAAAAAAAAATTTTTTTCAATCTAACTAGTTATTTTTATTAAGTTGAGAGAACTGAAATTCCTCTACGGTCAAATTAGACACATAAAAAATTACACAGAGTGAGACCCCGCTGGGAAAACCACAGAGAAAACCTATCGCCAGTACAGTTTTCGGTTTGAGTGAAGCTCCAGTGGTCGATAAAATTCCCATTTTACCGATCACTGGATCTTCATCCCGCACCTGACGATGATCAGAGACCTTCGTTCGAGCCCGACGCTCGGCTAAGCGGTCACCCAGCCAAGTTGTAATCCTGCTCGATACTACTTTAACTTCGGTGATCGCCCGAGCCGCGTGCGTGCCGAACGGCTGCCTCAGCCGCTTTTACATCAACTATAAGTAATTTTTTTTTATTCTATATCCCGGCAAAATAATTCGTACGTTGTTTTTCTTCCCAATTAAAGTTTCAATTTTTTTTCAATTAATAAATTTAATTTTAATACGTTCGTGACATTTGAAAGTCGTTGAAAATTTATGACCCTGAAAGTAGCAGACATCTGACAAATATAATGTTTAGCTAGGGATATCATAGGGGAAAATAAAGTTACCAGAAATCTACATGCAAGATAATGTATGGTTTTAATAAATTTAAAAGTGCATAGTTTTAGAACTTTTAACTTCCCGCTTAGAAAATCGATGATTTTCAAAAATTTCGGAAAGTTATTGTTTTCACCCCAATTTTCGAAAATCGAGTTTTCATCAGGTGTCGACGTTTTAAGGTCCTAGGAAGCTATTCTGACTATTTTCAGAATGATGCGCGCGCGCGTGTGTGTGTGTGAATGGTCTATAACTTTTTATGTATGTTTAAGGCGGCAATTGAAAGAGCTTGTTGGCCGTCAACTTTCCTGAAAATTTCAGATCATTTGATCAAGTAGACTCAAAAATATTGGCGAATTACGAAAAAAAAATTTTCAACTTTCCGCTAAGAAAATTGCAAATTTTCAAAAATTCGGGAAGTTATTGGTTTCAGTCCGATTTGTGAAAATCGAAATTCCAACAGATGTCGACGTTTTGAGGTCCTAGGAAGCTATTCTAACTAATTTCACTATGATGTCCGAGTGTATGTATGCATGTATGTATGTACGTACGTATGTATATATTCTGTAACTTTTGAACAGATGAACCGATTTTGAACTTTAAGGTGTCATTCGACGCGGCTTTTTATTTACTATAAACACTGAAAATTTGAGCTTAATCGGTCGAGTACGTTCGGAGATATTTCAAAAATAAAATTTTTTCAAAAATGTTTTTTTTTAATTACTTTTAATTCGCTGAGTGGATTGATCCCAGAATCTAATCAGCTCTTAAACTTTGTAAGCCGCGTCGAATGCCGCCTTAAAAATCAGAATCCGTTTATTTGTTCGAGAGAAACCGTTAACGAAAGGATTAAAAAAAAAATTTTTTTTAGTATTTTGAAGATTTCTCAAAAACGACTCGATAAATCAATTTCAAAATTTGATCAGTTGTAGAACTCAATAAAACGCGTCGATTGCCACCTTAAACGTCTCAATCGGTTTATTCGTTCGAGAGATATCGTTGTAGAAAAAATGGTAAAAAACGTTATTTTTCGAAAATAAACGCATACAAAAGTATTTTCGAGCTCGAAGAGCTCGAAAATGTATCCACAACAATTTTTCGAGCTCAAGGAGCTCGAAATGGGCGGGAATTTTTGGGGCTGGCCCACAGGGTCAACCGACAGACCGATTTATTAACTTCCCGCTAAGAAAATCGACGATTTTCGAAAATTTCGAGAAGTTATTGTTTTCACCCCGATTTTCGAAAATCGAATTTTCATCAGATGTCGACGTTTTGAGGTCCTAGGAAGCTATTCTGACTATTTTCTGAATGATGTGTGTGTGTATGTATGTAAACTCTTTGTAACTTTTGAACTAATGAACCGATTTGGATGTTTAAGGCGGCGATTGAAAGAGCTTGTTGGCCATCAACTTTCCTGAAAATTTCAGATCATTTAATCAAATAGACTCGAAAATATCGGCGAATTACGAAAAAAAAAAAATTTTTTTTTTTAGTCTTTTATTGATTTCTTAGAAACGACTTATACGATCAATATCAAAATCTAATCAGCTCTAGTACTCAAAAAAACGCGTCGATTGCTACCTCAAACATCAAAATCGGATAATTCGTTCGAGAGTTATCGCGGGAGAAAGAAATGGTGAAAAACGGTTTTTTCTAAATATTTTCGAAACGACTGACACGATCGATTCCAAATTTTAATCAGCTCTAGAATTCAATAAAACGCGCCGATTGCCACCTCAAACGTCAAAATCGATCAATTAGTTCGAAAGATATCGGCGTTGAAACGTTAAAAAAATAACATTTTATGTTATTTTTCCCGGATAAATCATAATATAACCTACTAAAATATGTCTGAAGTCATACCAACTCATCCTTCATATGGTTACTTTCGATACATTATGTCATCGAACTTGGTTTTTAGTTTAAAACATACTACCAACAATAAAATCGATAAAACATAGTTTTTAATATTTTTTTCGGATATTTCATATTTGATTGTTTCTCACATGAGTCAAAACTCATTTAAATCGTGATTTGAATCCCTGGCATCGATTTCTGCCTGAATACACTTATTTTATTGAACATAATCAGGGATTAAATTTTAAAAACCGCTTTATTAACAATTCTTGATTCTTAAATTTTCAAACTTTAGCATAACAGGTAACTTGTTAGAGCTTGAGAAGATCGTAAAAAAACAATCGCATATGATAGCATTTTCAAGCTCGAAGAGCTCGAAAATATATCTACACCAATGTTTTCGAGCTCTTTGAGATCGAAAACAGCGGGAAGTTTTGGGCTGGCCCGCAGGGCCAACCGACGCCCAGATTTTTTTTTTAGTTTTTTAATTTATTTCTCAGAAAGGAATTTAACGATCGAATTCAAAATCTAATCAGCTCTAGAACTCGATAAAACGCGTCGAATGCCCCCTTAACCATCTCAATCGGTTAATTCGTTCGGGAGATATCGTTGGAGAAAGAAATGGTAAAAAACGGTTTTTTTAAATATCTTCAAGACGGCTGAATCGATCGCTTTCAAATTCTAGTCAGCTCTAGAATTCAATAAAACGCGCCTATTGCCACCTCAAACGTCGAAATTGGTTAATTAGTTCAAAAGATGTCAGCGTTGAAAAGTTAAAAAAATAACATTCTATGTTATTTTTTCCAGATAAATCAAAATGTCCTGTACTAAAATGTGTCTAAAATCTTACAAACTTTTCCTAGTTATGGTCTTTTTTGATCATATAATGCCATCAAACTTATTTTTTAGTTTAAACCGTATTGTCAACGAAAAAATCGAAACACAGTTTTTAATCATTATCTCGCGAGATAATTATTACTACCCTAATTTATATCAAACAGAACATCTTTTCAATTATTTTATCAATTTTTTTTGATAAAGAAAGCAATAAATAATATTTTAATTTATTATTTACGACTTTTAAATATGATACTGAAGTTAGCAGACGTCTAATAATATTCGGATCTTTTTTTAGACGATAAACCATAAAAAAAAAATATTTGAAAAAATTACACCTGTAGTTTTTTAAATTTTCTACATGTGCGTATTTTTATTTTATTTTTTTACAATTGATTTGTTGAAAAACAAAAATTCAAAAATTTTTAAATGTCTGCTAACTTCAAGACCATTTGTAAATACCATTTATTAATTTTAACAACTTAATTAGTAGGTGAGAATAAATAATTAAATACTTATTGGTTTAAATGTTCAAATTTTGTAACAATATTATTATTTACTTTTTAACCAATTATTGCATAGATCACAGTAATATTTAAATTTTTTATCCTAAATTTCTTTCAAGGATTTATTCAAATAATGCAAACAGCCATAATGTGCCCATTTATGTCAAAGATCGTATAAAACCCAGTTTGGCTCTCTTTGGTTCTCCCCTTGATTATACACCAAACATTGATTTAGTACATCTAATGATTTTATTATACAATCTTTTGTAAGCTGTTCTCTTAATTCATAAGGATTCATATTACTAATTTTACTTTTATTACCGTTGACAATTTTTTAACTTCCCGCTAAGAAAATTGCAAATTTTCAAAAATTCGGGAAGTTATTGGTTTCAGTCCGATTTGTGAAAATCGAAATTCCAACAGATGTCGACGTTTTGAGGTCCTAGAAAGATATTCTGACTAATTTCACGATGATGTCCGAGTGTATGTATGTATGTATGTACGTACGTACGTACGTATGTAAATATCTATAACTTTTGAACGGATCAACCGATTTTGATCGTCAAGGTGTCATTCGACGCAGTTTTTTAATATCTTGAAGCTGAAAAAAAATTGAGCTTGATCGGCAGGGCTCGTTCGGAGATATTCCAAAAATAAACTTTTTTCAAAAATGTTTTTTTTGGATAACTTTTTACGGGCTCGATGGATTAATTTCAAAATGGACTGGGCTCTGGAGATTCATAAGCCGCGTCGAATGCCACCTCAAACAACAAAATCGGTTAATTCTTTCAAGAGAAACCGTTGTCGAAAGAATTAAAAAAAAAAAATTTTTTTAGTATTTTGAAAATTTCTCAAAAATGACTCGATGAATCGATTTCAAAATTTAATCAGTCATAGAACTCAATGAAACGCGTCGACTGCCACCTTAAACGTCTCAATCGGTTTATTCGTTCGAGAGATATCGTTGTAGAAAAAATTGTAAAAAACGTTATTTTTTTAAAACAAAAGCATACAACAGTATTTTCGAGCTCGAAGAGCTCGCAAATGTATCTACTACAATTTTTCGAGCTCAAGGAGCTCGAAATACGCGGGAAGTTTTGGGGCTGGCCCGCAGGGTCAACCGACAGACCAATTTTTTTTTTTCATATAATGAAGCACAAATATCCCACATTTATAAGTGTCTTGCTAGCATGGATACTCTATATTTTTTATGGTCCAATTAATTTTTTTTTTGGGAAAAATAATTTTATAACAATTGACAAAATTTTTTATGGTTTATGATTTTCCTGGATTTAAAAAAAAAATAAAGCCGCGTTCTACGTTAACATAAGAGGACCCAATGTGACCGATTTATATTAACAGGAAAAAAATTTTTATTCTGTACTCCAAATTTTTTTAAAATTAAGGTAAAAAGTGTTATCAACATTTTCACAATTGTTGAGTAATATAATGAGACTTATCTCACATAAAGTATATCTAATTTTTTAATCAGACGACTCGAGTATTAACAAATTACAACAATGTACGATGATAAAATTCGATAACCATTCTCGATCATAAAGAGTCTTGTAATCTTCACCGCTTAGATATATGACAGAATTGTCATCGTTAATATTTTTTATATATGCTACAATGTAATCTCTCCTACTATCATTTAAATATTAAAAATAATCTCGATTTCCGATCGTAGAATTATCATTAAAAACCAGTGTCATCCTCTGATTTTCAAAATTACAAACGCTCTGCAGTTTTTTGGATTTCTGATGATAATTTGATCTAATCGTTTTTTTTTTTCACAGTCTTTCCAGCCTTTCATTGATAATAAATTATCAGACTCATATATTACAGGGCAAGATCGTTTTTTCATATAAACCGAAGGCTTGAATAAATGTAACTCTTTATACACAGATGTTATGGCCAAATAACGATTGTCAATAAAAAAATCCAACTTTTAAGCCCAATTCTTTTTCGGCTTTCACCTGCTTAAAATGATTTTCCGCAGTACTGTTAAATAAATGTCTTTTATCAGAGTTTATGATTATTGACCAAAAGGGAACATCTGATATCATTTATTCTATCAAATAATTGGCGAATTTTAAGCATTGGCTAGTATTTTTCTCGTACAGACAAATTATTCCAGTTAGCCATTACTGCATTTACTTCAGCCCAGCACCAATCAGTGACGACTGCTCTAAACGGTGGCCACTTTACTTTATTTGAGCAGCATAAAGCTTTAAAATGAGCTAGAAATTTGCCAATATTTTCAGCAGTTTGATTATTTGTAACCATTTCTAGAACTGGGTATATTCGATATTCAATATTCACAACCCCTGCATAGTAATTTACCCTTTTTGACCCTTTAAACGGCTTTCGTTCGACAAATCCGATGAAATCGAAATAAAGAATTAAATCAGTATGCTGTTTTAACATTTCTGTTTGGTCGGAGATCCCCAAATAAATAACAAATGGTGTTGAAAACTGCTGAATATAAGGGTGAATGAAATTTATTTCAGATAGTCGTCAAGTTATGTCTGCACAATCATCTCGATGACAAGTATTCTCACAGATAATCTCAGAACGAGATTTCTGGAGAACTTCTACAGAATGAGTGAACTGACAATTCTTATCAGTTCGAGCAAGATCGACATCCATGTTGTCAACTAATTCTCGATAAATAGTGTCAAGTTTTGCAAATGTCAAATGTTTTTTTATGGCTTGACGGCGGGTTTTACTAAGTGTATAAGCAAAGGCTTTTGTATGATTTGGGAGATCGTTGGTGGAATAAATAAAAAGATGTATTTTAAAATTATTGATGTGGCCATTGAATTTAAACCTCACATTACAATTAGGTTGTTTACATGAAGCACAGTCTCTAAACCGATTATACTTATCAATCTTGATGCCATTAAATATCAGGATACAATTGATTCTGTATTCTTGAGGTAATTTATCTCGAAGAAAATTGTCGAGCAACTCCGATGATATATGGCAATCCTTGATATTCTGATGAACAAACTTTCATTTTATGTATCAGTTCATAATGGATTATTTTTTTTTTTTCAGAACTTTTTAATGAATCATTATCTGCACAAGATGCTATGGAAGACACTGAAGTTGTTGAAAGCATCTTCGTTATCTCCTTAAGCTCATCAGTCACCTTGGGACTTTTTATTGAAATAGTAGCAGACAGTTTTTTATTTAACAGTTTTCTAAATTTATCAACAAAACCGTTTCGATTTTTTGCTCAATAAAAAAATAAATTAGTTCTCAAAGTTTCAATGTTTTTCTTCTTTCTTAACTCTAGATGGCTACAGAGCTTAAGAAAAAGAATCTTGTCTGGGGTTGGATTTTCGACAACTTCATCAACACTAGTTATAATTGATAATAATGCGTCCATCGTTATGTGCTGATTGAACTTCATCATTTCACACTGAATTAAACACTTTCATTAATAAAATCAGTCAATGCAACACTACGTTTAATATTTTAATTAAAGATGAATAATTATATTTAATTAGTTTGAACACCGTGATCAATATGAAAATAGACTTATATACTAAAAAACAAAGGCATCTGGGATTTAAAATTCGAAAATATACAATACTAACGTCACCACAAAGATGGCGTCTCCAGTAGCGCCATATTCAAATTTCAATGATTCTACAATTATATGTTTATGTCATGTACATATATTAGGGCGAGGATTAAAAATTAAATTTTTTCAGGCACCCCATAAAAAGCTTCTTTTTAGTAAAAAAATACGTGGGGAATTTAATTGTTTCGTTTTAAGTAAAAAGAACACGTGCCGAAGGACGATCAAAGTTCATTTTTCGATACGGTCGCAATTTTTTTTAAATATCTCATGAAATATGCAGATTAAAGGAAAAAACCATAGGAATAATTTTGTAGGAAATTAAATTCTTGACAAAAAAGATCATGTTCATTTTTCTTATAAAACGTGTATTTATGAAAATATTTTCAAAAAACTTTTCTAGATTTTATCAATTGGGCATTTTAAGGATATAAAATGTTAAAAATAACGTTTTTTCATAAATATAAACAACTTCGTAGCTCGTAACATATCAATATTAATGCTTGTTATAGTTTCTGTATACTTAGAAAAATGTTATTTTCGAAATTTGTAATCCTCAAAACGCTCAATTCATCAGTTCTGAAAAAAGTTTTTTCAAAATATCTTCATAATTATTTGATTTTGTTGAAGTAAATAATTGCTTGACGCTATTTAAGTAGCTAAACCCGCATAAAAATAATATATGGTTAAAATATATAAGATCATATATGTTTGCAACAAAAAAAATTCGAGCGTCGGTTGGCCATGCAGGCCAGCCCGAAAACTTCCCGCTGTTTTCGAGCTTAAGGAGCTCGAAAATAATAATGCATGCAATTGTTTTTTCATGAGCTTTTCAAACTCTAACAAGTTACGCTTTATGCTATAGTTTAAAAGTTTAAGAATCGAAAATCATTAATGAACAAGCGGTTTTTAAATTTTAATTTCCGATTATATTCAATAAACTAAATGTATTGAGGCAGAAATCAATGTCAGTGATCGAAATCAAGATTTAAATCAGTTTCGGCTTAAGTCAGAGCAATAATATATAATATATCCTAGAAAATGATTAAAAACTGTGTTGTTTCGATTTTTTCGTTGATGATATGGTTGAAACTAAAGAACAAGTTTAATGGCATTATATTATGATCAAAAGAGACCATAGAGAGAAAAAGTTTGTAAAATTTTAAACACATTTTAGTACAGTACATATTAATTTATCTGGAAAAAATAACATAGAATGTTATTTTTTTAACTTTTCAAAGCTGATATCTTTTGAGCTAAGTAACCGACTTTGACGTTTGAGGTGGCAATACGCGCGTTATATTGAATTCTAGAGCTGATTAAATTTTGGCGTCGATCGTTCAATCCGTTTCTGAGAAATCAATAAAACACAAAAAAAAAAAAATTTTTTTCTTTCGTAATTCGCCATTATTTACAAGTCAACTTGATAAAATGATCAGAAATTTTCAGGAAAGTTGATGGCCAACAAGCTCGTTCGATTACCGCCTTAAACATCCAAATCGATTCATTAGTTAAAAAGTCATAGACCATTTACACACGCACACACACATCATTCAGAAAATAGTCAGAATAGCTTCCTAGGACCTAAAAACGTCGACATCTGATGAAAATTCGATTTTCAAAAATCGGGGTGAAAACAGTAACTTCCCGAATTTTTTGAAAATCATTGATTTTCGAAGCGGGAAGTTAAAAATATATGATATATTATATTGTATATTATAAAAAATCATACAGCGATTTTGGCCGATTTAATATAATATTCTATACAGTAGTAAATATATGTATTCCATATATGTAACTTATATATTTTTTATATTAAGTTATATATACATTTATCTTATAATATATTGTATTGATATATTTCCTTTTATATTCAAAAATTATAAAATTTTTTATCAAACAAAATATATGGTCGCATATAATTTGTATTGTATATAATAGTATACCATATAGTATACTATAATATAACGATTACAGTATAGTAACTGTTGGGTCATCTTCTATGATAATTGAAGATTCAAAATCAATAATAATAATATGTACTTTATTTAAAACCGCAAGATGGACGAAGGAGTTAAAGGGTTCATCTATCATGGGAAATTGCCCACCTCTTTAGGATTTGGCAATCTTCCATGGTGATTTTCCTCCACCGTCCATCTTACGGCTTTAAATAAATTTAATTATTTTATTTTCATGATTATTTTTAGGTATCATCATTATTAATTTTATTAAATAATAATAATAACTAGATGATCAAAGTGAATCCTAAGCGATTACACCCCTAGATTCACTTTTGACCATGATGGACCTATCTATTTATTTTACCATATATTTTATTTGTTATATTTAAGCATATATTTTATTCGGTGTATGTAGGGTGCTTCCTTTCCGGTGAAAGTATTTTTTTTTTGTTGCTCGTCAAGCAAAATATTTTTTTTCATGATAAAACAAAAATTCCTGCCAAGTTTGAGCTCTTAATTCCAATCCTAAGTACTTTCTATTTGATTTCCAAGATTTCCCTTTCAAAATACACGTAAATTAAATTACTTTTTTTTTAACTTTCTAATACTCAGCTGCGTTTTATGATATCGACCTGGTTTTGGTCGCAAGTTGTAGGGCATTTGTTGTTCTTCAACGGAAGTCGTTTTTTCTATAAAATTGACCTTTGTTGGCTTGCAGAACGTAAAGCGATGAAAGTGCATTGAAAATTTTAACGGGAATTTGGTAAAAAAATTTATTCCCTTTAAAAAAAGTAATTTAAGTCAAGTCGCTAAAGTCCATAGTTTCAGAGTTATGAAAATTTTAATAATTTAAAAAATAAAATATCAATTGTCATTTTTTTAACTTCCCGCTTAGAAAATCGATGATTTTCAAAAATTTCGGAAAGTTATTGTTTTCACCCCGATTTTCGAAAATCGAGTTTTCATCAAATGTCGACGTTTTGAGGTCCTAGGAAGCTATTCTGACTATTTTCAGAATGATGTCCGAGTGTGTGTGTGTGTGTGTGTGTGTGTGTGTGTGTGTGTGTGTGTGTGTGTGTGTGTGTGTGTATGTGTGTGAATGGGCTATAACTTTTTAACTAATGAATCGATTTGGATGTTTAAGGCAGCGATTGAAAGAGCTTGTTGGCCGTCAACTTTCCTGAAAATTTCAGATCGTTTGATCAAGTAGACTCGAAAATATTGGCGAATTACGAAAAAAAAAAAAATTTTTCTTTTTAGTTTTTTATTGATTTCTCAGAAACGAATTGAACGATCGACTTCAAAATCTAGTCAGCTTTAGAACTCAATAAAACGCGTCGAATGCCGCCTTAATCATCTCAATCGGTTAATTTGTTTGAGAGATATCGTTGGAGAAAGAAATGGTAAAAAACGGTTTTTTTCAAATATCTTCAAGACGGCTGAATCGATCGCTTTCAAATTTTAATCAGCTCTAGAATTCAATGAAACGCGACTATTGCCACCTCATACGTCAAAATTGGTTAATTAGTTCAAAAGATATCAGTGTTGAAAAGTTAAAAAAATAACATTCTATGTTATTTTTTCCAGATAAATCAAAATGTACTGTATTAAAATGTGTCTAAAATCTTACAAACTTTTCCTCGTTATGGTTTTTTTTGATCATTATATACGAAAAAATTGAAAAAACACAGTTTTTAATGAATTTCTCCGACATTTTATACATTATTGCTCTGACCTAAGCCAAAACTCATTCGAATCTTGATTTTGATCACTGACATTGATTTCTGCATCAATATATTTAGTTTATTCAACATAATCGGGAATTCAAATTTAAGAACCGCTTGTCCATTAATGATTTTCGATTCTTAAACTTTTATACTTTAGCATAAAGCATAACTTGTTAGAGTTTGAAAAACTCATAAAAAAGCAATCGCATGCAATTAGATGTTCGAGCTCAAAGAGCTCGAAAATATAGTCACATTATTATTTTCGAGCTCCTTAAGCTCGAAAACAGCGGGAAGTTTTGGGGCTGGCCCGCAGGGTCAACCGACAGACCGATTTTTTTTTATTATTATATTTCCCAAATTATTAAAATTTTCATAACTCTGAAACTATGGACTTTAGCGACTTGACTCATAGGACTTTTTTTGAAGGGAATAAAATTTCCTATAAAATTTCCGTTTATATTTTTGGTGTACATTCATTGGTTTACGTTCTGCAAGCCAATAAAGGTCAATTTGATACGAAAAATGACTTCCGCAGCGCACACAAGTGAAACAGCTGGAATTACAGCTAAGTTACTATGGGCACTTTTGAAGAACACCAAATGCCCTACAACTTGCGACCAAAACCACGTCGATATCATAAAACGCAGCTGAGTATTAGAAAGTTAAAAAAAAAAGTAATTTAATTTACGTGTATTTTAAAAGGGAAATCTTTGAAATCAAATGGAAAGTCTTAGGATTGGAATTAAGAGCTAAAACTTAGCAGGAATTTTTATTTTAGCACAAAAAACAATATTTTGCTTAATGAGCAACAAAAAAAAATACTTTCGCCGGAAACGAAGTACTCTAGTGTCTATGCAATATAGTAGTGTAGGCACAAGATAAATCAGGATTTCAGAGTCCGTGAAGCCAGTCTTTATCTGCTGCTCAAGAGCCACCCTTACCCTCTTTGCTAAATTCTCTTGTTCTATTCCTTGCCACACAATATACTATTTTTCCAATAGTGCATTCATGCCAAGTAAAATTAATATTACAGCTTTAAGTTATTAGTTTTTTAGCGTTACGTTTATTAAATTTTCCAACGTAAAAATTTAGCATAAGTAATAATAACAAGTTCGATAAATGATAATAATAAACTTACCTCTGTTTATTTAAATTTTCTTGAGTGTCCACAAGAAATGATAGCACAGCCATACGATACATATGTGAGGCAATCGATTCAGAATCTGTGATATTTCGCAAGACCCATCCAGTTCTCCGCATGTGCTAAAAAAATAAAAGCCAGTACTTGTCATATAAAATAGTTATCACAGTTAGAAAACAAAAAATTATGAGTTTTTCCAACCTTGAGTCGACCTAACAATTCCATAAATTCTTGAAGTTTTTTGAAATCCATTATTTTTCACGGATACTCGAGTTTTAAATAAAACTTAAATTTGTCACATGCACTTGTAATTTTTAGTAATTATAGACTTATTTCTGAATTTTTCACACGTTTACGCCAAATGACTAAATGCAGGTCGTAATGTTGACCGCAAGAACTCGTCAGTATTTTCTTTTATTATCAGCTCCCTATTTAAAAAATCGTTGTCACAAACTGATGACTTGAAATTCCGATACCATTAAAAAATACTTTCTTATAAAAACTGAAACTGAAGATAAAATCGGTACACTTGAAAACGTAAGTAACTTTTGTTTTGCTATCATCTGGTCTTGGCCAGGCCACGTGCTAGTTGTAATTGATGCTGATGTATTGTGTTTTTCATTCGAGTTCGTGATCCAAGCGGCGTTGAACTGCACTAATAGCACAAAGTTTGCTTTAGCAAAAGTTTGGCGAATACTCAACTCTACTCAAAATTTCTTTACTCAAGCACAAAGACGACATCTATACTCAGCGACAACTATATTCAATGACAACTGTACTCCATTATATTTTTTGAAGCATCACATCTATGTTATGTTTATTCAAAGTCTTTTATACTCAAATACATCTTTACTCACCCCGATAGCCAGAGTTTCTGAACAAAAAGTTGGTGTACATGAGTTGTGACCAACTTTCCGAGAAACTTGTCGACAATTTTCAGCTTGTGTACTGTTTCCGACAAGTTGGCTACAAGTTGCTCAGAAACTTGTCATCAACCTACTGCCGCAATCTGTCACCAAGTTTCTGAGCAACTTGTAGCCAACTTGTCGGCAACAGTTAGACGAGCTGAAAGTTGTCGACAAGTTTCTCGGAAAGTTGCCGTCAACTTATGGAAATACCAACTTTTGCGGCCAACTTGACGACAGGTTGCGGCAGTAGGTTGTCGATAAGTTGCGGCCAACTTCCCTGATAGCCAAGTTGGCCGCAACTTATCGACAACCTACTGCCGCAACCTGTCGTCAAGTTGGCCGCAAAAGTTGGTATTTCCATAAGTTGACGGCAACTTTCCGAGAAACTTGTCGACAACTTTCAGCTCGTCTAACTGTTGCCGACAAGTTGGCTACAAGTTGCTCAGAAACTTGATGACAGATTGCGGCAGTAGGTTGATGACAAGTTTCTGAGCAACTTGTAGCCAACTTGTCGGAAACAGTACACAAGCTGAAAATTGTCGACAAGTTTCTCGGAAAGTTGGTCACAACTCATGTACACCAACTTTTTGTTCAGAAACTCTGGCTATCGGGGTTGGCTATCAGGGCAATAATCCACAGATAAAAAAGATTGTCGATAATGAAGTAATTCATAGATAAGACTATTCCGAAAGCCGATAACGAAGAAAATTAAGAAAGTATTTAAATATTAAATAAAGAAAAATTAATTTTTAAAATAAAAGTAAAATGTTTTCATCAATTTTAATATCGATAACGATTTAAAAAAAAATTTTACAAGAGCGTTTTTGTTAAGCTTTTTATTTAATTATTATTAATTAGTCATTTATGCTTTCTTATAATGTATTAGTCTGAAATAAATGAAAAAAAATTTATTAAAAGAAAAAAAAAGTAAAATAAATAAAATGTTATTCATTAAATTAAAAATTTGTGGAAGATTAAGTAGGTAGTACTTAACATTAACTAGCAAAATTTAATCAAAAATTGATTGCGCTAGAATATCAAACTTATGTAATCTATAAAAAATGAAGCATTAAACTCATTGATTGAAGAATATTTAAATTTAAGTCATATAAATTAATGCAATCGAGTGTAAAAATAATATTCAAAGAAATTAATGTGACTTCTAAATTATAAAATAATAGATTTATTTATTGTCGCTGCTTAATTAAAGAAAATTATATAAAAATATGTGACAATGAAGAAGGACTTTACTTACAACAATAGATATAACTATGTCAATTTTGAATCTCTTTTTAAAAACTATTTTTTTAAACGGATCTCAAAAATATTTTCTTATAATTCCTTCATACATCTTATACATCTAATACATAAATAAAAAAAAATTGTTAAAATTAACAATAAATACTAAACCAAATTAATTTATAATAAGAATCATACCGGTTACTTGCACATGCAACATGGAACCACTTATAAGACTTCCACCCAACTTTGATTCTGTCAATGAATTATAAGTTGGATGGCATTAACTAAATTAAAAAATACATAGGTAAAAACTTAATTCTAATAATTATTATAATATATTTGTATAAAAATTTTTTAAATAATAGAACAGTGTGTCTTACTTTCTTTTTTAATTCTTTATAATTTAAGAATTTACCCTGATTAAAAACTCTGATTGAAACTGATTGAAAACGTCCAATCAGATTTAATCAGAAATTTCTGATTGACTTTCAATCAGTTTCAATCAGATTGAATCGGAAACTTCCGAAGAATTCTGATTGAAAGTCAATCGGAAATTTCTGATTGACTTTCAATCAGTTTCAATCAGATTTAATCAGAATTTCTTATTGACTTTCAATCAGTTTCAATCAGATTTAATCAGAATATATTATTGAATTTCAATCAGTTTCAGTTTCAATCAGTTTCAATCAGTTTCAAAAATTGCTGAATTCATGACAAATGAAATTCATATCTGCCCAAATTTTAATAATTATTAATATTATCTGAATTGTTATTTTCTGATTGAAACGGATTAAAACTGATTGAAAATTTTCTGTCGGATTTAATTGGATTCAATCGGAATATAATCGATAAATGAATTATTATTTTCTAATTGAATCCGTTTTGTTTGAAACGAAAATTTTTTTTTTCTAACCAACACAAGATAATTTTGCCGTTTATATTGAGAAAAAAATTCCCTGAAAATTTTAGCTCTTAAATTTAATTTAAAGTACTTTTTCTCGACTATCAAATTTTTCCATTTAAAAAGTATGTAAATTAAATAACTTTTTTTTTTAAATTGCTATAACTTAACAGTAGAACATTCTAAAGTAAAAAAGATTTATACTATATTAAACTTACCATTTTTAAACTGTCCAATGTTAAACTACTTTTATCTCATAGATAATATCCCGAGTCAAAAAACAAATTCTAGTTTGGACCTCAAAAAATTCAATTCCTTTGATCTTTTATCTACCGGTCGGAAAATAATACAATATTGGCACTCTAAATCTATGAAGTCTAAATGCAAACTCTTCATCGGTTTTGACTTCTAACGGAGCTCTCAAAATCCTCAAAAAAAAAATTACCGTTTTCTGGACTTAGAAAATTTTCGAGTTGAAAAAAAAAATCTGAGTACTTAGAAAAATTTATGTGTAAAAATAAAATAAATTGATTAATTTATTATTATTATTAATATTATTCGCTTTTATACCCGTGAAAAATGAATCATACATGGCCATGCATGAATGCTCCATGCATGGCCATGTATGTAAATTGGCCAAACATGGCCATGTATGGCCATATATGACCATGTATGACCATGCATGGCCATGTATGACCATGCATGGCCATGTATGACCATGCATGGCCATGTATGACCATGCATGGCCATGCATGGCCATGTATGACTATACATAGCTTGATACGGCCATCCATGACTTGATATGACTAGGTATAGAAATTTTAACTAAATAAAAAAAAAATTTTTTAATTTTTTTTTTTTTTTTTTAATTATTTTGGCGACGCAGAGATTATCAGATATGCGAATAATTTAATTCCTAATCGAATTGGAAATTTTTAATTCAGAGAAAAAACGCTAGACTTATTAATAACACCACCCGCTTTAGTAGGATTCGAACCCGGGACCTTCCGTACGAGAGACCGACGCTTTGTCGACTAAGCTATGCGACCGACAGTTACAACGAAGTTTACTTGTGCTACGTAAGATTGAAAGGATATAATCACTTTCGAAAAAGCAAAATATAATCATCAATGTGCTGTTAGTGATATCAAAAAAATTTTCTATTTTTTTTCACTACAACATCCTGTTTATAAGTAATTGTAATAGTCAGCTCAAATTTTTTATATCCGTGAAAAATGAATCATACATGGCCATGCATGGCCATATATGAATCATACAAGGCCATGTATGGTCATGCATGGTCATGTATGGCTATATATGTCAGTGATTAGTTGGACATATATGGCCATGCATGACCGTATATGGTTCATACATGGTCATACATGGAGCATATATGGCCATACATAGGTATACGAACTTTTTTAATTTTTTTTCTTTCATTATCTCATAAACAACAAGACCTACAAAAAAAATGTAAATGACAATTTTATAGGAAATTTAATTTCCTACAAAAAAGGTCCCTAGCACCGAATCGCTCAGATCGATGTTTTCTGAGATATTAGTCAAATAAAAAATCAGTATTTTCTAAGATTTGATTCGACATTTTATGGGAATTCAATGCTACGTAAACTTCAATAATTAATATCTCAGAAAATATCGATCGTAGTGATTTAGTGCTAAGGACCTTTTTTGTAGAAAATTGAATTTTCTATAGAATTGTTATTCATATTTTTTCTGTAGGTCTTGTTGTTTATGAGATAATGAGAGAAGAAACAAGAATTCTATGAAAATATTTAGTTTAGCGGTCCGTACTACCCCACTCGTATGAGTTACGACTTCGCGATAATGGGTACTTTTGAAGAGCATTCAATTCTGAGAAAATCCCGACTTTGGGCGAAATGATGTCATAAAATGCCACGGAGTTACAGAAGTTTAAAACATAAAAACCCAAGTTTACGTGTATTTTGAATGCGAAATCTTCGCCTGCTCTGGGAAAGTACTTTATATTAATATCAAGGGCTTAAACTCTCAGGGAATTTTTTGGAGGGTATTTCCAACAAAATTTCGGGATGGGAGCGAAAAAAAAAATAGTTGCTAAAAAAAGCAGTCTAATATATAGTCATCCATGACTATGTATGACCATGCATGGTCATACATGGCCTTGTATGATTCATATATGGCCATGCATGACTGTATTCAGAAAGTTCGTATGCCCATACATGCTCTATGTATGGCCATGTATGAACCATATACGGTCATGCATGGCCATATATGTTCAATTAATCACTGACATATATAGTCATACATGTCCATGCATGGCCATACATGGCCTTGTATGGTTCATGTATGACCATGTATGACCATGTATGCTCCATGCATGAACCATATACGGCCATGCATGGCCATGTATGTTCAATTAATCACTGACATATATAGTCATACATGTCCATGCATGGCCATACATGGCCTTGTATGATTCATGTATGACCATGTATGCTCCATGCATGAACCATATATGGCCATGCATGGCCATGTATGATTCATTTTTCACGGGTATATTCCTGGACAAACTTGTAGTAGGTCTCAAAAAAAATATTTTTTTTAATTTCCGAAATAATATAGAATACAAAATCAAACATTTTGTCCTCAATAAATTTTTGTATTTTAATTGAAGAAATGTATAGGGGAGCCTGGGGCATGAAGGCCCCCCTGGGGCACAAAGGCCCCCCTCAAAAATTAGGTAAAAAGTTTTTTTTTATTTTCCGTCAAGTTATGACCTCTATGATAATTTAATCATATTTTAGGCCGATATGTGATATGTGGGGTAAAATGGACCACTCAAAAAAATTATTTTTTTCAATTTTTCCGTCAAGTAATGACCTTTATACTAATTTTGTTACATTTTAGATCAATACGTGATGTGCGGAGCAAAATGGAACACTCGAAAAAAAATTGTAGCGAAATTATTATTTTTTTTTTTATTTTTCGTCAAGTTAATTTTTTCGTTACTATTTCTTTGTTTTGAGTGGTCCATTTTACCCCACATATCACATATTGGCCTAAAATATGATAAAAACATTACAAAGGTCATAACTTGACGGGAAATAAAAAAAACTTTAGTTTTTATAATTTTTGGGGAAGGGGGCATTTGTGCCCCAGGCTCCCCTACTAAATTTTCTTTCAGTTAACTATTTTCTCATAGTAACCATTAAATTTTTTTTGAATGGAGATAAATAATAATAAATATTTATTTTCATTCATTATACTTTATAGAGGTTCCGGTAATTTTTCTGCAAATTTGTAATTAATTATTTATTATTGGGTCAACTTTTTTGAGATTCTCCGTCCAAAGTATTTATTTTTAACGAAAAAAAGTGAGGGAATCTGCGTAGGTTACGTCATTTGAGAAATTGAGGCCTAAATCTGGAGCACTAAATTTTTTTATATTATGAGAAATTTGAGATTTCCACAGCGACGCTAGCGAGGTGCTAGCCAGTGCCTTGATTCATTTTTACTAGGAACTTTAGCAATATATCTAGCTAATCAGGAAGATAGTTTAAAATCAATTAAATTCTACACGGAGAAATATGTTGGCTCGAGACCTAGCCATTTTTATTATGCTGCTCTTAAAACAGGAAGTGAAGTATCTAAAAAATTATTTTACCTATACGAAAAATTGTTACGCCGCATCAGAATTATTATAACGTATGAAAGTAATTGTTATTAAAGTTTATCGATAAGTCTCTCGCGCGTAGTAAGTATTGTGATACAGCATAATAAATTTTCGTATGAGTGTAATAATTTTTTTTATGCTTCATTTCCTGTCTCAAGGTTGTTGACAGCATAATAAACATTGCTAGGTTTCGAGCCAACATTTATCTCCGCGCGACCGGACAGACATACATGAGAGCGAGTTAATAAAAACATGATAAGTAATCTTAAAAATAAAATATTATTCACTCATTGTATTCGATTAAAACTGATAGAGAGAAATTCAATCAGTTCGAATCAGATTCAATCAGAAAATAATAATTTTAAAAAAATTATTTTCCGATGGAATCTGATTGAAACTGATAGAGAAAAATCCAATTAGTTTCAATCAGATTCAATAAGGAAATAATAATTTTTAAAAAATTATTTTCCGATTGAATCAGATTGAAACTGATTGAATTTTTCTCAATCAGTTTCTATCAGATTTAATCAGAAAAAAATAATTCTTGAAAACTTATTTTCCGATTGAATCTGATTGAAACTGATTGAATGTTTCTCAATCAGTTTCTATCAGATTTAGTCCGAAAAAAATATTTTTTGAAAACTTATTTTCCGATTGAATCTGATTGAAACTGATTGAATTTTTCTCACTCAGTTTCAATCAGATTCAATCGGAAAATAATTTTTTAAAAATTACTATTTTCTGGTTGAATCTGATTGAAACTGATTGGATTTTTCTCTATCAGTTTCAATCAGATTCAATCGGAAAATAAGTTTTCAAAAATTATTTTTTTCTGATTAAATCTGATAGAAACTGATTGAGGAAAATTCAATCAGTTTCAATCAGATTCAATCGGAAAATAATTTTTTATCAATTATTATTTCCTTATTGAATCTGATTGAAACTGATAGAAAAAAATCCAATCAGTTTCAATCAGATTCAATCGGAAAATAATCGAAAATTAAAATTTTTTGTTCTGATTGAATCTGATTGAAACTGATAGAGAAAAATCCAATCAGTTTCAATCAGAAAATACTAAATATTTTTTCTGATAGAATCTGATTGAAACTGATAGAAAGTCAATCAGAACCCTCGAACGCTCCCGAACATTTCTGATTGGAAATTTGTTTCTGATTGAAACTGATAGAATTCTGATTGAGTTTTAATCAGATTCAATCAGATTCAATCAGAGTTTTTAACCAGGGATATCGAAATGCATTTTGTCGATGTTGTGGCCGCTTGTTCTTGCTTGGCGAATTGTTTTGACCCGTTCGATATTTACATTATTATACTTATTACGAATTTAAAACTAATCCTGTGGCTGCAAAATTATCATAAATTACCCATTTATTTACATGATTGACGGTGTAAAAATTTTTAATTCACACCACCGAAATTTTACATGATTTTGGTGTAATTTTCACACTTAAATTTTTACACTAAGTCATTTACACATATTAAGCTCCAAAATTTCTCACAGTGTAAGCTAGCAACGAGCCTAGAAATTGATAAGTAAGAAAACAATGTATACGTCTTTTTGCCTTTTGTCTCTTGTTTTTAAGCTAAACGCTCGCATAATTTTAGCTATATGCTTTTTTGGCTTTCAAAACTTTTATTTTTTTGGCGATTACATATGTTAAAAAAACGAATGACAATGGAATAAAAAAACTAACGCCCTTTTGACTTTACAACGTTATCTAAAGCCAAATAGACGGATAAAAATATGCCCTCCTTGAATTAGTAACGCAATGTAGTTGTGAGATATTATTTAAATTATGATTATTTAAAAACAACTTCTCCAGGAACGAAAAAAGGAATTTGGTAAGAAAGAATGTTTTAAATTTACTTCCTTTTATATTATCATTTTTTTTTTTTTTATTTTTGATAGTAAACATGAAAATATAAATATATGGTTCATAAAAAAATCTTATAATTATTCTTATTGCTTTAAAAACTACTATCTTATTAATTGATAAAAATATTTATTATAGTAAAATATAAGATCTATTTATTTTTTTTATAGCTTATTATATCAGATTGTTTTCTTTATTAAGGGCTAGTATTCCAAATCTACTTTGTTATTATTCAGCTTTAAGTTAATAATATTGCTAGTATATATACTAGCAATATTGTTAACTTAAATAAATATAAAAATATTCAATAAATTTTTAATTTAATGAATAACATTTTATTTATTTTACTTTTTTTTTCTTGTAATAAATTTTTTTCATTTATTTCAGACTAATACATTATAAGAAAGCATAAATGACTAATTAATAATAAATAAATAAAAAGCTTAACAAAAACGCTCTTTTAAAATTTTTTTTTAAATCGTTATCGATATTAAAATTGATGAAAACATTTTACTTTTATTTTAAAAATTAATTTTTCTTTATTTAATATTTAAATACTTTCTTAATTTTCTTCGTTATCGGCTTTCCGAATAGTCTTATCTATGAATTACTTCATTATCGACAATCTTTTTTATCTGTGGATTATTTGAGTAAAGATGTATTTGAGTATAAAAGACTTTGAATAAACATAACATAGATGTGATGCTTCAGAAAATATAATGGAGTACAGTTGTCATTGAATATAGTTGTCACTGAGTATAGATGTCGTCTTTGTGCTTGAGTAAAGAAATTTTGAGTAGAGTTGAGTATTCGCCAAAAGTTTCCTTTAATTTTTCGTCAGATGTCCGTCAACTCGGGACTTTTCCGTTTTTAACGTCAATTTATAGACAACGTGCTATACAATTTGACGTAAATTTACTACCCGAATTAGAATGCTGTTATGACCTCCACCTATTGGGAGGTCGACTAATTAATTTCCTATAAATTAAATTGCTATTGGGAACTGACAAACAGGGTCACGCAATGTGGTGGTAAAAAATCAAACTAATGATGGGTTACAAAAGTTGAGTAAATATGCAGTAAATGCATGCTGTAAACACAGAAATAATTTTTGGCACAAACACAGCTATACTCGAAATTTCTTTACTCAGGCTACATAATGGCATCTTTACTCAGTGACTACTATACTCAATTACAACTTTACTCCAAAATATTAGGGATCGTTACCCATCTGTGTCATGTATACTCAATGAAAACTTCATTCCAAGCCATCTGTATTCCAGTATAAGTAAAGATGGTTTCTGTAAATGCGAATGTTGATAATAGCGGAAGGGAGATTATCAAAAGAGCAAAAACGTGTAGTAATATCAAAATATTTGAATTTAAAATTATTTTTAAATTTACTCTCTTTCAAATCAAAGTTTTTTAATAAATAATATAATTTCTTTAAATAATTCGTAATAATGTTTTGATTTTTTTTATAACACTTACAGATTCAACTAAAGAGACATCGGGTTATCCCAATGCCTTACTGAAGCACTAACTAAAGAGACCACAGATAAATCCTGATGTTTTGACAAGATAATTATATTGTGTAAAAAAAATAAATAAAAACCTTTATTACAATACCTCTCATCTGCACTTTCGAACACTTATGATTAATTTAATAGGACATCTAACAAGAAGTTGAACATCGACCTTAAGCTATTTGAATAACATCCGTGTATTACCTCAATTTATGTAATAAATTTATGAAAAGATCAATAATCAATTTTTATTGGATTTAGAAGAATAAAATCAGTTTACATTGTATGTATAAAGTCGCTGAATTTATCAAAGTATATATTTTATGAATGGATAGTAAAAAAATGCAAACGATCTTATCCGCATATAGAATTCACATAATTTAAAATTTTTAGCACTTTTATGAAAAGAATTAAAAGTGTGTGCAGATAATTCAAATTAACAGAACATTATTTTCTCAGATGAAATGACCAGACACGCAAACAATTCATAATTGTTTCATAACAGATCATAATGTTTATGAATTAAAAATTAATTAGGCTTAAACTCTAGCCTGTAATAACAGGATCAATATCATCTAAATTTTATTCTAATTGAACTTTCCGTTTTGGTGTGAAATAAAAAAACTGTATACAAAACTCGGGAGGGAAGTGAAACATCCCCACCTACAATATTATCACTTTCACCTTTGGCTCGTTATCTCTACTTTTTAAATTTAATTTTACGTACCTTAAATGAGAAACAGATTTTATAAAGAGAAAAATAAAAGATAAAAATAAAAATGCACTTATGTCAAATAAATTTATTATTGTAATTTTATTTTTATGTAAAGAAATGAAATTTTGATTACTCCTTCCTTAAATTAACATTTTATTCTTAATAATTTGTCGTTTATTTTTTTTTTTTTATATTTGTTGAAAGCAATTTTTTTTTTATAATCAAATCTAATTAATACATTTTTTTAATTATATAAACATTTCGTTTCTTATCTATACTAACAAATGTATTCTCTTTATTTATATTTTTATATAAAAAAAAAAAATAATAATAATAATAAATTTAAAAAATAGCAATGCTTTTCCTTTAATGAGCTTTTTTTTTCTTAATCTCTAGTAACGAAGATTATTGTTTAAATATATAATAAAAATTATTTTGTCTGTTTACTTAATTAACTCAAGTCAAAAAAATATATTTTTGTTAATTTATTTTTATGTAAAAAAGTTATACTTTGACGACTTCTTTCTTCAAATAACATTCCTTTTTCTATACTTACTGGTTAATATATTTTATTTTTTGAAAACTATTTTTTTTTTCTTAATCATAAATTTCCATTAATGCTATACATTCTGCCTGACATAAACAAATTAACGGCGCGTTGTTCATTAGACGTTAATTTCTTCTTTGATGCTTCAAATTTATACTAACACTTTTCTCTATGTTTATATTTATATAAAAAAAAGAAAAAAAATAATCAATAAAAAATAAAAAAGCTTTTCCTCTAATGAACATTTTTTTCTTAATCTCTACTCCCGATGAAAAAAGTTTTTGTCTAATTATATATGATTATATATGTTCATATATATAATCATATATGATTATATATAATCATATATGATTATATATAATCATATATGAAGTTATATATAATCATGCATGATTATATATGGGGTCATATATAATTATATATAATTATATATGACCCCATGCATAATTAGATCTGATCATACCTGGCTGTTATTAGCCCATATATAAGTCTATATATGATCAGATCTAATTATATATAAGTCTATACATAATTAGATCTGATTAGACATGACTGATACAAATCCATATATAATTAGATCTGATCAGACATGGCTAATATAAATTCATGTATGGTCGTGCATAAGTTTATATATGATTGGATCTGATCAGACATGACTGATATAAAGTTATATGTAGTTATATATATATATATATATATTACATAATATGACAATTTTTTAATATAAATGTTATTAAATTTTTATTTTGTCAACTATCAAATAAACTTAAATCCCCAATACTTAAAAAATGTTCAAAGGTTTCGGCAGCAATTTAAAAGTATTAATCGATATCGATTTATATACGAATATTTATAAGTTTATAGATAAATAGATTTGATTATATGTATCTAATGAATTCTATTGTCATTTATGTACAAAATCAAATTCATTATTAGGTGCATTATTTACGTATGATGTATTGACTTGATTATTTGAGTCAAGTAATGCCATAAACTTTCCTTTATTGTAAGTTCATAACAGACTAGAGGATCAGACTACAATCCAGCGATCACCAAAGGTAAGCAGCATCGGCGTAGGTCATTGATTGGATGGGTGACCTCGTAGTAAAGTGGTGGTCAACGAATAGTAATTTTTTTTTTTTTTTTTATTTAAATTTAATCAATATTTATATTGATGAAAACAATAAATCCTAATTAAATTACTTAATTAATAATTTAAAGGTATTCGAAATGAGATTCTAAAAATGACTATATTCATTCATGCATGATCATGTATAAACAGATCTGATTATATATAATTAGACCTGGCCAATTTTTGGATCCAATCATATATAGATGATTATGCATAATTATATATGATTAGACAAAAACTTTTTTCATCGGGCTGATGAAGTATATTGTTTAAAATTATTATAAGAATTTATATTATATTTTTATATAAAATAGTTAAACTTAGATTACAAACCCTTCAAGAGTATTCTCAAATAGTGCCCCTTACTTTTTAAAAATATTCAATGACCTTGAACTGTTACAACTGTATTAAAATTTTATTAATTAATTAAAAAAAAATTACAGCATTAATTAAAAAAAAGGATAACGCATTTTTAATTTCACCGAGATATAGATTTTTAAAAAAATTACTCATAGTTGTTATCAATTAGGAATTAAAAAAAAAGAATTTACTAAATACATTTTAGCCTCATAAAAAATTTGTTATTGAAAATTATAATGTTCACTAAAGATTTTACCGAAATTAATCGAACAAAGTTCGTTCCGCTCCTAATTGATATCAACTGATAAGAACTTCTTTAAAAATCTATGTCTCGGCACAATTGTAAGTACGTAGCCCTTTTTTCAATTTGTGTCTTAATTTTATTTTAATTAATTATTAAAATTATAATAGTTCATTATTACAATTGAAAGTTATTCAATATTTAAAAAAAAGTGAAGGCCACTGTCTGAGAATAACTTAGTAATTTTTTTTCGTTTTTTTTTTTAGTGAAGTATCATACGATTATTATTATAAAAATTATTATAAAATATTTTATAAAATATTATTATAAAAATATTTTATAAAATATTATTATAAAAACATTTTATATTTTTGTAAAAGTAAAATTTTAATTTATTGTTCCTCAGCCGCGAATAATTATCAAACCTACGCTTGGTCTTCTGCAAATTATGCATGGGACTTGATAGTCCTGACGATGGCCGTTTTCTCTCTGAGCTTGAGCTTCTGTTTTGAATTTACACTCCAAGCATAATGATTTATGCCCACAGGGGCAAAAAGCAACTTTTGATTTGTTGGTGTGACACGAACGGCACGCTTCCTCATCATTGTTTGCAATTTCATCTTCGAAGTTCATCCCCCGAGTGAGATCGTGGATCCACGGAGGCTCCACAGGCTCGTCCAATAATTCAATTTCATCAGCTATAACAAAATAATAATTTTAATTAGAAATTTTAGGGTTTTTGTTTCAGTTTACAAATTGTATATATTAATTATTTTTACCATAATAGATATTATCGTCTACATTTTCCACGTCTCGAACTTGTTCAACTGGTAGACCTTCAAGATTTCGTTCTTCGCCGTACTGTACTTCTGGCTGTTGTACTTCTAGCTGTTGTACTTCTGGCTGCTGTACTTCTGGCTGTTGTACTTCTGGCTGTTGTATTTCTGGATTCGGGAGTGCGTCCATATTGTCATGTAAGTGCCGAGGGTTCCAGGTGCCTAAAAGGTTGACGTGGATTGTTACGCCATCCGTCAAGTCATCATATAAGACTGGAAGAAAAAAGAAAATTAATGACATATTATTATATGAATACTAAAAATTTAATCTTTAATCAACTTACACTGTCGCCTTTCCACTGCAACATCTAACGTGTTATGAATTCTCGCCCTGGTGATACCTACGATTTCCAAAAAATCAAGCAGTGAACAGCTGTAAATATAAAATAATTAATTTATAAACATATAAAATCAATGATAATAAAAGTAATTATAACACTGCTTATGTACATACCGTTCATTTAATAATCGATCGGCCAATACCTTGGCAGTTTCATTGAAATAATTCAATGGATTGTTCCTCCGCCGACTTAAATTGAAGTCATTCTTACTCTCTCGAATGAAAGTAGATAACTTTTCTGGAAATAATTTCCAATATAAATTACATTATGAATTTGTTTTTTTGTTAATATGTACACACATAGATACATACATACATACATATATATATATATATATATATATATATATATATATATATATATATATATATATATATATATATATATATATATATATATATATATATATATATATATATTTTAATTTCATTACTTGTAGATTTTTAGTGTTTACTCAAGACTTTTGTTCCGCAATAAATATATTAATTTTAAAAAAATACAAAATTTCTTCTATTCTCTCATTACATAGTATTATTAAATATTGATTATCGACTTATTCATGAATATACACTTACTGATAAATTTGGGAATTGGAGGATGATTTTCTCCAAAATGACTCAGCATTCTTTCATTTAAGCTTTCTGCCAAGCTTGTAGCTTGCCAGGGCGCATTCCAAATAGAAATATTATTCATCTGTGGTTTTAAAAATTCAAGAAGATATTCCCGAAAACATATATAATTCGCATTTTCTTCTCTGTGAGCTTCCAATATGTCACCAATAATGTTCAGTGCTTGATTAAATAAACCTACTGGTACAAAGGCGATGCCCCATGTGAGATTCAAAATTCTCGATTGCGCATGGCTGCGGTTAGGCAGCCGTAAAAACTGCCATCGACGGAAAAGAGCCTGAAAAATAAACAAATAAAAAAGTGCTATAAACTCAGAAACATATATTTGTTTGTTGGTAATTTTTCTATTATTTTCATTGATGTCATACTCGGGCTACGTTTATCCAGCATCCTTTGCGTTCAACTGTGGGGAAAGAAAATCTTAGTGATGAAAGTAACGCTCCATCAAAGTCACAAGCAATGAATTTCAAATTAGTATCCACATTTGGTACTTTTGTACGAATCCAGCCCCATAATGATGAGAAAAGTTCTGTAGATTTTTTATTACAAAGAACAAATAAACCTGCAATGCCCTGTTGAATATAAAAATAGAATTTAGTAAATTTAATGATGACATCTAATTTCAATAAAAATATCTATTCTTACATTATTTTCTCGGCGCAGTATTATAGTTAATAATAAAGAACTTTTTGGTTCTAAAGGCACACACTAAAATTAAATATAGTCCAAATTACACTTGGGATCATTAATATTATAATATTTTGTAAATAAATAAAGTTTTCACTTACTTGGAATGTCATATCTATCTGCCACTCATTTACTTCTCCAAGTCTTCTGATCAATTCTGTGTCACCGAAAATGTAGCCAATTGCATGATCCCTACCAGTGATCTGACCTTGGTAAATGCCTTCTGCTGAGCGATCAGTCAAAAATAAAACGCGCAGATCCTCAAATGCTAGTGATGACACTGATGACATAATGGAACGTGGATTACTGTAAGAAAAAAATAATAAATAAATAAAAAAACTAAATAACCTAAGAGAAATAAATAAATCGTAAATATATAGCTAATTTATTAATATACTTAGTTCTGGATAACATTCTACCCCTTATTCTTGGGGTAAGAGTCGCTTGTACTGTTGGCACCTGCTCTGGAGGAAGGTGATTGTGCTGGCCAATTTGTAAAAATCGGCCGTTGCTGAGCAGCCACAATTTAACAGCGCATCGTCGACGAGAATTATAATTGGCACAGATATAACGCTGATTACTTTCATTGTGATGTCTTAAATCCAAATGAAAGTTATAGCCGTCGTAGGATATTCGATTAGCCATAAATATAAAATTCCTGTTGACATAAAAAAATGATATGTCATATTAATCAAGATTTAAAGACGTAGCAGCGTAAAATAAAGTTTGGATCATGGTTGCTGCTTTTTTAAAATGATATTCACTAAATAAACTGAATTAATATAATTGCACTACAATAGAATTCTAATTTTCTGTTATTGTTATTGAAATAGTGAAATATTTAACCAGCTATTATTGTTTATTATAAAAAAAAAAAAAAAAGAAAAAAAATACATCTAATCTAACTAGTGGTGAAGTAACCCTGATTAAAAACTCCGATTGAAACTGATTGAAAACGTCCAATCAGATTTAATCAGAAATTTCTGATTGACTTTCAAGCAGTTTCAATCAGATTTAATCGGAAACTTCCGAAGAATTCTGATTGAAAGTCGATCGGAAATTTCTGATTGACTTTCAATCAGTTCCAATCAGATTTAATCAGAATTTCTTATTGACTTTCAATCAGTTTCAATCAGATTTAATCAGAATTTATTATTGACTTTCAGTCAGTTTCAATCAGATTTAATCAGAATTTATTATTGAATTTCAATCAGTTTCAATCAGATTTAATCAGAATTTCTTATTGACTTTCAATCAGTTTCAATCAGATTTAATCAGAATTTATTATAGAATTTCAATCAGTTTCAATCAGATTTAATCGGATATTTTCGGAAGGTTTCAATTGTAAATTAATAAACAATTACCGATTCTCGGGACAAATAATTGTATATATTATTAAACGGTAGAAAATCAAAAAATCGAATGTATCAAAATCTACGTTGAATCTATATAAACAATTAGATTGCATGTCATAAAGTAATATAGAATATACTATATTACCACCAAAAATTGTACTTGTCACTCTGTCTAAGAACAGAGGAGTGCTCTTGTTAGAATTGCTTCCAAGTCTGGAATATAATACGTCTGAACGAAGTTTCTTACCAGGGACACTACACAAGTGGTAGGCGCTATCTAGTGGCGAGAACCGAATTACTCCTACTGCTATTGCTTAGGACTGATGAATTTTCTCTCCTCCATATATATCTTTTCTCTTAAGAAATTTTTCTCTGGGTTCAAGCAACTTTTTTTTCTATTAGTTGCATACGAAAATCCTTGCGTTAAACACCCCCATGGAAAAATTTATTTAAAAAATATAAGTTTAAATACAAAAAATATATTTTAGAATTTATAAAAAATAAATCAGAAAACTATTTTTTTAAGAACTCGATATTGAAATGAAAATAACTAGAAAAAAAAGCAAAACTTTGGAAAACTTCATTCATTATAATTTTTGAGAAATGAAATTACCCACAAAAAAGTTTCTATAAGATTTTCTGATAAAACTGATAGTTTCGCTGGAAAATTAAAAAGATCTTAAAATTTACTATAAATTTGACTTTAAGCTCAAATAACTTTTGAACAGTTAGATTTATCAAAAAATGATCAGACTTTTGTTGTAGAGCATTCAATTTCCTACAAAAATATCTATCGTGCATCATAATTCGTTGATTAGATTATAAGTTAGAAAATTCTAAAATATAAAAAGTTTTTTTCCCGTGTTATTTAAATACTCTGTAAATATGAATAAAAACGGCTGGACGCAAACCGTAGTATTATTATTAAGAGCTTGAATTGGTACAGAAATTTTGGTTTTTAGGTATACTTTCAATTTTTGGATACTAAAAAAAAAATTTTTTTTTTTAACCAACCTAATGTATATATAATTTTTTATTAATGCTTTTTTTTATTTGTGTGATAGTTTTAATTCAATCAATACAGTTCTTCAAAAAAAGTTTATACATAATCCTGAAAAATGCTTGTTTTCACTTTTTATAAAATTTATTAAATAGGAAAGACCGATAGAATTCTATACTTTGATACTCCAAAAACTGCTGAATTCATGACAAATGAAATTCATATCTTCCCAAATTTTAATAATTATTAATATTATCTGAATTGTTATTTTCCGATTGAAACGGATTAAAACTGATTGAAAATTTTCTGTCGGATTTAATTGAATTCAATCGGAAAATAATCGATAAATGAATTATTATTTTCTAATTGAATCCGTTTTGTTTGAAACGAAATTTTTTTTTTCTAGCCAACACAAGATAATTTTGCCGTTTATATTGAGAAAAATTCCCTGAAAACTTTAGCTCTTAAATTTAATTTAAAGTACTTTTTCTCGACTATCAAATTTTTCCATTTAAAAAGTATGTAAATTAAATAACTTTTTTTTTTAAATTGCTATAACTTAACAGTAGAACATTCTAAAGTAAAAAAGATTTATACTATATTAAACTTACCATTTTTAAACTGTCCAATGTTAAACTACTTTTATCTCATAGATAATATCCCGAGTCAAAAAACAAATTCTAGTTTGGACCTCAAAAAATTCAATTCCTTTGATCTTTTATCTACCGGTCGGAAAATAATACAATATTGGCACTCTAAATCTATGAAGTCTAAATGCAAACTCTTCATCGGTTTTGACTTCTAACGGAGCTCTCAAAATCCTCAAAAAAAAAATTACCGTTTTCTGGACTTGGAAAATTTTCGAGTTAAAAAAAAATCTGAGTACTTAGAAAAATTTATGTGTAAAAATAAAATAAATTGATTAATTTATTATTATTATTCGCTTTTATATATTCCTGGACAAACTTGTAGTAGGTCTCAAAAAAAATATTTTTTTTAATTTCCGAAATAATATAGAATACAAAATCAAACATTTTGTCCTCAATAAATTTTTGTATTTTAATTGAAGAAATGTATAGGGGAGCCTGGGGCACGAAGGCCCCCCTCAAAAATTAGGTAAAAATTTTTTTTTTATTTTCCGTCAAGTTATGGCCTCTATAATTATTTAATCATATTGTAGGCCGATATTCGATATGTGGGGTAAAATGGACCACTCAAAAAAATTATTTTTTTCAATTTTTCCGTCAAGTTATGACCTTTATACTAATTTTGTTACATTTTAGATCAATACGTGGTGTGCAGAGCAAAATGGAACACTCGAAAAAAAATTGTAACGAAATTATTATTTTTTTTTTTATTTTTCGTCAAGTTAATTTTTTCGTTACTATTTCTTTGTTTTGAGTGGTCCATTTTACCCCACATATCACATATTGGCCTAAAATATGATAAAAACATTACAAAGGTCATAACTTGACGGGAAATAAAAAAAACTTTTGTTTTTATAATTTTTGGGGAAGGGGGCATTTGTGCCCCAGGCTCCCCTACTAAATTTTCTTTCAGTTAACTATTTTCTCATAGTAACCATTAAATTTTTTTTGAATGGAGATAAATAAAAATTGTTATGTCCGGATTTAATTAATTAATAATAATTAATTATTGGAAATGGTCGCGTGGGCCTCAAGTGGGAGGCACCGGGCAAACAGGGTGATTTTCCTAGAGGATTAGCTCTAGGTTTTATTTTTATTGTGAGAACTCGAACGATAAACCCCGCGGGGGCCTCTCTGTAGTTTCGATGCAGAATTTGGATGCAATACGTTAGCGAAATTGATAATTTCACCTACCTTTCGTTGTTCGCTGCTTACTTGCAAGTTGGTCTTTACGATCTCTGGACTGCAACTCTCGTGAACGGCTTCTGTTGGTCTCTGGTTGGAAGATGATTTGGTCCAGGAAAAAGGGATGTGGTTCTTAATATTAGAAATAATCTAATATGCCGGTTTCCCCAATGATAGATGTTTATTGAAATATTTCCCTATGGGCTCGCCGTACTCAGTTCACAAGATGTTAAATTTTTCTTATCACTAAAGTTCTTTCTTTAAACTTAAATCTCTTGGATTTACACTTAACTATTACTTAAACTTATGATTTTACACTTTGGATTTATTGAGTCTTTAGCTCATTTGAGTTCGGTCTGAATCTCCGACTCCAGCAATTCACTCGGACGAGAATCGCTATTTACACACTTAACAATTATTATAAAAATCACTTCCCGTGAAGTGATTTTTGGAATAGGAAAATATAATTTCGAAAAGACAATTTTGAATTGAAATTTTTAACGGTAACAAGCAACTTGCCACGCCTCCTCGAGTGCAATATCGAGACGATCTTCCCGTGGGATTTTATAGTATACTTGACTGTTTAGATTTTATGAATGAAAATGAACTAATCGGTTTAAGAGAAATAGAAAATAGAAAAAGGGGTTGCCTAAACGTAACACGGTTTAGAACTCACGCGGGCCAGCAAGGAAGATACATTAACTTCTCAAGCGTCATAGGCTGCCGCACCTTGGTGTTCGTTGTTTTTATCACCTCGGTTCGCGGTTCTGGAGGGAATAATTTAGAATATATAATTGGGTGAGTCTAAAATACAGTCAAGTGTAATTCCCTGATTGGAAGAAACGTTGACGACGTGCAACGAGGTGTTGGCCGAAGTTGCTATCCCTAAAATTGTTAACGCTGCACTTTACAGCGAGCGCGGCAAAGAGGCCCCTTTAATATATACGGCAAGCCGGATATAACAGCATCCCCCCCCAAAGGAAGGGTACTTTTAGTGACCTTTCTTTGTACACTGGGGTCTCTTGGATCCGCCCGCTGGAAAGTTCATCGTCAATTCTGACTTAAGTTAAATTTTTATGATATTTGCTGAGTACTGCGTCCCTTTACAATAAATGCTAAGACTATTCTATAAATTCGTTTGCTTACGTACGTATTACAATTTTAATAAAAAAAAAAAAAAAAGTTTATAAGTATAATTGTGGTGGTTCCAAAAGTTTATGGTTTTAAGACAGTTTACATAAAAAAAAAAAATCAAAAAAAAAATTTTTGGTTGTTACGAAAATTTAAAAAAAAAATTTGAGTTTTTCAAAATTTTTACGAAAATTTTGAGTTTTTCAAAATTTTTAAGTTTTTTGAAAAATTTTTGATTTTTGACAAAAATTTTGAAAATTTGAGTTCTTGAAAAAATTTTGAGTTTTTCAAAATTTTTAAGTTTTTTTTTTGAAAAATTTTTGGTTTTTACAAAAATTTTCGAAATTTTGTTTTTTTTTTGAAAGAAAAAAAAAAATAAAATAAAAAAAAAATTTTTGGGTTTTTGAAAATTTTTAAGTCTTTTGAAGAGAAAAAAAAAAAAAAAAAAAATTTGGTTTCTACTTAGTTGAAAAAGAACTTAATTAATTCTATCTTATCAATTTTTATTTATTTTGATTTTGCAAAATTTCCAAAATCGAGTTGTCTTAAAAAAAAAATTTTTTTTTTTTTTTTTTTTTTTTTTTTTTTTTTTAATTATTTAGGTTCCTGAAATCATAAATTGTATTAGGTTCTGAAATTTACCCTTAACCTTGGATCCTCTGTGCGAAAAACCTACATTGCATTAAGGAGAAAACAAAATTTTTGAATTTTTATTTTTCTTTTGTATTTAGTTGTTTAATAATTTTGAAGTACTTTTCTTCAACGGGGTTTCCTTATTACGTCTTCGGCTTTATAATTTATTATTCTGAATAATTTTTATTTCTCCTCTCACTCACTCCAGTGTAGCGAAAAACTTGCGTTTAGATCGTGGATGCATTGTGCTCCACGATTTTATCACACATTCTTATGGATCTAATTACTCCTCTTATGATGCACATAAGTCATTCGTCTTGGAGATTCTTTGAGAGAAGGTGTTTTGTATTGTTTTAACCTTAACGTAAATCTCTTTATTTTATTTCGGAGACGACAACCCTTGAAGAAAACATTCATTATCATTCTTATTATTATTATTATTATTGGTCTTTGTTTATTTGAGAATTTTCAGACTGGAGTGAAGTTGTTTATAGTGAAATTACTATTTAGTGTTCAAGTGTACTTAACTCAGTGAGAATATTTAAGTGTGATAACTAATAGTTGCCAGTGTTGTGTAAAAAAAAAATAAAACAAAAATATTCCATTATGCAACGTGGTCAGATTTTGGAGCTTCTTCGGCCGATACCCGGGTTTTGGGTGACCCCCAAGGATCCTATTTGGCACCTTTGCAGTTGGAGGATCCACGGTTATTGGGTTTGGGAAGTTGTTCCTTTTGAGCATCCGGTTGATTATTGGGGCAATACCTGCCGTAATTTTTTGGAGGTAAGATTTAATACCACTATTGTGTTCTTAATAATGAACTCAACTAAATTTTTTTTTATGAAAAATTTTCGAAATTTTTGAGATTTGAAATTCACCTTGAAAATTCTTATGCGAAAATTTTATAATTTTTCGTTTTGAAACCCATATTAAAATTCTTTTTGTGATAGTTTTAACAAAATTTTTCTTTTCGGAAACTTAAATTAAAATTCTTTTATGATGATTTTATACAATTTTCTTTTGAAACTTGAATTAAAATCCGTTTTATGATAATTTTATAAAATTTTCTTTTCGAAACCTAAATTAAATTCTTTTTATAATTTTATAAAATTTTCTTTTTGAAACTTGAATTAAAATTCTTTTTATAATTTTATAAAAAAAATTTTTTGAAACTTAAATTAAAAATTTTTTTATGATAAAAAAAAATTTTTTTATAATAAAATTTTTCTTCTTGAAACTTAAATTAAAATTCTTTTTAGGACAATTTTATAAAAATTTTTTTTTTTTCGAAATTTTTTTTTTTGAAACTTAAATTAAATTCTTTCTCTGACAATTTTATAAAATTTCCTTTTCAAAATTTTCTTTTTGAAACTTAAATTAAATTCTTTTTATAATTTTATAAAATTTTCTTTTCAAAATTTTCTTTTGAAACTTAAATTAAATTCTTTTTATAATTTTATATAAAAAAAAAAAAATTTTTGAAACTGAATTAAAATTCTTTTTATAATTTTATAAAAAAAAAAATTTTTTGAAACTTAAATTAAAATTTTTTTATGATAAAAAAAAAAAAAAAATTTTTTTTTTATAATAAAATTTTTCTTCTCGAAACTTAAATTAAAATTCTTTTTAGGACAATTTTATAAAAATTTTTTTTTTCAAAATTTTCTTTTTGAAACTTAAATTAAATCCTTTTTATGACAATTTTATAAAATTTTCTTTTCAAAATTTTCTTTTGAAACTTAAATTAAATTCTTTTTATAATTTTATATATAAAAAAAAATTTTGAAACTTGAATTAAAATTCTTTTTATAATTTTATAAAAAAAAATTTTTGAAACTTAAAAAAAAAATTTTTTTTATGATAAAAAAAAAATTTTTTTTTTTATAATAAAATTTTTCTTCTCGAAACTTAAATTAAAATTCTTTTTAGGACAATTTTATAAAATTTTCTTTTCAAAATTTTCTTTTGAAACTTAAATTAAATTCTTTTTATAATTTTATAAAATTTTCTTTTCAAAATTTTCTTTTGAAACTTAAATTCAATTCTTTTTATAATTTTATATAAAAAAAAAAAATTTTTGAAACTGAATTAAAATTCTTTTTATAATTTTATAAAAAAAAATTTTTGAAACTTAAATTAAAAATTTTTTTTATGATAAAAAAAAAATTTTTTTTTTATAATAAAATTTTTCTTCCCGAAACTTAAATTAAAATTCTTTTTAGGACAATTTTATAAAATTTTCTTTTCAAAATTTTCTTTTTGAAACTTAAATTAAATTCTTTTTATGACAATTTTATAAAATTTTCTTTTCAAAATTTTCTTTTGAAACTTAAATTAAATTCTTTTTATAATTTTATATAAAAAAAAAAATTTTTTTTTTTTTTTTTTTTTTTTTTTTTTTTTTGAAACTTAATTAAAATTCTTTTTATGATAAAATTTTTTCCATAATAAAATTTTTCTTCTTGAAACTTAAATTAAAATTCTTTTTATGATGATTTTATAAAATTTTTCTTCTTAAATTAAAATTCTTTTTTTTTTTTTTTTTTTTTTTTATAATACAATTTTTATAGTATCTTCTTTGTTGTGCCGACGAAGAATTTGACGACATCGTCAGTGCTTGTCCCTTGGACTTGTTGTTGAAGATCGTGCCTCTTCGGAAACGGATTTTTCGAAGACGAGCTCTCCGTTTCCTCAATGGCCGTTTCCAAGCCAGTGGTGCACCTTTTTTTATTTGGCGATTGTTCGACCCCAAGCCGCTACGGACGGAAAATTATATTTTCCAGGAGTGTGCTGTGTTTCACATCAGAAACTTGTTTCTCAACGCTAATTTTTATCTACCTTAATTGATTTCTCTTTATTAAAAAAAATTTATTTGGAAAAGAAGGAACATCAAATCGTTTTCAATATTTGTTTTATTTCTTTCTATTTCCTTCCCCCCCCCCTTTTCTTTTTCTTTTGAAGGTTGACTCACGAGGTTCTTGTCCTTTAATTTTGTACTACCTGATGGGTAGCTATAATATTAAGATCAGGCTTCGGGAGTTGACGAGGAATAAGTATGCCACTATTATTGTTATCTTATGATTTCTTATTGTTGTTGTTGTTGTTGTTGTTGTTGTTTTTTTTTTTTTTTTCTTTTTTTTTTTTTTTTTTTTTTTTTTTTTTTTTTTTTTTTTTTTTTTTTTTTTAGATTTCATAGGCAGCTAAGCGGATTCCTCTCTTTGGCGGTGTACGTGGTAGTGTGGTCCGTTGTGGGGACGTCTGTTTCCCGATGTTATCGGTCGAGAACGTGACCCTTTTAGATTTTGGATTTCCCAGGCTCTGTGCGATTGTTTCATCTGCTGGAGCTGGGGAAGCCTGTTGGGGCTGTGCGTTCGTCTGAATCCCAACGCTCATATTGTAGCTGGTCGAGAGCGACGCACTGTTCTCCTTTGGATTATGGATTACATCTTTAAACTCCGGTGGAGGTTCGACTATCGCGGAGGTAAGTTCGAATCCAATGTTATCCTCTCCGAGATCATTCTTCTCATTTTGTTTTTTCTTGTAGATCCTGTTTATATCGAGGGATTTTTGCCAAGGGTTTAATTTTGAAAACCCATGTTGCCTACAGGTATGGATTACCAAGGCTATACACAATAGTGTGAGTAAGATTATTAAACCTGTGTTTGTGGCTGTGATTGATCTGTGTGTTGTTTCTTCTTGTCTGTGCATCCCTATTTCTTCCATACGGTGGATGCTACCTCTTAAGCTATCCCCCCATGGTGAATGTAAGTTCGATTCATCCACTTGTAGTTTTTCTATTTCCATAGTAGTGTTTACTGTGTTACCTTCCTTTATGACTTCGCCGTTGTGGTTTCTCCAATTTATTTCTGGAAAGCTGGTGTTGATACTCGTTGTGATTTCTTCTTCTACTCCTTTTATGTATAAGACTTTGTTTTCCAGTGAGCATCCTGGGTTTAAGGATAACAACCCAGAGTTGTTCAATATGTATTCTAGCCGGATGTTTTGCCCGCATTTCAAAATCATTTTTCCTTGTTCGCAAACTGAGTATAGCCAGGTATTAGCCTGGTACAGTTTGACGAGTTGATTTTCGCACGTTGGAAAAATCCTCACGTCACAAGATTTTATAGTGTCTAATGACGGTTTCGTGAATAACCGTGGTTCACAGTCCGTGGTGTCACTTATTTTGTGGATGGCCAGGTCGGGTGGACATGTCAGCTCGTCCGCTATTTCTTTACATGATCGTATGAACTCTTCTTCAGCAAGGAAGTAATGGTCTTCCCCTGAATCAACTGCTAAAAATTTTGTTTTTGGTCGGACCAGTATGCTTCTTATAATCCCGCTGATATTTTGAGGTGTTCTCGTTGGAATCATTCTGTATGATTCAAAAACGTTCTTGTTTAGCAGAGGTATAGTAATTATAGTCAGGAATACATCCTTCGATCTCGCAGCTTCTACTTTGGCTACTGCGCTGAGGGCTTGAAGATTTATATGGTCCAGAGGCTGTGGTGGGTTTAGCTCTGGAAACCGTTGTAAAACCTCTTTTAAAGCTTTAGCGAGTTGTTCCGGAGATAATACTCCCCCTGGGATTATTCCCAATTTGGAGTTATGAATAGCTTCTTCCGCCTCCTTTAGATAGCGAATTTGAGCGACTAGGCGACGTTCTCTTTCTTCTGAAAGCTTCATCAGGTGTTGACGAAATTCCATTTTCCTTTCCAGCTGTTGACCGGCTCTAGCAAATTCATTAACTCTGTCGTTCAATAGCTTCACCGTAAGGTCTGTTTTCTGCTCATGTGACAGGATTTTGTTTATCTCGGCCTTGATTATATGCGTGTTTTCACCTATTAAGTGTGTTATTTCCGCTTGGTCTTTAAATAATCTATCGATTTCTTTTGAGATGTGTTCTTGATCATCCATATCCATGAGGCCGAAGACTTCTCTTGCTGCTTTGCCAATGAACCCAAACCAAGGAGCCCTGGTCATTCGCTGATCTACTTTTGAAATTTTCGTATTTTGAAGATTTTGTTTCAATCTGTTGACAATATCTATTTTATCTTGGCTTAACTGAGACAAGGTCTCATATTTCATGTATGTTAGACATTCTGGCCCGGTCAAAAATTTCATACAACTGTCTCTGGTTTGCATGTTGTCTTCTATTCGATGTGAAGCTAGGTTAACCAGAGCGCCGATGTCGATAGCTGATATTACTTTCCATTCTCGTTCCACCAGATGTATCTTTTTGAATTTGTCGAACGTTAATCCTGGATTGACTTTGTTTGGTGATATGGTCAGGAACTCTGCTGCTGCGCCATCAATAAGCCACTGCAGTAGGAGGCTTTTGAATATCCACATGGTCTTTCGAGTTACCTGAAACAAAAACTTTCGACAAAATTATTTCTATTACTCTAGTGCAGGTTTTAATTTGCCTGGGTGTTTGATTATTTGTTTCCCGTTATGGAGCTCAATAACGAGGTTACCCTTATCGGTGATCTCAATGACTTCGAAGGGGCCCGCGTAGTAGTTGTCTAGTTTATTCTTTCTCGCTTCATTAAGCGAGTAGACAAAATCGCCAACTTTGAAATTTACGGGGTGTAAAGACTTATCGTATCTTTCCTTCGAGTCAACCTTGGCTTTGACCAAGTTGTTGCGAGCGATATCTCTTGAGGTACTTAATCTATTAATTAAGTCCACGAAATATTCTGGGTACGTATCGATTTTTCCATAATCAGGAAATTCTGTTGGGGCACGAGCTCTTTTACCGAAGAGCAGCTCGTAAGGTGTAAATTTTGTACCTACATGAACTGAGGTATTGTAATTGAACATTGCCATTGGCAAGTAAACGTCCCAGTCGTGGAATGAGTCGATGAAAACTCTTAGATATTCCACGAGAGACTGATGGCTTCTTTCTAAAGAACCATTAGACTGAGGATAGTATCCTGAAGTCGTTACTCTACGAATTTTCATAATGCTTGCCAATTTTGCCAGCAGTTTGCTCGTAAACGAGGTACCACGGTCTGATAATATGACTCGGGGGCACCCGTAGAGAGATATGTAGTTTTGTACCAACGCTTCTGCGATAGTTTGGGCCCGTATATCAGGTAAGGCTACTGCTGCGCAGTGTTTCGTGAAATTGTCTTGTATCGTTAAGATGTGTATGTTACCATTCGGTGTCATGGGTAAAGGGCCCACGGTGTCGATCGAGATTTTGTCAAAGGGGTCAAACGGCGTGTCAGTGATGACCATAGGTTGACGCGTTTTGATACGAGATAGTTTCTCCTTTTGACAAACAGCACATCTTTTGATGAATTGATAGATTTGTTCTTTCATTCCAGGCCAGTAAAATTTTTCGCGGATGCGCCAATAAGTCTTGAGGACACCCTTGTGACCTCCAACTAGACTTTCGTGTTTTTCTTTAATTATGTCCAGTCGAGAACTTTCTGGAGGTATTTCAATTTCGCCTTCGCAGAGAGTAACTTGAACTGGGCAATCGCTAAGTTCTCTTAATAATAGGGGGCGGATGTTTATGTCACCGCACCCATCACCGTTTTCGGCCATTCGTAGCGAGTGGATGTCGTATTTGGCTAAGGCAAGGCGGAAACTCTGAAAGGCAAAAGAAAGTCGTTCGTTCTCGATTTTCTCACGAGCGAATTTCCCGACGAAAATGGAAAATACATAGTTTTTTCCAATTTTGGTAACCAGTACATCGCCTTCCTCTGGTTTAGCAGCCTTAAGATTTTCCGGGTTGATAAATTTCAAGTCTCTCAGCAATTTTGCAACAGGAGTCGTTATCTCACAGTCGATGGAGAGAAAGTGTGCTATGTGGTCCCGTGTATAAGTGAGGCCATCTCGACTGCATGAGATTTTTATGGCATATTCGGGGTTGTCGGTCAGCCGAATTTTTTGAGGGGTTGGTGTCGGTAACGACTCGTTTTCCGGAAGGTCGCCCGGGTCGATTATCGCAATACTCGGTTTCTGAGGTGTTGTGTGTACCTGAGTGGCCGGTACTACTGTGTCTTTTAAATTGATCAACTTATCCTTACTAGCCTCAGTACGACCTGGTGGACTTGGTCTTTTGTCAGCAATGACGGTGACTGGCTCAGGTGACTGATTTCTTATTGTGGTTTGTTGGGGATCAGAAAACGGGTCGTTTTGATCCCGTATGGTGTCTCTTTCGTTTTCAGGTTCAGCAAACGTAACTCTTTTTCTACTGACATTTGACCTTCCAGTAGATTTCTTTGACGGAGTTCGATCAGATGATTTAGGTGTTTCGAAAACTCTGCTGGAACTGGCACCTGGGCTATCATCTAAATTTAGAGTGGGGCAACCCGACACACGTTGACGCATTTGAGACAGGATGGTCTCGTCTGCAATTGGTCGAAACGGCGTTGACCCTTGATGATTGTTAGTATCGATGAGCTTTTTTGTTAATGGGTCCCACTTTAAGCCTCGAGTGTTGAGGTTTTCTAGCATCGATCTCAACAATGTTGGTGTTTCTGGTGCTAGACGCATTTCTTGATCTCTTGAAGATGGGGTTGATGCAGCTGTGACTGTTGGGGTATCGGCCTTTTCTGCTTCCAACTGTTCGATATTTTCTTCGGTCTCACTTATGACGCTGGAGCTGTCCGTTTCTTCTTCAACTTCTTCTGCGACGAATTCATCTATCACCTCCTCATCCTCTACCTCGTTATCGTCCGGGTCTCCCTGTCCGCATTCTTCTCTGATTGTATTTTGGAACAAGTCTAATGATCGTTCAACCTCCCTAATTGTTTCGTCGTTCAATGGCAGCTTGGGAAAGGGATGGTATTTCCTTGGGTCGGGTTCAGTCGCAACTGAATCTTCTTCCAACTTTTTTGATTTTTCATTACACCATTGATCGAATTTCTGAATAGATTTCCTGATGCTGGTTCTTGGTGAGTCTTCTTCAGGAATGTCTTCGTCAGAAAGGAGGTCTTCTTCATCCCCCCCGGGAGTTCTTTCGAAGTCTTCATTTTCTTTCTCAATAGCGTTATTTCCTTCCTCACTTTCGGCGCTAGAGCTGTATAAGCTAGCCGGACTTAACTCTCGAATTGTATCTTTTCTTCTTATGGTGATGTTCCTTGCTGGAGGTAAGAACACGTCTTCGTCGTCAGAAGTCAGTTGAACATCTGGTAGGTTTGTTGAATCCTCATCAGAATCAACAGATTCTGGTTCTTTGTAGTTCAGCAAAGGCTTGTGTGAACCGCGGCGTAATTCTGCTCTTAGTCTAGACGCGATGGTTCCTCTTATCTCCGGGGCGCTTTTGACCCTGGGTTTATTCTTTACTCCCGGAGGCCTACCTCTTTTCTTTGGAGGTGGGTTTTGTTCGACCGTAGGTTCTGTATTTATTTTGCCTACTGCCGGGAGAAGGTATGAGTCCGGCGCAGAATTCTCTTTTCGTGAAATGGTGGGGGCTGGGTCTGGACGCCCCACAGGATTATATGACAGAGCATCAGCATATTGGTCACCAACGTTTGTACGAATGGCCACCTTAAATTGAAATTCGTTTAATTTGGAACGCCATTTACGTTGACGCTCTGTGAGGTCTTGGGTATCCCTTAGCCACGAGACACACGCTTTTTTCGTGTAAACCGTGAACGGTCTTCCATATAGATAAGGGCGGAACTGCTGGATGGCGTATACAACGGCCAGGCACTCTTTTTCATCTGGAGTGTATCTGGTTTCGGCGTCATGCAGAACCCTAGATGCGCAGGATACGATTTTATCGTTTCTTGAATTGTTTGGTTCTGTTTTATTCGGAGTCTCGTTCGTTGACTCCACTTCTTGACTAAGGATACCCGATATCCCCACATCAGAAGAGCTGATGGCCAGGATAAAGGGTTTATTTCCAACCGGATATGCTAGGGTCGAATTTTCGCATAAGGCTGTCTTGATGTCAGTAAAAGCTTTTTCAGCCTCTTGGGACCAGACGAAGGTCTTGGTTTTACGAGTTAAATCCGTTAAGGGCTTTGCCCTGACGGCGTAATTGTCGATAAATCGACGATAATAATTTGCAAGACCAAGAAATTTTCTCATTTCAGTCTGGTTCCGAGGTCTAGAGGCGTCTCTTAGAGCCTGTATTTTTTTCGGGTCGGGTTTCACCCCTTCCCTTGATATGACATGGCCCAGGTAATCTACCTCTGAACACAAAAATTTGCATTTCTCGGGTTGAAGGGTCAACCCAGCATCACGTAATACTTGGAATAGTCTACGAATTCGTACACCATGTTCCTCTAGTGTTTTAGCGTGTAAAATAATATCATCTAAATAGATGAGAATCCACTTCAATGCACCCAGAGTATTGTGCATCATCCGCTGGAAAGTGGCGGGGGCACCCTCCAACCCGAAAGGCATTCGAGCATACTCAAAGTGCCCGTTTGGGGTGGAGAAAGCCGTTTTGTGAGCATCTGCCGGATCCATCGGTATTTGATGAAACCCGCTTGCTAGGTCAAATACGCTGAAGAACATAGCGTCACCTAGTTCGTCTAGTAAACCAATTATCGGGGAAGTGGATATGCATCCCCGAAAGACACTTTATTTAAGTTTCGAAAATCGATCACCATACGCCACTTCTTGTTACCCTGTGCATCTGCCTTTTTAGGCACGATCCATACAGGAGAGTTATATGGCGATTTTGAATTGCGTATGATGCCCTGTTTTAACAAGTTCTCTACTTGTGTTTTAATTTCATCCTGGTGTTGTTTTGGAAAACGATATTGTTTAATGTTTACCGGTTTATCAGTGGTTGTCGGAATTTTGCAAGTTGCTCTGTTAGAGCAACCAAGATTATCGCCTGGTAGATGGAAAATGTCCGCATATTCTTGGACAATTTCTTCAATCTGTTGTCGTTGTCTTGTGTCGAGGTGAGACATGGGAATTTTCGTTAGGATCTCCGCCGCTCTCTCCGTGATCGATCTTGTGACTGGCGAAGCATCGTCGTTTGCGTCGCTGCTGCTGGAGGGAGGGTCATCAACCTTAAAGTCGAATTCTTCTATGGTTTGAGGTTCGACTTGCGTGGTTATGGATTCGTCAGATGTATTGACGACCATACAGGTTGCACTCCCTTCTGATACAGAAACCAATGCCTCTCCCAAAAGAAGCCCTTCAGTTAACTGAATGCGGGGTAGATAACCTTGAGTAAGTCTAGTGTTTACGATAGGGATGGGTATTACCATTCTCGTTCTCGGAGGCACCGTGAATAAAGGTGGTTTGACTATATCCAAGCTGAATTGGATTGGTTGGGAAGGTCGTGAGAGTACTGTAAGGGTCTGCTCGAAATATGAAATTTCGGCTTTCTCTCTATCCAACCAATCGTTTCCCAAAATACCGACACCCGGGACCGGCAGATCTTCTTGGGAAACTTGACATTGGATAATGGTGTTCAAGATTTTTAATTCAATCGTGCCCATAGTTTCTACCGGGGTATTATTTATTCCTGCCACTCGGATTTTATTGTGAGGATTTATGTAAGCATTCGGCTCAAGGGCTGAATGATTTACGATTGTGACGTCTCCCCCGGTATCAACGACGAAGCGCTGATATTTACCCAATAAAGTTGGACACGAAACGTCAATTTTTGGGCCGGCGCCAACCGCTAGAACCTGTGGTTGACACGAACCTCTTTTGAGGACAAATGGGATGGGTCGTGTAGGGCGACTTCTAAGCACTAGAGTGTACCAATAAAAGGAGATATTGGCCTTTTCTTGTGCCAGGAAATCGTTACCTAAAATCGCGAGATAACCGCCCAATGGTCGAGGTACCACCTTGAAGTTTATAATTTTATCAAAAACTTCTAAGGTGACAACGCCAACTATTGGTAACTTATTTGAATTGATCCCCCCCACGTGTCCCATATCTTTTTGCAGGAAGACAGTGTCTGGTGCTAACGCTGTTACACTGATGAAATTATAATTTGCACCAGAGTCAATTAAAACATCACATTGGCCACCGAGGAGCTTGGTTGATTTTAAAGTTACCACAGGTCCTTTTCCGGTAACCAACGCTATGCCATCTACTGCTTGTTCTTGCAGTAGTCTGCTGCAGTCATTGGTTGAGGCTTGCTGGGCTGGCTCACAGTCGCCTCTGGCTGGCGAGCGCCCGTCGAGTTTAAAGCCTGTTCCAGGGGGTCTTCGTCTTTAGCTGCAGTTCTCCTGGGGCAACCTGGACAGTTGCAAGGAGCTTTGCTTTTAATGTGGCGTTCTATTTGAATAGAAGCCAAATCTTGTGGATCTACTTGAGGAGCCGGTAATGGTTGTACCGGTATTGGCGCAGGTTGGACTGGTGCTGGTTGGAGTGTAGAATGCTGGGTTGGTGCTGGGGCGTATTGTTGATATTGATGGTAAGGCCGTTGATAGTTTGAGTTGTAATTTTGTTGATAGGTCTTACGATATGGAAAACGAGGCGGATAGTTAAATTGACCTTGGAAAGGCACCGCCGAAAAAGCTAGTGCTTGGTCCGGTTCGTATTCCGGATCCACGAACTCTTCAGCTTCCAAGTGAGGTTGCTGGTATGGGTAGCCCGGGAGGTTTTGGGAATCTCCCAACTGCCCATAGTAGTCCATGGGTTCAGGCATCACTCTGTATGCCAGAGCCCTGGGTTCTACGTAGAGTTCAGATTGAGGCTGTGTTGCCCAACTGGGGCCTTGGACAGGTCCTCGGTTCTGACCCTGAAAATAGGATTGATACCTATTCTGCTGGGCCGGGGGATCAGGTTGGTAAGGTTGAGGTCTCGGTCTCGTTTGTTGCTGGCGCAATTGCGCATCATACTTTTTTGTTTGTTCTTTAATAGCTTCGAAGAGATCTGAGAGATTCTGATATTCTCGAGTGGACGCCAAACATTTTAGATAGTCTGGGAGAGAGTCGAAAAACGTGTCAACCGCCAAGCGCTGTGCTTGGTTGGTTATTGCTGCGCGATCTGCTTCCGGGACGGCGGATTCAATTTTCCGAAGAATCGCTCTTAATCTATAGAAGAAACTTTCTACTGTTTCGAAAGTACCTTTCTGGATGGTGGTCAATTTGTGGAGATAGATTTTCAATGGATCTCCTGTCCGGAAATTACTTCGAAGAACATTAAGTAACTCCTGTAAGGAGTGTATTTCCATCTCTTGAAGGAATTGACGAGCTCGACCTTTCAATTTCATAAGAGCTCGAGCCACAAAAGGCCTCTGATGTTCCTCTGGGACCATGTGGAGCCATTCTCTTAGTTTGTAATCAAACTCTTCATAGCTCACTCCACCATCACCAGAGAATTCAGGAAGAGTCTCAAACAACTCCCGAGACAGTGGATACGTCCACCCGTCCCGGTATTCTCTATCGTCAAGAGCCATAGTTGTGTTGAAGAATCGAACGCCCGGATTCTGGGGTGGTGGCGGATCTTGATTACCGTCTTGACCATCAACCCTTTCTCCATTTCGAATACCTTCTGGATTATGAATCCCTTCTCCATTTCCAACACCGCCCCCTGGTCCATTTTGACCATCTCCAGGTAAAACCATTTTTTTTTCAGCAGGGTCTAGAGTGGACTTTTAAGAAGTAAGAGAAAACGATGTAATTGGGATTTCCGTTGTATTTGGATTTTCAATGAGATGGTTTTGCTTTAAGTTTCGAATACAGGTCGGGTGGGGCTCGTACGTCGGAAATTATTTTTGGTTTAGGACTTTCGTTGGGGGTTTTCTTCGAATTAACGTCAGTGGGAGTGTGAACCGGCGAATCTTCTTCCCAATAACGCGTTTCTATAAGAGGTTGGTGGTAAACTCTGCCCTCTAAATAGTCGAGGTACAATTTTTGCAATTGGAAACGGCGACCTGCACGTCTATTTTTTCCGACCATGAGTTGGGTTCACTGAGTGAGAATTGGTGCTGGTTAAGCACCCAACTTCCACGCGGTGACTCCTCAATTCACTGCCGAGATGTGCTAGCCAAAGCACCAACTCAGCTGGTCAAAATTATAGGCGAAAGAGTCGATCGTGACCAACTTATTCGGTGTACCCCACTCAATTTCGAGAATAAATAAAAAAAAAACCGAAAACGTAAATAGTGCTAAAAATAACTATTATATAAAAAAAAATTTTTTTAAGTATAATTCAGAATAAAATGTATAAATTTATAGGGGAGGTCAGATATGTTGGTGCCAACGCCCAATTCCAAACGAAAAAGTCGAAGGAGGATACTCCAATTACAGATTGGAAATAGCTGCACAGCAACGTGAGTGCATAAGCACCTGTGCAGGTAAGTATAATTCAACGGTTACCAACGGGGCAAGATGGTCCGACGACGTGGATACCGTCGGCTTGATCAGCAGAAAAGGTAGAAGGTCACATTCAATTTAATTTATAATTAAATTTATTATAATAAAATATTGAAGAATAATAACTTTTATTTTTAGTGACTGCCGTGAAGAAAAATGAAGCGGGGTCGGATTACCGCGGCAAAAGGAGTCAAATGACTTCTTAATTTTGGATACGTGTGTGACCACACCCAAAAGTATTTGAAATAAAATTTTTGTTTTTCAAAATTTGATATGAGGGAGAGAGGAAAAAAAAAAAAAAATTTTGGAAAGAGAAAAAAAAAATTTTTATGTCACTTCCAATTTCTGGATCGAAGGAGAGAGAATCGTTCGTATCCCACCGCTGCCACCAAAAATCAGCTCTGTTATGTCCGGATTTAATTAATTAATAATAATTAATTATTGGAAATGGTCGCGTGGGCCTCAAGTGGGAGGCACCGGGCAAACAGGGTGATTTTCCTAGAGGATTAGCTCTAGGTTTTATTTTTATTGTGAGAACTCGAACGATAAACCCCGCGGGGGCCTCTCTGTAGTTTCGATGCAGAATTTGGATGCAATACGTTAGCGAAATTGATAATTTCACCTACCTTTCGTTGTTCGCTGCTTACTTGCAAGTTGGTCTTTACGATCTCTGGACTGCAACTCTCGTGAACGGCTTCTGTTGGTCTCTGGTTGGAAGATGATTTGGTCCAGGAAAAAGGGATGTGGTTCTTAATATTAGAAATAATCTAATATGCCGGTTTCCCCAATGATAGATGTTTATTGAAATATTTCCCTATGGGCTCGCCGTACTCAGTTCACAAGATGTTAAATTTTTCTTATCACTAAAGTTCTTTCTTTAAACTTAAATCTCTTGGATTTACACTTAACTATTACTTAAACTTATGATTTTACACTTTGGATTTATTGAGTCTTTAGCTCATTTGAGTTCGGTCTGAATCTCCGACTCCAGCAATTCACTCGGACGAGAATCGCTATTTACACACTTAACAATTATTATAAAAATCACTTCCCGTGAAGTGATTTTTGGAATAGGAAAATATAATTTCGAAAAGACAATTTTGAATTGAAATTTTTAACGGTAACAAGCAACTTGCCACGCCTCCTCGAGTGCAATATCGAGACGATCTTCCCGTGGGATTTTATAGTATACTTGACTGTTTAGATTTTATGAATGAAAATGAACTAATCGGTTTAAGAGAAATAGAAAATAGAAAAAGGGGTTGCCTAAACGTAACACGGTTTAGAACTCACGCGGGCCAGCAAGGAAGATACATTAACTTCTCAAGCGTCATAGGCTGCCGCACCTTGGTGTTCGTTGTTTTTATCACCTCGGTTCGCGGTTCTGGAGGGAATAATTTAGAATATATAATTGGGTGAGTCTAAAATACAGTCAAGTGTAATTCCCTGATTGGAAGAAACGTTGACGACGTGCAACGAGGTGTTGGCCGAAGTTGCTATCCCTAAAATTGTTAACGCTGCACTTTACAGCGAGCGCGGCAAAGAGGCCCCTTTAATATATACGGCAAGCCGGATATAACAAAATAAATATTCATTTTCATTCATTGTACTTTATAGAGGTTCCGGAAATTTTTCTGCAAATTAGTAATTAATTATTTATTTTTGGGTCATTTTTTTTGAGATTCCCCGTCCAAAGTATTTATTTTTAACGAAAAAAAGTGAGGGAATCTGCGTAGGTTACGTCATTTGAGAAATTGAGGCCTAAATCTGGAGCACTAAATTTTTTTATATTATGAGAAATTTGAGGTTTCCACAGCGACGCTAGCGAGGTGCTAGCCAGTGCCTCGTTTCATTTTTACTAGAAACTTTAGCAATATATCTAGCTAATCAGGAAGATAGTTTAAAATCAATTAGAATATTCTACACGGAGAAATATGTTGGCTCGAGACCTAGCCATTTTTATTGTGCTGCTCTTAAAACAGGAAGTAAAGTATCCAAAAAATTATTTTACCTATACGAAAAATTGTTACGCCGCATCAGAATTATTATAACGTATGAAAGTAATTGTTATTAAAGTTTATCGATAAGTCTCTCGCGCGTAGTAAGTATTGTGATACAGCATAATAAATTTTCGTATGAGTATAATAATTTTTTTTATGCTTCATTTCCTGTCTCAAGGTTGTTGACAGCATAATAAACATTGCTAGGTTTCGAGCCAACATTTATCTCCGCGCGACCGGACAGACATACATGAGAGCGAGTTAATAAAAACATGGTAAGTAATCTTAAAAATAAAATATTATTCACTCATTGTATTCGATTAAAACGAATAGAGAAAAATTTAATCAGTTTCAATCAGATTCAATCAGAAAATAATAATTTTAAAAAAATTATTTTCCGATCAAATCTGATTGGATTTTTATCTATCAGTTTCAATCAGATTCAATCGGAAAATAATTTTTTAAAAATTATTATTTCCTTATTGAATCTGATTGAAAATGATAAAGAAAAATCCCATCAGTTTCAATCAGATTCAATAAGAAAATAATAATTTAAAAAAAATTATTTTCCGATTTAATCTGATTGAAACTGATTGGATTTTTCTCTATCAGTTTCTATCATATTCAATCGGAAAATAAGGTTTCAAAAATTATTTTTTTCTGATTAAATCTGATAGAAACTGATTGGATTTTTCGCTATCAGTTTCAATCAAATTCAATCGGAAAAAAAGTTTTCAAAAATTATTTTTTTCTGATTAAATCTGATAGAAACTGATTGGATTTTTCGCTATCAATTTCAATCAGATTCAATCGGAAAATAATTTTTTAAAAATTATTATTTCCTTATTGAATCCGATTGAAACTGATAGAGAAAAATCCAATCAGTTTCAATCAGATTCAATCGGAGTTTTTAATCAGGGAACAAAAGACTGCCACTAAGTAGTAACGTGTACGCTTGAAGCGACGCTCAGTATATCTACAAGTATGGACAAGTTTTATGACATGAATGTTTTCTTTATTTCATTTATTATCAAAATTTAAATTTAACGAGTAATTACCAATAAATTTTGTAATTGAATTAAAATTTTCATCATTTGACATAAATATTTTATCGGCCAGAAAAGAAAACATTTACAATTTCGTTGTTTTATTTTTTTGCTAACGCAACTTTTATTAAATAATCATAATAATTGTTATCTTTTATACAATAAATGACAGAAGGAATCGAGTCAATTTGAATGCCGTGTAACGAAATCACTGAGTGAGCTGTGCTAAGCTAAGGCAAGCTAAAACAAAAGACGGAAAAGGAATTTTTCGCGCCTTTATGAATATCTTTCTAGAACATACAATTAAAAAAAAATCGTATTACACATACTATTGCTCCTAATTTTAATACAAAAAAAAATAAAACTATAATAGAATTCAGACAGATAAGATTTAATTCATATTTTGTGGAAAATATTTATAGTCAAAGAAAATTCGCGTAATTTTTACTAAAGGATAAATAACGAAAATTATAATTTTACAAACTTAACAATAACATAAAACTCGATCAATTTCTTCTTCCAATTGTTTTCAATGAATAAATATATGAAGTTATGAAATACAATATTACCGCGTGAACAATGGTGTTGCGACTCGTCAATATTTACTTCGGTAATATTAAAACGAAGTATTTTTATAATTTATCACAATCAAAGATAAATTATTTTTAATTTGATATTTTCTTAAATTTAATTTTACGTACCTTAAATGAAAAACGGACAAAACTGTAGAGAGTTCAACGACAACCGACCGGTAATACTGAGTGCGCCTAATAGAACAAAAGGGGATGCGTTGTTGATGTAAGCTACCTAACGTGATGCGCAGAGTCGATGCGCGCCAGAAAAGAAACGTGTGGAGGGTTTTTGCCGCGCTTTTGCAAGACAATAGATACCAGCAGCACATATTGTCCTTCCAACTAGAGATTGGACTTCGAGTGTCGTCGGTTTTTACTCCCACTCAGCATATTTTATGTGTTAAATGTTCTCCCACTTTTCCACGCGCATGCGCAGTTCATAAATTTTTGGTAGTGGATGTAATTTCCGAGGTCTATTCTCTTACTGGGACCACAGTACTCTCGTTCTATTATTTCGTTAAGACGATGGTTAGAGTCACCGAGTGCTTTAATATATAAATATATATAACATATTAACAAAAAATTTATTTTGTTCTCGGTGGTCATTTTAATGTTAATAGTATATAAGAGTCTATTATCAAATTTTTGTGATTATTCATCAAACCGTAAACAATTATTGGATGAGTACGAAAATTTAGCATTACTAATATCAAGTCATTATTTAGTTGTTTCACAAACTTATTTACACCGCTGTGATTGTAAAGTTTTTTTTTTTTTCATATTATAATTAGTAGGAATAGTATGTGTAGTCAAATATTTTTTTATTGTTCGAATGTTCTGGAAAGATATTCATAAAGGCGCGAAAAATCCCTTTTCCGTCATTTGTTCTAGCTTCTTTAGTTCTGCATATCTCACTCGATGATTCCGTTACACGGCATTCAATTATATTTGGAAAGCAGTAGACGTGTCACCGTGTTTCAAACAACCTCGGTTCTTTCAAATTTTCATTGTATAAAAAGTAAAAAAAATAAAACAATAATTATACATATTAGAAAAGTAGCGTTGATTAAAAACAAAAAAATCAAAGTCGATTGAATAAGTTTAAGCACAGAAATTGTGAATTAGTAAAATGTATAATTTTCTGGTAAATTACATATTTATATTGTCTAATGAAAATTTAAATTGAATTAAAAAAGTATTGGTAATTACTCATTTCACTAAAATTTTAACAATAAATGAAACGAATTATGTTGAGTATTCTATTTCATGATACTTATCCGTACTTGTAGATATACTGAGTGTCGATTCAAGCGTACAGGTTACTACTTAGAGGCAGTCTTTTGTTACTTCGACACTAGTTTCACAATGTATTCTGCGATGAATATTTTGTATTAAATGATTTTTTTTAAAACATTTATATATATACCTCGTTAATGTTTAACTATTTCAATAACAATAAGAAAAGAAAAAGAATAGTTTTTATTGATGAAATTATCATTGACCAGTTTTTTAATAATCTAAACTAATGTGTATATAATATATTCTTTCGATTTACATAACATTTTCAATTCTTTTTAATACAGCTATCGATATACCTCAAGAATCAAAACTAGTTTAGTAATCAAGGGTCATTTTTATTTCGCATTAATTGATCGTGGACTTATACTGCGCCAAAAAATAACCTGTTGACTCGTACTACATTTTTTTTAAATGAAAGTTTTTTTAATAATATATAAGTTTATAATTGCATCATTTGAAATATATATCAATGACAACATTCTTCACGAGGAAAATAATTGTATACATTATTATATTTATTAAATTAACTAATTATAGTTATCAATTAGCTTTTGGTCATGGAAGTTGTCGGGCAGCGTGCAAGATCTCACCGTCTTCTTCATGATGGTTTTGTGTTCCATTTAGACTCCCGGTACGGCAACAAAATTCGGAAAAGATACCTTTGTTCTTCTCGAATCACAGTAGACCACTGCCGCGTTAAGTTGTGGATCAATGCAGACGGCGGAACTGAGCAGAACGGTGATCATAATCACATCAGGCCAAATATCCAAGAGCGAGAGCCTGTGATTAGAGAATTACAGCATGAAGCACGAGAAAGTGATCTTTTGCCGAATCAAATTGTGAACAATGTTATAAGGCGGTAAGTGAGTTTTGTGGCTTGACTTATCTGGTTCAGATTATAACATTACTCATATTAATTTATTAATTTCCTCATACAGAATTCCGAACGCAGGTAATTTAATTCGATCTCACGCTGGAAGACAAATTATTCACCGCCAGCGGCGCTTGCTACGTCCTCCTCTGCCACATGCTTTTGAAGACTTAGGACCGATGCTATTGAATTATGAATTCACAAGGCAAATTTACCAGGATAACCTTGTATGTGAAGATGGGTCAATCGCCTACATTTTCGGACACAATGATATGTTGCAGAGACTCGGTCAAGTAAATGAATGGCATATTGACGGAACATTTCAGGTAAAGATCTACATTCAAATTGATTGTTTGTTGATTTATTATCATCGTCATAGTATAAAATAATGAAAAATAGTACCGCTCATCCACTCGAGTACGAAAAAGAAATGTGTGCGAATGTTTCTTAAAGTCACCGGGCTTATCTGTGTATGTTTTAAAACTCTCCCGGAATTCTCTTGGTTTCTCTTACCTAAGAAAAATTGAGAAGTCAACGATATATGACCGAAATCCAAAGAAAATTTATTTCTTTCTTTTTTTACAACACCAAAATTGTTTTCTCGAAAATCTTGATCAGTTTGATCTCGTGTGAAGTCATAATTAAGTTTATAAATTAATCTTTTTGTTACAATCAATAGATAATCTGAACATAACAATTCATGTGTCTTATAACATAAACTTTCATTCTAGTGCGTACCTCAGCGGCCTCGAGCAGCCCAACTTTTAATCATAAATTTGCGCCGAATGGATGTGGTAATTATTATGACTTTTCGTTTTTTCAGATAATTAAAATGAATTTATAATTATGCGAAGGATTACTTGTATTTGATTATGGCCAAATTTGTTGATCGTAGGGAATCCCAGCTCTGTATATTTTGTGCAGTCGCAGAACTACACAAATGTACACAGCAATATTGAGGTGGATATTGCTACGTGTCCCTGCAGTGCACCAAAATCTCCAAACAATTGTATCCGATTTTGAAGTAGCTATTCTGAATGCCGTGCGAAATATTGCTTGCCATGGGTTCAGCTGAGGGGCTGTTGGTTTCATTTCGCTAGGGTAAACTATTCGTATAATTAACCAAATAAATTAGAAAAAATTCGGTGTAAAAAAAAAAAAAATTAAATTTTTGTAGGCTGCAACGAGAAAGTGGAATTCATTACGACTTCATGGCCGCGATGCACCAGAACATCGGATTCTAGAATTAGTGTGGGTGCTCCCATTGGTTCCAGCTAATAGATTTGCGGAAGCGCTGGAGATTATTAACAATTTATTAAGGCCATTGGAGGCCGATAATGACAACTACTATTTGTTTCGCCGGTACCTTGAAAGATTTTGGTTACCATTAGCAAATATAATATCTGTATTTAATACACCATGGCGAACTAATAACATCGCAGAGGCCATAAATATGCATTTGTTGTCTAAGTTGGGGCCACATCCTGCTTTTTTTCAATTTTTACGTAAATCATTTTTTATTATTTGTTTTATTTTTGACAAAAAGTCAGAGACCCAGTACCCGATCGCTCATGTACTTGTATATCTATATTTACTGTATTTTACTAAATATAGACTTACAAATACACGGAGTGATCAAGTACTATTTCCTTGATTGGGTACTAGGTTTTTACCTTACTTTCTCACTATTCAAACTTACTTTGATCATTATAGATGGTCTCCTGAAAATAATTAAAGACGACATCGTTCAGTGGGGCCGATTAGACAACGGGATGGATATAGGCAGAAATCGACGACATCGGCAGCACCATTCTGATTTGTACATTCAGCGTATTCAAGAATCACTGGAAAGCAGACGGTAAATATTTTTATTAATAATTATAAATAGTAACTTTCTTTTGTATAATACTCCGTTTAGATTATTTTCACTATTAACTCAATATTTTCAGGTATTCAATGGCGGAGTTTTTGGAGATGGCTGTGGTAAGGCGGATTGAAGTTCGATTTCAATTGGATACTGCTGTTAACAGGCAACAATGTAATGTTTTCGTTATTGATAGAATAATATGAGATTCAAATGGTATGAACTTAATTTTTACAGATCTAGATGATGAATTGATGATGGATGAAGAAGTCCAATTAAATCACGTACAAAACAACCAAGGTGGAGTTAGACCGGACCAGTTACTACCAGTTGCGGTAGCTCTTGATAATCAAGAATTTGTTGCTGCAGATGTTCATCATCAATTACCACATGTAGCGGTCCCTGAAGATGCAGTACCCGTTGCAGAAGGCCTTCGAAATGAATTACTAGCTGCAATAGCTCCTAATGAAGCACTCGCTGCAGAGGAACTAGGAAATGATATAAATTATTATGGTAATTGAAACTATAATGTGTATTATTTAATAACTGTATAACTTTAGAGAAATAAGAGTGAATTTATTTTTGAAATAGTAAATGAAATTCTCATGGAGGAGGAGCCTGAAGAACAAGCGTGGATTCAAGCATCCACTCAAGGTATGATTTTCCAAGATCAACCAGCACCAGAAGGTATTGACCCTTGCCGTTTGTGTTTGGAGAACAAAGCAAAAGTTATCTTTTGCCCCTGCGGACTTCTGAGTTTATGCCTGGAGTGTAGGTATAAATTTGAAGCATCAATCCAAAGAAGAAATTTACCTCCAATGAACAATGCGCTGTTAACTTGTTTAATATGTCAAGCAGAAAGTATAGCGATGATGGAAGTTTATGATTAAAAAAAAAAATAGTTTTCACAAAATAAAATATATTAACTAGTGAGCATAAGAAACGAAATGTTATTTTAAGGAAGAAGTCTTCAAAGTTTAACTTTTTTACATAAAAATAAATTAACAAAAATATATTTTTTTGACTTGAGTTAATTAAGTAAACTGATAAAATAGAAGAAAAGCATTGTTATTTTTTATTTATTATTATTATTTTTTTTTTTTTTTATAAAGATATAAATGAAGATAATACGTTTTTTTTAATAGAGATAAGAAACGAAATGTTTATAAATGAGAAAGTAATTTAAATTACTTTTCCTTATATAAAAATATAAAGTAGAGAGTGATAATTATTATTAAACTTAAGCAGAAAAAAAAAAAAAATATTTGGAAATGATTCTTATTAAAGAAAATTTCATATTAGAGATAAAAAAACTATATATTTATTGAAAAAAGAGAATCTTTCTTATTATATATATTTTTTTATAAAAATATAAAATTAAAAAAATGTATTAAGTAGACTTGAGTATAAAAAAAAAAAAATTGTTTTCAACAAATATAAAAAACAAAACATAAACGACAAATTATAAAGAATAAAATGTTAATTTAAGGGAGAAGTAATCAAAATTTCACTTCTTTACATGAAAATAAAATTACAATACTAAATTTATTTGACATGAGTGCATTTTTATTTTCATCTTTTATTTTTCTCTTTATAAAATCTGTTTCTCATTCAAGGTACGTAAAATTAAATTTAAAAAGTAGAGATAACGAGCCAAAGGTGAAAGTGATAATATTGTAGGTGGGGATGTTCCACTTCCCTCCCGAGTTTTGTATACAGTTTTTTTATTTCACACCAAAACGGAAAGTTCAATTAGAATAAAATTTAGATGATATTAATCCTGTTATTACAGGCTAGAGTTTAAGCCTAATTAATTTTTAATTCATAAACATTATTATCTGTTATGAAACAATTATGAATTGTTTGCGTGTCTGGTCATTTTATCTGAGAAAATAATGTTCTGTTAATTTGAATTATCTGCACACACTTTTAATTCTTTTCGTAAAAGTGCTAAAAATTTTAAATTATGTGAATTCTACATGCGGATAAGATCGTTTGCATTTTTTTACTTTCCATTCATAAAATATATACTTTGATAAATTCGGCGACTTTATACATACAATGTAAACTGATTTTATTCTTCTAAATCCAATAAAAATTGATTATTGATCTTTTCATAAATTTAGTACATAAATTGAGGTAATACACGGATGTTATTCAAATAGCTTAAGGTCGATGTTCAACTTCTTGTTAGATGTCCTATTAAATTAATCATAAGTGTTCAAAAGTGCAGATGAGAGGTATTGTAATAAAGGTTTTTATTTATTTTTTTTACACAATATAATTATCTTGTCAAAACATCAGGATTTATCTGTGGTCTCTTTAGTTAGTGCTTCAGTAAGGCATTGGGATAACCCGATGTCTCTTTAGTTGAATCTGTAAGTGTTATAAAAAAAATCAAAACATTATTACGAATTATTTAAAGAAATTATATTATTTATTAAAAAACTTTGATTTGAAAAAGAGTAAATTTAAAAATAATTTTAAATTCAAATATTTTGATATTACTACACGTTTTTGCTCTTTTGATAATCTCCCTTCCGCTATTATCAACATTCGCATTTACAGAAACCATCTTTACTTATACTGGAATACAGATGGCTTGGAATGAAGTTTTCATTGAGTATACATGACACAGATGGGTAACAATCCCTAATATTATGGAGTAAAGTTGTAATTGAGTATAGTAGTCACTGAGTAAAGATGCCATTATGTAGCCTGAGTAAAGAAATTTCGAGTATAGCTGTGTTTGTGCCTAATTTTTTTACAAGAAATTATTAAGAAATATATATTCAAATGGAAGTTGGAATATTTATAGAACGTGAAAAGACAAAAAGTAGCGTATGTTGTATAGTTACCCGGGAAAAAATGTTCAGATATGATCATATATGATCATGTATGAATACTCAGATCTGATCAGATCCGAAAAATGGCCCTGCATGATCATACCTGGTCATACATGGTCCTGCATGATCATACATGAGCAGGTATGATCATGCAGGGCCATTTTTTGGATCTGATCCTGTATGATCATACGTAATCATATATAACCATGTATGATCGTATATGATCATGTATGATCAACAGGATCTTTTTCGAATCTTGTCAGATCTGAGTATTCATACTGTGTTTTTTGAAAGCATTAAACTCATGCATCCGGGAATATAATGTTTGCACATATTTGCAAGAATATTTGTATACATTATTATTAAAATGTATGTTGTATAACATAGGTGCGTGTACTCATGTTGAAATTGAAATAGAATAGTACCATTAATAGTCATAAATTTACCATAACAGAATCTTAGGTTGCATGATGAATAAAATTTATTGTCAAGAAATTGATATTAAAAATTAATAATTTAGTTAAATATTTAATTTTTATTATTATTTAATATTATTTTATTGAATTTGATAATTAATCATTCTAAAAATGTTTAATATTTTCTAAATCTAATATTTAATCATTTATAAAAAAATATTAAATTCAGAGAATAATAAATATATATTATATTAGTCTAGTCGAGAAGTGAGTTTTCTGCGAAAAATCGTTAAACCACTCTTAAAAATATGGCGATTGGTGCATTGGATTCAGAATTTCATTCTGAGAAATGGGTATTTTTTTTTTTATCCGCCATTAAAAATTCCATTTGTTATAAACAAAAAACGAAGAGACAAAAAGGGAGTCTCCGTTTTTTAGCTATAACTTCAAAAGTATTAAAGATAACTGAAATTAAAAAAAAGATCCTAAAAGAGGAGAAAATTTCAGTTAAAAAAGTCTCGACTCCCCCAGTTGTAGCTCCATTATTTATAATTTTAATTTGACGTTGAAAGTTGGGCTCCGCGCGGCCGTTTCGGCGCCTGCGCGTCGTCGCCGTACAAAGTATGCGACATAAAATAATTTTTTTATAACATAAAATATTAATTTAAAAATCTGAAAAAATTATAGTGTCATCTAGACACCTGAAGGAATATAGCCCCGCATAAAAAAAATTTTTAGCTCGATTTTTGTAAAAGTTATTTGATTGTTAATTAACAAATTTTTCAGAGACTTGAATTTTTATAAAATCTCTTAAAAATGTTTAAAAAAAGTGTCTATAAATTTTTTTTCTCTTGGGAGCTCTTGTTATATGAATAATAAACAAGATTCCGTTGTAATAGTTTATAAAAGTTTTTTCATTTGTTTATAATGATTTTTCAAAGTTATCAAAAATTGAAATATCCGGCTAATGTTATAAAAAAAATTTTTTTTCCAAAATCTGTAAATGTGGTTGTTTTTGTATTCATATATTGCGTTTAGTAGCTTAGCTAAAAAATTTTTAACATGAATTGTTTAAAAAATTTTTATAAACAAATAGACAAATTGAAAATTTTTGAAATATTTTTTTGTCATTCTGTTGTCTTAGTAAAATAATGATTTTTAAAAAAAAATTTTTCCTTAAAAAAATTTTTTAATTGTTAATAATTGTTTTTGTCATTTATCCACCGTTTAAATTATTTATTAAGAAATCATTTTTTTTAAAAATCATTATTTACAATTCTCAATATAATCATGAAAAAAAATGTTTTTTTTATTCAAATTTTCATTGTTTATTTTATAAACAATTTGTTATAAACAAATTTTCACTTTCATTATATTTTTTTCCGTAGCTTTAAAAAATTACAAATACAGCCGTGTGCATTAAAGTTGTGAAAAAAATTTTTCTCTATTTTTTATTGAATTTTAAAATACTTTACCCAATCAAAGTTGAAGCAGTCAACTATTTTATCTATTTATAAATTGCTATAACTTTTAAACTATTGAAGATACGGTCTTAGACATTCAAGCCGATCTTTTAGACAATTTGATGATTTATATAATAAATTTTTCAAATGCTCGATATCGATTATGGTTCAATTTTTATCAGCATTTGTTTATAAAAAAATGCTTTAATTGAATCTTTAAACTATTATATCTTTTAAACTATTGAAGTTACGGCTTTTATGATTCAAGACAATTTTATAGAGTAATTATTGGACTACTTAAAAATAATTTTTTTATATTTTTAATTTCATTTGTTTATCATTTTCTTTATTTATTCAAATTATTACACGGTTAAGGGTACGTTTTATGGATGTTATTGACTTTCTACTCCTGACTGACACCAATAACTAATGTTGTTCTTGCTATTTCCATTTAGTTTTGGAGTTTTCAATTTATTACTAAACGTTTGTCAAAGCGAAAACTTAAAATTTTTGCCAGTAGTGCAGCCTGGAAGAAATTTACAGAATTGAATGAACTTTTTACAGAAAAGCCGCCTTGACAGTTAGCAAGTATAGATTTCCTGACTAAAAATATCTTCATGGAACATTCTGTTGTGTGTGTGAGTATAAAGTCAATAACATCCATAAAACGTACCCTTAACCGTGTAATAATTTGAATAAATAAAAAAAAATGATAAACAAATGAAATTAAAAATATAAAAAAATTATTTTTAAGTAGTCCAATAATTACTCTATAAAATTGTCTTGAATCATAAAAGCCGTAACTTCAATAGTTTAAAAGATATAATAGTTTAAAGATTCAAATAAAGCATTTTTTTATAAACAAATGCTGATAAAAATTGAACCATAATAGATATCGAGCATTTGAAAAATTTATTATATGAATCATCAAATTGTCTAAAAGATCGGCTTGAATGTCTAAGACCGTATCTTCAATAGTTTAAAAGTTATAGCAATTTATAAATAGATAAAATAGTTGACTGCTTCAACTTTGATTGGGTAAAGTATTTTAAAATTCAATAAAAAATAGAGAAAAATTTTTTTCACAACTTTAATGCACACGGCTGTATTCGTAATTTTTTAAAGCTACGGAAAAAAAATATAATGAAAGTGAAAATTTGTTTATAACAAATTGTTTATAAAATAAACAATGAAAATTTGAATAAAAAAAACATTTTTTTTCATGATTATATTGAGAATTGTAAATAATGATTTTTTAAAAAAAAATGATTTCTTAATAAATAATTTAAACGGTGGATAAATGACAAAAACAATTATTAACAATTAAAAAATTTTTTTAAGGAAAAATTTTTTTTTTAAAAATCATTATTTTACTAAGACAACAGAATGACAAAAAAATATTTCAAAAATTTTCAATTTGTCTATTTGTTTATAAAAATTTTTTAAACAATTCATGTTAAAAATTTTTTAGCTAAGCTACTAAACGCAATATATGAATACAAAAACAACCACATTTACAGATTTTGGAAAAAATTTTTTTTATAACATTAGCCGGATATTTCAATTTTTGATAACTTTGAAAAATCATTATAAACAAATGAAAAAACTTTTATAAACTATTACAACGGAATCTTGTTTATTATTCATATAACAAGAGCTCCCAAGAGAAAAAAAATTTATAGACACTTTTTTTAAACATTTTTAAGAGATTTTATAAAAATTCAAGTCTCTGAAAAATTTGTTAATTAACAATCAAATAACTTTTACAAAAATCGAGCTAAAAATTTTTTTTATGCGGGGCTATATTCCTTCAGGTGTCTAGATGACACTATAATTTTTTCAGATTTTTAAATTAATATTTTATGTTATAAAAAAATTATTTTATGTCGCATACTTTGTACGGCGACGACGCGCAGGCGCCGAAACGGCCGCGTGGAGCCCAACTTTCAACGTCAAATTAAAATTATAAATAATGGAGCTACAACTGGGGGAGTCGAGACTTTTTTAACTGAAATTTTCTCCTCTTTTAGGATCTTTTTTTTAATTTCAGTTATCTTTAATACTTTTGAAGTTATAGCTAAAAAACGGAGACTCCCTTTTGTCTCTTCGTTTTTTGTTTATAACAAATGGAATTTTTAATGGCGGATAAAAAAAAAAATACCCATTTCTCAGAATGAAATTCTGAATCCAATGCACCAATCGCCATATTTTTAAGAGTGGTTTAACGATTTTTCGCAGAAAACTTACTTCTCGACTAGACTATATACTTTATACAAAATATTATTAGATTATTAACTTCCCTGATTAAAAATACTTATTGGGAGAGATTGAAAAAGATGAGAATTGAATACTTTTGAATACTTTCTATACCCCAACATTTTCATCTGGACATAAAATTAATACTTTTGAATCCCAAAATAATATGAGAATTTCTAAACTTCCGAGGAATTGAAAAAGATTCAAAAGAATTGATATTTTTAATCTTTCTGAATACTTTTCAATACCAAAATAATATCACATTTCGGGTCATGTGTAAGATTGAAAGAAATTCAAATGAATTGAAATTTTTGAATCTTTTCCAATCCTTCTCAATACCTAAATAGTCCGATATTTCGGATCGAATGTAGGATTGAAAAGAATTCAAATGAATTGAAATTTTTGAATCTTTTTCAATCCTTCTCAATACCAAAATAATATCACATTTCGGGTCATGTGTGGGATTGAAAGGAATTCAAATGAATTGAAATTTTTGAATCTTTTCCAATCCTTCTCTATACCTAAATAGTCCGATATTTCGGATCGAATGTAGGATTGAAAAGAATTCAAATGAATTGAAATTTTTGAATCTTTTTCAATCCTTCTCAATACCAAAATAATATCACATTTCGGGTCAGGTGTGGGATTGAAAAGAATTCGAATGAATTGAAATTTTTTAATCTTTTTCAATCCTTCTCAATACCTAAATAATTCCATATTGGAAGGTATTGAAATGATAAAAGATTAAATTCTTTTCAATACTTTTGAATTCCAATTTAAGAATTATAAAGTATTCAAATGATCCAAATTTCAATTCCATTCAATACTTTTCAATACCTCTGTAGGGATTGAAAAGGATTGAAAAAATTTTCAATCCCTCCCAATGAGTATTTTTAATCAGGGTTTGAATATTTATGACCCTGAAGTTAGCAGACATCAAAAAATTAAAAATTTCTACAGCGGATGTACTGGAAAAAATTAAAGATATGGAAAAATAAAAAAAAAAAAAAACAGAATAATCTCATTAAAAGTAGCTTAATATGCATGCATGCAATTATTCAATTACATCAATTGTTCGCTAATTATTTTAAATTAAAATTTTTAGCAAGCTTTCCAGATATTTGTAGTAATCGTAGCGATGTTATATATTACTATTTTCTTGATTGCACTATTATCCAAGGGTGCCTTTGGTTTTTTTTTCGATATTTATAAAAAAAACTTTGGCACGTCATAGCTTTGGCAAAAATGTTAAAAAAAAAAAAAAAAAACCACTTCTTTGTTTTTCAATTCTCTAGAGGCGCAATTTTTTAGTTTTTTGATTTAAAAATTTAATTCATAAATAATAATAATAATAATAATAAGTTCTGTATCATTTTTAGCCGCGCATATAAGTATGGAAAATTATTCCATAACAAAAAACTTCCACTGCACTTTTTTCTATCTACAATCACTAAAAATGACTTGATTTATTTTTGTTAATTATACGATAGAATAATAGATATGCGCATTTAAATATTTATATTAATAAAATAATATTAAAAAAATTTTTTAGGGCTGTAAAAGTAATTTTTTTTATTTTTTTATAATTTTTTAATTTTCTACACAAACTATTATCATTATATACATTAATTTTTTTAACAAATATTATATTCACGACGGAAAAAAATTTATTTTTATTAAGTAATAAGTTTTTTTTTAAATTTGATCTTAATTTATCGTATGTATGTTCACACAGCATAAAAAGAAATAAACTTGATACCATATTTAATCAAAGATCCCCCATGGAAAAAAATTATATGTTGAATATATTAAAAATATATTTCTACATATAAATAATATATAAACGTAATATAACATAAATATACGTTATATATAATGAAAATATAAACCAATATATGCTACATATAAAAAAAATATAACGATAATATATATGGATTATATAACTTTTGGCCGATTTTCGTATATATAAAATGTATGTTCAATATAATAAAGTTATACGCATAATATATTTTGTATGAATACTCATAAAGGCAGTAAAAGTTCAAAGATATACATGCAAAATATATTGGCTTTAGATTTAAAATATAATTGATAGAATATAATGTGTATGTATGTCAAATATATTTAGTTTATAAGGAAAATATAATAATTAAATATAACCAGAATATATGTAACGTATATTTAAATTATATTAAAAATATAAGTGGGTACTTCTAAAAAAATATATACAAATTATAGTAGGCATGTATATAAAATATAAGGAATGATATATAATCTAAATATATTGAAAATATATACAAAATATAAGCCGAACATATAATTAAATATATAAAGAAAATATTTTGAGAGAAATGATCTTAAAATAACTAGAAAGACCTATAATAGAGTTTTCTTTTGAAAATTCATGCCGAAAAGTTAGGGGAGGTAACCTACAGGAATGCCTAGAAAAACCGGTCCAAATTTGTCACATGGGAATTGTAGGAGTTTTACTTTAGGAGAAATTTGAGCTGAAAGAAATAGGCGAGGTCAGCAGCGGATGTTTCTGAGAGGAAAACTTCAAAAATGACCGTAAAGACCGTCATTGGAATCTTCGTAAGAAAAATTTGGGCCTAAAAAATATAATAAAAGGAGTAGTAACTTACGAGGGTGCCTTCAAAAAAAGTTCCAAAATTATCACAGGGGCTTTTGTGGGGGTCTTTATCGGAGAAATTTAGGTTTGAGAAAAATATTGCTGATTACTGGCTGGAGTTCCTGGAGAAAAAGGTCAAAAATTGTCACCGGAGCTTTTGTAGAAAAAATTCTGGTCTTGAAAAAATAGGGCTGATTACCGGCCGGTGGGACGGAGAAGAAAGTCAAAAATTGTCACCGCAGTTTTTGAAGGAGTCTTTTTAGGAAAAATTTGGGCCTGAAAAATAATAGGGGAGCTATACTGCGAAAATTTCTGTAGAAAAGTAGATAAAATGATCTTAGATGTTACAGTAACAGCAAAGTTTATTCGAAAATATACTTATTCTTTCATCTTGTTAATTTGGGCCTAAAATTGAATTATAATGAGTTGTTTGAACACTATAGTTTGTTTTATAACTTTTTAATAATATTTAATTAAATAACATTTTTTAAATCCTCAAATATTAATTTTAAAACATGAGTGCGTGAATAATATCATAAACATCAATTTTCAAAACATTGCATTTTTAAATTGTCTTAAAGTAATATCTTCTTTTAAACTAATTCAGTTGACATCCATCTCTTCTAATCTCTTTGCTCTACAAATAGCGGACACTTTATTATTGATGGACGTATTCATTTTAGCATCATTGAATGTCTTCGGGAACATTTCTCTTACAGTGTCTGTGTAATTGAAAATTTAATTTGTTATCAATTTCATATAATTGTTTCTATAATTATAGTATAAGTTTTTTTTTACATTTGATCGCGTTCAACTTATTAGAATCGAGTGCTTTCTTTTTTACAGCATTCTTATTTATTTTGCATTTACCACCTTTAACATTAGACGTTAACAATTCTGCTCCGTTAAATACTGCTGATAGTAAAGAGAGGCCCGTCGCGGTGAACGTGTGCTGATTTTTGGCAGCATCCCATGCTTCTGGTGTTATGATAACACCACTCTCTGGACGACCAATCTCTATCTATATAGAAATTTAAGGTGAATTCTCTAAGTTTTCGTGAATCAACTCACATACACTCCCCGCAAAATTTAGAGGAGCAAACAAATTTCTAAATTTCTAAGTATTTCTACTAATGTTGATGAAAAAAAATGTTCTGAAATTTTGTTGACAAGTTTGTATTTCTTTAATATCAGAGTCTATCGGATCGATCGATCTAAAATTTTCAGGAAAATTGACGGCCAACAAACTCTTTCAATTGCCGCAACAATCATCTCAATCGATTGATTCATTAAGAAGATATGGAGAGTTTACATCCATGCATAACACACACACACACACACACCCACACACACACACCCCCACACACACACACACACACACACACACACACACACACATACATACACTCACACACACACGCAGATAATCGGATATTATCCTGAAAATAGTCAGAATAGCTCCATAGGACCTCAAAACGTTGACATCTGATGAAAATTCGATTTTCAAATATCGGGATGGAAACAATAACAATTACAAATATTTAGAAATTGTTCGAGTCCCTTCATTTTTGCTTAGAGTGTATAGTTTATCATATGTTTATACTTCATGTATGGAAACAGGCCGGGCGTAATAAACATCTCCATTTCTTGCGGGTCCAGAGTTATTTGGAATCGGTTTTGTGGGCGCTGTTGATGCAGGTATTCTTTTCTCCGTTTCATACATTTTTTCCATCTTATTGATGCGTTTTCCCATGTCGTCAAGCTTTAAATATAAATTATTGTTTTGTATTAGCGTATCTATTCGATAAAAATTCTCGTTATCACACGGAGAGAAAAATATCGTTTTCAGAGCAATACTGTATGATGACGACAGTAACTATTCCCATTGACCGTTTACTAGATTCTTACCAGAGCCACACAGTTTTGCTATTTTAAGAATACGCATTGCTGTAGTAACGATCTACGAGTAACTATCTAACAGATGGCTCCAATCATAATATTTTTTTTCTATGAAGTATTGTAAAATATTTGGTGTACACGTAATGGGAATTAATTAAATTTAGAAAGATCATGCAGAAATTCTGATTTTCCCCTACTTAAAAATCCGATAGATTCTTATAGCTATATGTATAAGGGCCTATACTTAACTATAGCATTTCTCATAGAACTCATTCATTCTTATAAAATCTCTATGGGAAATTGTGAGAATTTATTGGATTCTAAGAGATTTTCTAAACAGGGTCGCTCAACTATTTCCATGGACATAGTTGAGCGAGAAATCAAATTCTAACCTATCCTATGATAGGTTAGAATCAAATATAGAATCAAATTCTAACCTATCTATCCTATCCTATCCTGAATTTCTTCAAATTCCGACAAAATTCTGATCTTCCCCTCAAGACAGTGTACAGTGACTTAAATCAGACTCTAACTTATCTGAAGCAAAGTTAAGTTTTGATGGATCACGATATAATTTCATAGATTCCTTTCACTCTTTCAATACAAAAAAGACTTTTGATTACCTTGCGAATAACTTCTTCGTTAAAACTCTTTGGTCGTTCAGATGGCATATTATCTAAAAATGGCCGTATAGATCCTGAAAACGAATCCTAGACAAAAAAAAAAGAAGAGAATCAGTTTTTTGTGTTTTTATAAAGATAATTTTAGTTTTTAAATTGCATAAAATTAACCCTTTCCCGCTTCACCTTGAGTCCCTACTCTTAATTTGAATCGTACGTCTTCGTCTAAAACTGAGAGAGTGCTAGCCTGTTTAGAAGAGAAGGGGCAGAAAAAATAGTAGAAGGGGGCGCATGCATGCACTACTACAATTAAATCGTTACTCACACAGCCTTACAACGAACTTTGATTGGCGCTACCCCCGTAGAGCTCACACCGATACATTTCGAGATAGACTTTTGGGAAAGGGTTAATTGTCTATTAATATCCTTCATCAATACATACTGATTTTGACAAATTCAAACTCCGACTGGTTCCTGCTAGATTATCGTTCAGATTTTCTGAACGTAATCTTTTGTTCCTGAGTGGAAAAGGTGGAGTCGATCCTCCAAAATCACTTTCTTGCTCCCGGTCCTTCAAACGGTGCCCTCCGTTACTTGGCGAAGGAGATGGAGTTGATCCTCCGTCATTATGTTCGTGCTCCCGATCTTTTTTATTTGATTTTTTTGAGCTAATTTCTTTTTCACGCTTTTCTTTGCGACCATGCTTCTCTTTTCGACTCTCCCGCTCATGGCTTGGAGACCTGGATCTACGATTAGATACTTGCCTCGGTGATAACTGCCCTTCTATTTGATCCAATTTCTTTTCTAATGTAGATTTCCGTGCTGTAGGTAATTTGATGTCTACATTATTCAAGACATTTCGCAGAAATTTCAATTATTATCAAGCATACTGAAACATTCTAAATGCATTTCTTCATAGCTACTCTACACGGAAACAAATGATCTATATAAATTGAGAACGAAAAGTAATATAATGATAAAGCGATCAGTAAATACTATCATTCTAAATAGTAGTTTTTTCATTTATGAATTAAAACGTGAATAATTACAGGATAAGTATAAAAATTTATTGTCTGTGCAAAAAAAATTACTATTTGAACTTTAAAAATCGTAACTGATAGTTAGAATATTGACGAGACGTATTATAAAATTGATTATTTGGATAGTTAAAATTCCCCATATTGACACCTGGGTTTCAGGTTATAATTTCAAACATTAATTTTTAAAGTTTATTTTTTTCCGTGGAAAAAGATAGAATTAAACATTTAAAAATCAGGATTATTAGGCTGCTCAAAATTTTGTACAAGAATTTTACTGTTAATGCGGCGACCATTGTATTTTTCATATAATACATAACAGATCTAGAAAGTCAAATCGATCCAATACGAATCGATATTCGTATTATAAGTAGTCAGGACATGACGAATACACTGTAAAAAATTGGGAGTGAATTTTAACTCTCATCGCTCGGAGTACCGGAGCGAAGAAATAAAACACTCCGCGTACGGAGTAAATATGGATTTTAATCTGAAAAACATCTGTGTACGGAGTTTTTAGACTAAAATAAATTTTTATTGAGCTGAAACAATTTTCAAAAGCCAAAATTGCTAACAATTTTTCTGAAATTTAAGTTAGTAAATATTAATTTTATTTATCTACGAAATTTGACTTTTTCGGAACATTGAACCAAATTTTCGTAAAGATTAATTCGTTTTTAAGTCTTTTTAGAAACAAATAACCTAAAAAGTAAAAAATAATAAATTAATGACATTGCTACTTTCAATTAAATAAAATTAATTACTTTAATTTCACTGAAAATAATTGACATATGGTGATTTTCAGCATTTAGAAATAAATAAATTATTATGCAGATAATTTATCAAAAAATGATCTAGAAATTGATTATAAAAATATTAATGTCATTTTTTTATAATTAAAATTAATTTATGATTATCAAATTAAGGAAAATAGGTCAAATTAATTTTTAAGATCTCTGAACACGCATTTTTTAATTTTTAAACTAATAAAAACTATTTTTTCGTTCTCATTTAATAAAAAAAAAAATACGGAATTTATTTCTCGAAGTTTTTTTTATTAATAATCCAATTCTCTTTGGAGTAAAGTTCACTCCGGAGGGATTAAATCAATTCAAAATCATCTACTCCACATCCACCCAAAAAATCACTGCAAAGTTTTTACAGTGTAGTTGAAAATTTTAAATGATTCACAACAATTTTGATTTACATAGAAAAAATACGAATCGTTAAAGAAAAATAGAAATATCTTATCATACATTTTTGTTGATCATACTTACACAAGTTAACTTAGTACAATCAAACTTTCTTATTCACATAAAAAAATCAAAAGTTAACTCCCACTACAATCATGAGAACATTGTCTATAAGATATAACTTATTTATAAACAGTATAATGTACTAACATGACATGTCAATGACTACTCCATCATAACATTTCCAACCTCCTCGTGGCATATGCTTGGAATCTCTCCATTCAATTACATACGATTCCTCCTCATCGACTGTAGTTGGATCAAATTTATCAGCTTCAAAACCTACGATCCACTCAATTGGAATACTTGAAGTATATGTATTTTTATTTTCTCCGGAATCAACCCACTTGACCAATGCATATAATTGACGAGGCATTTTGCACTCAATGACAAAATTTTTCTTTTTTTACGCAGAAAGATTGTCAGATTCAAATTTAATGGTTAGTAAACAAATAGCTGACTATCAATAAAATAAAAAATTTATTGACATACTTGAACACAGATAAACAATTTTAATAAAATATCATAAATTCACTAACTTAATTAAAAATTTATTTTAATTATTTAATGCTTGGGCTTTGTAAATCCTCCTCTATTTTTCAATTATATCTTGAATAAAAAAATATTTGAGAGTTGAAAATTAATGAATAATTACCCGCATCCATTCGACTGTAATTAATTCTTCCCAAATGGTATTAAGTCACCAATCGGAAGAGTAATGAAGTATAAATATTATAATCGATGCGGTACATGCAATATTCCTGCACGTACAAAGCGTCGTTGGATTAAAAATAAGGCGAGGTAATTTATATAGGTGTTCTTTTTTTTTTTTTTTTTTTTTTTTTAATGGTACATAGAGATTTTACTTCGTTTACAATTTTTTTTTTATTGAAAATATTCGTGATCATTATAGACTTGTCAAAGATGTATCCAAGGTGCATTATAGCGGTCCAGAACTCCCAACGAGTGAATCACTAGTACGTTATAAATTATTACTAACTCAATAGCAAAATAATATGTTATAGCTCAAATTATCGCATCAGAATGGTTCTAAGTCAAAAAAATTTATATGATGCCATATCACTAACAGAGTGGCCTGTGACACTAATAAACAGTAATAAGCTCGTCCTATAATTATTACTTTTTTTTTTATTTTCAAAAATTTTTAATTACCAACATTCAAGACACGTTATCATGCAAACTACAAGACTGACGTAAGCTCACGCAGTCCCGTCGAGGGACTAGAACTGAGATTGGAAAAAATTTCTATTAGTTAAACATGGAAACTAGTATATAATTATATTTTGAATAATAAAAAAAGAAACATTCTTCCCAAAGTTGACTCTCGTTAAAAAATAGCCTAAAAACATTTAAAAAAATCCAAAAATTTCAAAGTTTTCTTACTTTTTCTGAAATAATTCCAAATTTATCAGAATTATAAAAATTGTATTAAATAAGAATCATAGAGCATCAAATTTCCAACAAATATTATCCTAAATATATTTTATCCGACTATTTATTTAAATAATAGAGTGGGCTAAAGTTTTTAAAAAAAAAATAGTCAGGTAGAAAAAATCAGCCCAAATTTTAAGGGATTTCTTTTTTTTTATGCGTAGAATAATTTGCCATCGTTGCAGCGACAAAAAACAATCGTGGTTTCAATTGAAGCACCCTCTTTTCCATGCTTATCTAATAGCTACGAATCTTTTTTAATCTTTCTTTTTCTCGAAACATCCCTTGCCTGGTCGAACATCATACTTTCTTTTAAATTTTTGTATGAGGCTGAAAGCATCTCGGCTTAGCATCTAGTAGATTTGGACAGCCATAATCAGACACAAGACATTATTTTAGCGATTGGCACAAAATTTATCAAGTTATGATAATATCGGTTGGAAATTACTTCTAATTGTCGACATTTCAAAAAGTAGAAGTAATGATAGGCACGCGATTTATTTTTAACGTATTGTTTAAGCAATGGTGGCTCTCGCTAATATTTGTTACCGATAAGTTTAAGCAAATGAGGCTATTATTACTTCTACTTTTTGTAATGTCGCCAATTCGGAGTCATTTTCAACCGATATTATAATAACTTGACAAATTTTGTGCCAATCGCTGAAATAATGCCTTGTGTCTGATTATGACTGTCCAAATCTACTAGATGTTAAGTCGAGACGCCAGTTCCAGCCTTATAATTTTTGTTGTCGTTGGTACTAGTTTAAAAATCAAATTTTACACTTAGCTTACAAATAAAAGAAGCTGCAAAATTTTTCATTCCGGTGAATGCTAGTTTTGAATAGTTTAAAAACTTTTTTTAGGTTTAATCTTTACGTAATTACCAGATATATTAAATTAATTAATTTTTTATAATTTTAATTTTTTTAAATTATCTTCAAGTTCAAAAAAAAAAAATTTGTATACGTCATTCTTCAATAGACTATTTAGTCTGTTTATGAAAGTGACTTGTATCAACAACTTTTTTTTTTTAATATTACTAATATTAAAAACATTATAGACTTTTGAAAATCAATAAAAAACAATGTAGGAATATTTCTGCTTCTTTTATTCCTTGGCTGAGTGTATTTTTTTACTACTTCTGAAATCATAAAAAAATTGATAGTTATTATTAAAATTCATTTGTAGATTGATGATGATAACGATGCAAGAATTTACAAATCATATGAAAGTGAAGATATATACACGAATGAAGATGAAATATCGTATGATGATATTCATAACGGCGATAGATTTATTAATAATTCATTCAACATTAATTACGATTGCCATAATGTTGATAGTGAAACCGATAATATTGGTGATAATTATATAAACTCTGATATCGATGAAGATAATAAGATCAATTCCGATCGTTATAACACCAAAACTTTGGATGCAGAAAATTACGATGATAATGATGGTCATGACAATCACGATGATTATGGAATTGATGATGGTCATAATGATGTTGATGATGTTGATGATGATGATGATAATGATGATGATGATGATAATGATGATGATGATGTTCAAGCAAACCCCACGGCAGACCAACAGCACCCGTCTTATACTCCGGAAATTTTAATAAGAACGTTACTGACTATGGCAACGAAGCTTAAACGTAATCTTAGTTACACAGATATTGACACGATTGTAAAATTACTAAATATATGGAGCGACTCAAAATCTACTCATTCCTCTAAATATTACTGGAAAAAAATACTTTATAAATATTCTGATTGCTTAACGATCCACCATTTTTGTAAGCGATGCTTTCGTTATGTCGGTCCTCAACCATCTTTGCCAAAGAAAACAGATAAATTAAAATGTGACCACTGTAAATTGAAATTTAGTGTTAAAAAAAATATAAAGAGAGGAAATATATTCATCTATTTATCATTAAAAGAACAATTGACTCAACTTTTCACAAATCATCATGATTTAATATTGAATCCAGTTGATCGACCAAAGTCCTTTGCAGTTCGCGATATTTATGATGGTAAATTGTATGAAAAATTGTACTCTGATGATATGATAAGTATTAATTTTAGTCTTGACGGTGCTCCAATCTTTAAAAGTTCAAATAGTTCTATTTATCCTTTGCTGTGCTCTGTCAACGAATTGTCACCTATCAATCGGCGAAAAAACATCATGCTAGTCAGCTTGTGGTTCGGAAAAGGAAAATTGAAATCAGTGAATGCATACTTGAAGCCTTTTGTTGATGAATGTAAGGAATTATACAAAAAAGGATTCAGTTATACATATAACGGTAAACTTTTCACAAAAAAATGTCGAGTGTTGAATTGTGTTTGTGACTCTGTGCAGAGACCTGTGATGAGAGGATCAACACAATTCAATGGGAAATTTGGTTGTGGATTATGCCTACATCCAGGTGAGAGAGTCGAGAAAGGTAGAGGCCATACACGAGTATATGCGGTTTTGGATAATCAGAATCTATTCGGAAGAGGATTGCGTGATCATATAACTACGTTGAGAGACGTTAAGAACCGCGAGAATGGCATGAAAGAACAGTCACTATTGTGCGAAATCCCTAATTTTGATATCATTAAAAACCTAGATGTTGACTGGATGCACTGTGTTGCTTTGGGTGTCTGCAGACAGTTTTGTGACCTATGGTTCAATTCAATAAATAAAAATAAAAAATTCTATTGTGGAAGTTTATTGACGAAAGTCGACAAAGTTCTGTTGTCCTACAAGCCATCACTAGAAATTTCAAGAACTCCTAGAGAAATGTCTGACCGCTTGCATTGGAAAGCTCATGAGTGGGTGGTCTGGTTATTGTTTTATAGTTTACCAACTTTGAAGCCGATATTTCCTAAAGATTTACTGGAACACTGGAGCTTATTAGTTGAATCTGTAACCATCTTATGCAAGAGTTCGATTATGCCATCAGAAATATATCGAGCAGAGAAATTGCTTTTTATATTTATAGAAGAAACCGAAATATTGTACGGTAAAGAAAATATGAGTTTTAATGTACATTTATTATCACATTTAGCTGAAAGTGTAAGAAATTGGGGTCCACTATATACACATAGCGCGTTTATCTACGAAGACTATAACCAGATATTGAAGCAATACATACAGAGCGTTAACGGAATTGCTATACAAGTTTGCGACACAGTTCGAATGAAGATTGCTGTTGAAAATTTGGAGGAAGAGTGTGCTCATTTTCTGTCAGAACCACAAAAAGAATATTTAAATGAGCTGTTTAGCAGAAATGACCAACATAAGAAATCACACAAAATAACTGAAACTGTGGAAATGATTGGAAACCCGTGCAAAATGTCAAAAAAAAGAAAATATATTCTATCTTTATACTCTGTTGACAAGAAAATTAAAAAAAAAGATGAAATAAAAATTTACAGTAGAGCAAAAATTAAAAAAAAAATAGTTCACAGCCGAAAATATTCACAGGAAAAAGTTTACAAACGGAACAGCTATACGGTACTATTAAAAAATGGCGAAATCTTTGAAATAGAAGTTTTCATAACAGTGAAAAAAGAGAAAGGAGAAATTATAAATGGATACGCAATCGGAAGATACTTTGAAAAAAAACGAGGAAGCATTATATCAGGAAGAAACCTGGACAACTTGATAAGACTCAGAAAAACACTAGGATCTGTAAAAGCCATAGATGTAACTACGATAAAAGAAAAAATTACTCTGTTGAAAAATGTAGGATTAGATTATTATGTTGCTTGTTTACATCCCAACAATTGTGAATTATTATCATAGAATTTGTTAAATGTGATTAATAAACATAACAAGATAAAAGAATAAATATTTTTTTGAATAAACTTTGCGGTTACTATAAAATCTAAGGTCATTTTACCTACTTTTCTATAGTAATTTCTGCAGTATAACTCGATTATTATTTTTCAGGCCCAAATTTCTCCAAGAAAAACTTCTACAAAAGCTCCTGTGACAATTTTTAACTTTTTTCTCCAGGCACTCCACCCGATAATCATTCCTATTTTTTTTCAGACCCAAATTTCTCCTGAAAGAGTCCTACAAAAGCTCCGGTGACAATTTTTTGCCTTTCTCTCCAGGCACTCCAGCTGGTAATCAGCTATCTTATTTTTAGACCCGCATTTCTCCTAAAAAGACGCTTGTAAAAGCTCCAGTGACAATTTTTTATCTTTTTTTCAAGGCACTCCAGCCAGTAATCAGCCATATTTATTTCAGGCCCACATTTCTGTTAGAAATACTCCTACAACAGCTCCGGTGACAATTTTTGACCTTTCCAGACACTCCCGCTGATTACCGGTCCTATTTTTTTCGACACAAATTTCTCAAAAAAAAAAAAAAACTCCTACAAAAACCCTTGTGACAATTTTGGACCAGATTTCCAAAGCGCCCCTGCAGGTTACCTCCCCTAACTTTTCAGGCCCAAATTTTAGGAAAAAAACTCCATTATAGGTCCCCCTAGTCATTTTGGAATCATTTCTCTCAAAATATATTCTTTATATACTTCAATTATATGTTCGACTTATATTTTATATATATTTTCAATATATTTAGATTATATATCATTCCTTATATTTTATATACATACCTACTATAATCTGCGTATATTTTTTTTAGAAGTACTTACTTAAATTTTTAATATAATTCAAATATATGTCACATAAATTTTGGTTATATTTAATTATTATATTTTCCTTATAAACTAACTATATTTAACAAATATTCTATATATACCAAAATCGGCCAAAAGTTATATAATCCGTATGTATCCTATATATATTTTTTTTATATGTAGCATATATTCTTATATATTTTTATTATATTTAACGTATATTTTTGTTATATTACATTTATATATTACTTATATGTAGAAATATATTTTCAATATATTCAACATATAAATTTTTTCCATGGGGGATTGCTTATTACGCAGCTAAATACTCGATACATAAAACACATTCATAGTCAAATGCTTCCATTTGTGTCACTGTTTTATTTAAATATTTCAAGCATGAATAATGTGCCCATTTTTGACAGATGCAGCACTGAAACCATCGTGATTTTTTATTAAGTTCGGCGTGTCCACATACCGTGCATCGCTCTTTTACGTCCAATGACATCTGAAGACACTTCACTTTTAACTCCTCTCTTAGATCATTAGGATCGAAATCGTTAATTTTTGAAGTACAACCTTGTAAAATTTCTTTCATATAGTGGATAACGAAAATTCCACAGTTATGACTATCTTTCTGAAGTGGATGTTGTAAATTCTTAATAATCCATTGAGTTTTATTTCTGGGAAATACTTTGTTATAACACAATACTAATTTGTCGAGGAAATCCTTCGCTTTTTTTTTATCATCACGCTTTTCTGGATCTAAGTAATATGTATATTCGTTCGTAATATCCACATAAAAAAGAACCCAGTGGACATTATTTACATTAATTGGGAAAAAAATCAACGATTTTTTGGTCCATTGATTTTTTAAATTAGTGTAGAAGTTGGGGCCAACGTCATCAGTTTTCCCTGACATTATTAAAGTGCTAATTTGACACAACACATACGCCGTATTTTTATGTTGAAACAATTCGTAAATTAAAATACTTGCGCAATAGTCAATGATAAAATTAGAAAGCCATTGATTATTGTATAATAGGCTATAGTCTTCACCAAGTAAATATACAAAATCATCTTTATTATTTACATTTTCAGTAAGCCCAACAAAATACTGATGAGTAACTACATTTTCTGAATAGTAATAATTTTGAACTTTAATAGTTCCATTCTTTTCGGTTTCTATCAAATTTATTTTTTCAGATCCAGCAGCTTTTTTAATCTTTTACCCTCTTGATAAGCGGCCGATGATTTGGGTTGGGTAGTGGGACGGTTCCAACTTTCTTCGGAGTATAGATTATCGGGTTCATCAATTTTTTTCGATCTCTTCTTCGCTTGAATTTTAGGTTGAGGAAGTTCTAACACCTTGTACTCTGATGTGATTGACGAATAATTGGCATCAATAATACGGCCTACTTTTGTATTTTTTTTCATATTACCCTTTCTTTTTTTAAAATAATTTTCAACAGGACTATTTGTGAGATGTTTCTTTTCTGGTGTCATAATTATCGACCAAAATGGAGTGACAGAAAATATTTTTACTAAAAAGTAATCAGCAAGTTTCAAATCATTGTCTGTTGCAGGTTCATTTGATGAGCTTACCATGACCTCAACTTTTTTTTTTAACGATAAAAAATCACGATAGAAAGGACTTGATTTGTAAACGGTAGTTTCTTCCTCAGAGTCAATTGAATCATCCGTATCGCTGGAGTTATCATCAGGAGTGATATCAATTGAGGATATTTTTTTATTCGCAAGATTTCTTAAAGCTTTGACAACTGCAGTGGATTGGCTTGGGCATAGTAATACTATAAAAAATGATTCTATCATTTGTGTTAGACTTTCAATGTATTCACAATGGACTAAAACAGCAGCAGACTCTAAAATAATTCTAGCTCTAGATTTTTTAACTTTTTTTAATTTTAAACGTCGTGAAATCATTTTCATAAAGTGAGGATAGCAAGTAAAAAGAGGCAACTTAGGAAACGAAGAGCTTGGATTAATCATATAGCTGTAAGAGATTTTTAAATAGTCAGAGACATTACAATCGTTCCAAGATCTCATTACACCATTTATACTAGCCCAAGACCAATCAGTAACAACAGCAATAACAGGAGGCCATTTGATATTGTTTGTAATGCATGAAAATTTAAAATCATTTAAAAAATTTGCGATCGACAGAGATGTGTGATCATTTGTGATCATTTCTAGAACTGGATAAATCTTCTGATTGATGTTAACAATGCCAGCGTAATAATGTACTCTTTTTGAGTCGCTATAAGGTTTCCTTATGATAGATCCGGTAGCATCGAAATGAATAGTTAGTTGGTTGAAGTTTTTCAACAGTTGAAACTGTTGAGGTATTCCCAAATAAATTGTAAACGGACTAAGAAATTTTTTTATGTATGGATGGTTGTACTGAGCTTCTGACAGTCGTAAGATGATGTCTTGTATGTCATCGCGGTGAAGGTCATTCTTTCATAACCCAGTGAACACACCAACGTAACAGTGATATCACATCTAAAGAACATGTAACGTAACAAAGTCAACGTAAATTTTACATTCTGATTATATAAATTGTAATGTAAATGGTACGTCAAATTTGTGACATAAATGTGACATTAAGATTACATGCATGTTACTGACCGAGTGATATCACATTGGTGACCTTAATGTGACGTTATATTTATATCGCATACTAACATTAGCTTTACATTCTAGATATTACCTCAAAATTACGTAACAGAATCGACTTATAAGTGACATAATCTTGGTGATTCTATTTTATCGTCACATTTACATCACAATGTAATGTTTCGGAAATGTTCATACTGTTACATCACTCTTACACAAAAAATAGTTATATTTATTTTACATTGAAAAATTTCATCGCATATATGTAAAAAATTTTACTTTAAAATGACGTACGTATTTCGACGGCATTGTGATAGAATGGGTTATGCATAAAAAGTATGTATTTGTAATAATTAATATTTTTGCATTTTATTTATGCAAAAAATACTATTTAACATTGAAACGCGCTGAGGTTTATGTCGAATCGATGGAGAAAACATTTTTATTAATTTATATAAATTTACATCTGTATTTTCATTTGCTTATAAATATCTTTATAAATATCTTTATTTTATTATTGGACATTTTCTTTGGTTTTTTAAATTTTTATTATTATTATTCTTATTGATTAAATTAAATACAAATAAATAACGATAAAAATAATTTTAAAATCATTATTTACAAGCAGGCAGAAAAAATTAATAAAGTGTCTGACGTGAGTGCATGCAGTTGCTGCACAATAAATATTTGGTAGTTCAGGAATCCACCGCTAAGATATTCGTGGGCGCACAAATTGTTCCTCCAAGGATACATGCGATCCACCTTTTATCCCCCAATCGAATGCACATTCGAGGTAACCAGTACAACGGATACATTTTTGTCGTATCTGCTCATGTGGGACGATACTTGAATAAAAACAAAATATTTCAGTATTGAAAAAATAAACAAAAATAAGAACTTGGAGATTTTTAAATATTTATTAAGAAGAAATATACTTTCGCATAAAAAAAATTTATGTATGTTTTTCAGCCAATAAATCAAATATTAATAATAATTAAAATATTAATTAATCTATTATATTGGGGCTGGCAATAGCCTATCGAACAAGGTACTTGCTTACCACAGCGTTGGACCAGGTTCGATTCCGGCATGCACCAATGAATTTTATTTTCACAATACTATTTATGTGCATTACATTGGCAGCCCCCTGGTGGTGAAATACCGACGATTTTTCGAGCGAGTGGAAGTGGCGCCGACTTCATTACAAAATGATGGCGGAACACAAAAACTCGATCGAATCTGCAGGACTCTGCTGCCTCTATGACTAGGCTAGCGGGTGGGGCTTCTTATCGAAGAAGAACACCTGTATCGGCCGAGCATTGATGGCGGCGGAGGTCCATAAACATTCGCAGAACCTCTAGCTTTGGTGTAATCCAACGTGTCAAAGCAATAATAGAGGGAGTCCTCCACCACCAACGTTGCCCTTGGATAACAGGCGTCCTCCATTGTATAAGTGCCTTATCTTACACAGTGGGCTCTGTAGGATGGACCATAATACACCCACATTAACTTCCCAGGTGACATAATTTCGGTCGACAAGACCCCCCGACGACAAGGACACGACGTAAGATGGCCACGGCAGCTGGCGGCTAGGATTCATAGCGACGGGAGTACGACGGTGGGCTTAGCTAATGCCAGGTCCCGGTTCTTCCTGAACTAGTGGGGACTACTGACAGCGGCTGTGTCCCGCGACGTGTTTCCTTAGACTCGGGGCGGGGAATCACCGAAATAAAAACTATGTCTCCTCCACTTATCAACTCACAAACAATAGTATCTGAAATAGTTAAAAGTATATATAGTTGTCGGAAGGACAGTGGGCTTGCTAAGTTTATTGTTAGGTGGACTGGCAAAGAGGCTAGGCTTAATAACAATGATCACCAGGACCGCAATCCTCTCCGACAACTATGAAAATTGTCCTCAATGGGCCCGGGTACAATGGCTAACACAAGCTGAGTGCCCGGTTAAATTCAATTCAATTCAATTAATTTATTATATTTTTTCTGTATGATTTCATTTTTATTATAATATTGCAATTATAATTCCTAGCGGATAAAGTGCTTTGTACAATTTAATAGAAAATGATGTCACTTAGAGGTCACTGTTAAATAACCTCAACGTAAAATTTGTATTTCTTCATGACTTCTATGTTATGTAAATATGATATTCAAATAACATCACCGCTATATCACCAATGTAACATGTACGTCACATTAATATCACATTTACGTTTACTATGTTACGTAACAATCTTACGTAAATGAGTGTGAAATTGTGATATACATGTTATGAAGATGTGATGTACTTGTGACTTACGTTTTTACGTAACCGAAAGTTTTCATTCTATAAATATGACATCCCTGTTACGTTGATGTGTTCACTGGGAAATATTCTGATTTTGATTTCCGCGAGATTTCATCCGAATGACAAAATTAAAAATTTCCCTCTTCAGTGGCCAGGTATTCGTCCATCTCATTTACTAGTTCTTCGTGGATTACATTTGGAAATACATCTCGTAAGCGCTGTTGTATTTTTTTTCGACGCACCCCTCGTAATTGGTAGGAAAAAGCTTCAGTATGAGCTGGTTTATCCATGGTCGAGTAGATATTAATCATGCTTTCTAAATTATTTATTTCTCCGTTGAATTTGAATCGTAATTTGCAATCAGACTGGTTACAAGACGCATAATCGCGGAACCTATTCTTTCCATCCAGTTTTAAGCCATGAAAAATTAATAAGCACTTGATGTTTAATTGTTTCGGTAGAGTAGTTCGCAGATAGAAGTGCAATAGCTCTGAAGACAAATGAGCGTTATGCACAATCTGATCTGACGCTACTTTTAAAGATTGAAGAAAATAATAATCATATTTTTTTTTCTCTACAGTTTCGGCAGCAAGATTTACTACAACACCCTGTTTAGAAAATCTCATAGAATCTAATAGATTCTCATACATTCCTATAGAAATTTTATAAGAATAAATGAGTTCTATGAGAAGTGCTATAGTTAAGTATAGGGCCTTATACATACAGCTATAAGAATCTATCGGTTTTTTTAAGCAGGGCATCATTTGTATCAAATTCCTCTTTAGAAGATACTGATAGGCCACTCACCGATTTTAAAAGTATTTCTGTAGGATCGGGTTTGTGCAAAAGGTCATTTTTCTTGAGCAATTGTTGTTTAATATGATCGACAATACCATAACGGTTCTTGAGTCATGCAAAATACAAGTTTGTTTTGAATGTTTTTTTTTTCGTATTCCAAGATGTTGTGAAATTTTTAAAAAAAGCGATTTATTATTTACAGGGTTTTCTTGAATTTCATCGTAACTATTTATAAACTTTAAAATAGCATAGCAAACTGCAGTGTAATCAAATTTCATGTTGAAAATAGTGATACTCTTGAAGTATACAATTGATTTGAGATCAATACAATTTAATTACTGTAATTATTTCTAAGTAATCATTAATAACGTAAGATACCCGGTCGGCAAAAAGTTATCATAAAGTTCTCACAAAGATAAAATTTTTTGGATCTGATAACTTAAAGACTTATCTTAAAGATAACATAAAGATATCAGAAAGATATCTAATGCGCCACCTACTGACATCTTTTAGATCTTTTCAAAACGGTATCAGAGAGGTAACATTTTTCTGATGTCTAAAAGATAGCGGATCAACGATATAATAAAGTTATCTCTAAATAGATATGATTTTGAGGTTACTTAATAATAATTAATATTTAAAAATTTTTCGGTTTTTAGTGTTTATTATTTGTAAGAAAGTAATTAATTCAAAATTATAGAGTAACTTAAATGTAATTAATAATAATAATAATAATTTAGTTTTGATGATAATACTCATAATAATAGTAATCAATAATATCAATAATATCAATAATAATATTAATAATAATAATATAATAATAATAGTAATCTTCAAATTCACTTCAACTTGTTTATCACCATGATCATTTTTTTCACCACTATTATCACTGTTATTATTTATACTATCATTTTTAGTATAATTCAATTGACATTTACTATTAACTTCAAAGTTTGGTACCCTAATTAAGAAAAATTATTTGAAATTATTCAAAACAATTCGAAATAATTTAAAGCAATTTTAATCGACTAATATATAAATATACACTTAGTATGGATTAAATCACTTTTCTTATTCAGGGTATAATGATTGACGCCCAATAATCTGAGGTTCCTACAGATTGAATTCTTTGAGAATTTTTGTAAACGATCATTTTTTTGGCTCGTAGATAATTCTTTAAATGTTTTTCTGAAAGACATTTTTTATCGAACACTTTTTGCACGTATACCTATTTTGTAGGTTAGACTAAACTAAACATAAAATATATGAATACCAAACGTCAGCTGATAAATTTAGGTTATGATCAAATGTTTACAAAAAGATATCTTTTTAACTGCATAAGGACATCTACAGAAGTTATCATAAAGTTATCTTTTAGATCTCGATAAATCGATGGGTGTCTAAGAGAGATCCGAACGAAAATGTAGCCAACGCAACAAAAGCAAGAAAATTTTAAAGCAAAAGTGGTCAGTATCAAAATATATACATTCCACAGCTTACATATTACACTAAATGAAGTATAAATCAAAATAAAAACTCTAAATTGATATGACACTCACACTTCAATCGTACAATGTAATAATTGAACAAAAATCCAGTTAAAAACATGAAAAAAACAAATAGTGTGAATAACAAACTCGTCAAAAGTATCTAAGCGAAATTTTTTAAAAAAGAGACAATTCACATCACGTCGAACAAAAGCTCAACCGTCGATAAAGTAAATCTTGGTAGGTAACTGACAAACTAAGTAATCAAGTCTTAAGGTATAATGGAATTTAAAAAATTTTTTTATATTTTTTAATTATTGTAAAATGCTTAAATGTTATAAAGTAAGAAATAATAAATTAATCTAAAGAAAACTATGTGAAAAATTTTGCAATTACATAAATTTTTTATTTACATTTTTTATTAAATTCTTTTATATTTCAAAAACCATACAATCATTTAAATTATCTTATAATATTAATTAAGTAATTATATTTTTACATAAAGAGTGAAAGTAAAAAATATTTTTTTCTTAATTAAATTCCAAAAATAATTCTTAATAATTTCAAATTTTTAAAAATAAAATTACATTCAAAAACTTTTTATCGTGGAAATATTATTATGATTTGTAATTAATAATAATAATAACAAAAGACTAAGTATTAATTTAGTCAGAAAAACTTTTTAAAAAATTTTGACAATAATTTACGCAGCAGCGGCAGTAACATTGGCAACACGTAAAATTGGGCCTCGACAGATTGGGCACTCGAAGCGTCAATTTTCAGCAATTAATACTGCTCGCCAATTTTCGATTATAATCCAAATGGAATCGGATTGAGTTTAATCGAAATAAATTTTTATTAATTATTAATTATAAATCATAATAATATTTCCATGATAAAAAGTTTTTGAATGTAATTTTATTTTTAAAAATTTGAAATTATTAAGAATTATTAAGAATTATTTTTGGAATTTAATTAAGAAAAAAATATTTTTTACTTTCACTCTTTATGTAAAAATATAATTACTTAATTAATATACTAAGATAATTTAAATAATTGTATGGTTTTTGAAATAAAAAAGAATTTAATAAAAAATGTAATTAAAAAATTTATGCAATTGCAAAATTTTTTTCATAGTTTTCTTTAGATTAATTTATTATTTATTACTTTATAACATTTAAGCATTTTACAATAATTAAAAAATATAAAAAATTTTTTAAATTTCATTATACCTTAAGACTTGATTACTTAGTTTGTCAGTTACCTACCAAGATTTACTTTATCGACGGTTGAGCTTTTGTTCGACGTGATGTGAATTGTCTCTTTTTTAAAAAATTTCGCTTAGATACTTTTGACGAGTTTGTTATTCACACTATTTGTTTTTTTCATGTTTGTAACTGGATTTTTGTTCAATTATTAGATTGTACGATTGAAGTGTGAGTGTCATATCAATTTAGAGTTTTTATTTTGATTTATACTTCATTTAGTGTAATATGTAAGCTGTGGAATGTATATATTTTGATATTGACCACTTTTGCTTTAAAATTTTCTTGCTTTTGTTGCGTTGGCTACATTTTCGTTCGGATCTCTCTTAGACACCCAAAAAATTATAGCGCCCACATAGCTAAGAGCGCGAAATTTGAAATTTTTTTACAATAAAACAAATTTTTTCCGTCGTGAATATAATATTTGTTAAAAAAATTAATGTATATAATGATAATAGTTTGTGTAGAAAATTAAAAAATTATAAAAAAATAAAAAAAATTACTTTTACAGCCCTAAAAAATTTTTTTAATATTATTTTATTAATATAAATATTTAAATGCGCATATCTATTATTCTGTCGTATAATTAACAAAAATAAATCAAGTCATTTTTAGTGATTGTAGAAAGAAAAAAGTGCAGTGGAAGTTTTTTGTTATGAAATAATTTTCCATACTTATATGCGCGGCTAAAAATGATACAGAACTTAGTATTATTATTATTTATGAATTAAATTTTTTAATTAAAAAACTAAAAAATTGCGCCTCTACAGAATTGAAAAACAAAGAAGTGGTTTTTTTTTTTTTATTTTTTTTAAACATTTTTGCCAAAGCTATGACGTGCCAAAGTTTTTTTTATAAATATCGAAAAAAAAACCAAAGGCACCCTTGGATAATAGTGCAATCAAGAAAATAGTAATATATAACATCGCTACGACTACTACAAATATCTGGAAAGCTTGCTAAAAATTTTAATTTAAAATAATTAGCGAACAATTGATGTAATGGAATAATTGCATGCATGCATATTAAACTACTTTCAATGAGATTATTCTGTTTTTTTTTATTTTTCCATATCTTTAATTTTTTTCAGTACATCCCTGGCGGATCCGATTCCACTGAATTCCCTGAAATCCCACCGTGTAAATGTGAAAAAATTCCACACAACATACACTTAAATTACACTGCACTCCTCCGGGTTACACAATTTTTACCTGCTATTCCCACCGGAGTTTCAATAGAAGAAGGAGTACACTAAAACTACACTCATTTTACACCACGGCCGATTCAGTGGAAATTTAAATTTTACGCTTAAATTACATCGTATTCCACGATTTTTACCCGCTATTCCCAACAGAGGTTCAATAGACAAAAGATTACACTAAAACTACACTTATTTTACACCACGGCCGATTCAGTGGAAATTTAAATTTCACGCTTAAATTACATGTAACTGAAGTTGCGACCGGTCAATTGAACGCCAATATAAATAGATATAATACATAATAAGAAAAATAGTAAAAAGTGAATAAAAAGTTGTGATTGACCTTTATTACCATAAAAACAACATAATAATTGTGTAGAGAAGCCCTAGGTTCTCATATCCCATCAATTCCACAGCCTTCCAGTAACGGAACCACTGGGATTTTCAGCTAGAAAATTTTAAAACTTCTAAAAAAATTCTGAGTGCACTTTACCCCTCTGGGAAAAATTCTAGCATGTCTGGAGTCACCTGAATTATATATTTTCACAGTTTCATCCACCTCGGAGTGTCGGAAGTACTCGAATTTCAAGGTCGAAAATTTTGAAATGGTGAAAAAAATTCTGGCTACCCTTTACCCCTCGAGAAAAAATTCTAGCATATCTAGAGTCACCTGAATTTTATGTTGTCGCAGTTTCATCCACCTCCGAGTGTCGGAAGTACTCGAATTTCCAGCTCGGAAATTTTGAAATGGTGAAAAAAATTCTGGCTACCCATTACCTCCCTAGAAAAAATTCTGGCATCTCCAGAGTCACCTAAATTATATATTTTCACAGTTTCATCCACCTCCAAGTGTCGGAAGTACTGGAATTTCCAGCTCGGAAATTTTGAAATGGTGAAAAAAATTCTGGCTACCCTTTACCTCCCTAGAAAAAATTCTAGGATGTCAAAAGTCACCTAAATTATATATTTTCACAGTTTCATCCACCTCGGAGTGTCGGAAGTACTCGATTTTCAAGGTCGAAAATTTTGAAATGGCGAAAAAATTCTGGCTACACTTTACCCCTCTAGAAAAAATTCTAGCATGTGTGGAGTCACCTGAATTTTATGTTGTCGCAGTTTCATCCACCTCCGAGTGTCGGAAGTACTCGAATTTCCAGCTCGGAAATTTTGAAATGGTGAAAAAAATTCTGGCTACCCTTTACCTCCCTAGAAAAAATTCTGGCATCACCAGAGTCACCTAAATTATATATTTTCACAGTTTCATCCACCTCGGAGAGTCGGAAGTACTCGAATTTCAAGGTCGAAAATTTTGAAATGGCGAAAAAAATTCTGGCTACACTTTACCCCTCGAGAAAAAATTCTAGCATATCTAGAGTCACCTGAATTCTATGTTGTCGCAGTTTCATCCACCTCCGAGTGTCGGAAGTACTGGAATTTCCAGCTGGAAAATTTTGAAACAGTGAAAAAAATTCTTATGACATTTTACCCTGCTGGGAAAAATTCGAGTATGTATGGAGTCACAAGAATTTCATTTTAACTATCCTATGAGATAGGTCTACAACCTTCTGCTGAACACGTTATGGTTTTGAGTCTATTGTTTTAAGATCGAAACTTCTATAGATATATTGCTTACCATAAGCTGTTATGTGTAACAAAGATATTTGTTACTTTATTTACAAAAAATGATTTTATACACTGAAAAAAATTCGCGGAATGAATGTGAATTGAATCCGGAGTGAATTCGGAGTGAATCAATTTTTAATTATTCACTACCCTTGAAGTGTAATTCACTTCGGAGTGAAATTTTAAAATTATTAATAATAAAATATAACTCCACTAAATACACTTACGCAAAAAATTCAAGGAACAAAAAAATTTGATAAATTTTTTAGTAATATTTGGAAGGCTGTAACTCGGTGAAAAATTATCGTATCGAGATTCAAAAAAAAGCATCTAATAGCTTGAAATCTTTAGTTTCGGTGTATTTTATTCAAAATTCTTTGAAAGCTTCCGCTATTGCGCAAACATGAGAAATACCGCAAGACAAAAAATTTCAAAAATTTTTTTTTTTTTTCCGAAGAGCCAACGGACCACGGAAAAATTCTTTTAACTAAACTAATGCATAGATCGTTTAAAAAATTTATTTAGCTCCAATTTGGCTTTTTTTTAACCTCGTAGAACGATTTGTTGCCGAGATATCAATTTAAACAGAAAATGGTCCTTTTGGCTTTGATCATGGATATTTCAGGTATTAATGATCGCACAGTAAGTTGAGGGATAGCGTCAAAAATTTCAATAAATCCCCTACAAGCCGCTCTCATCATTTAAAAAAAAAAAAATTTTTTTTCATTTTTAACATCCATTAGAAGTAAGTACAAAAAAATGACTTTTTTTGGTTTTTTAGTAAATCAACTGCTACTTTGCAAATATCGATAAAAAGAAAAATTTTGCCAGGGACTTTTTTAGCTTAATGTACCTCCAAGAACCCTGTAAATTTTCAAATTGATCTATCGAATTTCTGCTAAATAATTAAAGGAACAAGTTTTGTTCCTTTAATTGTGTAATCATAATTTTTCAAATTTATCATTTTTCAAATTTCTCAAATTTTTGCATTGGTTACTCAGCAAATGCAAGGAAATGGCGAAAAAACAAAAAAAAATATGAAAAAAAAATTTCGAACACGAAAGGAAAATTAAAATTTTTTGTTTCTTCGATTTTTTTTGACATTTTTTGGAAATTTTTTTTTTTTTTGTTGAAAAAAATACACCGAAACTAGAGATTTCAAGCTATAAAATGTTTTGTTTAATTCTCGATACGATTATTTTTCACAAAGTTGCAGCCTCACAAATATCACAAAAAAATTTATAAAAATTTTTTTGTTCCTATAATTTATTGCGTAAGTGTATAATCGAAATAAAAACTCGCGTATACATGCACAAACACACACACACACTGTTTAACATTTTAATATAAATTCATTTAAATGTTAAAACTTCGGACCAGAGTGAATTGGGAGTGAAATAAAATCCGCGTCACTCTGCAATCACACCGCTAAAAAATCTCCCAATTCACTCCACATGCGGAGTGATTTTGAACTCCGGAACTCCGAGCGGCGGAGTGAATGCGGAGTGAATTCGGATTAAAATTAAATCCGGATACACTCCCAATTTTTTACAGTGAAATAACATTAAAAAATTATAAAAACGTAAAATTTTAAAAGCATGTTTTATTTTTTAAATCTTATCCGGCAAGGTAGGGGACTATAGTGCATATTATAAATTAGTTTTGAGAAAATTCATAACTACTTTCTTTTGTTTAGTAATGTTTCAATTTTGTTTTTCACAGTTCAGATATTTTTATATAAATTCGGATGTCTATGCGAATGACAGATCTTTTATCATTCAGATATATATTTATTAATTCCGTTAATCATTAATTGATTAATAATTAAGTTGATTTCTTGATTTACATTTAGTGTAATACGATCAATTTCTTTTCTTGTAATAGTTATTGACATTTACTACGTTTAAGAATGACTATTATTGCTAAAATAATAGCTGATAATATTAATTCAATTGATGAAGTTTGTTTTAATAAAACTGGTGAAGGTTCTTTATTATACCAAGTAAGTTTTTAATAAATGTAATTTGTAGATGCTAGCTGTAATTATCAATTGCTTGTTATTGCAAGTATATGGTTAAAGTTGAAAATTTTTTTATTAAATTTAAATAAAATTGCTTTTTTAACGATTCATATAGATTGCTATTATAGCAATCAAAATTGTTAATATAGCTATCTGAATGGTTAGCTTAGCAATACGTATTGTAAATATAGCAATACGTATTACCGAAGTAATCATCTATATTCGGATGTTTCACAAAAAAGAGAAAAATTTTTTTTTTCTCGAAAACAGGGTCAAAAGTTTTATTTAGATATAAAAATAAGCCTGTAAAAGTTTAAGCTTTTAATATTATCATTAAATAATATTTAATATTATCGGGAAAAAATAATTTTTATAAAATTTTATAAATTTTTACAAAATTTTAGTATAAACATTTTAACTGAAAATGGCCTGGTGAAATTTTATAGTTTAATAAAAATTTACAAAGTTTTTGTAAGACTTTATAAAATTTTATCTGGCCATTTTCAGTATAAAGTTTTATAAAATTTTATGAAATTATTTTTTTTCCGGAATGGGTCACCCGTCCAATTAATGATCCACCTCAATGCTGCTTAACTTTTGTTATTGATGAATTGTAGTCTGCTCCGCTCGTCTATTGACCACTTGTAGATATAAAAAATTGGCTGTACCCGGTAAAAAATTTTATATTGAAAATGACCTGGTAAAATTTTATAAAATTTTTTAAAAATTTATAAAGTTTTGTAAAATTTTATAAAATTTTACCAGGCCATTTTCAGTATAAAATTTCATAAAATTTTATAAAATCATTTTTTTTTTTTCGGGATAGGTCACCCATCCAATTCATGTCCCACCTCGATGTTACTCATCTTTTGTGTTCGATAGATTGTAGTTTGCTCCGCTCGTCCATTGGCCACTTGTAGTTAATAGAAATTCGTGGCTGTATTTTATATTACACATTAATTCTTATCCGCCATATTTCATAATATTAAATTAAGATAATATAATAATTTGCACATTATTGCAGATACACCTTGTTTCTCAAACACGATCAGGTTAAATTGTGTATAACGTCATTTATAATTATTAGGGTGTTTCATATTTAGGCGATATTTTGTTTTTTTTTGTCCTACCTGTAAAACTAACAATTTATAGAATAAAAAAAATATTCCCCCTTGAAAAAAAATTCTAAGTCAATTAGGGGCTTTTCTCATCGAAAAATTCGATTTCCCATTTAAATAACATGGAAACAAAAATTTTTTTAGTTTGTATTGTTTTACCTCGGCAATGGCTCAATGTACGAATAAGCCCAGTATATATTTTTATTGGAAATTTAACGCTCTACAAAAGAAGTTTCTTATCATTTTTCGATAAATCTATCGGTTCATAAGTTATTGGACCTCGAAGGCAAGTTAGAGTAAATTTTAAGATCTTTTTACTTTTCCGGCGAAACTATAGGACTTATCATAAAATTTCATAAATATTTTTTGTAGACAATTTTATTCCCTGCAAATTATCATTGATAATTTTTTTTTTAATTCTGCATTGTTTTCTAGTTATTTCCATTTTTATGCCAAGCTCTTAAATTCGATCAGAACACTATTTTTTCAGAAGCTTGGCATTAAAATGGAAATAACTAGAAAACAATGGAGAATTTAAAAAAAATTTTTCAGAGATAATTTGCAGAAAATAAAATTGTCTACAAAAAATATTCATGACATTTTATGATAAGTCCTATAGTTTCGCCGGAAAAGTAAAAAGATCTTAAAATTTACTCTAACTTGCCTTCGAGGTCCAATAACTTATGAACCGATAGATTTATCGAAAAATGATAAGAAACTTTTTTTGTAGAGCGTTAAATTTCCAATAAAAATATATACTGGGCTTATTCGTACATTGAGCCATTGCCGAGGTAAAACATTCTAGACTAAAAAAATTCTTTCGGCGTCTTCTGATTTTTATAACTTGTTAACGATACGTCATAGGTAAAATCAGCAGAGATATTTTTAAAAGGCACTGAATGCTCTACAAAAAATATCCCTTACCATTTTTCGATAAATCCGTTTGTTTAAAAGTTATTTGAGCTTAAAGTCAAATTCATAGTAAGTTTATAGATCTTCTTACATTTCTGGCAAAACTATCACAAGATGTCATAAGATCATTTGATACAAGAAAATCTAAAAAACGGTTGACCCTGTGGGCCAACCCCAAAAACTTCCCTCTGTTTTGGAGCTCAGGAAAATCGGAAACGTTATTATTTGTTGATTTTTAAGCTTTTAAAGCTCAAAAACGCTTGCACCAGAGAAAAATATCTTTCGCTAAAAAAAAAATTACTTTTGTACGACGATATCATTGGAATAAATCTACCAAGTGGCACGTGTTTTGCGGCAGTTGAATGTTGAAGCAACTCGATCGAGCGGCTAAACGGTTATACAACTAAAAAGAAACAAAGCATTTTTGATTTTTATATTTCAAATAATTTCGATTCTGCAACCCCAATCGACTTCACGATCTGATCAAGTTGAAATTTTAATAAGCCCTTCCGATTGTAGCAACTAAAAATCAAATAGGTTGGTTCGTTCCAAAAAGATCATACGACAAAATTTAGTTCTCACACACACACATACGCACAAGCGCTCGCACGAGCAGGCGGACGTCCATCTACATATAACTCCATCAATATCTTCACTTGTAAAAATTTTTAATTTTAATAGAGAGAAATTGAAAACTTTTGCTAAAATAATCGTCAATTCTTGTTCCAATTGTATCACTGTTTCAAAGCAAAAGCGGTAATAATTCGGTCATATGATTTATAGTTGGAATTTTTTGTTCCAATATCTCGTCTGCAGTAAATACCAAGTTCTCTAGTTGAAGATGTCGGCTGGTACGGAACAGTTGTCTTCTCCAAAATTTTGTTTTTGAGAGTATCAAAAAAATTACCGTCATTCTTCAATATAGACTAGAGCCCCAAGTGCTCCAGTTGACGAAGACGGCTGCAATGGACTGATCATCTGCTCCAAAATTATTTTTTATACAATGAAAAAAAAAAAAATTACAGCCACTATCGTCTAGACTAGAGCACCAAGTGCTCGAGTTGAAGATGTCGGCTGGTATGGAACAGTTGTCTTCTCCAAAATTTTGTTTTTGAGAGTATCAAAAAAATTACCGTCATTCTTCAATATAGACTAGAGCACCAAGTGCTCCAGTTGACGAAGACGGCTGCAATGGACTGATCATCTACTCCAAAATTATTTTTTATACAATGAAAAAAAAAAAATTACAGCCACTATCGTCTAGACTAGAGCACCAAGTGCTCGAGTTGAAGATGTCGGCTGGTATGGAACAGTTGTCGTCTCCAAAATTTTGTTTTTGAGAGTATCAAAAAAATTACCGTCATTCTTCAATATAGACTAGAGCCCCAAGTGCTCCAGTTGACGAAGACGGCTGCAATGGACTGATCATCTGCTCCAAAATTATTTTTTATACAATGAAAAAAAAAAAAATTACAGCCACTATCGTCTAGACTAGAGCACCAAGTGCTCTAGTTGAAGATGTCGGCTGGTATGGAACAGTTGTCTTCTCCAAAATTTTGTTTTTGAGAGTATCAAAAAAATTACCGTCATTCTTCAATATAGACTAGAGCACCAAGTGCTCCAGTTGACGAAGACGGCTGCAATGGACTGATCATCTGCTCCAAAATTATTTTTTATACAATGAAAAAAAAAATTACAGCCACTATCGTCTAGACTAGAGCACCAAGTGCTCCAGTTGAAGAAGACGGCTGTAATGGACTGATCATCTGCTCCAAAATTATTTTTCCTACAATGAGAAAAAATTACAGCCACTATCGTCTAGACTAGAGTACCAAGTGCTCTAGTTGAAGATGTCGGCTGGTATGGAACAGTTGTCTTCTCCAAAATTTTGTTTTTGAGAGTATCAAAAAAATTACCGTCATTCTTCAATATAGACTAGAGCACCAAGTGCTCCAGTTGACGAAGACGGCTGCAATGGACTGATCATCTGCTCCAAAATTATTTTTTATACAATGAAAAAAAAAAAATTACAGCCACTATCGTCTAGACTAGAGTACCAAGTGCTCTAGTTGAAGATGTCGGCTGGTATGGAACAGTTGTCTTCTTCAAAATTTTGTTTTTGAGAGTATCAAAAAAATTACCGTCATTCTTCAATATAGACTAGAGCACCAAGTGCTCCAGTTGAAGAAGACGGCTGTAATGGACTGATCATCTGCTCCAAAATTATTTTTCCTACAATGAGAAAAAAAAATTACAGCCACTATCGTCTAGACTAGAGTACCAAGTGCTCTAGTTGAAGATGTCGGCTGTAATGGACTGATCATCTGCTCCAAACTTATTTTTCCTACAATGAGAAAAAAAAATTACTGACATTATCTAATCCGGAATTCGTCAGGTTGACCTCATAGCTCACGACTTTTTTTTGAATAAGGATTTCCTCAGGAGGTCCTGACTTGGAACTTGTCAGGTTTACCTGATGGCAAATAACTTTTTTTTGAATAAGGATACCCTGATTATTTTCTGACAAGGAACTCGCAGGTTTGCCCTAACAAGGCAAACCTCATAATAACCTAACAAGGTCCTTATGGTACTTTTGGCAAATCAGGAAAAATATCTAGTTGGGGAGTAACATTATAAAAGCAACATTGCGTTACGTTATGAAAAGTATTATTTTCAGTTATATATGTAAACTTATTCACTTTGCTTACAACGCTAACGCAGTTTATCATACTTTTTATATTAATGAGCTACTTCATTTCATTGTAGATCAATAAGGTATGGAAAAAACCTTCTGGCAAGTCTCTTAAGTCTATGATTATTTCCAAGTGGAATAAAACTTTAAAAAAAGAAGTCGAAGAACTTCTTAAGCTTAAAACTCAACAAGTAAAAAATTTGGAAGGTATTTTTAACATCTCTAAAAATTATCATCCGAATATTCTTGAAGAAATTACTGTTATTGATTCTTCTGCTAATGAAAATAAAGAAAGTGTTATCTTGAAACCGTTAACACAATCTCGTTCCCGAATCGTAAAAAAGTTTCAGAAGACATCTCACGATTCCGAAAAGACAGATTTCGTGGAATCTGGCGTCAAATCCATGCTTGAATCTTTCGAAGTATCTTTAACTCAATCTACAGGATACTCCACAGATAAATCGGGAAAAAAATCGTCAGACAAATCGATACCTCATTCTACACGACCTCTAATAGTAAACCCTGAACAAAAATCTATAATAAATTTTCAGTCTGAATCAAAAGTTAATGTTCCAGCCGATCCTCAAAAAAAATTTTTCAGAATTGTCAAGTGAATTGTTCTACTTATTCTACGTTAGCACCTGATGATGTATCCAATAACTGTGCTATTAATTTAGATAATTATTGTACCCATATAATACCTATTGGCACTGATGGTAATTGTTTATTTCGCTGCTTCTCATTTATTCTTCATGATACAGAAGACAATTATCATCTTATTCGTATTCAAATTGTTGATCATGTCACCTATCATTGGAATGATTTCAAGCAAATAATTAATCTTCATTCCTTTCATCAGTTCACCGATCCTTCTTCTTACAATAATTTTATGAAATGTAATAAGCAATTCGCTTCGCTATTCGAAATTCTTGTTTTTACTAAGTTGTATAATATATCTGTTCATGTTTATCAACTGATGAATGACGGGAAAATTGAAATTTTAGCAATCTACAACACTGACGGTAGTTATAGCTTCGATAATGAGCATGTGAATTTATTGTTCAGTGGCTCATTTAAAGCAGGACATTTTGAAGTATTGAAATTGATACCTATCGAAAAAAGCCAATCATATGTTATTGAGAAATCTATAAATGCGTCTCCAAAGAAACCTGAAGATTTGACAAATCGTATTGTGATTGAACCTGAAGAGATACCTGAAATTAACATTGAAATAAAACGTGATTGTAACAAATTTATCTCTGATCCATCTGATGTTGATAATTTTATAGTAATCAATAATTTTGAACCTTTTGATATCAATTCTAAAGAAAATATTACAGATAATACCCTCACCAAGCCACAAAGAAAAATAAATATGGATGGAAATGCAATAGAATTAAACTGCGATAATAATGTTACCTCCGATTCCTCTTTATTCGGTAATAAATTTGAATTCTGTGATTTTGAGCCGTTAGAAGAAAGTGAAATCGATGACGAATCTAATATAAAATTGAATTGCTTTATTGGTGGTTATATACAACAAATTGAAAATGATATAAATAAAGAATTTTCGGAAGATAGCAATGATTCGAGTCATAGTGTAACAACTTTGCGCAGCAGAATTTCTTCAACAGACGACGATTCTAGTTCTTGCTGTGAAAGTAATAATGATGACCATTCTGAAAACAAAAATCCTGATAAAAGTAATGAATCATCCTTCAATGATAACGAGGACAGTGATATTTATGTTAAAAAAAGTGATAATAATAAAAATAATAATAATAACAAATCTGATCAACGATCAAGTAATGATAAAGATTCTGATAACATGAATAAAAATATTAAAATACAAGAAAAAACAATTTATAATATTTATTTAGGTCAATTTACATTTTTTACAAATCTGGCAGCTACTCTCGATGGTTATTTGGATTCGAATTTATTGCGGAGTATAATTAAATCGATGATGCACGAAACACTAGAATGCTATTGCCCCCTGAGTTTCTATAGTGGTATTAAACCATACAATGGGTATTGGTCTGCGTACGCACGGTGCCTTGTATCAAGTCATCCTGTGCGTTTTAAATTTGATATAAGGGAACGTAACTCTAATGTTTTGGAAGTAGATGCAAACAGTAATATGCCCATTACGTTTGCTCACGATCCCACTGAAACACCTTATGCCCAGAAACGAGGAGATGAACGCAAACATCTGATGAAATTATCTATGTATCGAAAAGCTAGAGATATGAGTTTAGAATCTGCATTAAATTGCGATAAACAAGAATTGGCTGAAGGGTATAAAGGTGATATCACACAACAACATATTCTTGAGAAAATTTCATCCGATGGTAATAATTTAAACCGGCTCGTTTTGAAATCCAAGGATTTATCAGATTTATCGCAGCTATACATAAATGACGAACATAACTCTCCAGATCCATTCTTTCGCTCTCTCAATTACTGTCTTCGTATCATATTATTTACACAAGCTCAGTTAGATGTCATTAATCCTAGTAGACCGGTGATTGTTCATCTAGATTCTACGGGAGCACGTGTGAGAAATCCAGGATTTAGAGTACAAAAACGAATTTTCTATTATGCTCTCGTCTACAGGGCATCAAGATCAACTGTCCCACTGGCTCAGATGATAACTTCTGATCAAGGGATTCCATCCATTTCATTATTTTTATCTGAATACAAGGCTGCAATAGAAACTTCATCTAAATGGCCATTTAAAGCAGTCGTTGTCGATTGGTGTTGGGCAGAAATGCACAGTGTTCTCAATGTATGGACTGGAATGACCATAACAGAGTATTTGGATATAACTTATAAATATTTTATCAATAATAGATTTGTTCTACCTAAAAAATTTATTTTCTTATTAAGCTGTAATGCTCACATTATGCATCGAGTTGCAGATGAAATTAAACGTCTCGGACTTCAGAATATTAAAAAATTATTGATGGAATGTGTCGCTTCACTAATGTTATGTCGCACAAAGACAAAAATGGATGAATTATTTGATTTAATTGCCACAATTTTTTTATCTAAATCTGAACACACAGCTGAAGTTAATTTACTAAAACTTAAAGAACTTATAAACGAAGAAAAAAATGACATTGAGAAGATTGCCGATGAAACTAAAAATTCTGAAATAAAGGAACCAGATATTGATGAATTTTGCTTTGAGTCTATGTCAAAAACCCAAACAATCTACAAAAGTTCTCCATACTATCAATACTACTGTAAACGATGTGATCGGATAAAGGAACTCTTGGATAGCCATGAACGTGATTTATCTGAAAAAATTAGCTCATTATACTCTCCAGAATTCATTAATTACCTTCTCAAAAGCTATATCGCGTATCTTCCTTTATGGACTGCCATTATGATGCCGTTGATTGATCCTAATATTTCCAGGGTGACTAATGCCTACGTCGAATCTCATATGAGAGCTTACAAAGAAGAGATACTACTGAAAAGGAAAAATGTGTCCGTCGGTAATGTCGTGCGTGCTCTCGACAATTATAATAAATGTTTAATTGCAAAGGAAGAAGTTTATCAGATTTGTAAACCTGATGATGAATACGCCAAATATCCACTTCATAAAGAACCTGCTGCAGATTTAGACGCTGAGGCAGAATGGGCTAAAACACCTAAAGAAATAAAAGATCTGAAAACAAGAAAATCACGCAATAGAAATCTGTCACGAACTTATATCTCTAAAATGTCATCTAAATTAGCAAAAGACTTAACTCATTTAAAAACAGAAAACAAAAAAAATACTCGGTCGAAAAAAACTCAGAAGATTCCAAAAAGAAAAGTAGAAATAAAAATAAAACAAAGCCCGCAACCAAAGTTTGAAGAAATAAGCAGTGATTCCACGACAACAACAAATTTAATTGATAATCAGTCAAAGATTAAATCTCATTCGCAGGATCAACTGAGCAATGGAATGTGGAAAAATCCAGATTTCTACAGGCTATCTAGATCTAGTTTTATAAAAATGTCGGTTTATCCAGTAAAGAGTGATACAATTTATAAACTAGATCAGTTCTTATTAACTCCTAGAGAATTTAACACGCTATACGATCGAAACTGGATAAATGGTCAAATTATTGATGCTTACGCATCGACTTACATGACATCATGGAAGAATATCTCATATATTCCATGTGAATTGACTTGGAGTATACTTGGTGATGATTGGAAGAAGCGTAAGATAATTAAAAGTACTGTACACAAAACATCGGAACCACTTGGAAATATTATTTTGATGCCATACTTGTATTGTTCCCATTGGTTGTTGCTAGTAGTGAATGTACTCGATAAAACAGTATCGCTGTACGATCCTTTTAAAATTATTCTTGATGAAAGATACTTGAATGCTTTTACAAAATTTTTATCGGAGTGTTTAAAAGTAAGCAGCTTCAGTAAACTATCTAAAACACAGTGGTGTGTAAAAGAGGCCCCGACAAGACCATATCAAACTGATGATTACAATTGCGGCATTTTTATTATGCATTACATAAAATGCATATATGAAAATGTTCCCTTGGGCGATCAGATTGATCCGAATAATCATCGTATGAGAATACGTCAAGAACTCATTACTCATAGTGACAACTTATTCGATAGATGTATCTATTGCGCGAAAAAATAGAATATGAGATGAATGACGTAGCATGTGGTAAATGCCACCGTTTGCTCCATGCTCATTGTACTAATTTCGATAGGAGCTTTACTGATGAAGAAGACAACTACGACTACACTGGAATTACTCCAAAAAAAAAACTTGATGATTTACAAACGTATAAATGTCGCATATGCAGACGTTTGCCATGAGATTTCTTTGAATAAAAGGTTTCCAGTATGGTAAGACACGATTTGGAACAAAATTTTCGGACCGATAAAAACGCCAGGTTCTTAAAAATTAATTTTTCTACTTGATCTGGATGGAAATTTCTTATAAAGACTTTCAAACTCTATTCAGCTTGATTGACATATACTCAATAAACATACACCCAAATGTTATAAATAAATTGTACAATATTATTCGATTAAAAACTCTATTTTCCAAATATTCTATGATATGCTTGAAATTTTTTTAGTGGGGTAAAATGTCATCAGAATTTTTTTCGCAGTCTCCGAATTTTTCAGCTAAGAATTCCTGGGCTTCCAACCCTGAGAGGCTGACGAAACTTCAAAAACAATAAATACTTGTGACTCGAGTCATGCTTGAATTTCTTTCACTAGGGTAAAATGTCATCAGAATTTTTTCAGTGTCTCTAAATTTTCCAACTGCAAATTCCGGTACTTCCGACACTCGGAGGTGGATGAAACTGCTAGACCATAAAATTCAGGTGACTCTAGACATGCTAGAATATTTTCCAGAGGGGTAAAGTGTAGCAAGAATTTTTATCACCGTTTCAAAATTTTCCAGCTGGAAATTCTAGTACTTCCGACGCTCGGAGGTAGATAAAACTGTGGCACCATAAAATTCAGGTGACTCCAGACAAACCAGAATTTTTTTTTGAGGGGTAAAGGGTAGCCAGAATTTCTTCTGCCATTTCAAAATTTTCCAGCTGGAAATTCCAGTACTTCCGACACTCGGAGGTGGATGAAACTGCGACAACATAGAATTCAGGTGACTCTAGACATGCCAGAAATTTTTCTAGGGGGGTAAAGAGTAGCCAGAATTTTTTTCACCATTTCAAAATTTCCGAGCTGGAAATACCAGTACTTCCGACTGTCCGAGGTGGATGAAACTGTGAAAATATATAATTTAGGTGACTCTGGAGATGCCAGAATTTTTTCTAGGGAGGTAAAGGGTAGACAGAATTTTTTTCACCATTTCAAAATTTCCGAGCTGGAAATTCCAGTACTTCCGACACTCAGAGGTGGATGAAACTGTGAAAATATATAATTTAGGTGACTTTTGACATCCTAGAATTTTTTCCAGAGGGGTAAAGGGTAGCCAGAATTTTTTTCACCATTTCAAAATTTTCGACCTTGAAATTCGAGTACTTCCGACACTCGGAGGTGGATGAAACTGTGAAAATATATAATTTGGGTGACTCTGGAGATGCCAGAATTTTTTCTAGGGAGGTAAAGGGTAGCCAGAATTTTTTTCACCATTTCAAAATTTCCGAGCTGGAAATTCGAGTACTTCCGACACTCGGAGGTGGATGAAACTGCGAAAACATAAAATTCAGGTGACTCCAGACATGCTAGAATTTTTTCTAGAAGGGTAAAGTGCACTCAGAATTTTTGACGCTGTTTCAAAATCTTCCAGCTGGAAATTCCAGTACTTCCGACACTCGGAGGTGGATGAAACTGCGACAACATAGAATTCAGGTGACTCTAGACATGCCAGAAATTTTTCTAGGGGGGTAAAGAGTAGCCAGAATTTTTTTCACCATTTCAAAATTTCCGAGCTGGAAATACCAGTACTTCCGACTGTCCGAGGTGGATGAAACTGTGAAAATATATAATTTAGGTGACTCTGGAGATGCCAGAATTTTTTCTAGGGAGGTAAAGGGTAGACAGAATTTTTTTCACCATTTCAAAATTTCCGAGCTGGAAATTCCAGTACTTCCGACACTCAAAGGTGGATGAAACTGTGAAAATATATAATTTAGGTGACTTTTGACATCCTAGAATTTTTTCCAGAGGGGTAAAGGGTAGCCAAAATTTTTTTCACCATTTCAAAATTTTCGACCTTGAAATTCGAGTACTTCCGACACTCGGAGGTGGATGAAACTGTGAAAATATATAATTTAGGTGACTCTGGAGATGCCAGAATTTTTTCTAGGGAGGTAAAGGGTAGCCAGAATTTTTTTCACCATTTCAAAATTTCCGAGCTGGAAATTCGAGTACTTCCGACACTCGGAGGTGGATGAAACTGCGAAAACATAAAATTCAGGTGACTCCAGACATGCTAGAATTTTTTCTAGAAGGGTAAAGTGCACTCAGAATTTTTGACGCTGTTTCAAAATCTTCCAGCTGGAAATTCCAGTACTTCCGACACTTGGAGGTGGATGAAACTGTGACAACATAAGATTCTTGTGACTCTAGACATGCTAGAATTTTTTCTAGAAGGGTAAAATGCACTCAGAATTTTTTACGCTGTTATGAAATCTTCCAGCTGGAAATTCCAGTACTTCCGACACTCGGAGGTGGATGAAACTGTGACAACATAAAATTCGACTGACTCCAGACATGCTAGAATTTGTTCTAGAAGGGTAAAATGTCATCAGATTTTTTTACGTTGTTTCGAAATCGTCCAGCTGGAAATTCCAGTACTTCTGACACTCGAAGGTGAATGAACTTGTGACAACATAATAATCACGTGACTCCAGACATGCTAGAATTTTTTCCTGAGGGGTAAAGTGCACTCAGAATTTTTTACGCTGTTTCGAAATCTTCCAGCTGAAAATTCCAGTACTTCCGACACTCGGAGGTGGATGAAACTGTGAAAATATATAATTTGGGTGACTCTGGAGATGCCAGAATTTTTTCTAGGGAGGTAAAGGGTAGCCAGAATTTTTTTCACCATTTCAAAATTTCCGAGCTGGAAATTCGAGTACTTCCGACACTCGGAGGTGGATGAAACTGCGAAAACATAAAATGCGAGTGACTCCAGACATGCTAGAATTTTTTCTAGAAGGGTAAAGTGCACTCAGAATTTTTGACGCTGTTTCAAAATCTTTCAGCTGGAAATTCCAGTACTTCCGACACTCGGAGGTGGATGAAACTGTGACAACGTAAAATGCGGGTGACTCCAGACATGCTAGAATTTTTTCTAGAAGGGTAAAATGTCATCAGAATTTTTTACGCTGTTTCGAAATCTTCCAGCTGAAAATTCCAGTTCTTCCGACACTCGGAGGTGGATGAAACTGTGACAACATAATATTCACGTGACTCCAGACATGCTAGAATTTTTTCCTGAGGGGTAAAGTGCACTCCGAATTTTTTACGCTGTTTTGAAATCTTCCAGCTGGAAATTCCAGTACTTCCGACACTCGGAGGTGGATGAAACTGTGACAACATAAAATTCGACTGACTCCAGACATGCTAGAATTTTTTCTAGAAGGGTAAAGTGCACTCAGAATTTTTGACGCTGTTTCAAAATCTTCCAGCTGGAAATTCCAGTACTTCCGACACTCGGAGGTGGATGAAACTGTGACAACATAATATTCACGTGACTCCAGACATGCTAGAATTTTTTCCTGAGGGGTAAAGTGCACTCAGAATTTTTTACGCTGTTTTGAAATCTTCCAGCTGGAAATTCCAGTTCTTCCGACACTTGGAGGTGGATGAAACTGTGACAACATGAAATTCGACTGACTCCAGACATGCTAGAATTTTTTCTAGAAGGGTAAAGTGCACTCAGAATTTTTGACGCTGTTTCAAAATCTTCCAGCTGGAAATTCCAGTACTTCCGACACTCGGAGGTGGATGAAACTGTGACAACATAATATTCACGTGACTCCAGACATGCTAGAATTTTTTCCTGAGGGGTAAAGTGCACTCAGAATTTTTTACGCTGTTTTGAAATCTTCCAGCTGGAAATTCCAGTTCTTCCGACACTTGGAGGTGGATGAAACTGTGACAACATGAAATTAGACTGACTCCAGACATGCTAGAATTTTTACTAGAAGGGTAAAGTGCACTCAGAATTTCTGACGCTGTTTCAAAATCTTCCAGCTGGAAATTCCAGTACTTCCGACACTCGGAGGTGGATGAAACTGTGACAACATAAAATTCGACTGACTCCAGACATGCTAGAATTTTTTCTAGAAGGGTAAAGTGCACTCAGAATTTTTGACGCTGTTTCAAAATCTTCCAGCTGGAAATTCCAGTACTTCCGACACTCGGAGGTGGATGAAACTGTGACAACATAAAATTCACGTGACTCCAGACATGCGAGAATTTTTTCCTGAGGGGTAAAGTGCACTCAGAATTTTTTACGCTGTTTCAAAATCTTCCAGCTGGAAATTCCAGTACTTCCGACACTCGGAGGTGGATGAAACTGTGACAACATAAAATTCACGTGACTCCAGACATGCTAGAATTTTTTCCTGAGGGGTAAAGTGCACTCAGAATTTTTTACGCTGTTTTGAAATCTTCCAGCTGGAAATTCCAGTTCTTCCGACACTTGGAGGTGGATGAAACTGTGACAACATGAAATTAGACTGACTCCAGACATGCTAGAATTTTTACTAGAAGGGTAAAGTGCACTCAGAATTTCTGACGCTGTTTCAAAATCTTCCAGCTGGAAATTCCAGTTCTTCCGACACTTGGAGGTGGATGAAACTGTGACAACATAATATTCACGTGACTCCAGACATGCTAGAATTTTTTCCTGAGGGGTAAAGTGCACTCAGAATTTTTTACGCTGTTTTGAAATCTTCCAGCTGGAAATTCCAGTACTTCCGACACTCGGAGGTGGATGAAACTGTGACAACATAATATTCACGTGACTCCAGACATGCTAGAATTTTTTCTAGAAGGATAAAGTGCACTCAGAATTTTTTACGCTGTTTTGAAATCTTCCAGCTGGAAATTCCAGTACTTCCGACACTCGGAGGTGGATGAAACTGTGACAACATAAAATTCGACTGACTCCAGACATGCTAGAATTTTTTCCTGAGGGGTAAAGTGCACTCAGAATTTTTTACGCTGTTTTGAAATCTTACAGCTGGAAATTCCAGTACTTCCGACACTCGGAGGTGGATGAAACTGTGACAACATAATATTCACGTGACTCCAGACATGCTAGAATTTTTTCTAGAAGGGTGAAATGTCATCAGAATTTTTTACGTTGTTTCGAAATCTTCCAGCTGGAAACTCCAGTACTTCCGACACTCGGAGGCCGTGGAATTGATCGGATATGAGAATCTAGGGCCTCTCTACACAATTATTATGTTTTTCCATGAGCATAAAGGTCACTTAAAACTTTTCATTCTTTTTTTACTATTTTTCTTATTATGTATATCTATATATATTGGCGTTCAACTGACCGGTCGCAACTTCAGTTACATTAAATTACATCGTACTACACAATTTTTACCCGCTATTCCCACTGGAGCTTCGATAAAAGAAAGATTACACTAAAACTACATCTATTTTACACCACGGCTGAATTAGTGGAAATTTAAACTGTACGCTTAAATTACATCCTGTACAACGTATTAAATGAATTGTAAATTATTGTTCATATAGTAGAAACTCTATACTTCTTATTAAAATAACTTTTTTTTGTAAGTCCAAGTTACATTAAAGCCCAAGTTTAATTTCTAAGAATAATTATTCATGGAAACATTGATTATGAATATTTTTGTCATTATGTAATATAGGATGTACTATATTACCATCAAAAAAGGTACTTATCACTCTGTCAAATAACGGAGGAGTACCCGGGCCAGAATAGTCTCAAGTTTGGATTTTAACACTTATGAAATAAGTTTCTTGCCAGGGACACTACAACCTGTGGGCGCGATCTCGTGGCGAGAATCGAACTACTTCCGCTGCTGCTTATAGCACCGGTGACTTCCCTCTCCTACATATATACTAGGGTGTTTAAAAAAAAAAACAAATTTTTTTTCTTTAATGGTATCCAAAAATTGAAAGTATAACTAAAAATGAAAATTTTGGTACCAGTCCAAGCTCTTAATAATGATATTAAGGTTTGCCTCAATCCATTTTTCTATTTTCCATTTAAATTTCACGGAAAAAAATTTTTTTTTTTTTTTTTAATTTTCTAGCTCACAAACTAATCGACGGATTTTTATGCACTATAAATGTTTTTGTAGGAAATTGAGCGCTCTACAAAAAAAGTCTCTTGTCATTTTTTGATGAATCCTACTGTTCAAAAGTTATTTAAGCTTCAAGTCGTTTATAGTAAATTTTGAGATTTTTTTACTTTTTCAGCGAAAGTATCAGCCTTATCAAAAAATATCATAAGAACTTTTTTGTAGATAGTTTTATTTCTTACAAATTATTACGAATAACATTGTTCTAAAGTCCGCATTGTTAACAAGTTATTTTCATTTTAATGTCAAGCTCTTAAAAAAATAGATTCCTGATTGATTTTAAGAGCTTGACATTGAAATGAAAATAACTTGTTAACAATGCGGACTTTCGAACAATTTTATTCGTAATAATTTTTAAGAAATAAAATTATCTACAAAAAAGTTCTTATGATATTTTTTGATAAGTCTGATATTTTCGCTGAAAAAGTAAAAAAATCTCAAAATTTACTATAAACGACTTGAAGCTTAAATAACTTTTGAACAGTAGGATTCATCAAAAAATAATAAGAGACTTTTTTTGTAGAGCGCTCAATTTCCTATAAAAACATTTATAGTGCATAAAAATCCGTTGATTAGTTTGTGAGCTAAAAAATTAAAAAAAAAAAAAAAAAATTTTTCCGTGATATTTAAATGGAAAATAGAAAAATGGATTGAGGCAAACCTTAATATCATTATTAAGAGCTTCGACTGGTACCAAAATTTTCATTTTTAGTTATACTTTCAATTTTTGGATACCATTAAAGAAAAAAAATTTGTTTTTTTTTTTAAATACACTAATATATACATATATATCTTTACTCCCAACTTATTTTTCTCTTAGTGTAAGCATTTTTTTTTTCTTAGTTGGAGCATACAAAAATTTTTGCGTTTAAGAAATAGTACTTATTCCGAGAAAATTTATTGTCTTTAAACCAAAAAATGTTATATTGTTTCAAAAAACTAACACATCTTTCTTACAAAAAATATTTCTCATACTTAGAAAAAAAGAACTCTTGAAACAAGTAAAAATTTTTTGTGTTCAAGCATAAAAATATGTTAACGAGGAAAAAAATATTTTGATTCAGAATAATCATTTACTAGGTGCAAGAAAATTTCAATTTTCTGAATTGTTGAAACAAATTTTTTGTATCAAGATTAATTTTCTTGGTTCTAGTGAACTGTATTACTTTGTGAAAAATAAATTGTAGGAAGTGAAATGATTTACATAAAAGACTCTATCACATTTTAAGATAAGTCTGATAGTTTTGCCGAAAAAGTAAAAAATCTCGAGATAATTTAATGTGAGTGAATGAGTCAAAAAATTTAGAGCGATCATAAAGCACCCTCAGCGCTTTTGCGCTTGAGATGTGCAATAATACTAAAATTTACTATGAATCCAACTTTGACTTCGAATATTTTTCAAAAAATTATAAGAGACCTTTTTTGTGTAACGTTCAATGTTTAACACAAGTATTCATTGATTTTTCCAATACACAGATTCCCTGGTGAGTGATAAAATTTTAAACTGTAAAAAAAATTTTTCCTATTTTATTTAAATGGGAAACCGAAAAATACGATGGGCTACCTCTAAAACTTGAATTTAAGAGCCAAGCTTCTGACAGAATTTTTATTTTGTCATATTCCATCAATATCTGGTGGTGCCCGAAAAAAAAAAAAAATGGTGTTTTTCAGCACACCCTAATTCTTATATTATAACCCTAGCGGTTTTGACGACACCGTAGAAACGTGGTGCAAACACGGCGTTTCGACGGTGTTAACTCCCTTACAGTGTTTCCACAGTGTATCGACGGAGTTACGACGGTGTTTTGATGGTATACGGGCGGCGTTTCTTGTGCAGTTACGAGACAAGATTTCTCTCGTGTTTTCTTCGAGTTTGGTTGGTGTTCGCCCGGAGTTTCCACTGTATTTTTTTGGACTTTCGTCGGTGTTTCGCCGGTGTTTCCGTGAAGTTTTGTCGGTGTTTCTCTGGAATTTTGTTAGGATTTTTACGGAGTTTCGTCGGTGTGTCATCGGAGTTTTAGCGGCTTTGACACTTGGAGTTTTGTCGGTGTTTCTCCGGTGTTTTGTAAGGGTTTTCACGGAGTTTCGTTGATGTATCGTCGGAGTTTTAACGGCTTTGACACGGAGTTTTGATGGAGTTTTTGCGGAGTTTTGAGAGTGTACGATCGATATATTCTTGAAATTTTTTTAATAGATTCGCGGCTATCCAACGGTATTAAGTATATCATGTAGTGTATAGTAGAATTTGATTATGAAAAACGTTATTTCAAAGTAAATGATATTTTGTTTTTTAATTGAAAAATGTATTTAACATAAGAATAAAGTATAAATTATAGAATGCATATGTCTGTAATGATGAGTAAATCTATTTTTCAATTAAATTTTCATCACATTGGTTTATATTAAATAATTTATTTGATTAAAGAATAATCGATGACTTAGAAGTGATACCCTGATAAAACATTGCTTACACCTATGTACTGTCGTTGTCAAGGTACATTTACATAATGTACTAAATAACCTCAAATTCATGATAAAAATTTGCTAAGTAAAGTGTTGTGTAATTAAACATAATAATAACTATATAATACAAATAATTTTATACGAATTCGTTTATATATAATTTATTACTATGCTAAATTAGTGTAATAAATAGTTTATTATCGTGAGTAACAAGTAATACCATAAATAACAATTCTGTGAAAATTAATATTTCCAAAGGTATAAAAGACTTGATACTATCGTGGAAATTCAACTGTGGGCGATCAGAACAAATATTTATTTTAAATTGTTTATTTTATAATGTGAATTAATTAATGATGATAATTAATTAGTGATAATATTAAATTGTAGCTATAAGTGAATAGTAACTGTCATTAAAATTTTAAACTATTCAAATGGTTTAAAGTATTTCATTACTTTTATTAAAAATTAATTTTTAACAATTGTTAATTTTATAATAAAAGTAATTAATTGAATTTAAACTTGTAATTTGATTATATTAATTTATTTAATATTATTTTTTAAATAAATTTGTATGAATTTTTTAAATTAAATGAAATTGATTTATTTATATTAATCTCTACTCTACTATATATTTATGTTAATTTAGTAAATTCATCTACGTATTAGTTTGATTTTATAATTATAATTATCATTTTAATATTCTAACGTATAACCTAAAACTTTAAATTGTTAATGACATCTAAACAATGTAAAAAATTTGAAGTCCACGGTGTGGTGTGAATGTTTTGGTGTTAAAATTTTCAACACTGCCGGTGTAAAAGTCACACAACGCACAGTGTTAACTTTTAGACTGAGTGAATTAGAACGTTCACACCACCGATAGTGTAAATGTTCAAGTTTTTTATTTCAAAATGCCATGAGTATGCCTCACAAACTCTAAGTTACCACTACCAAAATGACGAAAAAACCCTCAATATACTCCGCAAAAACCACGAGAAACTACCATAGAAATTCCGAGCAAGCCCAAACTCTACTCCGCGAAAACACCGATGAAACTCCAAAAGAACACCTACGAAATTCAACAAGAACACCGACAAAACTCCGTGTCGTAACTGAACACAAAAATACTGCGTGTCTACCATGAAAATGCCGTCAAAACTCCCTTGGTGTACCTAGTTTTAATCGAGTTTTTTCCGAATTCTTACGGTGGCCCTAAAAGCGCGAGAATCCGTAAAAACTCTGACTAAACTGCAAAGAAACACATTAAAAACTCCCACAAAACACCAAGAAAACTGCGTGATAATTTCGACGAAACTCCAAGAGAACACCTATAAAACTCTGAGAGAAAACCAACGAAAGTCAGTAAAAACACCAACTAAAGTCCGCAAAAACTCCGTGTCGTAGCTGTATACAAATATACCGCGTTAATGCCATGAAAACGCCGTCGAAACTTCCTCGTCACAGCCAGTTTCGCTCGAGTATTTTCCGAATTTTTACAGTGGCGCTAAAAGCGCTAGAATCTGTAGAAACTCCGACTAAACTGCAAGGAAACACCCAAAGAACTCCGATAAAACACTAAGAAAACTTGGCGATAACACCGACGAAACTCCAAGAAAACACCAACAAAAACTCCAAGAGAAAACTGGCAAAACTCTTCAAAAACACGGACAAAACTCCGTAAAAACTCCGTATCGTAATTGCACACGAAACGCCACGTTTATACCGCGAAAACACTGTCGAAACTCCTTCGAAACACCGAGTTTCTGTCGAGTTTTTTCCGAGTTCCCACGGTGGCACCAAAACCGCTAGGGAAAATAATTCCAACTTTTAGTATTGATTACAAATACATTTTACAATTATCTAATTATTTTGCACCAAGTAAATAATTATCTTGATATTTTTATCTTAAGTCAACATTTTTTTTTTCAAATCGACATATTTTTATGCTTAAATTAAAAAATTTTTAATTGCTTAGAGTATTTTTATTTCTTAGCATGAGAGATATTTTTTTGAAGAAAGTTTTTCTTTAAAAGTGAAAATGAATTGTATTTTTTAATCAAACAATTGAAAACAGAACATAGTTAAATGACGAGTTATTTAAAAATTCAAGTTGTAGTAAAACACAGGTATCTTTTATGGAATCTGTAGATTGCTTGTTAATTATATATAACCATATATAATTATGTAAGATTATATATAACCATGTGATTTTTTTATTGACATTATATATAATTATACGCAATTATATAAAATCATATATAAACATTAGGGTGTGCCATTTTGAGGCGACTTTTTTTTCAACAAAAAAATAAGCTGAAAATTTGCAGGAAGGTGAGAAAAGAAGCCTGTTCAAAGAGGAGCTCTTAATATTAATATTTAGTGCCTATTTCTAATTTGTCATTTCCCATTTAAATAACATGATAAAAAATTTTTTTATTTTTTTAGCTCAGCATTCGCACCTCATATAAATAAGTCCATAGGATATTCTTTAAAAGAATTTAACGCTCTACAAAAAAGTTCTCTCATCATTTTTTATAAATTCATCTATTCGAAAGTTATTGGAGCAGGAAGTCAAATCTATAATAAATTTCCAGATCATTATTTTTTTTCAGCTAAACTATCAGACTTATTAAAAAATGTCATAGGACTTTTTTGATAGACAATTTTATTTCTTACAAATTATTATTAATGGTTTATTTAATTTCCGCATTGTTTACTAGTTATTTTCATTTAATACCAAGCTCGTAAAAATAATAGTCTTCCAATCTATTCTGAGAACTTAACATTAAAATAAAAATAACTCAAAAACAATGCGGAATTTCAACGAACTTCATTACAAATAATTTGTAGGGAATAAAATTGTCTACAATTAAGGATCCATGGCATTTTTTAATAAGTCTGATAGTTCAGCTGGAAAAGTAAAAGATCTGAAAATTTAGTATTGATTTAACTTCCAGCTCCAATAACTTTTGAATAGATGGCTGTATCAAAAAATGATAAGCGACCTTTTTTTTTAGAGTGTGAAATTCTCCACAAGAATATCTTATGGATTTATTTATATGAGGTGTGAATGCCGAGCTAAAAAAATAAAAAAAAATAAAATTTTTTTATTATGTTATTTAAATGGAAAATGGAAAATTAGAAATAGGGACCTCGAAATATTAATATTAATAGCTCCACTTTAAACAGGCATCTTTTCTCACCTTCCTGCAAGTTTTCAGCCTGTTTTTTCGTTGACAAAAAAACAGGCTGAATTTTTTTTGTGGCATTATATATGATTATATATAATTCTGTATGGTTATGTATAATTCTGTATAATTATGTCTAACTCGATATGATTCATATATAATTATATATAATTATTTAAAATTATATATAGTTTTTTTTTTTACTCGGGCGCTTATATACTACATCGTATTACACGATTTTTACACGCTATTCCCACCGGAGCTTCGATGAAAGAAAGGGTACACCAAAACTACACTGATTTTACACGGCGGCTGTTTCAGTGGGAATTTCAATTTTATGCTTAAATTACATCATATTATACCGTTTTCTTTTTCAGTGCAAGTTCTCCTTTAACGTGAAAATAATTATTATACAAACTAATTACACCAAAATTTTAAAATATCAAAAATACGCTAGAAAACGCAGACAAAACGTCGTAAAAACTCTGAGAAAACACAGTTGAATCCTCGTGTCATCATGGCAGACAAAACACCGCTTTTCACCGGAAAACACCGTCGAAACTCCGTTGATACGCCGAGTTTTTAGCGAATTTGTACGGTGGCGCTTGAACTACCAGGATATACAGTGGAAATTCAATGGTAATAGAGTGTAAAACGAGTGTCAGTAGATTAGTGTGAAACAAGCGTAAACTGAAAGTGAAATTTTCACAAACCCACCGTGTGATACACGTAAAATTCTGGTGTATTTTCAGTGTAATTCGAATTACACTAAGTTAACACTGAAACCCACGGTGGAAACGGATCCGCCAGGGATCCGCTGTAGAAATTTTTAATTTTTTGATGTCTGCTAACTTCAGGGTCATGAATATTTATTACTTTAATTTAATATTCGATTGTAATTTTTATCATAAATTTTGTATTAAATTTATTAAATATCAATTAATCAATAAGAAATATTTAAAATCGATAATATAATAATATTTAGTATAAATTATATTAAATAATAATATAATTTGTATCAATAAGTTATTCATGCGGATAGTTAACCTCAATTATATCAGAGCACTTGAAAAAGAATATAAGCACAATTTTTTTTACTAATATTTACGAATAGTAAATAATATTCATCGAAATGTTCAATTCAAATCACTGCAGCGATTCAGTATATATAATTATTAATCACATCTGTGTGAATTGTAAATGCATACTCTTGCAACCTTGAGCTCACCGTGGAAATACCGTGCAACCTATACAGTTTCCACGGTTGATTTGTTCCATTTTTCCACGATATTTCCACGATAGTTTTTCGCTTGGTCTACGGTGTTTCCATACCAAATGTACGGTAAAAACACAATGAATGATCACCGCGATTTCATGCAATCCACGTTCGTTACACTTTGAACCCATAGTTAATCCACAATGATTTCATTGTGCTTATGTCATTGACCAACAGTGAAAACACGATGTATTTACGATGGGTTTGCAATTAGTTTTTTCAATGATTAAACGAAGAATCCACGGTAAATTCACGGTGATTATGTAAAAGTTACACAGTAATAACATCGAGAATTTACGATGAAAACTCGATAATCCCGTGAAAAATGAATCATACATGGCCATGCATGAATGCTCCATGCATGGCCATGTATGTAAATTGGCCAGACATGGCCATGTATGGCCACATATGACCATGTATGACCATGCATGGCCACATATGACCATGTATGACCATGCATGGCCATGTATGACTATACATAACTTGATACGGCCATACATGACTTGATATGACTAGGTATAGAAATTTTAACTAAAAAAAAAAAAAATTTTTTTAATTTTTTTTTTTTTTTTTTAATTATTTTGGCAACGCAGAGATTATCAGATATGCAAATAATTGAATTCCTAATCGAATTGGAAATTTTTAATTCAGAGAAAAAACGCTAGACTTACTAATAACACCACCCGCTTTAGTAGGATTCGAACCCGGGACCTTCCGTACGAGAGACCGACGCTTTGTCGACTAAGCTATGCGACCGACAGTTACAACGAAGTTTACTTGTGCTACGTAAGATTGAAAGGATATAATCACTTTCGAAAAATCAAAATATAATCATCAATATGCTGTTAGTGATATCAAAAAAATTTTCTATTTTTTTTCACTACAACATCCTGTTTATAAGTAATTATGATAGTCAGCTCAAATTTTTTATATCCGTGAAAAATGAATCATACATGGCCATGCATGGCCATATATGAATCATACAAGGCCATGTATGGTCATGCATGGTCATGTATGGCTATATATGTCAGTGATTAGTTGGACATATATGGCCATGCATGGCCGTATATGGTTCATACATGGTCATACATGGAGCATATATGGCCATACATGGAGCATATATGGCCATACATAGGCATACGAACTTTTTTAATTTTTTTTCTTTTATTATCTCATAAACAATAAGACCTACAAAAAAATGTAAATGACAATTTTATAGGAAATTTAATTTCCTACAAAAAAGGTCCTTAGCACCGAATCACTCAGATCGATATTTTCTGAGATATTAGTCAAATAAAAAATCAGTATTTTCTAAGATTTGATTCGACATTTAATGGGAATTCAATGCTACGTAAACTTCAATAATTATATAACGTTCTCTTCTATTTTGCACGACCCACGGCGGAGTGTGGATAGTGCTCAATAGCCGTTATGGTTCTCCGTTGGATGGAAACCCTGAAAATAAAAATAATGACAAGACAAAAGTCCCACCTGGAGATACCTCGAATCTCCCTGGACCCGCTGCTCTGCTCAGGCTGGGTTAGATATCCTGGTTGGGCGCCAGTTCGTGTGCCCCACGAACAAAATTTAGAAATCAAAATAAACCAACGGAGAAATGAAAATAAACTAAATGACAGGGTAACGATTTCAGATTTTAGGAAGAGGAAGCAAGAAAAAGATAGTAGTAATGTAATAAATAAAATTTAAATTAATACCGGGTTGACGATCATTTGTTTTTCAAATTATATTTTAAATAATAAATTAATATTTAATTGTATCGCATATCCAAAATAACAATATCAAAATAAATTAATAGTAATTCACTTACAAAATAATACTGGTAGACGTATACAAATAAAATAATACCAATAAAGAATAGACAGTAAACTTCTTAAACACAAAATAGCTTTCTCGCATGTAAATAATGATATCACTCACACGTGATATTCACAAGCTAAACTATAATCTCAAAATAAGCTTGAAATATTTCAAGTAAATATTTCGTGCAATTGAACCACTGGTGAATATCTTACAATATTCACAAAATAATAATCACAAAATAATAATATAATAATAATACTCCAAGTTGATAATAATTACATAAACTAATATCTTAAATTTTGGTATCACTCACACGTGATAATAAAAATATAATAATTACGCAGAAAATAATAATTAAGCAGTAAATAATAAAAATAACCAAATATTTATCACACTCAATATCTGGCAATAATAAAATAATATTGAATAGTTTTATCTGATTGTATTAGTACCTACTGGGCACAATAGTCACGCATTCCATCATATGCTTATGGAAATTTTTAATACGCTGTATTCACTATCTCTTTTACTCTTATGTAATAACAAATGATCATCAACGCGGGAACCAAAATTACACGCCAATGTATTAGCCAAAAGTACTTACAGTTTACGTATTATTCAACTCCCTTGGTTGCACTATAATACGGTAAATGTATTTTCCCTCTGTGCTATTACCCAAACTCAAAAAAAATTGCCAATGGATTTATATTCTCACTCAAATACCAAATGGCGACAAATGTATAATTAAGTTAATGTAACAGAGCACACTCGCTACTCTTACAGAGACCACCTCACGTCTGACCACGGCAGCACGTGAATCTCACGCCGGCACCTAGGCCGATGCCATTTTTGATATCGGTATCTCACTTCAACCAATGGGAAATATATGACTGTCGCATGTTATATATATATAGTACCACCAAACTAATACATACTTTGGGCCGTGCAATTCATCCAGTTCCCGACGTTAAATGATCAATTTCATCTTGCATAATTAATTTTTAATATGGTTTACCGAAAAATCAACCAATGATTTATTCATAAAATTAGTAAATTTATTTATAATAAATAAATTTACTGAGGCCAACTATTGCGTTGACGCGCATGCGCCAACCAATCAAAATAATCATAAGCACAGAAATAAAATGCGCAACTATTCTTACCAGCACTGTAGAAATTCAAGTATATACTTGAATTACTCAGTGAAATCTCCTGAGTTAAATACAATTTATACCTATGAAATCAATAAAATAATATTAACACAATAATTAGAACAAAATCTTATATATAAACAAAATAATTATAATAATAATGGGTCGGATGAGACGTGTGAGCAGCGTGTGCTGCCCTCTGTTGCCCACCGACCTGATGCGAGACTGCCGCGATATTAAAATATCGTGACAATTAATATCTCAGAAAATATCGATCGTAGTGATTTAGTGCTAAGGACCTTTTTTGTAGAAAATTGAATTTTCTATAGAATTGTTATTCATATTTTTTCTGTAGGTCTTGTTGTTTATGAGATAATGAGAAAAGAAACAAGAATTCTATGAAAAAATTTAGTTTAGCGGTCCGTACTACCCCACTCGTATGAGTTACGACTTCGCGATAATGGGTACTTCTTAAGAGCATTCAATTCTGAGAAAATCCCGACTTTGGGCGAGATGATGTCATAAAATGCCACGGAGTTACAGAAGATTAAAACATAAAAACCCAAGTTTACGTGTATTTTGAATGGGAAATCTTCGCCTGCTCTGGGAAAGTACTTTATATTAATATCAAGGGCTTAAACTCTCAGGGAATTTTTTGGAGGGTATTTCCAACCAAATTTCGGGATGGGAGCGAAAAAAAAAATAGTCGCTAAAAAAAGCAGTCTAATATATAGTCATCCATGACTATGTATGACCATGCATGCCCATACATGGCCTTGTATGATTCATATATGGCCATGCATGACTGTATTCAAAAAGTTCGTATGCCCATGTATGGCCATACATGCTCCATGTATGGCCATGTATGAACCATCTACGGCCATGCATGGCCATGTATGTTCAATTAATCACTGCCATATATAGTCATACATGTCCATGCATGGCCATACATGGCCTTGCATGATTCATGTATGACCATGTATGCTCCATGTATGCTCCATGCATGGCCATGTATGCTCCATGCATGAACCATATATGGCCATGCATGGCCATGTATGATTCATTTTTCACGGGATCTAACAGTAACAACATACTGTCTATGTGAAATTAACATAAAAAATCAATTGTGTGGCATCTACTTAACTGGGAAACTCTTATCAATATTATCTGATTGAATAATTAAAAAAAAAAAGCTGATGAGAGCTTACCTATAACAGTTCAATGAACATCTTATTTATAATTATATCCCATAATTTCTATTACAATAAATAAAAATGTCTTTAAATATTTTTCCAATAATTTGATTTCTTTCCACTCAATATCAAAATTATTAGGATTTTTTTATTTTTTAACTGGTTAAATTTTAAATTCTAATTTAAAATTATAAAACGATTAAGCATAAACTATTAATAATTAAATAATTCTATATAGTTACAATTTAGCGATGTATATATAAGGGTTGGCCAAAAAACAACTAATTTTTTGAAGTTGACTTCTTTTGGCGCGTTTAGTAGAGAGTAAAATTGAGGGCAATATGAGAGATCCGAACGTACAATATTGGCCATAAATTCACGACGGGTGGCGTTCAAATCGGTAAAATAAACTAAAGATAAATAAACATTTGGAAAATTAAATTTAAATAGATAAAAAAGTAGATAATATCAAAAATTTATAGAAAAACAAACTGTAAAAAAATACTTCGGTAATAATTTAAATGGATAAAAAAATATATTGGTAATAAAAATAACAGAAAAATGAAAACTACTCTAACAAAAAAATTAACCAATTAAAACTGAGGATAAAAAAACAGCGCGCATTTTTACAATCGGCTAACAAAAAATTGGTATAATTATAAATATTGATACATGAAAAAAACAATATAAAAAATACATAATAAAAAAAAACATATGGTAAACAAAGAAACGGATAATTTAATTTAAGAAAAAGAAAAAAAATTTACAAATAAAAAAAAAGATAAATATACATTAACCCTTTAACGCTTCTGGGCGTTTCCCCCACTTTGCAGCCGGTCAAGCGGGCGGCGCGTATCTGCGTTAGTGTGTATCCGTGAGCAGTACCGTATCATGAGGTCCTCACAATTAAAGAAAATAATTTAAAAAATAAATAACTATGAGAGATTCATAATTAAAAAAAAAAGTTAAATTTATTTTTTTTTTAGAACTTAAAAATAACAATATTTTTTTTTATAAAAATTTTATCTCATAAAACATTTGAAGCATAATTTACTATATAGAATATATTTCATATAAAACATTGCATAAAATTAAATATTTATCTTATGAGATTTATATTAATAAAATAGTATTTTGATATAGTAAATTATGATACTTGAGCCTATCAAGAACACAAAATAATTGTTTTAACTCTGAATATACTAAGTATCAGGATACCAAAGTTCAAACGTACTTAAAAGTTAAATTGAAATTACCCTGAAAAAAAAAATATTATCTCAACTCACTGTAATTATTATTATAATAATGAGTTAATCATTGAATACGATGGAACCGAGCAAAGCAATCAAATCGACAAAGTGGAATATCACAATCAAGACATTGGAAATTAGTTTGTACGTAATATCCTTTAGTTGTTCTTTTTTTTTCTTTTGAACATAATGCACATGAACGGCGAAGACCATTAATTTTTATTAATGTGTGTGATTTCAAATTTTCATCGGGCTCGGGCATATTCTGTGCAACAGCAATTCTTTGCTTTCGATTAGAAAAATTATCAATCAGCTGCTTTACTAAATTCTGCCGCAATTGCAACTGAGTGATTGACTTAGCTTCACTTGCGTTATAAATAATATGACTATTAATGATACATACATCTCGTATAAAATAAAAATAATATTTCCACCACTTCTTGGATGGACGAGAAATACTATTATAAGTTCTTTTCTGATCTGCGAGATCTACTCCACCCATATATTTATTATAATTATTCACAGGCAAAGGGCAAGGAATTTCAACATACGTTTTATCTTTTTTTGAGTATTTTTTTAACATGACCGTTTCTGTAGGATCACAATTAGATGACAAAACTGTAACTGGACGATTATCCTGCCACACAGTTGCAGTAATGCCATTCATTTGCATCTGCAAAAAATCACCTCTCTTCAACTTTAAATTATTTGGATTTTTAAATTCCACCGGCCATTCTTTTCTATTTTGTCTAATAGTCCCACAGCCATAAATTTTATTTTCTTTTAATATATTAAATAATCTTACTGAAGTAAAGAAATTATCACAGTAGAGATGATGATTCTTTTGACCAAAGAAATCTGATAAGCTTAAAACAACCTGCTCGCCCAATAATAAATCTTTATCAGTTTCTTCTTTCTTGCCAAGATATGGTTTCGAATCAAGTGTGTAGCCAGTTGAAGCTTCAGCTATAACCCAAAATTTTAAACCCCACGGTGTTGGCTTGTCTTTCATATACTGTTTAGCTGAAAAATTGCCTTTATATGCAATCATAGCCTCGTCTACTGAGATGTCCTGATTGGGACGATAAACATATTCAAATTTATCTATAATATTTAATACAGGGCGTATTTTATAGAGTCTGTCATAGTCAGTTGAACTTAACTTCGGCATTTTAGTGTTGTCATTAAAGTGGAGATATTGCTTTATCAACTTAAATCTATCACGGGTCACTGCATTCCTGACTATTGGACACTGGACAAAATCAGCTTGAAAGTACATATCTAATTGTGGTAAGGTAACGATTCCCATGTAAATAATAATGCCTATAAATGCTTGTATTTCGCGACCTGTTACAGGTTTCCAGCGTTTATTAGGGCGACCAGCTCCATGTTCTTGTTGGGCGTACAAATTTGTTTGTTCAGCTGTCATTTCATAAAAATCGTCGTCCAGGAATAATTGTAAATAATTTTGTTCAGTACTACCTTCAGTGAGCATATGAAGAGGCCCAGTATACCCAACAAATTTGTCTACTTCTGTTTTTTCTATTTCATTAAGCCATTTAACGATAATATTTTTATCTATAAAAGCAAATTTTTTTAAATTACTTTTTTTTTTTTTTTGATATAGTTACATTCTATGTCATGAAAACAAGAAAAAAACTTTATTATCAACCTACAGCTATTTATTTAAGTTATAATTTTAAATTGATAAACTCATTTGTTACCTTCAAAATTATTATTATTATTATTATAATCATCATCGATACTATCATCGTCATCATTAAAAGAGCAATTCAAACTATTACTGTGATAATCCTCGTATTCTTCAGTACGACTACAACTTTGACTTCTTTTTATTGCCGCTATTTTATTTTGAATTTTTCTCTTCTTTGTTTGTTTTGAAATTTTATTAGGTGTGTTATTTTTGTTCAAAGATTTTAAATTTTTACGTTTTATTTTGTATAGTTTTATGATTTCAATTATTTAAAAAAATAAAATCAGCAAAAACATTACAAAACAAATGAAGGGGCACTAATGGAACCCATCAGATGAGTGAATCTCAGTAATGTCCGAGCCTGAGTCTCATAAGCTGCGATAGTGGGGACTAAAAGCGCACGTGAGAGGCGATCCCCACTCTAGTGCCGCGCGTACTATTTTGTCCGACTTCGCCGTTAAAGGGTTAAGAAGAGCCTGTATGTTATTTCGTGAAATGTTTATAAAATGTGGTAAAGTATGCCCCTTTTCGGAATGTACCACCATAGCATCAGCCTGCTCAAAAATTTACAGACGTAATTTTCTTAAACCTGACACAATAGGCATTTTGCCAGCCAGTGGTACTTATCGATGGTCATCAAATCAATCACACAAAGCAATTCAATGGCTTATTTTCAGAGAACGAGTACATGGTTTTAGAATTACACATGCTGCGCGCGGTAAAGAATATCGTTTGCCTTCAGGAATACTCGTTGACGGTAATTATAACAATAATAGAACCGGCGAAGAACATGTGTTACAATTTCACGGGTGTTACTGGCATGGTTGTCCTAAATGTTACAGAGTAAAACGCGATAGAATACTCAATATTGGCGATAGTATGGATGTAAGGTATGACTGTACTATAGCTACATCAGAAAAAATCCGCAGATTAGGTTATACTCTTACTGAAGAGTGGGAATGTGATTTCGATCTATTTTTATCTAGAAATCCTGAAGTTGCAGCTGAATTACGCGATCACCCCTTACTTTGTACTGAGCCGTTGAATCCTAGAGATGCTTTTTTTGGCGGTCGTACAGAAAGCTTTGTTACGTTATATGATATAAAAAGCCATGAAAAAATCAAATATGTAGATGTATGTTCGCTGTACCCTTATATTTGTAAAACTGGTAAATTTCCGGTAGGTCATCCCGAAATTTTTATAGGTGATGAATGCCATACTTTGATAGGTGAAAATAATAATTTAGCACTTGTGGAAGGCTTGGTGGAATGTACTGTTCTTCCACCAACAAAGCTTTATCATCCGGTATTACCATGTAGAGTTCATGATAGACTACTCTTTGCACTGTGTCGTTCTTGCGCTCAAGAATTAAGACAGGCAGATTGTAATCATACGCCTACAGAACGCGCTTTAACAGGTACATGGGTGGTAGATGAGATTAGGAAAGCCGTTGAAAAAGGTTACATTATCATAAAAGTATTTGAAATTTGGCAGTATAAAATAGCTCAGTATAACCCCAAAACAGGGTCTCAAGGGATATTTACGGAAGACATTAACACTTTTTTAAAAATTAAAACTGAAGCTAGTGGCTACCCAAAAGATTGTAAAACTGACGAACAAAAAGATAAATATATTGAAGATTATGAGTATGCTGAAGGTATAAAATTAGATAAAGAAAAAATTGAATTTAACGCAGGGCTATGAGCTGTAGCAAAACTTAGTTTAAATTCTCTTTGGGGAAAATTTGGTCAGCGTGAAAATTTAACACAAACTGAAATTGTTACAACACGAGCGCGTTTAATGGAAATGTTGACCGATAGTCAAATTGAAATATGTGGTTTTTTGCCAGTTAACGATAATACATTATATATAAATTTTGTTAATAGTAAGGATGCTATAAAGCCTTCCCGCACAACAAATGTTGTTATCGCAGCGTATACAACGGCCCAGGCGCGTCTTAAATTATACACTTACTTAGAAAACTTAGGTGCTAGGGCTCTATATTGCGATACCGATTCTTGTATTTACGTGTCTGTAGAAGGAAAATATGAACCACCAACAGGTAAATTTTTAGGAGAATTAACTGATGAATTAGAAGGGTACGGTCTAGGAAGTTATATTACATCTTTTGTAACAGGTGGCCCGAAATTTTATGCTTATATTATACGTAAGCCTGATAATACGACCGCCGAAGTATGTAAAGTAAAAGGTATAACTCTAAATTTTTCTAATAGTCTTAAAATTAATTATAATACAGTTAGAGCACTTGTAACTGGTGAAAAAATAGAGCCTATTATAATAAAATTTGATGCTATACGCAGAACATGTTTTCATGCTATTGTAACAAAAAAGGAAACGAAAACAACATTTCCACAATATAAAAAAGACGTTTTAGAAATAAATATTCAACATTACCATTTGGGTACAGAGTTTATTAATTGTATTTAAATTAACACTGTAATAACTTATAATAAATGTATAAAATATACTCGCTTCTTCTATGTTTTATTTTCCCCCTCTTTCATTTTGCAGCGTAAGTAATTTTTATTTATTTAGATATTTACTTAAGTTTATTTTCTTCAGTTTGCCGAAGATAGTCTACCTATTCGTTAAAACTAAATTTAAATGGATATTATAATAGATATTCAGGGCTTCTTCGATAATTATGGAAATTTTTTACCTAAAGAAATAGCGTTAGTAGATTTAGAATCTTCTATACAAAGTCATTGGTTAATCAAACCCCCATTTTCATATAATAAATTATTATCCTCAACACGTCAAAAAAATAACTGGCTTACAATAAACAAACACGGTTTAAAGTGGTTTGACGGTTTTATTGCACTCTCAAATTTGACACCTATTATCAAATTTTATTCTGAAAAAGCTCGGTGTGTATATGTACGTGGTGATATAAAATTTAAATATCTTGAAAAATTCCTACAAAAGGAAGTTATTAATTTAGAAGAAGAAGATATCGACAATACCCCTAATAAATTTGATGATTTGAGAACCACAAACACTTTATGTACGTTACACGGTGCATTAAAAATTTATAATCCTGATCAAAATTTGAGATGTGCTTTAAACAACGCTCTTTGTCTACAAAAGTGGATTTTAAAAGAACGTTCAAATTCTTATGAATTTTATAAGTCTCTTAAATAACAACTGATGATATACACAGCTGTTGGCTGCATTTTACGCGGGGTCAGCATTTAAAAAGACAAACAGATTAAAACTACAAAGATTCTCAGTTTCAAACGGTAGTTCAAGCGTGTCATAATAATGTGTTACACAAAATTTAAAGAGTGTGATGAGATTCGTGCCGAACCGGAAGAAGAAGTTCCAGGAAATGAAATTAATGTGACTGAACACGATCTGGACACATTTAGAACATATTGGCCGCACGATCCTTTATTCAGAATTCTACCGACACGTTTAAATGTTGAAAGTATCGTGTGGTTAAGCGCTGTTACTCGTGCTGTAAGAAATTCACCAACTTTTCTTGATGTAGGTTTAATTTTACATTATTATTATTATTATTATTATTATTATTATTATTATTATTATTATTATTATTATTATTTCTTTTTTAGTTAAATGCTCAGGGGGTTATCCCCGGTAGTCCGACTCTACCGAGGGCCTCACCTGAGCGCCAAATCGTTACTGCTGCGATGCTTCATCAACAAGATGATCAGCATGCGCAGCAGGCCAAGTTCCGTTGCCTAAGTAAACGGAGGGATCCGAGAATTACAGCCTTTTGCATCCGCGAAGCCAAAAACTCAACTTGCGATAAACAAGTTGGGATTTTAGCCAATGCAGACACAAAAGTCTGTTTCATCCCTCCTAGGACGCCAACAATGAGTACGACAAGCTTGACACGGTAGCCTGGGTAAAGCTTGCCAATTTCAAACAGGAGATCCTGATATATCTCGTGTTTGTGCTCCTCTTTACCGTGATGTTATACTCAGCTGGAGCTGAGAACTCAATAACATAAATGTTACGAGCGGTTTTATCGAAGAGCACAATATCAGGTTTATTATGGTCGATTTTCCGCGTTGTTGCGAATGGCACGTTCCAATAAATACGGCAACGGTCATTCTCAACAACTTGCGGAATATCTCCTGGCAGGTAAGGCAGCACTGGTGTTTTATCGATACCGTGCGTGTGTCTAAGATGGTAATAAAGTACTCGCAGAGCAGCATTATGGCGCTGGATGTATGCATTTCTTGCCAGCACAGGACATGCTGACAAAAGATGCATGAGCGTCTCTGGATGCTGTTTACAAACCCTACACAAAGTGTCGGGTAGCTGCGTCTGGAGCACTTTAGCACGGTATTCGAGAGTGTTAATAACACCATCTTGGCAGGCAAAAATATATCCTTCGGTCTCGGACATCAGGCCAGCTGACTTAAGGAAGGAAAACGTCAGCTGTGTGGACAAGCCATGATCACGCACGTGTTTAAAGAACACGCTGTGCATGGACTTGTCCATATGCGTACTAAGCAGTTTTTGTTGCTCAGCATTCCTGATGACCGTCTTAAATTCCTCCTTAGAGAGTTCAATAAGCGGGTTTACTCTTCCAAGACCGAGGGATTTTGCCGCGTACATTGCTGCCTTATATAAAAACGCTCCCTTATGCCTATTTTCATGACTATGAACAATTTGCATAAGGAAGTCGTCTTCATCTGCTGTGAAATTGACAACCTCGTATGTTATACCCAAAACCAAACGATCGTGCAGACACTCCAAGCTCTGTAAACCTCTCCCTCCGATGTGCCGGGAAAGGTATAATCTGGTGACTGAGGACTTAGGGTGCATGCTCCGATGCATATTCATTACTTTGCGTGTCTTGATATCGAGATCTCTGAGCTCTTATCGGGCCCATTTCAGGACACCGAAAGAGTACAGAAGTACCGGGACAGCAAGCATGTTCGTTGCAGAGACTTTGTTTTTCCCGGAAAGTTCTGATGACCAGATTTTCCGGAGTCTCCGCACATACTCGCTGCAGAGAGTCGTTTTGATTTTCGAGACGTCCTGCATAGGACTCCCGTCAATCCTTAGATATTTGTACGACTCTCCGGCGTCAAGATGGTTTATGACGCTCTCATCTACTAACTCGATATCTTCACGCACATCGGAACACTTACCCTTCACCAGATTAACGACCGCGCACTTGTCCAACCCGAAAGCCATGCCGACATCCCGTGTATACTCTCCTACGATATTCAAGGATGTCTGAAGGTGTTCCTCATCAGGAGCATACACCTTCAGATCATCCATGTAGAGTAAGTGGGTGATCGAGTATTTTCGATCATTTGGTGGACCCACTGAGTATCCACGGGTGCGGCGTAGCGCAACAGATATTGGCAGCAGTGAGATGCAAAACAGCAGAGGGCTCAGAGAATCTCCCTGAAAGACTCCTCGTTTGTACTGTACAACTTCGGTTACACGTTTGTCGTTACCACATGAAATGTGGAACCGTGTTCGCCAAAGCTGCATCGTACGCTGAATGCATCCCACTGTATCGCGATTGACCCCAAGGCACTTGAGCAAAAAGAGAATAAGCTCATGAGATTATTATTATTATTATTATTATTATTATTATTATTATTATTATCACTATTATAAAACTAAAGTGAATATATTCTAATTATTATTTCAGTTTTTTTTGGGTATGCCCCGTGACATCTTTGAGCTAGCTATGCGGTCAGCACGAGAGCTGATTCAGCAACCTCTCACGCAACTATGGAACTCGATCCACAATAACACGAGTGAAAACGTTTCTAAGATAGTAGAAGACAAAAAAACAGAATAATGTTAAAATACATAAGATTTACTAAGCTGTCTATTGAAATTGTATTCATGTATTTTTAACTGTAGCAAATATGAATTCATGTATTTTTATTATATTTAACATTCCATATTTTTAATAATAACTAATTACCCATAAGTTATCGATAAATTTGTTTTGTTTCTGTGTAAACATATAAGATATACATCACTCGCTTAATTTAGTTTGAACAATGGATCCACGGTGGAAACACCCTTGGACGTCAATTATTTGCGGTCCCACGGGTTGTGGTAAGACAGTCTTTGTAAAAAGGTTCATTAAATATTTGCCTCAGATGAGTGATACGAATTTCTCGAAAATAATATTTTATTACGCTGAATGGCAGTCTTCCTATACGGAATATTCTAATTATAAAAATATTGAGTTTCGTGAAGGTTTACCACGCACTGAAGATTACACTAACGACACGCGTCCGAAATTGCTTATTATCGATGATCTGATGCGCGAGGCCTCAAATAATAGCGTCGTAGATTTATTCACGAAGGGCAGTCATCATAGAAACCTAAGTGTAATTTTTATTACCCAAAATATTTTTCATCAAGGACACGGTCAAAGAGATATATCCTTAAACGCAAACTATATCGTGATTTTCAAAAATCCACGTGATAGATCGCAAATACAACACCTTGCAAGACAAGTTTATCCTGAAAATACACGTTTTTTACAAGAAATATACTATGATGCGACATCTGTTCCCCACGGCTATTTACTACTAGATTTAAAACAATCAACACCTGAAAATTGTCGGTTTCGTTGCTGTATTTTCCCAGATGATCAACATCAATTCGTTTGTATAACCAAGAAAAGTATAAATAATAGATCTAAAAGTTACAATGTTCCAGTATACTACCGATAATGGCGCAGCGCGGACCAATTAAAAAGAAACAGCTTGCTATACTCCAGGCCCTCTGTTATTTAAATAACGAACAAAGACAAGCTATACTACGCAAGGCTGACGCAGCTTTAGTACGGTGTATTTGCGAGTGTGCTCTCAATATATTACGTGGTAATGTGTTGTTATCATCAAAAGATCGCAAAAAATTAAAACGTTATGCACCGTTTTTAAGAAAATTATCGGCTCAAGGCAGTTTAAATAAGAAGAAAAAGATAATTGTACAGAAAGGCGGTTTTCTACCGGCATTTCTAGCGCCATTACTAGGCGTGTTACTGTCAACAATAGTAGCGCCTTAATTAATATGGAATACACTCGCAAAATGGTATTAGTACCGGAAGATAAACTACAAGAGGATAGTAATACAGCCCAAAATGAAGATAAATTAAAAAATAAAACTATACAGACTTCAGGCACAGCTCTATCACGACTTGATAATTAAATGCACGAGATTCTAAACTCTAATAAGTATAATTCTGATCGTGAAAAATGTCAGGCGTACTTGCAAATCCTTGAACGTTATTTACGTTTACTAGAATATGAAAAAAAACCTTTAGAAAATACATTTACCGAATCAAACACAAACGAGAATATAAATTTTTCTGGTTCTTCTTTTGACACTGTTCCTAAAACGTCGGAATCTAGTATAAACTCGTCTGCAACGACAGTACATAATACTTCATATGAGGTCGGTATTGATAATTCAATTATAGACAGTATTCCGAAAAAATTCAAAAATAAAGCCCGTTTGTTGTTAAAACGTCTAAAACATTTACCTAGCTCAACAATAGCGTGGGATAGCCATGGGGTTGTAACACTTCATGGTAAAAAAATACCAGGCTCAAATATAACGGATCTTCTGAAAGATGCTATGAGAAGGAGAAAATCGGTCAAAGCTATAGGAAGACGTCAATTCGCACAAGTGTTACAAGCCTCAAATATCCCTCGTGAATATATAGGTAACCAAAATTTTTTCAATAGCACAGTATTATCTTCTACACCTACAAGTTCACGAGCTAGTATCAGCATACCGATTATTCGCGAAGATCTTGCTTCTTCAGATGAGTTTATGACCGGTGATGACGAAGGAACTAGAGCAGCTCAAAAAGGCAAAGGTTCTATATCTATAAAATCAAAAACTAAAAAATTGTCATGGGCGAAGTTCAGACCGATGAAAGGCTAAAAGCCATATATTATAACCCTTCACACGCGGCCAGTTTTTCGGGTGCTAGAAACCTTTTAAAATTAGCTGATAAAGATGATTCAAAGTTATCAAAAGACATGATTGAAAACTGGCTTAATAAACAAGAAACTTTTACAAAGCATCGACTAAATAGAAAATATTTTATCAGACGAACTTACAACGTAGAAGTAATTGACGATGTATGGGAAGCCGATTTGGTAGACTTGAGAAGTATATCAACGTACAACGACGGGTATAAATACATTTTAATGGTAATTGACGTGTTGAGTAAATTTGCGTGGGCTGAGCCTCTATTTAATAAAACTAGTATATCTGTGGCGCAAGGTTTTAAAAAAATACTACTACGCAGCAGCAAAAGATTACCTCGTTTAATACAAACGGATAGCGGCAAAGAGTTTCTTGGCGCATCTTTTCAAGAATTTTTGAAAAAAAAAGAAATACAATTTAGAACTGTACGAAATCCTGATGTAAAAGCAGCTGTCGTCGAACGTTTAAATAGAACGATCAAGGAAAGAATGTGGCGCTATTTTACGTATAGACGGTCAAAAAGATATATAGACGTATTGCAGAATATTATCAACGCTTACAATCATACACAGCATAGTGGTATAAAAATGGCTCCTGTAAATGTCAACGAAGATAATTATACTGCGGCAATTTATAACCTTAAGAAACGTTATGAAAATAATAAACGTTATAGACTTATGAAAAAACGTAAGCCTAAATATAGTGTTGGTGACATGGTACGCATCAGTAAGACTAAAGCAGCGTTTGTGAAAGGATACGAAAGCGGTTGGAGTAACGAAATTTTTAAAATTTCTAAAATTTCAATGTTTCGTCAGCCACTGGTTTATTTATTATCTGATTTACAAAACGAACCCATTGACGGTGTATTTTATGAGGAAGAATTATCTCTAGTTAAATAAAATGGCTTTAATTAGAGATAATTTTTATATTGTATTACCTAGTAACAGTAGTATGAAATATTTCCCCAATAACACGACTACGCGTTTTATAACACAGTTACCTCAAGCGTTGGAATTAAGCGGCGAATGGGAAGTTGCGTTAGTAGAAATACAAACTCCTATGACCATACTACATATACCAAAAGAATCTACGGCTATTATCATAGGCACAGCCGACATACCTATAAATACTGAAGAAGGGACAAGTGCTACTGAAGAAAACAAAGAAGGAGAAAGTATAGTTGATATTTACTATGGAAATGTACCTTTTGGTCAATATCAAAATATTACCTCTTTGGTGCAATGTATGAATGCACTTCCTGCATTATCTAAGCATATAAATTTTGTACATGACGCCGGTGGCTATATATCAGTTCATAAAATATGTGATTGCGTAGCTATCCATACACTGAAGTTAAATGAAATACTTGAAAAGATACTAGGCTTTAGCGTAGACTATTTACCTAGGTCTATCTCAGAAAAGAACGAATGCAAAGGGGCAACCCCTGCATCGTTAGCTAATGCAGTGCCTGGAAAAATATTTGTGTACAGTGATATTTGTGAAGGTTATATAACAGGAGACGTACAATCGCCTCTACTACGTGTCGTACCTGTTGATACCGATCATTACGTCTATGGTTCAACTAAAATAAAGACTTTTTCACCGGGACGTTATATACCCTTATTACGCAGAACCATGAACACTATCGAAATTGATATAAGAGACGAGTTTGGGAATCCCATACCATTTGAATACGGTACGCTGACCGTGACATTACATTTCAGGAGAAGAATTTAAGTATAACAAAATGGCCGGGTTTGAAATAATACAGTGCGGTGACGGAGCTCGTGATTATAATGGCATAAGTCAAGTTTACATAGGCTCACCAAATCAAAGAGGTCATGGTATTGGTAGCTTCCTTGGGGGCTTGTTTAGACGTGTATTACCATTTCTAAAAAGTGGTGCAAAAGCGCTCGGTAAGGAAGCTTTAAAATCCGGTATAAATATTGCTACAGATGTTTTGGATCACAACGTACCAGTCAAAGAGGCGTTAAGTGTCAGAGCACGTGAAGCAGGTAATAATTTAAAACGAAAAGCTCAGCAAAAAATCGACAGTCTTATGAGCGGATCAGGGTACGTGCCTGGTCAGTTGGCTATTGCTAGTGGTATGAATAACACCATTGGCTTAACAGGAAGGCGTTCTAATAAGAGAAGACGAGTGATAAATACAGTTCGGAAAAAAAATAAACACAAAACAATAAAAAAGAAAAATAATAAGAAAAATAATAGGAAAAATAGCAAGAAAACAAATAAGAAAAAGAAAAAGCTGCGTACAGTGAATGATATTTTTTCTTAAACCGTTATTTTCAAAATGTCGTTTTTACACGTGCATTTTTGCGAATGTGCTAAAACAGAACTTGAATTATTCTCATTGCCTCCTACTCAAACAACAATCGAAAGCTCTCAGTGGGTCCATTATAAGCCAATTTCATCGTTGACTGATAACTCACCGATAGAATTCGTCGTACAGGGGCAAGGTGATGAATATATTGATCTTGCTCATACTATGCTAAGTTTACGTGCAAGTATTACACGTAAAACGCCTGTCGCTGCTAGTAGTATACCGCCTAAAGTGGGTCCTATCAACAATTTTATGCATTCAATATTTAATCAGGTAGACGTGTTGTTTAATCAAAAACCCGTATCAACACCCAATAATTTATATGCGTATAGAGCATATATAGAAACCCTGCTAAATTATGGTTTGGATGCTAAAAAGTCACACTTAAGTACAGTTGGATGGTCTTGTGATACCCCTGGTAAAATGGATAGTGTTGACGATGATAATCTAGGCTTGAAGAATCGTCGTGATTTATTAACATGTGAAAAATCAGCCGATTTTATAGGCCATTTACATTGTGACATTTTTAATCAAGAAAGATTTCTTATAAATGGCGTTGAAATGCGCTTACGTCTCACACGGTCACGTGAAACTTTTTGTCTCATGGACGCATCGCCTAATGGCTGTAATTTCGCTATTACTAAAGCTAGCTTAATAGTAAGAAGAGCTAAAATTTCACCGGGTATACTGTTAGCACATGCCCGCCTGCTGGCAAAAACTACAGTAAAATATCCGTTAACCCGTGTTGAAGTGAAAGCTGTATCGATACCTGCAGGTGTACATGGTGAAACGATTGACAACGTTATTTTAGGCCAAATACCTAGACGTTTAATCATAGGCTTTGTTGATAATAAAGCTTTTAACGGAGATCGTGCAATGAATCCCTTCAATTTTCAACATTTTGGTATTAACTATTTATCGCTATATGTAGACGGTCGACAAGTTCCATCAAAACCATTACAACCTGATTTTTCAAATAGTAAGCTGTATGTAGATGCTTATCACACATTATTTTCGGGCACAGGGATTCATTTTTTAAATGAAGGAAATACAATAGATCGATTTGATTATCCTAATGGTTTTTGTTTATACACTTTTGACCTAACGCCTGATTTATCAGCTAATAGTAACACTCATTGGAATCTGATTCGTCATGGTACTGTACGTATAGAGGTTAGGTTTGATAAAGGTTTAGAACCAACCGTAAACTGTATAGTGTATGCTGAATATGAGAGCGTATTAGAAATAGACTCCTCCAGGCAAGTTACTATAGATTTTGCTGGCTAAGCAAAATAAGCTATTTGGTTCGAAATTAAAAATAAAACGCTTCAGTAACTGTGAGGCTGCATTATAGTGAAGAACATTATGGCACTTGTAATATATATTCAAGGGTTTATTAACAACGCACGAGAATCTTTACCTAAAGAAATCGGTGTTACTTCTCTAACTAATGGTGATACGGCTCACTGGATTTTAGCTCCTGAATTTTCATTTACGCTGTTGTCAGAAGAACGGCAAGTTGAAAATAATGATTTAACAAGAAAACATGGTCTGGAATGGTACGATGGTGAGGCAATGATAAAATACGTACACATACAGCTCCGCTTTTTTTGCCAATGTGCTATGAGAATTTTTACAAAAGGAAAACTGCAAAAAACATACTTAGAGGGCCTACTTTGTCGTCCTGTCATAAATATAGAAGATTTACCAAACAGCCCATCAGTAGCAGCCTTGCAACAGCCACGGTTAACTTGTGCTCTACACAGTGTATTAGAGGCGAGACGAAATATAAGTTTAGCTTATAACCAATGTGCTTTATCGTGTGCAGATTTAATAAAGCAGTGGTTAAATAGCAAGGCACGTAATCAAGATTCTTCAATAGATACACATCATACAGCTGAGCTTGCTAAAAACAACGATAACACAATAGCTTGTCCTTGGAAGTGTCAGGCTTGTAATGAACACGGTGCAAATATTGAGAGCTATACAGTTTATACCATACCACACAGTTGGAGTATATCCAGCGGACAGAATCCCGAAAATTTGGACGAGGCCGACAGCCTTTGTTGTTAATACAGATGGACACAATAAGCCAGGACAGCACTGGGTTGCCATGTACGTCGATAGACATGGAAATGGATGGTACTTTGACAGCTATGGATTACCACCACTCATTCCTCAACACCTTAAACGGCTCAAACACAATTGCAGATGGTTCAAATATAACGACAAGCAGTTGCAACAGGAAAATTCTCAAGTATGCGGCCAATATTGTATCATGTTTTTGCATTTTATGTCTACTGATCATTCAATTGACAGGTTTATATCTATCTTTGACGAACGATGTAACAGAAATGATGAAATTGTAAACGAATATTATAAATCATTCATGAATTTAAATCGAAACAAATATTGCTATAATTTTGTACCCCACGGCATAGCTGTGAATAATAATAATATTCAATCATGTATTTAGACGTAAAGATATCATTATATAATAAAATAAAAACATCTCTATAAGGGTCTTATGTATTTTGGTAATCTATATAAAATAATATAAATAAAATAATTTATGTTGTCATTTTTTCATGAACCCTTACTCATTTATTTAATTTAAGATTATTTCCTTAAGTTATTTATAGTATTTTAATAATTTCTATTAATATTATTTAATGACAAGGTAAGTGCGACGCGCATATGTTAATATCTGATACTTCGCTACGTAAGCATATATATATATATATATATACTAGCAGATCCCGCCCGCTTCGCGGGCAATAAATATTGTATTACTAATATAAGTTATCATATGTATATATATATTATAAAAGAGGAGTGTTTGTGCCTATAGTACGATTTGAAGTAGAAACTAACTATTGCGAACGAATAGTGTTTGTATGTGGTAGTAGTCATGTCTCCCATGGTGCAAGAAGGTGGTTGTGAGTTGATAACTATGAGGGTGGGAAAGATATGGGGGTTAAGATAATATGAACTTGGAAAATGTATCTATGATTGATTGTGAATATTCTAGATTGTTCTAGGAATTTCAAGAATAATCTAGACATTTTGGGAATAATCTTGAAATCTCAGTTCTAACATATAAATTAATTTTCCAAATTATTCGAAAATTGATTCTAATTAATCTGGAATGCTTCAAAATGAATTTGGTTGATTTAAATTACTTAACTATAAGTTTAATCAGTCAAGAATATCGATAATAGATCGATATAGATTATAGATTGTTCTAAAAATTTCGAGGCACATCTAGAATGCTCCAAACCGCACTTAGTTGATTTAAATCACTCAACATTCATTCATAATAGTCTAGAATGTTCTAGATTGTTGCGAATATTTGGATAATCATTCGGAAAGCTCTAAATTATAATTGGTTGTTTCAAATCTCATAAAAATGATTCTAATTGGTCTAGAATGTTTCGCAAGGTTCCGAAAATAACATTCTAGAAACTTCGAATATATATATATATATATATATATATATATATATATATATATATATATATATGTATATATATATATATATATATATATATATATATATAGGTATGTATTTACATTAATGTAAATGTAAATACATTAAATTAAATTACTCAAAAATGATTTCATTAATGTTGGATGCTTCCGATTGTATTAAAAGTTTGGAAAACGTCATAAAAATTGAAATATATATCTTAAAGTCGTAAGTTTATACGAAAATAATTGGAATAGCCCGATCGAAGAATAGTTTAGAACTATCGGAATCAATTTGAAAGATTGAATTTGATGATGATCATTATAATTATTATAAGTATTTTCAGTACTTTTTAAAGTATTAAGGTAAAAGCCTCATCTATATCCGCTCACTTTTCATTGGAGTGAGATTAAATCACTCAATATAAATTGATAAATAAAATGAAATATCATATTGTTAGTTCTTTCTAGTTTTAAGTATCAAAATAAAATTTTAGTTTGAAAAATAATGTTGATAATTAATTATTATTAATTTTTTAAGCAAGGTTCTTGAGTGTATTCGTAGTCGCTCACTTAAAGTTGTCATGTACCATTACTCGATCAACACATGGCTCTATACTCGCTCAAAGTCAATATCGATTAAACTATGATAAGTTTATTGATTTGGAAAATAATTTATAAATTATGAAACTTTATTTTTCCATAATATAAAATTTCATGAATTTCAGAAATATATATAATAAGATAGAGTTCCAACAATTCTTAAAAAATTTGACGAATCATAATTTCAATGTAAGGAATGAACGTTAAAGCGAAAAATGCCCGGCAGAGCGTGATTTTGAAAACAATCACTTAATTTGAATTTATAATCTATTATAAAAAAATTTGATACATGATATTTTAACGTATTTAAATTCACAAATAATTATTCATCAATACTAATTTTTCCAGTTGAAAATTTTTTTTTATAGAAATTCTAAAAAACGCATTAAACAGTTAAAGTGAGCGACTAATGATACTAAGCGTATATAGGGACTTTTACTTTAATTAGAAAATCAAATAAAATTATTTCATGTCAAAAAAAGGACAGATTCATGTTTATTATGTTATTTTGTTTTATTTGAAAAAAAAAGAACAATCGATAATCGATGAAATTTATTGAAACAAAATTTATAAAAATATACTTTTTATCATCAAAATCATAATAATATATAGTTTAAAACCTTCTTTAAAACACGCAGAATTTTGTGGTGTAAATTTCATGTCAAAGTATTCAGTAGTTTTTACGTGATGCGCGTTCAAAAAAAAGACCTGTCATTTTATAGATATAGATTAATTATATCACTAAATAAAATAATTTGATTTAATAATTACCAATGCTTTGGTACATTAGTTCATGAGACAAGTTATTGGCTTCAAAAGCGCAATCTGCATTTTTTATAGAATTTCTAAATTCAAATTTTCCGTCTCCATAAATATTTCGTGCGCCACAAACAGTTATTTAAAAATATTCGATATTTTATTATAAAAAGAAAGACAATCGTATTAAATTTTTTTTTTTTTTCACGAATTTTATTTATTTAAAGAGAATAAAAGAAATACGATCGTCTTATTTTTTCAATAAAATTTGAATTAGTTTTGAATCGAAATTTATTAAAGAGAAATTTAAAAAAAATATAGTTTTTATCATCAAAATGATAATAATATACAGTTAAAAACCTTCTTTAAAATACGGAGAATTTTATGGTGCAAATTTTATGTCAATATGTTCAGTAGTTTTTGCGTGATGCGCGTTCCAAAAAAAGACCTATATATTTATAGATATAGATATATATATATATATATATATATATTTAGTGGTTAAGGGTAAATTTAAATATAATAAATAAATTGTTTAAACCAACTAATAATGTTAAATAAATGTTTTATTTAACCAACGTAATTAACACAGTAAAAGAAAGTAAAGTATACAAAATATGAAAATGCTTGAATGCGTGTATGCAGTTCAGCGGTGTATCTTGTAATTGACTAGTGTCTCTACGAATGAGGTAGAGACGGAATATAGAAAAATCGATCTTCGGCGTAGATAGCCGAAAGTGATCGATCGTAATTATTGTAGCGACGCTACAGAACTCCCTTTGTTTTTTTTTTTTTTTTTTTTTTTTTGTTTTAAATTTCATACACGATAATTAAAGTAATGGAATATTTACAAATGATATGAATAAATAAATAAGTAAATGAATGAGTATAATACAGTGATGAATTCTTACTTTGTAAAAAAAAACTTTCAAGTAAAAAAAAAATTATTGAATCGTGTAAATTTTTAAATATTAAACCGGACTCGGCGTTTTTGGGTCTCGGTTGCTATGTTATTCGTCGGGGAGTTTGCTATCGTCGTCGTCGTGTCGACTGAACTCGCCTCGTAAACCGGCTTCAATCTATCGACTGAAATGGCGATTTGTCGTCCTCGGAAATCGACAATGAAGTATTTATCGTGTCGAGTTATTACACGATATGGACCTTCGTATGGCGCTGTGAAAGCTGGTCCAACCTGGTCATTCCGTACCAGTACATGACTGCAAGTACTAAGGTTCCTGAAACAGAAAACAGAATGCTTGCCGTGACGCGACATTTCGGCCGGTGCCAATGAATTGAAATGACGTTTTAATGTGTTTACAATGCTATGAGGCGTAGTTTTATTACTGGGAGTGAGTAACTCACCAGGTAATCGGATAGGCTCACCGTATACTAATTCAGCCGGGGTCGTCTGAATGTCGTCCTTCCAAGCAGCGCGTAAGCCGAGTAAAACGGCTGGTAATGCGTCATACCATGATTCTTTATGACACAAAAGTGCTGATTTGAGCTGACGATGTAGACGTTCGACAAGACCATTGGCTTGCGGATGATACGGTGTAGTATGTTGATATTTTATTCCATACATTTTAAGTAACGATTGAAATAACGACGATTCGAATTGCGGACCTTGATCCGATGTTATACGTTTCGGTACTCCGTGACGAGAAATCCAGTGCAGCGATAGTGCATGTGCTACCGTCTCTGCAGTTCCATTGGCTAACGGGACAGCCTCTGGAAATCTCGTGAATCGGTCGATGATCGTTAGACACTGGTTAAAGCCTCTTGACGATTTTAGAGACACCAGGTCGATGTGTATGTGCTCGAATCGCTCAGTTGGAGGTTGAAAACTGGCGATCGGCGATGACACGTGCCTTTGAACTTTATTTTTCTGGCAGTCGATGCAAGATTTCGCCCATTCTCGACAATCTTTATTAATCGACGGCCAGACGTATCGTTTAGAGATCGTTTTTAGTGATCCTTTGATTCCGGGGTGAGCTAACGAGTGCAGTGAATTAAACACCTTCTTTCTCAGCGGCTCTGGAACGTAAGGTCGCACTGTACCTGACGCAATGTCACAGTACAATGCTAAACCGTTGTCGAAATTGATTCGTCGGAGCTGCAACGCGGTTGTCTGTTGCAGCAATTGTTGAAGCTCGAGATCTTGCTTCTGTGCATCGGCAAGTTCTTCCGATGTAATAGCAGTAGACACTGCTTCGACTCGTGACAATGTGTCAGCGACAATATTGTCGTTACCCGACACATGTCGAATATCGGTGGTGAATTGACCGATGAAATCGAGTCGACGAAATTGCCAAGGCGATGCTCTTTCGGTGCGCTGCTTGTAAGCGTGCTGAAGCGGCTTGTGATCAGTGTAGATCGTGACGTGCCGGCCTTCAAAAATATGCCGAAAGTATTTTACAGCCTCGTAGACGGCGTTCAACTCGCGGTCGTACGTTGACAATTTTTGAATCGACGGGGGCACTTTTCGACTGAAAAATGCCAGTGGTTGCCAGTTGTTTTCCACTTTTTGTTGCAATACGGCTCCAATACCGATTTCGGATGCGTCGGTGAATATTGCCCAGTCAGCATCGATTTTAGGGTGTACCAACAGAGTAGCATCCGCGAGAGCGCGTTTAGCTGACTTAAAAGACTCCTGAAGTTCGGTTGTCCAGTTGACTGGATGAGAGCCTTTGACTTTGGGTCCTTCCAAAATTTTGTTAAGCGGTGCTAGAATTTCTGCAGCGTTCTTAATGAACTTTCTGTAGAAATTCACTGTGCCGAGAAATCGACGAAGAGCTTTTACGGTGGTAGGAGGCTCGAAATTGACGATAGCCTCGACTTTTTCCGGTAACGGCTTAATTCCATCTTTGTTGATGACATGGCCGAGAAATTTTACTTCCGGTAGACCAAAATGGCATTTTGGTACGTTAATTACCAGTCCGTATTCACGGAGACGCTCGAATAATATTTTTAGGTGCTCCATGTGTTGCTTTTCGTCGTTGGATGCGATTAAGATATCGTCAACATATGGAAAGACGAAATCAAGGTCACGAGTGACCTCGTCGATGAATCGTTGAAACGTTTGAGCGGCGTTTTTAAGCCCAAACGTCATAAATCGGAACTCGAACAGTCCGAATGGTGTGATGATTGCCGTTTTCGGCACGTCTTCCGGTGCAACGGGTATTTGCAAAAATGCTTTCGCAAAATCGACGACTGAAAATATATTTTTACCGTGTAAAAATGCGGCAAAGTCGTCTAAATAACGCAGCGAGTATTTATCGATGAGTGTTCGATCGTTGAGTGGACGGTAGTCACCGCACGGCCTCCATTCTCCGGACTTCTTCTGTGCCAAATGAAGTGGTGAAGCCCAGGCGCTGTTGGAAGGTCTGCAAATACCATCTTCGATCATTTTTCGGAACTCGGCTTGTGCGATTTTTAGCTTGTCTGGAGCCAGGCGTCTTGCTTTGCACGAAACTGGCGGTCCAGGTGACGTTCGAATGTGATGAACCGTCGAATGCTTTTTAGTTTGACGCTGAGTAGCGTCAGGTCGTGTGATGTCGGCAAATTCTCTCAATAATTCCATGTACGCAGAATTACCATCGACTGCTTTAATGTTTGTTTCTGCCGATGTTGTGTGAGAATTTCCGGGTGTCAATAAACCGGTGATGCCATCACGAAGGCATTTTCGTTTTAGGTCGACTAATAAGTCATAATGACTTAAGAAGTCTGCACCTATAATCGGTTTAGTGACGTCAGCGATGATAAAGTTCCATGAAAAATCACGGCGAAGTCCAAGGTTCAATGTAATCGATTTTAAACCATAGGTTTGAATAATCGAGCCGTTTGCGGCATACAGTTGGTAACCTATTGGTGTACTGATTGATTTCAGCCAGCCACGTGGAAAGACAGATAAATCGGAGCCGGAATCGACTAGATATTCCGTTCCTGTAGTTCGGTCTCGGATAAACAGGCGGCGAGAAATCGATTGAGAATCATTAGCCGCCTCTACTGATTCTCGTTTGCGTTTCCCTGCCATTTACAGCCGGGAGCGCACGATCGGGCATTTTTACCGTGCTTGAAGTGGTACCAACAGAAGTCAAACTTCTTTGGTACTCGTGACCGTGATCGACTGCGAGATCTCGATCGACCTCGTTTAACTTTCAAGTTTTTGACTTGATTCGTGAGCTGCGCAATTTCTCTGCGCAGTGCAGCAATCTCGCCGTGCTCGGCGGTTGATGATGATGATTTTGCAGCGGTGGCGGCAACTTGAGGTTTGAGCGATATACGCTCAACCATCCGATCAGCGGACTCGGCAAGTTTATCAAGCGTTGAGTCGCTGATAGCTTCAAGACAAACTTGGATTTCATTTGGCATGTGGGAAAACCAACGTGCTTTAATGATGGCGTCATCAATACCGGGGACTAATGTACGTAGATGACGTAAATTTTGCGATGGTGTCCGATCGCCAAGTCTTTCTCTGTCGAGGAGCTGAGTGATCCGTGCTTCCTCGGATCTCGTGAAGCATTTTATCAGAGCCGTCTTGAGATCGTTGTACGGAGTTGTCGCAGGCGGCTCGAGAATTAACGACTCAACTTCTGCGGCGACGCGAGTGTCGAGCAATGGAATCACCAGGTCAAATTTGGCACGCTCGGTTGTTACCTGGTGCGTTGAAAATTGCGCTTCGACCTGCGCAAACCACAGTTTCGGGTTCTCCGTGCTGAACTGAGGTGCTTTGACGTTCACGGCCATATTTAATTTAACTGACGTAAAAGACGACGATCCCGACAATTGAGAATTGAATGTGTCTTCGTCAGATGACTCGGATTTTATTGTCTTGTCGCTTTCGGTTTCAGAGCCTGACATCACCCGTCAACAATGTCAGTAATTCGGTACTGTGCTACCGAAAGATTATCGATGACGCACGGCTCAGGAATGTGTAGCCGGCAAATCGGCCTAATCCTCACTGGTATTTCCGGTGACGGAAGAAAAATTATACGCGACACTGCACGAAAATTAATTATAGTTTTTTTTATGACAGCTCGCGAAACTTTTATCACTATTCGATTCGCACTAAAGGTCCCTCGAATCAACACTGATGCGGCATAACGTCCATAAGATGCCCAGCAATGCACCAGCGGTGATAAAAGAAAAACTGCACAATGATAACTAAAATCACTGCACTAAATATTGCAAGAATAAATTCACACAAAAATAACTGGAAATAAAAATCACGGTCTCGCCGGTTAATCGGCAACGCGACAAAATATTCGCGGCAAAAACGACACGAGAACTCGCGAGATTTTATACACTGTGTAATACACGTGTTCGACGCTTCCCTTAAAAAGAGATCACGTCGGGGTCACCAATTTAGTGGTTAAGGGTAAATTTAAATATAATAAATAAATTGTTTAAACCAACTAATAATGTTAAATAAATGTTTTATTTAACCAACGTAATTAACACAGTAAAAGAAAGTAAAGTATACAAAATATGAAAATGCTTGAATGCGTGTATGCAGTTCAGCGGTGTATCTTGTAATTGACTAGTGTCTCTACGAATGAGGTAGAGACGGAATATAGAAAAATCGATCTTCGGCGTAGATAGCCGAAAGTGATCGATCGTAATTATTGTAGCGACGCTACATATATATATATATATACATTCTTCTGTACTGTCCGCAACGACCGGCGGACTCGCGGCTGTCCCCACCACGCTCCAGGCTCTACCACCACTTTGTGGTGGGGGGCGCTGTAGTTGCACCATACTACTAGCATCAATTAATTAGTTTTCTGTTAAAAAATATCCTGCCAATAGTATATACAAGTTCCAAAGTGGACATCCCATATAAGAATCCAGATACTCATCATTTCCTACATGGATTCTTAGTAAATTCATACACTCCTACATTAATTCTTATAGATTATTACATAAATCCATATTTTTCTATATGGATTCCTATGAGTTCCCATGCAATCCCACATGAATTTCCTAAAAGGGTATCCATTTATTGTTTTAGATATGTACGATGCATTAAATATGTTATGCCTAAAAATAGTGACCTTTCGTGTAGATGTACGGCATCGGGAAAATTCGTGGACGGTGAGTTCATCCCAAGCCCAACTAATAATAAGCATAATCATGACTCAGATCCTTATTTGAAAGGTGATAAAGATTTTCGTAAAAATCTAAAAGATGCAAGTAAACATTTTGGTTTATCTACAAAACGGATCTATATTACCGCAGAAATCCAGTAAATATCTTTAATTTTATTTTTCTAAACTTAAATTGTATTTCTCTATATTATCTTCTGTAATTATTATATTATTTATAATTATACATATAAATTAAAGATGGTTGTCTAATATTGCCATAATAATATTTCAGAGATCCAGATGCTGCATCTAGAAATCCTTTTCAAAAATGTAGAAGTTTGATTCAGAAATATAAAAAAAATGAGCAGCCTTTAGCGACTCGAATTTATTGTGATAAAGCAAATGACATCGAAGCTTTTGCACAATCTTTAATGTTAGTCATAAATAAAAGTGAATTATCATATGGGAGAGATAACCGGTGGAAGATTTCTGCCAGATATGAAAAATTCACTTTTATCACTAACAATACACACAAGGATGCTCAAAATCTTTACCTATTTGATGCTGATTTTTTAACAGAAATAAGTGATTCTGTTGAAAATATTTTTATTGATGCATCTTTTAAAGCTGTACCACACTTTCAAAAAAAAAATTTACAATTATTGACAGTAATGGCCAAAGTTGAAGGGCAATGCAAAAGTAAAAGTGCTGTAAGTATTATAAAATTTCATGTTACAGAAATGTTTCTCTAGGTTCAATGGAAGCATACATTTATAATCGTATTATCAGATCATCGACTATGTAGCTGTCTATCAAAATGAACGTACATGTACGAATCCATTTCAAGCTTCATTCCAGAATAAAACTATCAGTATCTGATGCTACTTATTTTTAATTACATAGTTGTAGGCTATTTATTCATTAAAAAGTATCTGATAATTAGACAGGAACTTTCTATTCAGCAAATGTACATGTACGAACTCATTGATAGCAATCAATTGACAAAGAATTACCAGGTCATTAGTTATGAGCTGTCTATTCATGAAGTGTACATGTACGATCTAATTGATAGCTATTTATTCTATAAGAAAGTACTAGACAAGTAGACAAGAGCTGCATACATACATTAAATCTACGTGTACGAATTATTCTCGATTATATTCTATGCTATATATATAACCATCAGTATAATTTTTTCAGGCTGTACCGATCTTTTGGTCTATTATGACAAATAAGGGTGAAGAATGCTACCTAAGAGTTTTTAATTTCATCAAAGCAAACTTCCCATCTTTTAATCCTAAGTTCTACATGTCCGATTTTGAGATTGGCATGCATAATGCTGTGGAAACTGCATTTCCAAATATTGATGCTAATCACTGTTTTTTCCATTATGCTCAAGTAAGTAATTAAATTTACTTTAAAAAAAATTTCATAATTTTATAGAATAATTAGCTCCAATTGTTGTTATTGCCAGAAAGTATCGATAGTACCCTAGTAGCTATCTTAATCAAGATTTTGAAATCACAGTATATATAAATATAATAATTCGCTGTATTCTCCTTGACTTGCTTAAGGTTTTCTTCCAGAATTGATCAATATTGCCACGTTGGTAGTAAGAGCGATAATCTGCTGATTTATTTCATCGTCGCTATAAAGATTAATTTTTATTCATTTTTAATTCTAGGCGATCAACAAAAATGCAAGGGACTTAGGATTAATGAATAAAACAACCATTAAACCAACGACACACCCCGAAATCTATGTGGTTGTAAAGCAGATAATTGCATTGGCTTTGTTACCACCCAAATTGATTATTTCAACTTTAAACAACTTGAAAGAGGTGGTAACGCGTGATTTCGGACATCGATTTGATCGTTTATTCGATTATTATGATCGATATTGGATAAAAACAATTAAACCTTCAGGGTTTTCAGTATATAATTTAAGAGATAATAAAACTGACAATTATGAAGAATCATACAACAGGAATTTTAATGATTTACTGAAAAAAAAACCCGCATCCTAATCAATTTATAGGTAAAGATAACTTCCCTGTTTAGAAAATCTTATAGAATCCAATAGATTCTCATATATTCCTATAGAAATTTTATAAGAATGAATGAGTTCTATGAGAAGTGCTATAGTTAAGTATAGGGCCTTATACATACAGCTATAAGAATCTATCGGATTTTTTAAGCAGGGTACATACTGCTTCCGATTTAAGTAAATAATTTTAAATCGTTTTCACCAATCTAAGATGTAAATAATCGCGAAGTATAGCCAAATTTCAATAATTGCACTAATATATTTAAATTGTTATGATAGGAGTAATCAAGTACTTGGCATTGGATGCCAGAGTAATTAAAAACTCAGTAAAGCTAAATAAATACATGGCAAGAAAACTTGTTGCACAAAGGACGGAAAAAATGTTGGAGATGGAAGATTTTTGGGACATGTTAGACGAAAAGATTGAAAATGTAGGTGAAGATAATGTCAACGGGTTAGAATTAATGCCCTATGTAAAAATTCCCAAAGAATCTACTTTCAAAGGTAAAAAACTGCAAAGAAACCAATACGTTTATGGAATTCTATGCGATTTTTGACTTATTTTTGGAAATTCTATAGAAACTTTAGGATAAGGTGATTTTTTTTCAAACGAGTTTTTTTAAACTTTTGAAAAAAAAATCATTATGGGTATTATTATTATTATTATTATTATTATTATTATTATTATTATTATTATTATTCTTGTTATTATTAATAATATTATTATTATTATTATAATTCCCGACTCCAATCAAAATTATTTATGACACCATGAACAAAAAAGTGACAGACATGGTAAAACTGAAAAATCTGTTAAAAGAGTATCTCATGAGCATTGAAACAGAGGAGGAATCAGAAGAAATATACATGTGTATTCAGCGGGTCCGTCAGCAAATTTCGAAAGCCCCTGAAAACAACAGTGATGAGACCTCAGAAGATTTACCTCAGCTCAAAGAGACAACTGATGAGACTTCAGCAGCTACATCTAAAACAAATCAAACGCCCGTTAAGATTACGCCAGCAGTTTCACATGTACTTGATAATCATAGTGATGAAACTCCAGCAGCTACACCTGAAACAAATCAAACACCTGATAAGAGTACTCCAGCAGCTTCACACGTACCTGATAATCATAGTGATGAAACTCCAGCAGCTACACCTGAAACAAATCAAACACCTGATAAGAGTACTCCAGCAGCTTCACACGTACCTGATAATCATAGTGATGAAACTCCAGCAGCTACATCTAAAACAAATCAAACACCCGTTAAGATTACGCCAGCAGTTTCACATGTACTTGATAATCATAGTGATGAAACTCCAGCAGCTACACCTGAAACATATCAAACACCTGTTAAGAGTACTCCAGCAGCTTCACACGTACCTGATAATCATAGTGATGAAACTCCAGCAGCTACATCTAAAACAAATCAAACACCCGTTAAGATTACGCCAGCAGTTTCACATGTACTTGATAATCATAGTGATGAAACTCCAGCAGCTACACCTGAAACATATCAAACACCTGTTAAGAGTACTCCAGCAGCTTCACCCCTAGCGGATCCGATTACACTGAATGCACTCAAATCACACGGTGTAAATGTGAAAAAATTACACAGTACTTACACCAGAGTACCACGGTGTGTTACAGTAGGATTTCAGTGTAAGCATAGTGGTGATTAAAAACTGCTGCGTTACACCGTGTTTCAACCAAATTCTCACTTCGAATGTAAGCAACAGGTGTTACACCGTCTGTACACTGGAATCCCACCATAAATGTAAAAAAGCGTGTGTTACACCGTCTTTACACTGGAATCCCACCGTAAATGTAAAAAAGCGTGTGTTACACCGTCTCCACACTAGAATCCCACTGTTAGCAACGAAAACATAAGTATTACACCCTACTTACACGGACATCACTCTTCAACTTTTAAATGAGGTATTACACCGTATCTATGTTTGAATTTCACTATTTAAAAAAAATACCAGAAATACACCATATTTACCCAGAAATCCCAGTGTACACTAAGAAATAAAATTTCTTTCGAAAAAAAGGAACAATGCTGCAATAACAAATTAATTTGTCGAAAATTTTCGATAATTTTATTTCTGAGTTGAAGCAATGAAAAATTTTCTAACAGTAATTTTCTTATAGAAAAAATTTTTGTAGACTTTGCCTGAATGAAAATAACATTTATGGTCAAAATATATGCAGAAATATATGATATATATCAGAAAATATATGTGGCGAATTAATTATATTTTCTGATATACTTTTTTTTTATTAAAAACTATAAAATTCATCATATACGAGTCCGTATGTGTTTAGCATATATACAATATATATGCAAATCATATACAAGAAATGTTTATTTTATCATGTACAAAAATATATATTCTTGTCATATACGAAAAATATATTCTGATCACATATAAAAACATACACTGATAGAAATTTTATCTTAGCTTAAGAAATATTTTCTTGAGCCAAGAATTTATTTCTGAAGAAAAGCAATTGTCTTGCTTCGAGAAATTCTTGTCTTGATTTAGATTTTCTTGGCTCTAGAGATTTTGTATCTTTGATGGATAACTCTCGTATCTTGACCCGAAACTAAATTATCTTCAATCGATACTATTGAATTCTTTAAGCAAGACCACTTGTCTCTTCAGCTAAAAATGTCATATTGTTATTATAAGAACTTTCAATTTTTGGTTCACGTAATAATTTCTTGATGGAAGATGTTTTCGAAGTAATGAAAAAAAAAACTTTTTTTGAAATAAATTTCTATTTTAACATATCTGAAGTAAATGAATGGAGTCCTAAAAAATCACTTTGAAATTTTTTATTTTTAAAATAAAAAAAAAAGTTTTTTTTCAAGCTGAGTAAATTAAGATCTTGATTTAAAAATCGCGCCATTCTCGAAACAAGTCGGTAATGTCTTAAACCTACATTTGCCTATCTCAATCCAAGAGCAAGAAATTCTTAAGCCAAATATGTCAGATTTTGTTTCAAAACAATAAAGGCTTCATCGAAGGATAAAATTCTCAAACGAAGAATTTTTTTTCTCTATTCGAGAAATTCAATTTTTTGGTTCAAAAACTGATTTCTTAAATTAAAACAATTAAAAATTTTAAAACAAGAACCACATTTCGAAGAAAAAATTTTTCTTGAATCGAGATATTTTTTCTATCAGTGTACATTCATTTTGTGTATGGGAAAAAAAACTATCTTATTCGTATGAGTAACTCTAATTAAATTTTAAATTAGATCTGAATTTTGATATACTTTACATTGCAGTTAAAATTCTCAAAATTAGTAAATTCGGTGCGAATATATATCCATGCGAATAAATATAACAAAGAAAATATATGATGCCATATATAGTATAAATTATATGTTACCATATATTTCATATAAAAATTTTATATTTTTTGAATATAAAAGAAAATATATCAATACAATATGTTATAAGGTAAATGTAAACCCGAGTAGAAAATACCTGATGTAATGCCTGACACTATACCCGGGCCGGGTCAGGTACCAATACGGTTTGCTGGAACGGGCATGCCGTATTTTTACCTGTGCAGTTTCAGACAGGGCATAGATCAGGATAGCCTAATATTAAAACTATTCGAGTGGTCTAAGGTTTGCCGGAAGAGGACCGGATGGAAAACGGATTCGGAAAACCCTATGCTAAAATTATAGAGTCGTGCGAGGCTTTCCTGGTAAGGAACTGGTCAGGAACACTTCAGGAATGCCTGACGTAAAAATGAATTTTATTTTTTTAGCTGACAGAATTAAAAAAAAAAAAAAGTAATTCTCTAAATATGATATTTATTTTGTAAAATTTAGGCCCAATTTTTTTTTTCTTTTAATAAGTTATTTTACATGACTTATACATTTATTGTATTGTGGGTTGCAGAAAATTTCAAAGTCTCATAAATATAAATAATACGAAGTTTCAAACGTATTTTTTTCAGGAAAAAAAAAATCCGGGCAGAATTTATACCAACAATTTGAATGTAATTTTTACAAAACAAATACACATCTAATAAAAAAAAAATAATTATTATTTTGTGAATTTGAAAGTACAATGTATGACATATATTTTTTTAATTAAATCAATTATTCATCTCATTACGTTTTTTGTTTATCATACATTTAAAATCTAATAAATTATTTTTTTAATTCGGGAAGTGCATAACTTTAAAATATAATTTAAATAAAAATTAAAATAATGGTTCTGTTTCTCATGTTTCAATAGCTTTGTTTGTTTTGTACAATGAAAAATTTCCCGCACGTTTGAAATTGCAGATTATTCCAAAAAAAAAAATAGTAAATAGACAATACCTAAAAATGAAAAGCTATTACTTTTATGGGTTTGAGAATTAAGAGACTTGACAATGTGAATTTATCTTTACCGGCAAAATATTATGGTATTTACTTAAACTTAATAGTATATACGAGTAGTCATACCCGTAATAACAATGAAGTTCTTTTCCTTGTCTTTCTTCAAGTACAGATAGAAAATCTATTTTTTTTTCTGCTCTTTTACGTTGTAGGTAACGAAGGTTACTAGCTTAAAGTATAACGTACAGTACTTTTACTGGCCTACGACCTCATTTTATTTTCAAAAATTGTGGAGTGCACATCGATATTTTTAAATTTTGTGAATATTTAACAATCAGTGCACACCAATTCAGGTTAGTAATAATATTATCATGAGCATGAACAAGTAATAATTTTTTAAATTGTACTATTAATCATTATATCTAAGAAATAAATTTTTTCGGGTTTTTTTTAGAATAGTATACATATATTAACTGGTATTATATATCACTGACTCTTCAACAGAAAATCTAGATATCGTTCCAGCACCATGATTCGTTGACGATCAAAACTAGATTCACTGTGTTTTAAATATAAAAAAGTTACACCGTTTTTTTCATGCATATCAGGTAAATTAATTAATTTTATACTACTCAATAGACTTTTTTCAATTTTGAAGAGCTATTATTTTATTTTATAATAAATTGAAAAAAATTGTGTTAAAAGTGTAAGTAATTTTCTATTTTAGAAGTAATAAGAAAAATTTGAAGTATGTTCCAATCTTGATACACCTTCGGATAATACTGAAATTTAGGGAGGTTTATAATCATGGACAATGCCAGTGATTGGAATGGACATGGATTGATACAATTAGAAGAAAGCAATAGAACAAAATCGATTTATAAGGATGTATCACTTGTATAATTTATTGATGATAACTGATAATAAAATAAATAAAATTAATTTACTTTATATTTTTAAAGCCCCATTTCGCGTATATTTCACTGAGAAAAAATGACTTTTAAAAGAACATACATTCTTGATCAAAGAAATTAATTTATTGCAATTCTTTAAATTACTTATTCCCAGGTAGGAATCGCCAAGGCTGACAATAGGCCGAGTCTTGGCCCTGTTGTCACTTGCCAAGCTTCGGCAGCTGACCATTGGCCCAAGCCTCGGCCAGGGCTTGATCCAATGGTTTGATTACGTTAAGCCAAGTCTTGGCAGCTAACCATTGGCCCAAGTCTAGGCCGAGACTTGGCCCATTGGTTTCATTAAATTAAGCCGAGCCTTGAGTAGTGACCATTGGTCTGAGCCTCGGCCAGGGCTAGGCCCGATAGTTTAATTTTTGTCAAATTGAGCCTTGGCTGCTGACCATTGGCCCAAGGATCGGCCCAGGCTGGGTCCGATAGTTTAATTTTTGTCAAGCCGAGCCTTGGCAGCTGACCATTGGCCAATGCCTCAGCCTGGGTTAAATTATATTTTAATAGTAAAATTATCAACTTTACATGTATCTATATATATGTATATAGAGAAGACCAGGGCATAACCGTCTACCGAGTATACGATTAATATCAATAATTTTCATTCAATTAGTTATTGCTATGTAGAAAACTTTAGTTAACATGAAATTTTTATTTTTGGCGAGCAAAATGGGGTACCCTTTAAAAAAGTTGAAAAAAAAAAATTTTGAAAGTTGATCAAATTTCATTAAATTCAAAATTTTTGTATGTAATATACATAAAGAAAAATTACATTTCACATCATTGGTTTAATAAATTGTTTCTCCTCGATTATCTTACTTACTAATTTTTTTATTTAATAAAAAAAAACAATTCTATACTTTTTATTTGTCATTATTATGAACCCAAGAAACGTGATTTTTGATTTTTTAGATTACAGATTATTTTGCATTATTTCAAAAATTTTATCAATTAAAAAATGAAATATTATTTCCGAATATTTTTAGTGACCGAATTTGCCCCGGCTATAGAGAATCAGCCGAAAAATGGATTAATATATTAAATTTTTTTTAATTTAACGATAAAAATATGAATCATTTTTTCAGAATTTTCGGATGGTCCATTTTGCCCCAGGTGTCATGCGTAGGCCTAAAAATGCATCAGACAATTTTAAGTTCATTAAATAAAACTACATTTTATCTCATCTTTACGATCTAATATTTTTGAATTAAATTGTATTTAAACAATTTAACAAGCAAAAAAATCATAATTATCTGAACATCAGATTTAGCACAGTGGATAGCGTCCCAGCCTAGTAATCAGAAGGATCTCAGTTCGAACCCCGGTAGCCCCCAAATAATTTTATTCGTTATTTCCCATTAATTCAGTAATTAGTTAATTACCCTCTAATGTAATGTCGATAAAAGTGTGATCAAACTTTTTTTTAATTATATTTATTAATTTAAATAATAATATTTTAGATCGAGCATTGGGTGAGCCGTGGATTTTTTGCTCCCCGAGGTTTGACCGAGGCTTGGTTTTTTGTTTCCCAAGCCTTGGCCGAGGCTCAATTTTTCGTTTCCTAAGGCTTGGCCCAAGCCTAGTTTTTTTGTTTGCCAAGGCTTGGGGACATTGTTATCATCCTAGGCCTGGACCAATCCTTGGCCCAATGCTTAGCCAAGGCTGGTGCCAAGGCTCGGAACTCTGGCATGACGACTGGCCAATGCCTGGTCCGAGCCTTGTCCAATGGTCCCTTCCTACCAGGGTTGCGAAATAAAATATTTTTAAAAAAATTCTTAATGTTTGTAAAACGTAAACTTTTTTGATCGAGAATATTTTTTTTTTTATAAAAGTAATTTTCACTCTCGATATAGCGATAAGAATTTGGTCAAATAAATTTCTACAGGCTTATGCCAGGCTTGCCGGAGCAGTTTCATAGCCGGCATGCCGAACAGGGCCCGGGCTGGGCATGCCGGATTGGGTCCGGAGTACTCATCTGCGTTACATGCCGAGTCAGGTACGGAGCAGGAAAGCCGGGTCCGGCCCTGGCTAGTGTCAGGTCAAAATTTCTACTCGGGAATGTATATATAGTAGGGTAATCATTATTCACCAAATTAGATTTTTTTACTTGGCCATGATATAAATCATTTGTTTGTGATCCAAAAATAATAAAAAAAAATAAAAAAGTTTATTTTAATGCCGTTTAACTTTGCCTAAGTAATGATACATTCTCATTTTAGTACAACGAAATAGTATATTTTACACCTCGGGCAGGAAAGTAAGAAATGTCTCAGATCTCATGTAATTGTTGGCCGAGGCGAAGCCGAGTTGTCAACAAACATGTGATCTGAGGCTTTCTTGTTTACTGCCCAAGGTTTAAATACTATTTTTTGCCTCGACGGAGGCGGAAAGCATCAACTTCGTTTCATACAGCGGGAAAAAAGTTGACGCTTTTCGCCCGGAGGGGCGAAAAATGTTATTACTTACTTAAAAATGACTACACAGCAATGACTAATACATATTTTTGTAGAAAATTTCCCGCTCTTCAAAAAAGATCTCTTATATTTTTTTCGTGAATCTAACGGTTTAAGAGATATTGGAGGTCAAAGTTTGATTTGTTTAAAAAAATTGGCGTTTTTGTTTAAAATTTAAGCACTCTCTAACACCTCGACATAAAATTGAGCGCTATATAATTTCTTGTAGGAAATTGATCGCTCTTCAATAAAGGTTTCTTACACATTTTCTGCATACCGAATCATTTAAGCGATATCGGAGCTCAAATTCGATGGATTTTAAGAACAACGTTTTTCCTTTAAAATTCTATAACTCTCCAGCAAATGGATATTTACTGAGGTTTTTGATAATTTTTTGTCAGAAATTTACCGCTGTAAAAAAGAGATCTCTTTGATTTTTTTAATAAACTCAGCCGTTTAAGAGATATTTAAGCTTTAAGTTGAAAGAAATTTTTTATATCATCAGTGCAACGCTTGGAGTTGGTTTGTGAAACTTTTCTTTCTACTGAAAGCCTAAATATCTCTTAAACGGCTGAGCTTATCAAAAAAATCAAAGACTCCTTTTTTGTAGAACGGTAAATTTCCGACAAAACTTAGTTAAAAACCTGAGTAAATATCCGTTTGTTGAAGAGTTATAAAATTTTAATCGAAAAACGTTGTTATTAAAATCCATCAACTTTGAGCTCCGATATCACTTAACAAACAAAACAAACTTTGACCTTCAATATCTCTTAAACAGTTGGATTTACGAAAAAAACATATGAGACCTTTTTTGAAGAGTGGGAAATTTCCTACAAAATATGCATTAGTCATTGCTGTGCACTCATTTTCAAGTAAGTAATAACATTTTTCTCATTGTACTAAAATGAGAATGTATCATTACTTAGACAGAGTTAAACGGCATTAAAATAAACTTTTTTAATTTTTTGAATTATTTTTAGATCACAAATAAATTACTTATACCATAGCCAAGTAAAAAAATCTAATTTGGTAAATAACGGACACCCTAATATATAGCTCAATATAAAAAAATATGTTCCATATATGGAAGACATATATTTACTACTGTATATAATTTTATATTAAATTGGCAAAAATCTCTGTATGATTTTTTATAATACACTGTGTAATATCTCGTATATTTTTTTGTTGCAAACATATATGATTTTATACATTGTAACCATATATTGTTTTTTCATACGGGCGGAAAAAGCAATTTTGGATTAAAATTCATAAAAAAAGTTACTGTCAGAAAATTTTTTATTTCTTCAACTCAGAAATAAAATGGTTGAAAATTTTTTTACAAATTAATTTCTGGTAACAACGATATCTATTTTTTTTAAAGAAATTTTTTCTGTTTGAGTTAGCAAAATGATATCTATATTCAAAAACTGTCTGTTATCAGATGATTTTACTAAAAAATTGTCGACCCCAAACATCATTAAAAAAATATCATACTCTATAACTTCTCTATCTATCAACAAAGATCGAATTATTTTTTTTTCTTATTAAATTTACAGTGTAGATTTTTTGGAATAACCTTGAACTAATGTTGTTATGGAATGAGGAAATTTTTATAAAATATGCTGGAGTTTATCATTTCGTAATCGAGAATACATGTTTACAAATACAATCACTTATTGATCAAAGCAAAATAACAATAAATAATGCATGCCTTATAGTATAAAATAATATTTGATTTAATTGCTAAAATTTTTTGGAAGATTTTCGAAAACTTTTGGAATGATATACGTAAACAAATTACAAAAATATCCAAGTTACATAAAAAGATCATCTTTTTTTTTATCAAAATCGAAATTTAGTCTTAAAAGTACAGTTTAAATTTTATTAACTCGTTAATTAAGATAAATTAGTTTTGTACAATAAAATGTTGATTACCCATAATAGTATAGGATCCATTACTTTGAATTATGGACAATATTTATAGAATTGTAATAGGAATACCATACTTTGTATTCGTACTTCTTATCATTGAACAGGAACAAATTTCATAAAATAATGGAGACAGTTCCTCTATTTTTCTTTTGTTACGTCCTCGTCACCCTTCAACACTTTTCCGACTATATTGTAACAGGGTATTTTTCAACCTTGCTAAATTTGGCCCCTAAATTAATAGATTTTAATTAGGGCGCCACTGGAAGCTAAACCTCGGTCTTCCAGAACCGGAGATGTTATAAAATTCAGGGTCGTAGAAATATTACGTGAGTGAGGAATTGAGGAGTTAAATAAATTTGTACTAGTTTAATTCTCATATAATTATCAATTTTATTTATTATTTAATATTCTTATTATTAAATTTATTAATAAAAATTTCTGCCCCCTGGGCTGTATCGTACTTATAATTAATTTCTTAAATCCTTATTTTTACCATCTAAGTCCCCTGGACTATTCTAATTAAATTATTAATAAAAAAAATTCCCTTGGAATTATCACTGGCCACCGGCCTGATCCCCTGGATCATTAATTAATTTTTATTTATTTTTGTCCCCTGGACTTGTACAATTAAATTTAAAAATTCCCCTGGAATTAATTAGTTCTTTACACACACACACACAATTTTCAACTTAGTGTCCACTGGACTTACTCACACACACACAATTTTCAACTTAGTTTTATTTTGTTTTCTAAAATTTTAAATTGATTATTCACAAAAATTTACTTTCAAATTTCTTTCAATTACTATTTAGACTAAACTCAACTTTGTTTTATAATTTTCCCAGTATGAAATATTTCTAGTGATTGAGTATATGGACACCAGCGACCGACGCTATCTCTCTCTGTTTCGCGCGTCTATTGCTGTCTCTCTCTACTTCGTGTTACAATACTGACATTATAATTTACTCAATCTTAAATAATTAATTAAAATTTATGATCACTTTTCACAGCACTGGATCACCGACAAAAATTTCCAGTCTTACTAATTATAATTAATTTTTATTGATTAATACTTATAATTTTATAATATATTTTTAATTTAATACTGTTTTATTTCTGGCTCCCCGCCGAGAAATTACTTCTTGAATTTTTAATTGAATATAATTCAAAATTCTGGCCCCTCCGCCGAGAATTTTATCCGACGGACCGCGTAAATTAACTGTAAGAAAATTTTGGCTTCTGCCGAGAATCCTTATGTCTAACCACCCGGAAATGGCTACTGCCCACGAATATTAATTACTTAAATCAATTTATTAATAAATTGTGGCTAACCGCCGACAATTTATTTACCTCCTTTATTGCTGTTCCCGTGGTGCCCTTAAAATTTTCTTTCCGGTTCTCCGCCAGTTCCCGGTGTCTCCGAATTTCTTTTCTCCTTCCTCTCCCGCCTTCTTTCCAACAAAACCACTTTCTTTTCTTTTGTATCTGTGAAAAGTTCAGTACAAATTAGTTTTATAATTAGAATTGCATCGGCTAACCACCGGATACAATAATTTAATTAATTAGTAAACTCAAAGCTTCTGGAAGGTTCCACACATAACCTCTCCCAAAACTCTTATAATTACCTGGTGTTTAGCTGTCTGCAGATGTGCGTCCGATCGCTGTGCCGGTCCGTCCGACTGTGTCCCGAATCACCCCGAGCACTCCTAATAAAACTTAAGCCCACGACCCCTCGGCAATTTCCGTAAATTTTCCCACTCTTATTAGTTTATACGTAGGGAGGGAGGATGAGCCTCCAAAACTGGTGTTTCCGGGGACCAGTCGATAATCTAGGTTTTCGGGGATAATCGACTTTTGATACTTAACCAACCGCGGGAAATTCAATGAAAATTTAAATTCGATATATTTGAATTTATAAATTTTACCCCGTTACAATATCTATGAAAAAAATATCATTATTCTGGGAAATGCCCAGCATGAACAACTCATACGGACCATCCCCGTATGATACTTTCATAAAATTTATATCTTAAAATAAAAAACGTAAATTTATCTTAATAACTATATGTATATATATTTCGGGGAGTGTACACATATATATATATGTATATATATATATTTATATATGCGTACATAAGATATATATATATATATATATATATATATTTATATATAACTTTTATTATTATTAAGAAAATGCATAAGAATATATTAAAAGATAAATAATTCTATAGGAATTCTCTATTAAGAAATAAATAAGTTAAAAGGCAAATATTTATAGCCGCACATATACAAATGACATATGTACATATACATCATAATATTGTGTATATGTACGTATAGAAGTATATGTGTAGGTATAAATATAATTAAAACATGTAAAAATCAATTCCAAAAATAATTATTTATAATTAAAATGAATTTGAATACGAATATTAAATTTAAGAGAATAATACGTGCATGTACAACATACAAAAAGCTTTGCATGTATACAAATATGTTTTATATACAATTAAATTTATAAATATATTTTTTTTTTCATTTACTTAATATAAAATTATTGCATGTATGACATACATACATAAAACATTTAACATGCAGCATGCATAAACATAATTTAACTAGTTACAATACTTCTTTCTAATACACCATCTTTGTACGAAAGAGAGCATACAAGTAGGCGAGACAAAACATGAGTGGGCGTCAGGAATACCATGTGGTAACCTGAGTACCGGGTGGAGTAAAACAATAAGAGCAAGGCCCAAGAATAAAAGAAAAGAAACGCCTGCAGCGAGAATAAGCGACCAACTTACTCCTGCTGCTATCCTAATACATAAAATCGAGAAAAGACTGTTCAGAGGGCTGTAATACCCCCAAAATTAATAGTAAATTTATCGAAAACATTAAATTCAATAGTAATTTCATTTTTATAAATTTTTATCTACACTGTAAAAAATAAGGTACTGACTTCAAACTCCCTAGGAGTTTGACGAATTTCCTCTTCAGTGAAACCAAATTCGTTCAAACCAACAAAAACTAGTTTGTCTCAAGAAAATCATTTTTATTGAATTAAAATCTCTACTTGATTATGAGAAATTGCTTAAGCGTTTATGAGAAAGTTTTTAAGTTTGACCGTAATTGAACTAACGTTTGATTGAATAGTAAAATATATTTAAATTAAAGTTTGGATGTACTTGATTTAAAACTAAAAATTTGTTGAAGCAAACTTTTCAATTTTGAGAAATTTAACTGAAACTCTTGAAACGTTTGGTTTGACAACTTTACATATTTCAACGAAATAAAAGTAGTTTCCTATAATACCGAACGTGTCGTGTTAACCGACTAGTTTCTTGGAGCGAGAATCCGATGAGGTTAAAGGAATAATTTCACGTACTCACATTAAAACTGAAAAATATTCGACAAGAATATAAATGTATTCATTACAAAATATCGAACTATATTTGAATGAAAGTCTTTATGTTATCGATTCGATAAAAAAATTTATTTATAAAAAGAGTCACATATTTATCTCGTTTAGATCAATCTATAAGCAGTTGACTGTATATATCCATTCAATATGAAAACAAAGTACTAGAAGCACAACTAAACTAAAATTTTCCTGCTGGTTCCGTAGCGTAGCGGTAACGTGTCTGACTCTCGCGCGTAAGGTGCTGGGTTCGAATCCTCCGGACGTCAAAATTAAAATTATTTAATTTTTCACTAAAAACTGTGAGTATGTTAGGATGATTGGTAAAGTATAATTGATGTAATATAATAAAATAATGTAATTGTCCCAATACTTAATAAAAAAAAAATAATAATAAAAACTCTCGAACCATAATATAAATAAATAAAATAAATAAATAAAAATAAAATCAAATCAAAAATAAATACATAAGAAAAAAAAAAATTTTTTTTAATAAATTATTAATGAGATAATTAAAGGCAATATTTATTTGATTCAGATTACTGTTTTTTTGGATCAATCCAATACAGCAATTTGAAATAATTAGATTTTTTATTGAATCAATCGCAAAGAGAGTTTCTACGGACCTAAAAAGATATTACTTTTAACACTAAAATTCATTTGCTATAATAAAATTTTGACTTAACTGAAAATGCATACCTTCAATTACCTTATAATTTACTTTGAGTGAAATTTTTAACTTATTTATATAAAACAGAAATCATTATTGTATCAACAGCATAAATGACTTGAACTAATTTCTATTTTTTTTAACTGAAAAAAGTTATTGAGTTATATCAAATACCATAGAGTTAGCTCAAACGATTCGGGATCTTCCCTCAAGAAACTTTCAGTTGGAGCAAAGTATACTGTCAAACGTAGAGGGCGGTAGACTCAATCGCTTGACGCGCTTGGCTGTATCCAAACGCACGGAGTACTTGAGCCAAACGAATCTGGTTTGATGTTAGGAATCTTTTTTTACAGTGTATGCATTTTGGAAAATATCTATAATTTTATTATTTATTAATGTTACAAATTAAACTGCCGATGGCAGTAATTTTTATTTCATTTAAATAAATAAACTGCTGATATGAGATATCAGATTTATTTAAATAAACAAAGATTCGGAGAAAACTTAGATCATCGATAAAATTTTTAATGAATAAACAATAAACTCTGGGAGAGGCTTTCTGCGTCTTTTCCCATGGCCCCTACCATGGTGGCCCATCTAAAATTACATGGCAAATAAAAGTCGCTGCACCAGCTAATGAAATCAGTCAGAAAAACTCATCAGTCCGCGATGTAAATCCGTTACCGTCGGGTGTAATCCCGTTTTCGTCGGGTGTAACCCCGTTTATTTTGTTTAAGTTTTTTGTTAAAGTTCGTTTTTACGCTTCGTTACTGCCGGGTGTGACCCCGTTTTTCTTTTTGAGTTTCGTACAAAGTACAGTTTTCGGGTGTGATCCCGTATTTTTATTAAGAGGAATACTTAAAAGGATTTTTCAATTTTCATTTCAAATTATTCACAAGGATTTCTTCAATTTCCATTTCAAATTATTTACAAGGATTTCTTCAATTTTCATTTCAAATTATTTACGAGGATTTCTTCAATTTTCATTTCAAATTATTTACAAGGATTTCTTCATTTCTCATTTCAAATTATTTACGAGGATTTCTTCAATTTTCATTTCAAATTATTTACAAGGATTTCTTCATTTCTCATTTCAAAATATTTACGAGGATTTTCATCATTTTTCATTTCACTTTGGGAGAATAACTTACAAGGACTTCAATTTTCATTTGGATTTCAATTCAGCATTTTATTCTGGGATTATTTCAAGGATTTCGATAGTGAATTATTTTAATTAACGTTAAAAGTAAAAATTATTGTTTTCCCCTTCGTTAAAACGGGTGCAGTGACCTTTATTTGTGTTGTGAATACATATGGGCATTTAAAACAAATAAATTAAAATATTACTCGAGGAAAAATTATAAAATTTTTGGTGAATTTAAAACAAGTGTGCGAATTTTAAGTTTATAATTTCGTTTCAGTCTCTTTTTTCGCAATAACAGGTAACGATTTTTGATTTTTGAAAGTATGCTCTCTTTTCTTTTCTTTTACAAAAATACAGAATTCGTGAACAATTTGTGAAACAATTGTTTTTTTTTTCCTAAAAACTCTAAGTAATTTTTATGAATAAACGTAATAACTCGACTTTTGCATGTCAATTTTTAAAACAGACCTTCCACACAAACAATAATCGTTAATTTAAACAACAAACTAACATCAATTTCTAAATAATAAAATCTAATAAAATTTGAGGTTTCGTTAGTTAATTCAACCTAGTTGAGTTATCCGACGGACAAAAATCGGAAGTTATTAGTGTTATATCCTGGCTGTCAAGCAGGGCCCGTTCTCAGCTCACTAGATTATTTTACCGACCTATAGTCTATTCCCAAAATAAGGCACCCTAATTACCAACAATTAGAGTACCTCAAGTAGAAAATTATAATAATGTAATTAACATAAGAGTATATTCTATCATTTGAATTGTATATTATAAGAATATCTTTAACATACGTATATTTTTCAAATCAATAACCAAATAATAAACTAATCACCGGATGTACCTAATCCCACGTATGAGAACATTTTTCATTTTAATCTTAAAGTATATTCAACTGAAGATAATTTAATCATTTTTAAACACAGCTGTATAAACTATTAGTAATAATTTGTAACAAACACAGATGATATGAAAATGGACTTTGACTTTCAAATAAATAACTTTTCTCAGAAATTTACATCAGCCGAGGATTAGATCCCTTCTCGCGCTCGACGCATGGGTCTTATGCCCAATCGCCTCGCGCTGATAAGCAATGACGAGTTCAATGACCAATGAGTGTGAACTCTGATCAAAAATTTAACCCCACTTAATAATTCTCATCCCACTATTTTTGGTGATTAGAATACTTTATAAAAACCCTTGCTCAGCAGCAGTTGGGTCAGACCTTTTGGACACACAACTATTACCCTCAATACGTTATCAAGACAGCTCTTAACACTAGTCTAATTCATTGTCAAGTCCATAGTCATACCTTCTGTTAGTTTGACTACTGAACATAATTAATTTGTATCATAAGTGTATACTTTCAACTTCTAAAATCTATAACTATCATTTGTGAATAAAGTTATTGTTATATCTTAATACAACACCAGTTATTTCGGGTCACCGTGAGGTGATTTTGCTGTCGAGAACCCAATACCTAGAAATACTACAAAACTAGCTGAGCTGAACATCAACATCGTGCAACGAAAACGTAACAGCTAGTATCTATTAAAATTAGTGGCAGCGATCGGATTCGACCAGCTCCGAAGTTCCTGGTGAGTTTTCAAAAATCTGAAAATTTTTTTTACGTTGGAAAAAAAATCAACTTAAAACATCAACTCAAGATAAAAAATTCTATTGAGTGAGATAAGTGAAAAACAAAAGTAACATTTAAATTCAGTGTTCTAAGTAGCGAGTGAAATAGTAAAATTTTTTTTTAATCATAACAAATATCTGAATCAAAATTAAATAAAAAAAATAATAATAATTAATATTAAAAATTACAACTTAATATAAATTTTTGTGTATCTAAACCTTCAAAAAAAAACAATTAAAAATAAAAAATCAAAATCAACAAATAAAAATAAAATCAAATAAAATTAAAATTAAAATCGTGAATAAAAAATTGCGTAATCTAAAAGTTTTGTTGTGAAAAAAAAATAATACAATTCATCACGCATTCAACCCTATAACGTCATCAGAGTCTTTTAAATATATTTGTCTACATTATCATCGTCATCGGAGCCTTGTTAGCTTATCAGCTACGCACACTACAGCAGCAGAGCCTTCAACCAACATCCTACTACTCTTCGAAGTCTACAGGGGTCTTACCAGCGTTCTCCTGCCGTATTCAATAAATATTTCTTATCACTTAAGATTAAGTCAATTTAAATATTTTGTATAAAAATGACTAAAACTGAAGAAATGGAGACAACTATCTCCGAACAACAAGGTCAAATTCTTGCGTTACAAGCGCAATTAGAAAAGTTAAAACAAATTAGTGAAATAAAAAAAAGCAAACTAGAATCTCAAATGCATGAACATTTTCAAAAAGAATTCGAAAACAAATTAAAAGAACAATTAGATATTTTAACTGCAAACAGCAGTAAGAATAAGTTAGTAAATTTAAATAATACTATTACACAAGCTAAATCAGATTATAAAGAATTTTTCAAAACGATACCAGATTTTGTGGTACTACTAGTGGTTATCCAGTAGATTCATTTATACAAAGTTGCGTAGATGCAAAAGAATTTATTGCGTTACATATTCTAGATGATAAACAAGTTATTCGATTTTTAATAGCAAAATGTAAAGGCAAAGCGTTAAAACGCATTTGTTCAAAAAATCATTCTAACGTTAACGACTTAATTAAATTCATAAATCTTCACTTCAGACCTAAAAAACTTATTTCAGTTTGGCTAAAAGAGTTCAATGATTTCGTTCAATTACCTAACGAAAAAGTTTTAGACTTCAGTCATAGAATAGATAATCATTTAACGCGTGCGATCGCGGAAATAGATTTATCGGATATCGATGATAAAGATTCAAAAAAATCCACTGCAATCGAAGCAGCAGTCCAAGCATTCTTATCAGGTCTCCAACCTAATATAGCTATGTTCTTACAACAAGCTACTGCTCGAAATCTCTATTTAACTCTTGATGACGCAGCAAAAGCAGCGATGGAAATTGAAACTTGTCAACAACAAATGACATCAGTTTCCAAATATTTTAAATCACGCGATCCAGTTTCTAAAAATTGCTATGCTATTCAATCAGATAATAAAAATAATTTTTCTCGAAATGCTACTAACAATAATAATCATAATAATCAATTTAAAAAATCAAGTCAAAACATGAACATGCGAACTAATAGTAATAATAATAATTCACCACAAAGAATAAGTTGTGTTTACTGTAAACGAACTAATCATACTGTTAACGATTGTCGCGTTTTAGAATATCATAAAAATAATGGTAATAATAATAATAATAATAAATCAAACTCTGAAAACACTATTCCAGAGTATAGTTATTGCAAAAAGAAATATCATACTATTGATGTGTGCCGTAAACGCATATTTAACGAAGACAAACGTAAAAATCTACCAAGTAATTCTGAAAATGCGGGAAACGAACAGACGTTCCCTCGATCTGGCGCTCCGACGGGCAACGTTTTATCTCAGCGCCAGGTAACAAATCAAGCACAATAAGAATTCCATTAAAAACTTATTTTGTAGGCGCGCTCTTACCAAATTACAGGCCTACATCAATTATAATCAAATCAGACGATATTAAATTGAATACTGCTAAATTTTTGATTGATACTGGTTGCAATTTAAATTTAATTAAATTAAGCGAAATTAAAAATCCTAAATTAATCGATGAATCATACTGCTTTAAATTAAATGGAGTTTCGGACGCGTTAACTCTAGGAAAAATTCAATTACGCATGCTTAATACTACAGTAGATTTTCATATTATTCCTGACGAATTCCCTCTTGAATATACTGGAATCATTGGTTGGGAATTTATTAAAGAACAAGGTGGTGTAATCGACTCTACTAAAGAATCCATAACTTTCACTAAATTAAAATTAGAGGTACCATTTTTAGAAAAGGAAAGCTTTGTCCTGCCGGCTAGGTCAAAAGCTCCAATATATATTCGAGTCAAAAATAATTTAAGTGAGGGTTATGTATCTCAAATAGAGTTGGGTGATGGAATATTTGCAGGTGAAGCCGTGGTCAAAAATGATCATGGAATAGCTTACTTATATGCCATCAATACACAAGATGTGGACGTCACAGTGAATGTACCCGTAATTCCTTTGTATCCTTTCGATACAAGTGTAGACGAGGACAGTAGCCCTTCAGAAAAAGAAGATAAGACCACAGAACATAGAGATCATACTCAGTCACGAGATGACCGTGTTAATGAGGTTCTTAAACTTCTTCGGCTAAATCACCTCGACGACAAAGAGCGTAAAGCAGTTATTTCCCTTATCGAGGAATACTCTGACCTCTTCCACATACCTGGTGAGCCTCTCAAATCCACTGATATTATCACTCACAAAATACATACAACCGATGATATACCGGTAAACACTCGACAATATCGATATCCACCTACTTTAAAAGAGGAAATCGAAAAACATATTGACGAATTACGTAAGATGGACATTATTGAGCCATCGAACTCACCATATTGTTCTCCCTTATGGATTGTTCCTAAGAAACCTGACTCTCAAGGTAACAAACGTACTCGTTTAGTAATTGATTATAGAAATCTCAATGATAAAACTGAAAAAGATGTCTATCCATTGCCATTAATTTGTGAAATTCTCGATCAACTTGGTGGTGCTATATACTTTTCAATTTTCGATTTAAAATCGGGTTTTCATCAAATTAAACTATCTCGTAAACATAGAAAGAAAACAGCTTTCAAAACACCTTATGGTCTTTATCAATTCACACAAATGCCTTTTGGTTTAAAAAACGCACCCGCTACGTTTCAAAGATTGATGGACTTGGTTCTTAGAGGGTTACAAGGTTTCGATTTATTCGTATATTTAGATGATATTGTAATTTATGCACGTACACTCGAGGAGCATGCAACTAAATTTATAAAACTCGCAGAACGCCTGCGCAGTGCAAACTTAACACTTCAAACAGAAAAATGCGAATTTCTTAAAAGAGAAGTAATGTATTTAGGTCATCTAATATCGGCTGATGGCGTCAAGCCTGATCCAAATAAAATTAAAGCAGTCAAAGAATTCAAAGTTCCAATTAATGTTAAGTCATTGAGAGAATTTCTCGGTCTTTGTGGTTACTATCGTCGTTTCATCAAAGATTTTGCAAAGATTGCGAAGCCTTTATCGGATCTTACAAGTAAAAATAAAAAGTTCGAATGGACCACAAATCATCAAGTGGCTTTCGAAACTTTACGAGATAAATTATGCACAGCTCCGATATTACAGTATCCGGACTTTGAAAAACCATTTATTGTAACGACTGACGCATCAGGTTACGCAGTCGGTGCAATTCTCTCTCAAGGTAAGGTTGGCGAAGATCCTATGGTAGCCGCCGCTTCTAGAGTCCTAAATAAACATGAAAGAAACTATTCTACTACAGAAAAAGAAATGGTTGCAGTCCTTTTTGGTATAGAAACCTTCAGACATTATCTCTACGGTAGACCGTTCACACTAGTGACCGATCATCGGCCACTAGTATGGGTAAATAATATGAATGACCCAAACTCACGTGTAATGCGGTGGAGACATCGTCTGGCAGATTTCGATTTTCAAATAGTGCATAAAGCAGGTAAGAAAAATACTAATGCTGATGCACTATCTCGTAATCCAATTATCGAGGAGCGTCAAGCTTATTCAATTAAAGTTAAATGGTGCTATAAAGACACTCCTTATGGAGGTAAAACCCTTAGTACGGGTTTGGCTAGATTAAGATCGTCAGATTCTGATGAACAAAAAAGAGTAAAATTTGCCGCAATTGAAGCTTCTGATACTTCTATCTCGGAGAGTGAAGCGCGGGAAATTTCAAGAACTAAAATTCAAACGTTTGTACCTAATGGTAATAATGAATATAGTTCAGATACGGTTGAAAAAAGTAAGGAAAACTTAAATTCTAAAACTTCTGCGGTTGAGTCAACAGATATGGATCTGACCGACCCAATCGACAAAACTCAAAATCTTGAGCTCACACCTCAAGCGGTTGAATCTGTGGATATGTTACCTACAGATCCAGTCGACAAAATTATTTCTATCGACGACAATAGGATTGATCACCCGATTGATCGACGATCAGTTACAGAAAAGCTAAATTCAGAACCTTCAGGATATATCGTTAAGAATCAAATTTTTAGAAAAAAGAAATCGGACGTCAGGCGATATAATCCATTTCCAAGAAATACTAAATTACTTAATTCAGAAAAACTAAATTCAGAAAAACTAAATTCAGAAAGACTAAATTCAGAAAGACTAAATTCAGAAAAACTAAATTCAGAAAAACTAAATTCAGAAAAACTAAATTCAGAAAAACTAAATTTAGAAAAGCGAAATTTAAAATCTGGTAACACGTGTACGGATACCAAAAATAAAACTAAAGTTTATGACGAAGAAATTATTCTTTCGGACTTTCATGACACTTCGTCATCAGATGATTCTGATATTTATAATATTCAAAAACTTCGAAAAAAGATTTTCGATCAGCAAAAGAAACTTGGAATTTATAATGGGGACACGACAGATTCCACTGACTTTGGAATCACGCCTGTACCCACTCCAATTAAAAATATTAATAAAAATGCGTCATTATCCGAGAATATGACTACTTCTCGTACTTCAATACAAGATTCATCCCCTCTCCCTACGGTTGAAACTCAGAGTACGCCTACACCGGGCCCAAGTTTCAAACCTAAGGTTCAAGCTACAAATACTTCTACTCCCCTCCTTCCCATACAACCCTCCCCTAGAACGCCTATTATTGCACGAACTCATCCAACATGTAAAGAAAATAATTTTCAAAGAAACTTAGCAAAAAATTTTCTAATTAAAAGAACATCACAATTAGCTAATTTTACTCCTTCTCCAATGATACGTTCCAGGAAAAGAAATAAAAACAATTTAGAAATGTCAAATGTTATAATTCCAGAAACTTCAGAAGAAAGCAGTTCAGATGAATCGATTATTTTAGATAGCGAAACTAACGATAATTCAACGCGTAAAAATGTATTTAAAAATTCAAACAAAATTGAAAAAACTTTAAATTTAAATAATTCTAATAAAGTAACTTATATTGAACCGAAAGGTAATCCAGATGAAGGTGGTGCAATTCCATGGTCATCTGACGAAGGTGGTGATGAACCTAAAATTATTCATACTAAAGCTGTAATTGAAAGTAACTAAAATAATATATCTTTACAAAATTCGTTTATAGAACCTATGGAAGTTGTAAGCGTTATTTATTCATCTGAAGAATCGAGTGGCGATAAACACGTCGTACGAGACTCAAAAACATCCCAAACACGCGTAAATATAAAAAAATTAGATGAAGTTAAAAGTTCGGTCGGAATTCAACAATCGTTAAACACACATCTTCCTCATATTAATGCTCCGTTACCATCGTGTGACTTGAGTAATCCAAAAAATAAATTTGTACACAATACATTAAATAAAGATACCAATCCTACACAACACATACAGCCGTTAAGAAGATCTTCACGCCAACGTAAGCCGACAAAATGCGCTTGCTGTGACGTTACTAAATATAATCATCAACAACACATTTCAAATACTAAAAATACTATACAACACAGAAATAATTTTCAAAATTTAAAAACAAAATCCATACAAATGAATAAAAATAATAATTTTAGACAGAGATATCCGCGAATTCCTAATATTATTGCAACTTTAGAACCTGTAAATTTGGAAACTATAAATTCAGAACATTCAAAAGAAAACGAATCAACAATAGTTTATGTTCCTACCGATAATTTAAATATTACACAAAATTATATGACTAGAATTACAGCTGATGGAAATTCTCAAACATTTTTAAATGATCCAGCTAGCCCAGCGGCGCTGATAAGAGCAGCCTCGGACCCTGTTTACAATTCTCCAACACATACTAATGACGTTCTAACACAAATCGATAATAATCCTCCAATATTTAACAACAATGATTCACAGCTAGTACTCGATAATATTTCTCACGATGAAGAAATCACTGAAAAATCTAACAATGTTATTGAAACTAGAGACAATTTAGAGATGAGAAAGGATAATTATTTATGTTTTATTTCTGCAGACGGCACTGTATCTAGTGAAATAGGTAAAAGATTATTAGAATTAGGTTTATTAAAATTATCTCCGACAAATAAATATGAAATAGGCGAAGTAATTAAGTCAGGAACAACACGGAAAAGAGTTTTTGCATTAGTCACTCAAAATAATGATCAAGAATTGCCTATTGAGAATAACTATTTAAAAGCATTTTTACACTTAAAAGAAACAATGTTAGCAATGGATTTAAAAACGGCTAGCATCTCAGAAGGTAGAAGTAATTTGAAAAACGTTTCGTGGTTGAAAATTAAAAATATTATAAATCAAGTATTTGCAGGAACAGAAATAAATATAACTATTTGTAAAGATAAAATCATTATTCCTTCAGTAGAACAAAGACTAAAAATCATGCAAGAGAATCATGAGTCTCCGTTCGCAGGTCACAAAGGTGTGACTAAGACATATAATAGGATTAGACAGAGATACTTCTGGGATAACATAAAAAAAGATGTAGAAGATTTTGTTCGTAAATGTATAAGTTGTCAAAAGAAAAAACTAGTTAGAATAAAAACAAAACAACCAATGATAATTACTGATACTTCTTCAGACACTTTTGATAAAGTAGCTATGGATATCGTAGTACCTAATATAATTTCAAATAATGGATACAGATATATATTAACTATGCAAGATGATCTCTCTAAATACTGTTTAGCTATTCCTTTATACGGCATGACGGCAGATGACATTGCAGAAGCACTTATAGAACGTTTTATCTGTCTTCATGGCTGTCCTAAAGTTATTTTGACTGATCAAGGCGCGGCTTTTATCGGTAAAGTTATGCGAAGAGTAGCTAAAGCATTTAAAATCAAACAAATCAAAACTACAGCTTTCCACCCTCAATCTAATGGTTCATTAGAGAGAAGTCATCAAGTTCTTACAGATTTCATTAAACATTATACAAATAATAAAGATTGGGATAAATGGCTCCCTTTTGCAGTTTTTGCATATAATACTAGTGTACATGAAGGAACTAAGTTCAGTCCTTATCAGCTGGTCTACGGAAAACAAGCCCGTATGCCTTCGGAATTTCCTTATCTTGACGAAGTTCTCACGTATGATGATCACGTTCAAAATTTAACACTTAGACTTTTTGAAACAAAAAGACAAGCAAAAGAAAATTTAGAAAAAGCTAAAGAAAAATCAAAGAAATATTATGATCAGAAAATTAATCCTGTGAAATTTACTATCGGTCAAGAAATCTATTTAATCAAAAATCAAAAAACCGGTAAATTTGACGACAATTATTTAGGACCATTTAAAATTACTGATGTACTTGCAGATAAGAATGATATAGAAATAGAATATAAACCGGGGAAACGAAAAATATGTCAACGTGCGTTGTGATTTTTACGACTTGAAAATCGAGCGCAAAAATCTAGTTGATTCTACGGCCATCTGTTAGGAAAATTTGTATATTAATTAACACTTCCCAGTCCCTTGGGGCCATGTCAGAGGCCACCTCGATTGAATTAGAACTTAGCAGATAGTGGGGTAGTTCCACCCCTCCAAAATTTAACATATAAAAGGGCCAGAAAACACTTGCTCGGGGACTTAGGCCCTGGCCATCACCTAGAGTGGACTGAGGACGCTTAGCGAGGTCCTACTCTAGCACCAGGACTCAACAATTTATTTGAGTCGGCCTAACGATATCTAGTCCATCAGTTTGTTAAGTCTAGTCATTTGTTCCAACACTCAGTTCTATTTCGGTCAGTCTGTTACCTAAATAATTTTATTTATTGAGACTTTTCTTTTATATTAAATTAAATTATTTATTTTATTATAAGTGACATTTGTTTATTCGAATTTAATTAAATAAGGAGATTTTGCGACTCCTTCGTCTGGTTGAAGAAAACCAAATTTAAATTTGTGAGTGTGGTGGTTTGGTGTGCAACGTCTGCCGAAGAGGATCGACCTCGAGTCCAAGGAGCCCGCGAGGATTTCATGAAGAGGATCGACATCGAGTCTAAGGAACCTGTGATGAACCGGAGACTGATTCCACCAGTAATAAGTCCACTTACAACCAGATAAGCTCTCGACAAATTAGTCACAAACCTTTTCTCTCTCTTCAAAGTTATACTCATTTTAAATAATTATTTAATTTATTACCCTGTGTCCATTAAATATTTGCGCGCTAAATAAATTGTCGCTGGACACTTGTTATTTCTAAAAGAAATTAATTTATAAGTAAAGGGGAAATTTTGTATATACTTGGGCTTGGTTAAATAAAATTTGTTATATATAATTTAATTGAGTCTCTTTGAACGAATTTCTTATCACCAGCGTCGTTTTAGAATAAGTATATTTCAGCTGCGTGTCCGGTCAGAACGAGTCGACCCATTCCTGAGATATTTTCCCGTACCAGAACCAGCTATATAATAATCAATACTTATATTGAGACTTGATAATTTATTATTAATTAAATTAATTATTCGGGAAAATTTAGTAACAGTGGTTCGTGGCTATTGGACACGAAATAGCCAGGGCCCACCGTTATAAATAGTTCACTGCGATAGAGCAAAAATAGCATATAAATAAGTTATCCCGATTTCTCTTCCACAAAACAATATATTTCATTCTTTTCTTTCTGTCAATCTCTTGAAAAGAAAGGAAACATTAAGTCTCATTCACACAAACTTTTCAGGTATAAACATGTCGGGATCCAACTTCATCGTTTTACTTATCGGATTACTGACACTGGCGACTAGACCAGGTAATAGTTTCATCGCATACGATTGTGGGGCACCTTCAATGAACTTAACAACTTTATCTCTACTAAACATCAAAGACTGCGATATTGCCATATCACAACCAATTACAACTAATACAAAAATACAATTATTACAAACTATCGAATTTTCTCATGTACAAGTGATTCAATGTAAAGTTGAAATACAACGATCAATTTTTTATTGTGGTAGATGGAGTTATGTGGCAACCGTTGCGGGGGGTCACATGGAATATATACATGAATTATCTAGAGATATTTGCCGAAAGATTCATAATACAGGCGCGTATGAAATGCATAATACAATGATTGAAAATATTCTCACTAACGCCACAACGACAAATCCAATTACTTTAGCTGGTAAGGTAGACAATAGCGGTAATTGTGCTGGCGCTAGTTTCTCGGATCATTATGGATCGTGGGATGACGTAGTAGTACACGGTCAAATTAGTATAACTATTCAAGATTATATGGCTCGAGTAAATTTAGATAAAAATGAATTATATCTTTGCTCAGGCGTGAAATGCGCATATAATACTGGTCACTGTATGGACACCGAAGGTGGTGATACTTACTGGGACATATTAGCTCGCGATCAATGCAAATTAGACAAATTTAGAGTTTTGTTTGAAGGACACGCTCAAAGAATAAAAGATAATTCGGTTACCAAGTACGGAGAAGAAATTTATTCAGTCACAGCTAACGAAATAACCTTCGCTTTAGGCGTCAGAGGATTTATTCCTTACTGCGGTCATAAAGTAATTAAAACCGAACACCCTAAATTATTTATAGTCGATAAATCAAATGGTGACTTTTTCGCTGAAAAAAACGATTTACATAATGATAATATGGACCTATTCGCTTACGTTAACGCAAAAATCGTATATTTAGAACGCGCAATAAAAAATCAAATAACATCTCTTTATAATGATGTAATTAAACAACAGTGTGAACAAGAAAAACTAGTCTTACATACTTTGGCTTTGGCACCATTAGCCCCTGCCGAGTTTGCATTTCATTACATGAAAAGTCCGGGTTATATCGCACATTTGGCTGGAGAAGTTATAAGAATAGCAAAGTGCGTTCCCGTAGAAGTTAAATCTCGCAAAACAGAGGAGTGTTACCAAGAACTCCCGGTAACTAGAGGAGAACAAAACATGTTTATGCTTCCGCGTAACCATATCTTAACTAGAACAGGAAATCAGATTGATTGTAACTCATTTTTACCCCCTATGTATAATATTAATAATGCTTGGTATCAAATTCTCCCACAATTAGCTCCAGTTAGTCCCCCAGAAGAAATAGCAACAAAAACGAATTTATCATGGAAATATATAAGCCCTGAAAACCTTGCATCAGGCGGAATTTACTCTAATGACGATCTAAAGAAACTTCGGGAAAACATGATGTTCCCAATAGAAAAACCAGCGATCTTAAACACAATCGCCAGAGGTGCTATCGGTCAAAACATAGTACCCCAGGGGATTAGTATTAATAAATTAATTGATGAAGAAGCAATAAGAAAATCTTTTCAAAGAGCTTGGGGAAAACTTTATAATTTCTTTAACACAGTAGGTACATTTAGCGTAACAATATTCGGAATTTGGGTTACTTTTAAAACTGGTAAATTCATATTAGATACAATAGTCCACGGCATCGCACTTCACTCGGTGTACGGTTGGAGTTTTTGGCTATTGGGAGCCATATGGGACTCGCTTACTAATTTTCTCTTACATTTCAACAAAAAATCTGGTCATCCAGAGAATTATAATAATAGCAATAATAGTAACAGCGGATATACAAAAGTATCGGAACAACCAAATATTCCGGATTACCCAATAAATATGTCAACCAGACCATTACCGGTACCCCCGAGTAATGTGGTAGCACCTGTAAAACCTAAACGCACTAAATTACGGATAGAATCAGAAACAAATTCTATAAGCAATAGCGACAATGCTAGATCACAATCGGGTAATAATACACCGAATTTCGAGCTTAAACTAAAACCACTTGTCCTTACTCCACCAACATTAAACATTGATCAAAGCTAAAAAAAAAAAAATGGACTACTAATAAGCAGAAATTTTTAAATCTTATAGCTAGGTATAGTATAAAAGTAAGTTTAGGTTATGGTGGTGGGTATGTCGCGAAATAATCGTAATATATTAAGGATAGTTTAAGAGAAAAAATGCAAGTTTTCTTCATATAAAAAAAAAAAAAAAAAAAAAAATATATAATAATAATAACAGAAAAAAAAGGAAAAGTAGAATTAGTAATATAAAAAAATACATAATAGTCATAACATAGGAATAAAATAAAAAATATATATGTAAAAAAATAAAATAAAAAACAAATTATGTTTAAAATAATTAAATAATATAAGTTAAATAAACAATAAATTAAAAAGAAAATAATCACAATTTTAGATAAGAGTTAGAAATAATTATAAAAATATAATTACCTTATTTTTTTTTTTTTTTTACTTTTATCTTCCTTCATTACTTTTAAAGTTTTTTTTTAATTTAATAACTAAAACTACTTATCAGCTATGTTATTGTCTACTTAATCGATAAACTTATAATTTAGAACTAATATTAAGGATAGGAAACGGAGTTACGAAGAAAATTCAGTTTGGTTTCTTTTTAAGAACGAGCTTTTGCTCGTCCGTTTATTTAACCAATCCCCGTACCCATTAAAAAATAATAATTTGATTTTAAAATTTTTTTTTAAACATATTCCATAAAATAGACGGACATTAAGCCCTGGTTAGAAACCCAAGCCTGATGACACCAATCTTCAATTGGACTGTCATCACCCCACTTGCCCTCGTGCATCCATCTGATGCCAAGGTAATCAAAATTATCCGAACGGACCATCTCTGCGGGCTCGTACATCCGTAAATGAAACGTTTCATTGCGTGCGTCCAGCCTCGCGATGCGACGTTGACGCATCTCGTCGATGGAAATCATCCCTTTCACATTAGGAACGTAGAATGGCTGAAAAAAAGAAAAATTCAACGATTAGAAAATAGAAATTTATATAAAAAAAAAAAAAAAAAAAAAAAAAAAAAAAAGAATAATAATAAAAAAAAATAATAAGTAAATATAAAAATAAATAAATAAATAATAATGATAAAAATAAGTTAATTAAAATAAGGAAAAAATAAACGAATGGATGTATAGAAATATAAAAGAAAATGTATATTCATAAATAAATTATACTACTTACGTTGTTTCTTCGCTGAACGTAGACATACATGTCGAACAGCAGTTGAAATGCACCATGGAATCGCTTCATGGTGTACCATGTTAGTGGCTCGTTGTAACCCCGATGACTGACAGCCGACGCAACGAAAACCATAAATTTGACGGCATAAAACCGAATGTTCCAGCGCGAGAGCTAGGAATAAATAAATAAAAATGAAACAAATGAAAAATATCAAATATACAATTTTATAATTACAAAATAGTCTAACTATTTACCTTGCTAGTCTCGAAGAAGTAGTTGAACTCTAGTTGAACAGCCATAGTGACGTGACGTAGTTACGGAAACTTTAAACTGATTTCTGAACGTAATGTGATGAAGTCTTCAAAAAACACTGACCTTTTATACACTTTTCCCCAAAAACGCTCACGATAACGAGACGGAACCTACCCCACTAACAATTTTTTTTTTTTCTCCTCTTTCTTCTTCCTCCCCTTGACCAATGCATTTTCAAAAAAAAGCAATAGGCGGAGAATCTCACGCCTTCATACTGATAAGAAATCCCGTTTACATGCCCTAGACGAAGGACTTTAGCTAATACACGAATTTCAAACTTGAAAAAATATATATAAAAATAATATATAGAAAAATCGAATAACAATGTTAAAAATATGTATAAAGAAACATTTTTTTTTTTTAGAAAACCACTAATAGTGTCAACAAACTTATTCTTAAAATTCTTTTTTTTAAATAAAAAAAAATATACCAAAATCATAAATTTATATGTATCGATAAACAAAAGTAAAAATACAAAAAAAAGAGATTGAAGTAATTAATTAATTTTGTAAATTAGATTTAAGTAGAATTTAAGCAAAACTATGTAACGAATAATTAAACAAAGTTTATGTAAAGAGATATAAAACAGGTAGATGATAAAAAAAAATTAATCTGATTATAAACATATTATATAGCTTAAAAAATAATACATTTGTAAGGAAATAGACCATACGTCGGTAAGTCCCATTATGTTTTAAAAAAAAAATAACGAGCGGGGCGCTCGTCCAACTGGGCGGGGCGTGTTATATCCTGGCTGTCAAGCAGGGCCCGTTCTCAGCTCACTAAATTATTTTACCGACCTATAGTCTATTCCCAAAATAAGGCACCCTAATTACCAACAATTAGAGTACCTCAAGTAGATAATTATAATAACGTAATTAACGTAAGAGTATATTCTATCATTTGAATTGTATATTATAAGAATATCTTTAACATACGTATATTTTTCAAATCAATAACCAAATAATAAACTAATCACCGCATGTAACTAATCCCACGTATGAGAACATTTTTTTACTATAATCTTAAAGTATACTCAACTGAAGATAATTTAATCATTTTAAAACACAGCTGTATAAACTATTAGTAATAATTTGTAACAAACGCAGATGATATGAAAATGGACTTTGACTTTCAAATAAATAACTTTTCTCAGAAATTTACATCAGCCGAGGATCAAATCCCTTCTCGCGCTCGACGCATGGGTCTTATGCCCAATCGCCTCGCGCTGATAAGCAATGACGAGTTCAATGACCAATGAGTGTGAACTCTGATCAAAAATTTAACCCCACTTAATAATTCTCATCCCACTATTTTTGGTGATTAGAATACTTTATAAAAACCCTTGCTCAGCGAGCACTTTGCACAGACCCTTTTGGACACACAACTTTTACTCTCAATACGTTATTAAGACAGCTCTTAACACTCGTCAAATTGATTGTCAAGTCCATAGTCATACCTTCTATCAGTTCAACTACTGAACATAATTAATTTGTATCATAAGTGTATATTTTCAACTTCTAAAATCTATAACTATCATTTGTGAATAAAGTTATTGTCATATCTTAATACAACACCAGTTATTTCGGGTCACCGTGAGGTGATTTTGCTGTCGAGAACCCAATACCTAGAAATACTACAAAACTAGCTGAGCTGAACATCAACATCGTGCAACGAAAACGTAACACATTACACAATATAATAGTAACTTTATTCAGTTGCAAATAATTAAGATTTAAGGGAGTTATGATAACACTTAATGTAATTAAGTTAAATAATTAAAAGAATTAGCGCGTAATAAAATTGGCACCGTCTAAAAATGGCTTTAAAATATTTCTACACTGATAGAAAAAATATCTCGATTCAAGAAAAATTTTTTCTTCAAAATGTAGTTCTTGTTTTAAAATTTTTAATTGTTTTAATTTAAGAAATAAGTTTTTAAACCAAAAAATTGAATTTCTCGAATAGAGAAAAAAAATTCTTCGTTTGAGAATTTTATTCTTCGATGAAGCCTTTATTGTTTTGAAACAAAATCTGACATATTTGGCTTAAGAATTTCTTGCTCTTGGATTGAAATAGGCAAAATGTAGGTTTAAGACATTACCGACTTGTTTCGAGAATGGCGCGATTTTTCAATGAAGATCTCAATTTACTCAGCTTGAAAAAAAACTTTTTTTTTTATTTTAAAAATAAAAAATTTCAAAGTGATTTTTTAGGACTATGTTATGTCCAATTAATTTTTTTATTAAATTATGTTATTTCATAAATAAATTTATGAAACTCCTCTTTACAAAAGCACGCGAAAACGCAGCGTCAGTTTTACCGCCATTTAAGCGTGTAAAAGTAGAGCGACGATTCTTGCAATAACGATTGACGAATAAATAAAAACTTGTCGTCATTTTCCACCAATGACGATAATTTAATTACTCCCATCAAACATCAATCAAAAGTTTTTAAATAGCCTGAGCACCATGGCTCAGGGCCTTAGTTGACTATCAGATCTCGTGATCTTGAGACCTACGGACCGCGAATAACGAAACCGCGAAAATTTCGTGAATCTTATTGCAGGAATCCGCGTTTGCGTTGAAAAGTCAATAAGAGAAAATTTATCTTTTAATAAGAACCCTATTGCAGGAATCCGCGTTTGCGTCGAAAAGTCAATAAGGAATATTTAAATTCAAAATCGATATAAAAATCATTTAATCTTACTGCAGGAATCCGCGTTTGCGTCGAAAAGTCAGTAAGATCTATAAATAAAAATTCTATTAAATTCAGTTATTGCAGGAATCCGCGTTTGCGTCGAAAAGTCAATAACTGAATCCAAATTATCTATAAAAATTCTCAAACATCGATTAAACATTCGGTTCGATTGAATAGTGATACAAAAGTAAATCTAATTTGTAATCCAATCTCGAGTCGACGTACTTCTGCGCATATTAGCCTTCGGGCCCAACAAAGACGCAAAATACAATAAAATTGTATATTTTAAAATTGTGAAAAGTTATAGGGTGTAAGTGAAGTTCAATAAAATAATATTGTAATTGAACGGTTAATAAAAAGACTAGAGATCACAACTTCAACCTTGAGTGTTTCATTCGAAAGTAGCACATAAGACTTTATCCTACAACCCCAGCCGCGTCCATTCAACCAAATCCATCAGGAGGAGGCCGAGTGAGCTGCAAAGTTCTGGAGGGATAAACGCCTGCCGTGTTAGAAGAAAGAATCATCTAAAGGTAAGTGAGAGACAATTCTAATATCTTTTCTCTTTGTTGATCGATTTATAAATGCAACGTTGACCAAGCTCGAAGGCGTTTGGGTTCACACTCTTCGAAAAACCCACATTAAATAATAAATATAGGAAGTTAAAATCTTAGGAAGTTAAATTTTTCTCTCGCTACCAAAGGGAGAAATCCCGGATAATTAATTTAAAAATACAGCGGCGGACATAACAACTACATTCTGTTAGTTCAGATATGTTAAAGTAGAAATTTATTTTAAAAAAAAAAACGAGTGAGCCTCACAGACATAAGGTCACAAGAGAAGTGAAACTTTTTTGATAATTAAGTCAGTCTAAATGAATAAATAAATTAATATAAATATGAATATAATATATATAATATTGGCTATTAGATCTTGTCGGATAGTATAGCATTAGGAAAAAAAAATCTCTGAAAATAAAACTAATGCATAACTAGTTTTCTACTAAGTGTAAAAATTTAGAAAACAATAAATTGTAAGAAGAAAATCCAATATTTCAAAATATATTTATGTTAATTAAATGTAAAATTATAAATATGAATTGTAAAATGACGGAATAAAAAAAAGCCCCAATAAAAAAAATCTCTAGATTTGTAAACCGCTAAAAAAAACATGGTCACTATTTAAAAATTTGTGAATAATTTTTATGTATATTTGAAAATATTTATAATTAAGAAGAAGTAAATTAAAAAGTTGATAAAAAGTAATTACTATAAATAAAGATATACCTCTATATAAATTACTGTATGAAATTTAATTTAAATGAATAGAAACATAAATAATTTTAAAAAACTGTAATTATAAAAGTATAAAATCATTTAAATATATTTAAAATATTTTCTTTAATTGAATAAACGAAAGTATGTAATTTTGAAGAGAAATAAAAAAATTACTATAAAAATACAAATTCTAAAAACAAACATTCGCATAACTAAACATGTATATAAGAAAATTGAGTAAAAATGAACATCTCGATAAATAAAATATCTATAAAAAATTAACTGTTTTTGAATATCTCTATAAAATATGATAATATCTATAATTAAATTTGATTTGATATTATTATTTTGATGATTATATTGATATTATATTTTGTAGAGATTTTCAAAAACAATTAATTTTTTATAGATATTTTATTTATCGAGATGTTCATTTTTACTCAATTTTCTTATACACATGTTTAGTTATGCGAATGTTTGTTTTTAGAATTTGTATTTTTTTAGTAATTTTTTTATTTCTCTTCAAAATTACATACTTTCGTTTATTTATTTATTCAATTAAAGAAATTATTTTAAATATATTTAAATGATTTGATATTTTTATAATTAGTTATTCTTAATTTTTTATGTTTTATGTATTGCAATTAAATTTTATACAGTAATTTATATGAAGGTGTATCTTTATTTATAGAACTTACTGTTTATTAACTTTTTAATTCAGTTTTTTTTAATTATAAATATTTTCTAATACACGGAAAGAAAATTATGGGAATGGTTCCTATAATTTTATGAAATTTCATCCTATACCAGTATAGGAATGACGACCAACAATTATAGTAACACGTCCTATAATTATAGGAATATTACCCATAATTATAGGAATAGTTCATATAATTATAGGAATGATACCTATACCATTATGGGAATGGTTTCTATAATTATAGGAATGGTTCCTATAAATTATAGGAACCATTCCTATAATATTATGGGAATGCTTACTATACTATTATAGGAATGGTTCCTATAATATTATAGTAACCATTCCTATAATATCAATTTTCAAAAAAGTGTGGAAATCACTTTGACAATACACAAAAGTATTATTAAACATAAAAACAAATATTCAAACATTGGAAAAAAATGTCCCTGAAGTTCCGAACGTTCGTGCAACGAAAAATATATTTTTTTTTGAAAAATACTTTTATGATTAGAACAATTTTTATTTATGTGTAGAGTGTTTTTTTGAAACCCCACACAGGTCAAAAAAGTTTCAATCCAATCTGGCCGCCGGAACACCCTCTGCGTCCTACCCCTATCACTTATATAATTTTAAATATCGCAAATAAATTAAAGGGACTTTTCGGCGGCCATATTGGATTGAAGCTTTTTTTGACTTGTGTGGGGTTTCAAAAAAACACTCTACACGAAAGTCCAGATTGTTCTAATTTGAATTGCGATTTTTAAAAATATATAAGTGATAGGGGTAGGTCGTAGAGGGGTGTTCCGGAGGCTATATTGGATTGAAACTTTTTTGACTAGCATGGGGTCTTAAAAAAACACTCCACACAAAAATCCACATTGTTCTAATCATAAAAGTATCTTTAAAAAAAAAATCGGTCTGTCGGTTGACCCTGCGGGCCAGCCCCAAAACTTCCCGCTGTTTTCGAGCTCAAGGAAATCGAAAATATTAATGTGACTATATCTTCGAGCTCTTCGAGCTCGAAAATCTAATTGTATGCGATTGTTTTTTTATGAGTTTTTCAAACTCTAACAAGTTATGCTTTATGCTATAGTTTAAAAGTTTAAGAATCGAAAATCATTAATGAACAAGCGGTTTTTAAATTTTAATTCCCGATTATGCTAAATAAAATAAATATGTTGATGCAGAAATCAATGTCAGTGATCAAAATCAAGATTTGAATGAGTTTTGGCTTAGGTCAGAGCAATAATATATAAAATATCCGAGAAATTTATTAAAACCTGTGTTTTTTCAATTGTTTCGTTAATAATATGGTTTTAACTGAAGAACAAGTTTGACGGCATTATACGATGATCAAAAGAGACCATTAAGAGGAAAAGTTTGTAAGATTTTAGACACATTTTAGTACAGTACATTTTGATTTATCTGGAAAAAATAACATAGAATGTTATTTTTTTAACTTTTCAACACTGATATCTTTTGAACTAATAAACCAATTTTGACGTTTGAGGTGGCAATAGGCGCGTTTTATTGAATTCTAGAGCTGATTAAAATTTGAAAGCGATCGATTCAGCCGTCTTGAAGATATTTGAAAAAAACCGTTTTTTACCATTTCTTTCTCCAACGATATCTCCCGAACAAATTAACCGATTGAGATGTTCAAGGCGGCATTCGACGCGTTTGATTGAGTTCTAGAGCTGATTAAATTTTAAAGTCGATCGTTCAATTCGTTTTTGAGAAATCAATAAAAAACTAAAAAAAAAAATTTTTTTTTTTTCGTAATTCGCCAATATTTTCGAGTCTACTTGATCAAACGATCTGAAATTTTCAGGAAAGTTGACGGCCAATAAGCTCTTTCGATTACCGCCTTAAACATCCAAATCGATTCATTAGTTAAAAAGTTATAGACCATTCACACACATACATACACACACACACACACACACACACACACACACACACACACACATACATACAGACACTCGGACATCATTCTGAAAATAGTCAGAATAGCTTCCTAGGACCTCAAAACGTCGACATTTGATGAAAACTCGATTTTCGAAAATCGGGGTGAAAACAATAACTTCCCGAAATTTTTGAAAATCATCGATTTTCTAAGCGGGAAGTTAAAAATATATTGTTAGTTGCACGAACGTTCGGAACTTCAGGGACATAAAAAAAAATTCGTATTTGGCAAAAAACATCAAAATTTTTCAACTGAAATTTTTTCAGCATAGAACATTCAAGAAAATTCAGATTTTAAAAATAAAAATTTATATTTCGATAAAATCTTAAATTTGGGTAAAATCTCTAAAAGTTCATATTATTTTTAATTTGACATGACACTGAAGTAAGACGATGTCTTATAATTTTTGGATTTTTTTTAACATTAAATTTCTACACTATTTTGCAAAAAAAAATTTTTATTATATTATAGGAACCATTCCTATACTATTATAGTAACCATTCCTATAATAGTATAGTAACCATTCCTATAATAGTATAGTAACCATTCCTATAATATTATAGTAACCATTCCTATAATAGTATAGTAACCATTCCTATAATATTATAGTAACCATTCCTATAATATTATAGGAATGGTAACTATACTATTATAGGAATGGGTACTATAATATTATAGGAACCATTCCTATAATATTATGGGAATGGTTACTATACTATTATAGGAATGGTTACTATAATGGTATAGGAATGGTTCCCATAATAGTATAGGGGTGGTTCCTATAATATATAGGAACCACTCCTATAATAGTATAGGTACAATTCCTATACCATTATAGGAACTATTCCTATAATGCATAGGAATACTCCCTATAATTTTCTTTGCGTGTACACACATAAATTCTTTACAAATTTTAAATACTGACCATATTTTTTTTAGTGACTTATTTTACAATACATATTTATAATTTTACGTTCAATTAATATGCATATATTTTTACATTTAGTAGAAAACTAGTTATACATATTTTGATTTTGAGAGATTTTTTTTTCCCGAAGCTATGCTAACCGACAAGATCTAATGGCCAATATTATATATATATATTATAACGCAAAATTCCATTCAGACATATTTAGCATACGCTAATACGCCAAATTCTGCGCTACAAACTTCGTTCTCTGCCTTTAGTTTCCAGTCTCAATACGACTACGGGCGCCAGGTAATTTTTATCACTGGAATTACCAAACCAGTAAATCTTTAATAATTCGATAAATTTTTGATCTGTGGAACTATCTCAAAACCACGCATAAGTAAAACCTGGATAATTTTTGATCTGTGGAATTATCACCAAAACCACGCAAACTAAATAAAAAAACTATAACTAAAACTTTAACGAAATGCTCAGAACTTATAAGCAAAATCAAAACCAGAGACTAGAAAACTAAAAACAGAGTTACGGTATGCCATGGTGTCGCTCAGTGTGTAGGTTTTTGGGAGAGAGGGAGTGGTCCGGGTTACATCATTCCAAATTCATGTAGATTATTAGCGAATTTGCAGTTTTTATTAAACAACAATAAACTCAAATCTCTATTTAACAATAAACAAAATACTGTAGCATCGTACAAATAATTCTTCTTTATAACCAAAATACTGAATCCAATAATAATGAAATTAATCTTAACAAAAAGTGAATTGACATCCAAATGATGCGTAGCAGTACATTCTAAATAAATTAATTAATTACTAGAGCTAAATAACGATCAACTAATTTTCAGTAAACTAGAACAATAAATTATAAAACTGATACTCTAGAACATTTTCTTTAACAAAACTAGTAAAACTAACGTACATGGGTCTAATATTGACGTTAATTAGCCGACAATTGGTTTAATAATCAAACATATCTCCTATAATTATTTTACAAGATAATATTAACAATAAATCGTGAACATGACTCTAACTGTAACAATATTCTCATAATTCTCTCAGATCTTACATATTTTCTTTATTTAAAACAGTAGTATGATATCTCAAGATTTTGACTCGAACTCTATTAATTATTAATAATTACAATAATTATTTCATACCTGATTACTGATGAATAAAATATCAAGTAACGTCTTACACTGTTTTAAAATAATACTTCTGTAGCAATACTCTTAATCTGTAGCTTACCGCAATGCCATGACACTGTAGCCATTACTGGACACGTCTGCTCGCCTCAAGCGACCAGAGCTCAATGCTCACGTCCGTACTCTTCGAAGGTCTTCCTTCGACTTCTTGATTCTCAATCATCAAATCCAAAACCTCAACTAAATCTTATCATTATCTATAACTGACCTCTGTATTCTAAATCCATAAATCAATTTCAAACTCTACTATGTCGGTAACTGGAGGCTATACCTCACCAAACGTATTCTCTAAACCTGATTTGAGTATGGATATCCTTGGTAGTTGCTCTCCTGGAACAGACTTCAGCTGGGATCGTAAAACTTAAAACTAAGTGACCTCTGACTTCCTCAGCGGTACAAGTGGTCATAGCTTGTCCTCTGAGGCCTGTCAGACAAAATCAATTAAAAATGATCAAACGGCTTCCACAACAGCAACGGTCACAAAATTACTGTTGAGGCCTGCCAAACCAAAACTCAAAATCTGATCCCAATCTGCATCCATCAAATTCCTTATACACTGGAGCGCTAGCATTTCAGCTAGACCTCTGCAATCTACCAAGAAGTCTCATAGGGATAGAACTAGGTTCTATCATCAGATGATACCGGGTGACTCATTCAAGTCCTGCTCCACGGTAACACTGACTTCTCCACATACTTAAAATTCCAAAACTGTAAACTAAAACTCAAACTTTATCAGTATCTCAAACAAAAATCTCAAACAATATTCCATATTTTATTTCTATAATTCTGATTCTAAATCTTTACTTTAATTTTTCTTATCAAAAACCCATAACTGTAGCTAGACGTTACTCCATATTAAATTCTTAAACTTTAACTTAATCAAAAATCTGTATCAAAAATCGTTACTACCTGTATGCTAAATTATAAGTCTTGAGTTACCATGCTCATAAATACGATAAAATCAGTTGGTGCTTGTGACGTTCACTTTGATTTGACCCCCATACGAAAAATAACGTCACAATATATATATATATATATATATATATATATATATATATATATATATATATATATATATATATATATATATATGAATACACACATGCGCACTACACTCGTCCATTCTACTCGACTCTTTTCACCTCCCTCCAGTCTTTAAAATATATATGGCTTGCTATACAAGCAATTCCCCTTCCCGCCTATTCTAAACTTTCATTCAATGTTTCTCCTCTAGCGCTACCTCCCCTTTTTCGCCTCAAATTTTTCAATTTTAGCCTCCGTAAAGAAGTTTCACTTCAAAAAGTTTTTTTTTTTCATTACTTTGAAAATATCTTCCATCAAAAAATTTTTACTTGAACCAAAAATTTAAAGTTCTTCAAATAACAATACGACATTTTTAGCTGAAGAGACAAAAGGTCTTGCTTAAAGAATTCAATAGTATCGATTGAAGATAATTTAATTTCGGTTCAAGACACGAGAGTTATCCATCAAAGATACATAATCTTTAGAGCCAAGAAAATCTAAATCAAGACAAGAATTTCTTGAAGCAAGACAATTGCTTTTCTTCAGAAATAAATTCTTGGCTCAAGAAAATATTTCTTGAGCCAAGATAAAATTTCTATCAGGGCACGAATGAATTTACGATACCAGCACATCTTGAACATCGCAAGTCAGCATTTTCTTCTCGAGCTAGAATTTGTAGATTTCTTACACAAGGAGAACACCCCAACCAATGATGGCATGGTAAACAAATATTGTTTGTAATATTTTGTAAACAAATGATACAATTTGTGATATGTTCTCCGACTGTGAATTCTGGAAAAATCTCCGTATGAGAAATAGAAATGATTACCTATCCTATAATTGAGTAAAATTATATTCTACATTATAATATGTCAAGAACAAATCATAATAATTAATTATTTTGTTCATATTTGAAAAGTTTTATTTACTATTACTCCATCCGAACTCTATCTTTTACAGAAGTTACTAAATGTAGTGGATACAACGATATTAATAAACGAAAAAAAAATGAATAATAATAAAATATAATAAAATTTTAATCCTTGTTGAGATTCCATAATTGTTTAAAATTATCAATTTAGTCATTAATAAAATTGTCCGAGTTGAAATCTAAGGTCTGTTTTGACCGTAAATTTTTCTCGACTTAATTCCAGAAAAATTTACGGTCAAAACAGACCTTGTGCTATGGGGTACTGTATTAGCGTACGACTGGTTTAACCGTAACTCGAGGAGTTATGTCCCAATATTCCGACTTTACGGTGAAACCAGACGTTGAATAATCATAATATTAAATATAATAATAACATTAATAATGTTAATATTATTTCAGATCGGAGGGCGCGGGTTCGAATCCTACTCAGGCCCATTATTATTATTTTTTTTCTTTTCTTAAAATATAACTATTATTATTAATAATAGCAATAAAAATAGTAATTATTTATTATAAAAAAAAAAAAAGAAAATAAAAATGCGTCAACACGTGTGACGGGTGAGCTGACGCCCATCCGTCTAATACTAAGCGGGAATGATTCAAGAGGACAACGAAAGTGTAACAAAATTTGGCGCGTGACTTGAGGGTATAAAAGGGGAAGCAGAGAATAAAATAAGCAGAAGTGGATTAACAGCAGAACAGAAAGATTATCGAACTAAGGACTTGAATGCGACGGTGCTGGAAACTTTTATTAACGTACTATACGAGAAATTATCATTTGCGGTCTTAAACAAGGAACCCAAAAATTTGGCAGACGCAATAATGATTGCCATGGAAGCGGAGATACAGTACGAAAGGACGAAAGCAGCGGAAAGAATGAGGGAAGGAAAACTTAAGTACAGGGAACGGGAACACGCGAGAATAAGGCAAGTGACGCTCGAAGAAGAGGTGAGAGAGGAAGGTAACCGAAGAGACACGAAAAATGTTGATAAATTGAGACCCAGCGCGGAATTGACGTACACGATTACTAATGAAAAGATTGCGGACAGTGGAGACAAGCGAAGTTGTTTCAGATGCGGGGAAGTTGGGCATTTTGCACGGAATTGCCCAATTCCAATACAAGGCAAGCAAAATACTTGGGCACCAACGAATCAGCAGGAATTCCGAGGAAGAGTTCCACAGCAGCAAGAGCGGTATTATGTGCAAAATGATAGATACAGAGGAAGTGGAAGATATAATTATAGAGGAAACAGTAATAATTGGCAGAATAATGGTAATTATGGATATGGACAAAATGGCAACAATTATAATGGGTATCGAAATGAAAATAATTATGGAAATCAATGGGGAAATTATGAAAGTAACGGTTACTACGGCAGAGGCAGAGGTCAGGAAGTTCAAGGCAATTTTAACAGGCGGTACAGTAATTATGGTAACTCAGGTGCAATGGTGACAAATGCATTCGAAACACAGCGGCTTAGAAATAATTTACCTGGTAATTATGACAATAGATGGGATGGATCACGAGGAACTAATCAGCAGAACCGGGGGAATCAGATGTCCAACAGGGGCCCAAACGCACGATCTTTAAACTAGGAAGGGCCGGTGCGATGACACGCTCCGTCGAAACGGCCAACTTAGAAGAAACGATTAAGGAGCGGATAAATGAAGAGGAAGAAATAAAATCTGTTAAGTTAGTGGGCGCTACACACATATATGTAAAATTAAGGGCTGATAAAGTACTTGGAGGAACAGGTATCTTCCTCATTGATACTGGTGCAGAGATAAATTTAATACGGCGAGATTCTCTGGAATTAAGAACAAAAATTGACAGTACAAGAAGAACACTGATAAAAGGCATAACATCCGATGCTATAACGACTGTGGGCCAAGCTGAGCTGGAGATGGAAGGTCAACGGGTGCTGTTTGATGTCGTGGGAGAAGAATTTAATATAAAAGAAGATGGTATATTGGGCCAGCCGTTCTTTTTGGCGCAAAATTCGCAAATCGATTTTGGCAATAAAACAGTTTCAATTAATAATAAGAAATACGACTTTTTGGAGGACATTATAAGAATTCCGAGAAGGTGTGTAAAAATGATAGAAGTAAGAGTTATAAATAATGTTTCGGAAGGATACATCCCTCGGTGTGATATTGCACCAGGGATATATTTGGGAGAAGCTATAGTGTCAATCCATCAAGGAGCAGCACGGATGTATGCATTTAACACCACGGAGGAAGAGCATGATTTCGCGATACCGTACGTCGAAGTTGAATCTTTTGAGGAAATAATGGCTGAGGCAGAAGTGAAGTTCATTCAAAACACGGAACAGAAGCAAGAAAATGCAGCGGAACGGGCAGAGCAGGTACTAAATTTAATATCGGTAACACATCTGGATGAGGAAGAGCTAAATACGGTGCGACGAAACATTGAATATGAGCCAAGAGTTTACATATTACCAGGCGAACGACTGGAGGCAGCAAATGTTCCACCTTATCGGATAAGAACAAAGGACGATAACCCGATTAATATCAAGCAGTATCGCATGTCACATCATTTGAAGGATGTATTAAAAGATCGAATACAAGGAATGATTGATGCTGATATAATTGAACCATCGGATTCTGCGTACAGTTTACCAGTATGGATCGTCCCTAAGAAACCGAAAGCCGACGGAACTAAAGATTGGAGGTTGGTTATCGATTTTCGAAGGTTAAATGACAAAACAGTACCAAACTCGTATCCGTTGCCAGATATCCGAGATATTTTGGACCAAATTGGTGATGCTGTATATTTTTCTGTATTTGACCTCGACTCGGGATTTTATCAGATACCATTGGCGGAGGAAGATCGACATAAAACGGCATTTTCAGTTCCGATGGGGCATTATCAGTTTAAAAGGATGGCGATGGGTTTGAAAGGCGGTCCACCGACGTTTCAGAGTACGATGGAAAATGTATTGTCCGGATTGCAGGGTGTAATATTATTTATTTATGTCGACGACGCAGTTATATATGCAAGAACATTGGAGGAACATTGTCAAAAATATTTTAAATTTGTTGATAGACTTCAAAGAGTGGGATTAAGATTAAAGCCAGCAAAGTGTGAATTTTTACGGCGGGAAGTTGCGTATTTGGGACATATAATCAGCGCGGAAGGAGTAAAACCGAATCCAGCTAAAGTGGAAGCGGTTGAAAAATTTAAGAGACCAACGGACGAGAAAAAAGTACGAGAATTTCTTGGCCTTGCGGGATATTATAGAAGATTCATTCGGAATTTCGCAAGCAAGGCAAAACCTTTAACTGATTTATTGAAAAGAGACGCTATTTTTACATGGGGTGAATCGCAAGAAAAATCATTTAAGATATTGAAAGAAGAATTGTGTGGGGATGTAATCTTGCAGTATCCAAACTTCAAGTTACCGTTCATCGTCGCTACAGATGCGTCAGACTTTGCCTTAGGCGCGGTGTTAAGCCAAGGGAAACTTGGAGAAGATAGAGCGATAAGTTATGCTTCTCGAGCTTTGTCAAAAACAGAAAGAAATTACACAGTGACCAAGAAAGAACTATTGGCTATTATGTATGCTGTCGACACGTTTAGACCGTATATTTTTGGTAAGAAATTTACGTTGGTTACCGACCATCAACCGTTGCAGTGGCTCAAGTCTACCAAAAGCCCTGGAGAGCACATTCGGCGATGGGTAAATCGATTAGAAGAATACGAGTATGAAGTTATCCACCGACCAGACAAGAGCAACACAAACGCAGATGCTTTATCGCGAAATCCGGTGAGGAATGAAAACGGTGAACTATTTGAGATGGTGGAAGTAAATGTTGGCAAAAGAGAGAGAGAGGACACATCAGTAACGCACTCATCAGCTGATGGAAGAGGGCAGAGAGGGAAGGTCAAAAATTTAAAGAAGAAATTAAAAAGAGCAGACGACCATCAAGATAATACATCATCGGGAGAATCTGATATTGAGATGATGACTGACAATGGAACGGAAGGAAATGATAAGACAAGTCCAGTCGTGGTTACTCAGGATCCGGGCCCGTCGGGTACACAGCAGGAAAAAAAAGTGCGACGAAGGGGACGTCCGAGGGGAAGTAAGTCGCGACCCAAGAAGGTGGTACGAGTTCCCCTCAGTGATAGTGAGTCACCACGGGGAATGGCAAGTGATGGAAGTGGGGAGTACTACGTGCCGTCCGGATCAGCGTCGGAACCTGGAGTGGAGCCACAGATTGCCAGCAGTCGTCCACAACGAAGCAAATATAAAGCAAAAATGGAGGAGAGGATACAGAAAGCGAAAGAAGATGAAAAAGCGGGGCAAGAAACCGAGAGACAACAACGATTAAAAAAGAGCGGGGTAACGGCAAAAGAAAAAATCAAGACACCATCAGCTGTTAAGGAAAACGTGAAAAAGAAAATAAGAGACGAAATAATTGAGGTGTAGAAACCCAAATTGACACAACACGAGTTGGAAGGAAATATAGAAGTACCAATGGAGCAAGAGGACACTAGACTTGAATACCGACAGAATTATAGTGAGGAAGATGACAATAATGGCAACGAACCATGGCGATTCCTGTTGTCAAAGGATTTTGAAGCAAGAAGCACGTGTGTTAACGACTCTACAGATTTGGATTCAGATTCGGGGGACTCATTGATGGAATTAGATACACCGGATGGGCATTGCGCAAATCCGGAAGGAGAATCAAAATTAATACACACAAAACAACATGTAACAGACGTCAATGACAATTTTGCTTTCTTTGCACCAGCCAACGGGGATGTAAATTCGAACTTAACGGATGTGTTGCTCGAGATGAAGTGGATAAATATGACAAATCTACAAGGAACTCAACTAGAACAGGGCGATATTCTAATAATAAATAAAAGAAAGAGACACGGATTGGGATTGGTCTATACATTGGATGCCGGTGGTCGTACATCAGAGAAGATAATAGATATGATTATGGTGTCATTGGGAATATTGATTAAGCGGGAAGGGTATAAGACATTGAGAGTCCCGGCGGGAAGTGAACATTTGATTAAAGCACTACAAGATTATTACATTGGGAAGTTACGTGAGATTGCAAAGGAACAGGATATAAGAATAACAGTGTGCGGTGGAAAACTAGAGGTACCCAAAGCCATTAACAGAAGGTCATTAATGAGAGAGTATCATACTTCCGCGGTTGGAGGACACAAAGGAATGACAAAATCATATCGCCGAATAAGAACTCGATTTTATTGGAGAACGATGCAACAAGATGTGAGGAATTTTGTGAAGAATTGTTTTATTTGTCAGCAACGAGAATTAGTGCGTGTAAAACCTAAGAAGCCGATGATAATTACTGATACGCCAAAGACAGCGTTCGAAAAAATCTCCATGGATATTTATGGGCCACGGGAAGAGACGCGACGGGGTTATAAATATATTTTAACTGTGCAGGATTTATTAATAAAATTCGGGATAGCAATTCCACTCAGACAACAAGAAGCTGAAGATGTAGCAAAAGCGTTGGCAGGAAAAGTAATTTGTTTGTTCGGGGCACCAAGAGCGATTCTGACGGATCCAGGAACGAATTTTATGAGTGATATGATACAGTGCTTATGTAATTTGTTTCGAATAAGACATTTAAATACAACAGCTTATCATCCGCAGTCTAATGGATCAATTGAGAGGAGCCACCACTCGCTTACGGAGTATCTGAGAGCTTTTATAGACAAATATCGAGAATGGGATGAATGGCTTGATTTTGCGATGTTTTCATACAACACGGGAGTACCAAGGCGACAAATTATACTCCGCATGAACTCGTTTTTGGACGACCCGCGTCAGTGCCATCTGAATTTTCACGGGAAGGAGCGACAGGTGGGAGATCGTACCATGATTACTTGAATGAATTGGTTGACACGCTGGAAACAACTCGTAAGTTAGCGAAAGAAAATTTGGAAAAAGCTAAGGAGAGATCAAAGAAATATTACGACAGAAACGCAAAGGAAAGAATTTTTGAAGTCGGCAACTGGGTGTGGCTGTTGAAAGAACCGAGAGCGGATAAAATGAAAGATCATTATGACGGCCCGTATGAAATAGTCAGAATATTTGACAATAAAAACGTCGAATTAATCGTAAAAGGAAGAAATCGTGTAGTTCATCAGGATAAGATAAAACTTGCGCATATTGCTTCCGAGTCTGATTCGGCAGACCCACAGTTGGAGATGCAATAAGACAATAATGAAATTACTCTGTTGACAGATAAATAAAGAAGAGGAAAGATGGAGTATGAAGAAGCAAAGCGGCTGATGAACGAGGCGATAGATACGAACAGGAACGACGAGGTGACAGCAGTAATAAGACGATACGGGTTGTTATACGTACCAGAATGGAGAGAAAGATATGCGCTCATTATAAGGGCACTGCTAAGGAAAAAAGAAGAGGCGGTGCAGGCTCTCATTGTGCAGGACGCGGATATAAATGGACCAAGTCATGCAAACTCCATAGTTCCATTATGCAGAATCTTAAAATATTCAAACACGGAATTAGCATGGTTACTCATAGCCCGAGGTGTAAATATCAATGCAGATAATGACGACAGTGGAAATCGACCGATACATCAGCTCGTCATCGCTGTTGGACAGGAAGCAGAAGCAAACAGGGCAAGACTGGTAGGAATAATGGAATACATGCTGCAGAATGGAGTCGAGGTAGAGGCGAGAAATCGTGAAGGAGTCGCAGCTGTGCATCTGGATGTGCGACAAGGGTATATGGAAATATTTGATTTGTTTACTGAACATAATGTGAATATGGACATTGAAGATGAAAAAGGAAGAACGCCATTATTTCACGCAGTGGAGTATGGGCAAGCGGAAAAAGTAAATGCATTATTAAAACAAGGGGCTAGAGTAAATCATAAGGATTGCCATGGAATGACACCACTGTTCATGATATTTAAGAAAATTCTAGCTCGTCGTTATGAAGGAAACAATTTGTATAGTCCAGATCATATAAGGAAGATGGAAATAACGGAAATGCTAATAAAATTTGGAGCCAATGTCAATCAGCAGACGACTAATTGAGGCGTAACACCATTGCACTTAGCAGGAGCCAGGGGATATGACGAGATTGTAGCAATGCTGCTAGAAAATGGAGCGAATATTAATTTAGAAGACAAAAAGGGAAGATACGTGGTGCAATATTGCAGAAATGCGTGGCAAGATAATGATTTGCCTGTGGGATACGAAAAAGAGCCGGATGAAGTATCATCGGTCACCGACGAACACGTTAGCCGGAAGCATTTGATAATCACGCAGTTCCTCATAAGGAAAAGACATATAGGGGATACACTAAACGAGGATTCGGAGTTGGAATTATTATACTTGAAGCAAAATGAAGAGGAGTATGAAAAAAATGTAGAGAAGAAGTGGACAAAATGAAGAAAATTGTGTTAATACGTCTAGGAGGAAGGGAAGTGACACCTATCGACGTGTGGAAGGTATCAACCGAAAGTATGAGGTGATTTGTAAAGCATAAAGATTTTGTCCGAAATCTTTAGCGAAGAAATATCGGCCTATATGGGAGTAAAATGTTGGAAAAAGTCGCGATGGCAAGATACAAGGAAAAGCTTATCAAACGGGCTATTTGGGTGTTAAATAATGCGACAAGAAACAGCAAAATACCATTAGAAAATTTGCCAAGGTATTTGTTGGACGGAATCATTAGTAACATGAGTAACGAAGAGCTTATCAAAATGACATACATGGATCAATATCTATAAATGTGAAGAGAAAAGTTGAAAAAAAGTTATTATATATGTGAATTAGTAAAAAAAAAAAAAATAATAATAATATATATACATACAACAGATATTGGATTATGATAATGGAATGTATCAATAGTTATGTACGATCGTAATAAAGAAACAATTAACTCGAATTTCACCCTCTGATTTTCGTATATTAAGAATAGAGAGAGCTAGAATAAAGAGTGGGAGAAGGAATTTCAATATTTCATTGTATGGAAAACCCGGTACCGGTAAACTATTCTTTTACTTTACTTCTGCTCCTTTTTATTGCATGGCTTGAGACTACTCTATATTTAAACTCTGATAAATTCTTTCTCCGACTCGATAAATCAATCAATAAGCAATAATAATGATCTCTATTTTTATTTTTTTTTTTGTTGTGTAAGTTAAGAATATGATTTGCGAATAACTGTGCGTAATTCCATGGGATATTCGATAAGAATTGGGTGGAGAATAAATAAGAGAAGGACTGTAAATATAAAGAAGAGATTCGTCTTATGCTGAGAAATACTGAAATGAAGGGAAGTAAAGAACTGTATTATTGTTAAGGAAAATTTATTAAGAAAATAGATGTAAAGGTAGAGTAAAGATTACAGAGATAATAATCGTAGTGATAGAAAGGATAGTGACGAATTAGCTGGCATACAACTATTATGGATAGTTGGAACCTTTATCCTTGGGTCACATGTCTCCAGGTTATTGTCACTCACGCTGGTTCGAAATCATCTAAAGACAACGGTTAAAATTAGTACAATTGAAGTAGTGGAAATAAATATGTAACAAAAGAAAAGGTTAATGGACTTACCAAGTGCGAGAAAGTTTACTTTCCTCACCTTTATTCTCCCAATACCTCAAAACTTAAAACCATCCCAATTGACAATATGAATTCATCATATAGGCTTGAATTTCCCATTCTCGTTCCTTCCGTTTTGTCTCCTTTTATTGAGATTAGTTATTTTGTCGATGTTTTTATAATTTTTTCGTTCGTGGATCAATTTTTCTCTCTCCTAATCAGAGTCAGTGTGTGCCGGAAGTAACCATGTCACAATTACCGCAACTATAACTCGGAAATAACAATAAATTAAGGCAGTGAATGTGTTGTTGCGTAGAAAGAGAAAATGATGATAATAAGTAATGAAAAAAGGGGGAGGAAATTTTTTTTTAGTAATTATAAAAAAAAAGTTATATTAATTATAATTATTAATAGTGTAGGGTAAGGTTTAAGTTATCCATATTGTCAATTACACAAACATTGTACAACTTTCAAATTCTCTGATGATCGTCAGCAATAGATGTAACAGGAATCGCGACAGAACGAAACTGTGTCTTGAGGACAGCCCAATAAACGAAACTTTCTGACTATCTGTCCAGGTAATCGGGAAATACTATAGTAGTTTTGTAGAAAAATAAATACAGCAATTACCGTAAATACGTTTTTGTAAAAATATGAACATAAACACTAAAAATGAACTAAATGAAATTATAAAGTATGGAGTTTATGTCTTACGGTACAATGAAAACTGCGTTTTTGGACAAATAAAAAAATACACATTGCATGTATAATTAAATTGTTTCATTAAATTTCAAATACAACACATCTAAATTTCAGAATATTCACAGTAAATTTTATGTTTATTGAGTATCATTGAAATTCAAGAACTATTTTGAAAAAACGATTGGTTGTATTTTTTTTTATTAATTTTGGAAAAATGGGTCGTTAAAAGTATTTCGAATTTTGACCATTCTAATAAACTTTAAACTTATTGTTTAATTTGGAATTTAGATCAAAAATGGGTAATTATTACCTTGTACGGGCACAAACTTCAAAATGTTGCACTTGTAAAACACCAGGTTATGGAGCAGGTTGCTAAAATGGTCTTGTCCGTTCTTATATAATACACTTACACTCAACAGATATTTGTTAACAGTTAACGACCTGGTGACACTAACTAGTAGCACTGCGTAGCTGAACAAAGAGGGCACAGATACAGAATATATAGAAAAAAAAAATTTGAATTATTTTACTCGGCGGAAATAGACAAATGTTTTTAATCATTGCAATTGACGCATCAATCGAGACTTGTTACAGGCAATGTTGTGAGTTGAAACTGAATGAAGTCGAAGGAATTTGGAAATAGGATATGGGTACGATAGATAAGGGGATAATTCATCGAGGGACGTTATTAAAACGTACTTTCTCCAAAAAAAAAACAAAAAAAACATAATTAGTATAAGATTGTTTTTTTTCTTCTGAAAATATATTTTAAATAATAGGATTGTTGTTGCTGTTGTTTTTATAATATTAATTAATGAATCTTATTGACGAATAATAGCTTAAATTTACCCAAGGAAGTACTGGGTCAATGGCGGATAACGAAAAATTTTTTTTGAATAAGGAGTATTTGCGATGCCGTGCTTTGAAAAAAATTTATAATAATAATAAAAGTTATGATAGTTATAATAATAATGATAACGAGCGACTTACAGTCACTACGTGACTCTCAGAATGTTACTACCAAATTTATTAAATTTGACTTAATCTGACTGAAAAAATCTGTGTTATTATAATTAAAACTTAACTGTGAAATGAAAAATGAGCATAGAAGCTTTATCTTGATACTTTTTGTAACCTCGTAACTTTAATAAAAAATAGAATTTAATTGAATGAGATAGATTTATAGTTTTCTTATAAGAAAATAGAGTAAATGAAATAAATACAATTTTTTTTTACAATAAATTACAGAATTTTTTTTTTGATTGAGTTGATTGGGGTAATATAAATTAAAATAATTTAAAGAAAAATATTTAAATTGATATTCATTTCATTAAATTAAAATTTTTTTTATCAACAAATATGAAAAAAATATACAACACATATGATGGTAAATTAATATTTACATAAATATATCTTAAAATAAGTGAGTAAGAAAGAATCACGCTCATATTTAAAAAAAAAAAAAAATCACAAGTGAAGTTAAATGAGCATGATGAAAAAAAAAAAGAAAAGAATATTATTTTATAAGTATCATTGTCACTACGATTATTTTTTATCAATATATGAGTGTTTACATTAAGTAGAATATTATTTTTTTATTATTAGCAGCACTGGTTATAAATTGGTAGTTCAATCAAAAGAAAAAAGTAATACTATAAAAGATATGCATTTTTCAGGAAAATATGAAAAATGATAATTACTTATACACTTCCGGAAAGTTTATTTTTATTAAATAATAAAATTTTTTGTTTTTATATTTAACTGTAAATTGAAATGAAAATTTTTTTTTTGTCTAGAACAAATACGACTTTAAAATGTTAGTAAATGATTTAATAATTAATGTATCATAAATAAATTTCAAAAAGAGCTCAATCGTATCGTAACCTTTGTTATTTAAATGATAATAATTGTAATGATAATAATCAATTTAAAAATAAACACGGACATTAGTCATACGATTATTTATTTTTCTAACTATTAAAAAAAAAAATAATTTTCAAATGAATAACACAACGTGACTATTAAAGATAATCATTTAAAATTAAAGTTAAATTATTTATAGCCATTAAAATTAATAAAAGTATTTACGTATTATAAGCTGTCATTAATTAATCGTAATAATTTTTTTTTAATGAAAAACGATGGGAACTAGAGACCGATTTGGAATGAAAAATATTTAAGAGAGAAAGAAAATTAAGTGAAAAGAAAATTAAATAATTATTATTTAAATGTAATAATTGTTGTTTGATAAAGAGAGGGATTTAATTAATAGTAAATAAAGGAAAATTATAAATGAGGAAGTTAGTTGACGTTGCCAAAATAAACATATGAAAATTTTTTTTTCTCATTTTGCAAATAATTTACATAAAATTTTCATAAATTAAAAGAAAAATGGAAAATGATATGAAAGTTAACAGAATTGGTAAATAATTAACTGTTATTAACATTATTATCAGAAATTTTTGTTAACAGAGAAAAGTCACGCAGTCATTCCATCTAAAATAAAAAAAAAAAAAAAAAAACGTGATGGATTCGAATTTTGGTTGAGTTCTACGCAACCGCGTCTGGGATGGCAGGTGGCGTTTCCAACAAAGTCCTGGAAACATAATTAAAATAAAGATATATGAATCTAGAGAAAAAAAAAAAGAAAAAGGTGGGGGAATAAATATTGAGAATAATTATTTATGATGTTCAGCTATGTAAACTTACGCATATGGACGCGCGCTGTTGGCAGAACTCGGTCAAGGTTACACCCTGTTGAAGCATGATGCTATGAAAAAATATGAATGTATGAATGGAGAATTGCTTAAAAAAAATACGATAGAAATTAAATTTTGGTCAGTGTTGTAGATGGGTATGTCTTTTTATGTATATGTGATAATATGTATTTACATACATAAGAAAAAATAATTTTTTTTTGAGAATTCTTTTTATTGTTAAGTCAATTTTAAAGAAAAAATGAAAGAACAAGATGAGAATGAATCATGATTTTTTTTTTGGGAGATGATAAACCTTAAAAGAGGAAAATTGTTTTTAGTAATTCATTTTTTTTTGTTTGCGAAATGAAGCAAATGGTGAATATTGCAATTGTTGGAAAATAGAAAATATTTAAAATTTAGAAAACAGGATAGTGAATTTTTTAGGAATTTTTTTTTTTTTTGGTTGTTTTATTAATTTATTTTTTTTAAATCATAAAACAAAAAAAAATGAATAATGAAGTTTTGAAATTAATGGGAAGTAGAAGGTATTTTAAAATTTTGGGAAAATGAATAACGAATTTTTGTATTTTATTAATTTGAAATGGATAGTACAAGAACGGTATTTTAATTTGGCCTTTGGAATTTTAAAATTGTGAGAACGACTAGTTAGAAGTATTTTAATTGTAATATTGGAAAAACGGGAAATTTAAGTATTTCAATTTTAGCTTCAACAGAATGGTAAATTAGAAAGAAATTTGTTTTTGTATAAAAAAAAAAAAAAAAACAACGAAATTTTTGGAAACGGGTAGTTAAAAGTATTAAACTTTTAATGTCGGAAATAATTAATTTAAAGTATGTTGGTTTAGATTTTTGTTTTTGAAATGGAAATTATAGGCAGTTTTAATTTTTTCTTAGTTAAGAAAAAAATAATATTTTTAATTTGAATGAATAATTCATTAAAATAATTTCGATTTTGATAGATGTTAGGAAATGGGATATTAAAAGTATTTTATAGTTAACTAGAAGGATTTAAATTTCTTCAGGATCTATCTTTTTCTATTAGGTACAATGATTTAAAGGTTATAAGGGAAAAAGAGAAGAGGATTTTTTTTTTTCAAATGAACTATTTTTATATTGTTAAATTTTGAAAAATGTTAATTAAAAGTAATTTTTTTAATAGGAAATTTTTCTTGCTAATTAAGGGTATTGTTATCTTATAATAAATTTTAAATTTAAACAAAAAAAAAAACGAATAATTATTACCTCGTAGAATACTGGTTTTAAAGTTACACTATAATTCACACTTAACACTACGTGAGTATAGAATACAGTTATCTTTTTCACGTACAGTACAGTTATATTTTTCACGTATAATACAGAATACACTATTACACTTGAAACTGAGTTTTCAAATAAAGTTATTAGTACGCAACAATGAGAATCGGAGCTCGAATGAAGTCATCCTCCTGACTCTGGAATTCGGTAATATGATACATTCCTTATAGATAAGAGATCCATTCGACAGAGATTGAATCTAAATTGTATAACTTTAAGTGAGTAAATGTAATATTAAAGGAATTTTTTTTTACTGAGGAACCTAATTGATGTTGCAAATTAAATAAATATGCAAAACGACAAGTAATTTCTTTTCTCGTATTTGATTTATGCATTTTATTGATAACATAAAACTGTGGTAACACTATAAAAATGTATTACGTTCTCGTAACAATTATTAATTAAATATAATCTATTCAATTATTATAATACGAATAAATAAAGTAAAACTGACAATTTTTAAACGGATTGATAAAATATTGCGGGAATTTCTTAACTGACAGAGGAAAGAGGAGGAATGTTTTATGCATGATAAGATCCAATGATCAATAACACTAGCCGATACGTACCAGTCCTATAAGTAATTTTCTTTCTGGTGTACATGAGTACTGGCGCAAATACTGTATGACGCAAATTATATGTACAAAGAGAACTTTTTTTTTGATTCAACTATAAATAGTTAATTCTTTTTTTTAAAATAATTTTTAGTTCTTAAGTAATTACCCTAATATTATCTAGTAATTATTCTACCTTAAGAAATCGAATTAAATAGTTATGTAACATAGTGAGTGTCTACTTTCAGATTTTAAGCATAGAATTTTAACATAAATAATTTTTTTTTAAAACAAATTATAAATGATATGATGAAACTTTCAAATGCTTTTTAGCTTAAAATTATTGCCTTATAATCATATTATAATTATTGTGTTCGCGAATTTTAAATAAAAAAAAATTAAGATAAATAATAGGCGCCTGTTTTGAATTTTAAGCAGCATATAATTTTCACATAAATAATTTTTTTTCTTCAAGCAAATTATAAATGATATGATTAAACTTTTAGATGCTTTTTGATCGATAATTAATTAATTACATTATATTTATTATATTGTAGGAATTTGGGGTAAAAAGTTAGAAATAAATTGAGCAGCTGCTTTTCAAATCTGAACAGTGTAGAATATTAATCCAAATAAATCATCTCTGATTCAACTATAAATAATGTGGTTAAACTTTTCAATACTTTTAAGTCGATCATTATTTACCTTCTAATTATTTTATAGTTATTATATTCTAAAACCTTAGATTAAAGAGTTAGGAAAAAATAATGAGTGTCTGTTTTCAGATTCTAAGGATTGAATTTTTTTTTCTGGATAAATTATAAATGGTGCGGTTGGTCAAATTGCTATAATTTTAGTACTCAAGAAATATTTTTTTTTGAAGCAAGAAATTACTTCTGAAATATTAAAAAGGGGGGAATGTAGGAATGAAAATGAGATGAAATTCTAAATTAGTGTAACTTCGTGCAAGTAATAACTTGAAAACAATCAGAAAATTTGATTTTTCTTCTCTCAACTTTATAAATTGTTTTATTAGAAATATGAAGTAGCAAAAAAAATATATACAAGAATCTTAATTGATCGATAGCGTCTAATACAGCGAGATGAGAAAGCAAAGCCCTGAAAAATATGTAAATAAAAAAAAAAAAATAAATTTTTTTTTTGTCTTTTTCTCTATTTTTCTATCTTGCGGACTGCGATAACTTCAAGGTCAGATGGCAAACGATGCTGACCATAATGTTCGGTAGTCCGACGAAGTTAGAGTTTGGAGATATATGAAAATACGGAGAATGATCTGGAGAGTATATGAGATAATAAAGATAAATCTCCTAGTTAGGAAAAGCAACAAAAATAAATATGTAACTTCCGTCAACAGGGACAAATCGCTCGCAACATTGTTTGAGAGTAAGGGGTTGATTCATGTTGAAATTGTTTCTTTAGTGTTTTACTTGGACAAATGTATTAAAACAATTAACTTGGTAGAATGAATATAGAAATTAGTCTAAATATATTGAAAGTGTGAACCCGTGCGAATTTTTGTTTCTCTCCGAACCAGAAATAGTTATTCGTGCAAATTACAGACAACTATTTCTTAGTTCTGGTGTAATGAAATTTTAATTTTATCGATGAAAAAAAGAGGGAAATTGGTTGTTAGATTTCAGAAATCAAATAAAATAAAATAATATTTGAAACAACTTTTAAAATTACTTAGAACGAATTTTTCTTATTATTTCTCACACTTTTTATTTTTTTTATGTATACATTATAAATTTTCTTAAGTAGTAATTACACATACATGCAAGTTTTGGCTAGAATTCGAAGGATGAAAAGTAATAAGCCGTAACAATGGTCGGAGCCGGTACTAATTAACAAATGGCATCAAATAGACGACAGAACGAGTACAATTATAAAAGAATTTTTTTTTAAGATTTTAAACTTTTCAGATAATAAGTCTATCCTTTAAAATATAATGAAGAAATACATTTGTCATTAATTTAGTTTTTAGGCATAGCTGGCAATGAAAAAAAAATAATAATTAAAAATACTTACAAAAATATATAACGAAAAAAATTTAAAAGATAAAAGATATTATTCTATAAAATTGATCATAAGGAACGTTTTGCAAAAACTCCGGGTAACTTTTAAAAATTAAAAAAGTATGTATGGAGAATTACTAATCTGGTAAATCACCTTTGCAGGAAATATTTGAGGTTCATGGTACTTTAATAAAGATACTTGCCTGCAAATTACATTATAACTAGGAATATTGCACATAAACACCGACGTAGTAGGGAAGGTGTAGTAAATAGTGTTAGACCAGCAGTCTAAGAACCAGTAAGGGGGATTAGAATTTTTTTTCTCCCTCTTTTCTTTTCTTTTCCCTCACGTCTTATTTTGTTCCTTTCATCCTCTTTTGTTGCTCGGGTGGAAAATACTCGAATGAAATGAGATTAGAATTTTTCTTTTGCAATTAAATCAGAAAGTCGAATCAGCGGATTAATTTTATTATTTCCAATGTTATTTTGAGCGCGTTAAAATAAAAAAAAGAGAGGGGGGGGGGTTAAAATAAAATTTTTTTTCAGTGATAAATGATATTTTCAATAAAAAGATGAAACAGTGGAAGTATGCCCAGTCACGATTAATGATAATAATTGGTTTTGCTATATAACAGAGGGTGAAAGTGATAAGTTAATAATAAATGAATTATAACAAGTATATATTGAATCGCGAACTGTAGAATTTTGCTAATTTACAAAAGATTTGTTTGAATACAGGATGGAGTGCAAGAGTAAAATGGTACTGCTTGCTATAATCCTGTTGGCTGAACCCTTACAGGCACTATTGGGGTACGATTGCGGAGGCATATCTATGAACGTCACTACCATATCGGCAAATAAGGTAGGCGAGTGCGACGTACCGTTAAAAAATCCAGAGGAAAAGGCGGTATCGCTTCAATTACTCCAGTTAGCAGAGTTCGGCAACACGGAAGTGTTTGAATGTTGGGTGGAAATAAATCGAGTGGTAACATAATGTGGGAAGTGGTACCATGTATTTGTGGTGATAAACGGAAGAAGAGAATATATTTTGGAATTAGAATATAGACAGTGCAAGAGGCTACATGAAACTGGAAGTCTGAAGATGGGCTATAATGCAGAATTGGAGGGATTAACAAGAAACGCAACGCACTATAGGACGATCATGTTAGCAGGAACTACTACGGTGGATGAAAATTGTGCAGGAATGCAATATAGTGATCCATTTGGCATCTGGCATAACGTAATTGTAGAGACGACCGTTAGGATAACGGTCAGGAATTACTTTGCCACAGTGGAGCGTACAAGCAATAGGGTAGTTCTTAGCAGTGGAGCAAGATGCGACTGGGCTGAAGGAGAGTGCATAGATCAGACGGGAAGCAACACATTTTAGGAAGTCATAAGAGAAGAATCATGTCAAACAGCGAGTCATATAATTTTGTACGAGGGACCTGGTACGTTATTGTCCGGAGAAAAAGGAGAACCGGAAATCTATACAATCAATACAGAAGAGATAACATTTGCCCTAGCGAAGAAGATGGAAAAGAAGATATGTGGGTACACTCTGATACAAACGGAACATCCTAAATTATAAATCAAGGTACTCAAACCAGGGGAAGAAACAACGAAAGTAAAATCAATCTCAATGCAAGACCTTGATATATTTACATATATAAATTCGAAATTTGTGTATGTAGAAAAACACATTAAACGGCAAATGAGATCTTTGTATAGAGATATATTGATGCACAATTGCGAAGTGGAGCGACAGGTAATATTGAACGCGCTGATGTTGTCAGGATTGAAGCCGGAGGAATTCGCCTATGCGATAATGAAAGGACCAGGGTACTATGCAACAGTTGCAGGAGAAATCATTTACGTAATTAAGTGTATACCAGTAGATGTCCAGTTAAGGACAGTAGAAGAATGTTATCAAGAGCTACCGGTGACTTATCAAAATCAGAGCTGGTTTGTCACAGCTAGATCAAGAATGTTGATTAAACAAGGTACTATTGTAGACTGCAACCAGTTACTATCGGCTGGATACGAGGTAGATGGGGCACAGGAATATCAATGACACAGTTTATGGATGAATCTATTATTGAAAGTTATGCTAAGAAACAATGGGATAAATTTTGGGGAGGATTTTTAATGTTCGGAACGGCAAGTGCAGGCCTGATAGGCATAATGATAAGTATAAAAATGCTGAAAATAATAATCGACACAGTGGTATATGGATACATCTTGCATCGAGCATACGGCTGGAGTTTGTATTTAGTGGGCGCAGTTTTATCATCGGTAACACATTTATTGTTACAGTTAGCAGAAGAACCGCTGAGAAGCAAGAAAAAGAAAAGGTCAAGGGAACGTAAAAATAGAAAGAAGCCGATTATTTTATTCGAAATTTCTTTTTTTTTTCTCTCTAAAGAGAAGGGTGATTATGATTTTAAGTTTGATGGTTGCAGTGCCACGGTGAGGACGGGAGAAGGGACTACAGGAAGGATGATAAGATTGGACAATAAACGGGGATTGTATTCGGAGGATATCGGGGAGTATAGAGTCTTTTCTCACGAGTGGAAGATAATAACATTCATAGACATTCATGATGAAGAAGCTGAGGCGGAACGGTTAGCGAAGAGATTGAACGAATAAAGGGAACACGTAAAGAGCGAGGAGCACCTCATGGAAATAGAAAAACGAGTTAAGCTAGTAAAAACTCAGGTGGAGGAGAGTAATGATTGGTGTAGACTAAAGACAGCGGAATCAACGCCCGATCTGATGAGTTAATATGAGGAAATATCTAAATCTGCGGGGGGTAATAGTAGTTTAGCAAGAACAGAAAATAACGAAGTTATACTCAGACTCCAAGAGGAATTCATCATTGAAAAAGGGAATGAAGGAACCGAGGTCGACTTGGATCAGTTTGAAGGGGAGCTGGAAGTGCGCGAGTCTGCTAGTAGAAGAATGTTTCTCGCCTCCTTCATAGTAGCAGAAGGCCAGATTTACAATGGGATACTATCGGTGTTGGATTTTCAGCAGGCCATCGGCGTTATTCTGGAAGACAGTAAGGGGATGGAACTTCCTACTGGAACGGATTCAGACGGGATAAAAATATTGCTGGCGATTATAGATGCAGAAGTATGGGTTTATAACAAAAAAATCATATACATTTGGAGGGTGCCGTTGGTGCTGAAATCAAAATATAAACTAATCAAACACTACCCATTTCCCGCCATGCTTGCAGCAGCGCCAAGGTACGGGATGATCATAATGCCGACTACACTATACACCGCTATAAAGGGAAGTGAATACGTACCACTCACGGAAAACGACATAAGTGAAAGTAAGGTAATCGGTAATCGAGTATTTGGGGTGGGGAGAGTTATTGCACGTGAGATGGAAGACAGAACAGGGTGCGAAGCAAGGCTGTATGTAGGAAAGAGTGTTAATATCAACGAGTGTGAATTGAAGGTGGTCAAGTTGGAAAAGACCTTTTGGATGAAATTATACAATACGAATGCTTGGCTGTTTGTTGCAAGGGGCGATGATCACATAAAAATTAGCTGTGCAAAAAATAAGACCAAGGAATTGACAGTGAACGGAACTGGAGTTATGTGGATACGGGAAGAGTGTGAGGGAGTAACGAGCGAAGTATTTTTGACTCCAACTCGAGAAGTACATGCCGTGGCCAAGATTATGGATAGAGAACTCGGTTGGCCAGAGATTGGGAAATAGTTGGAAAGGATACTGGAAGGAACTTATATTGCTCCTGACGAATTAATGGCCGCGGTAGGACAAATGCAGGGTGACGGGGCCACCATGGAAAAAGGAGGTGTTAAGTTCACAGAGGTGCGGCAGGAGCTGCGTCATATGGTAGAGATCGAGGGAATACAAGCTGAAATTGTGGAGGTCAAAACCTTGGCCGTGTATTTCTGCATAGGATAAGGCGTCGTAGTATTTTTGATTACGTGTGGATGGTGCTCAAGAGTATACATAAAACGGAAAATTCAAGCAGAGAATGAGGGGCGAGCAGAAGAAGGGAAAATTGCGACAGTACAAGAGCCAGGGGTATGTACAGAACGAAGAGTCCGGGTGGTAAATGAAAAACGAACAGAAGGAAGAAAGACATCGATGGAAGAACCTAGGATCGAACCAGTGCAGGAAAAGGATAACGAGCCAGACATTCGGAAGTCGCTGCAAAAATCGAGGCGATCAAAAAGGGAAAAAAGAGCGGATGTCATCGGATTGAAAGAGAAGCCCAGCACTATTGGAAATGATGAGGCACAGGAACAATCAGGGGTGTCATATGCGTATTTGGAGATGATGCAGCTAACGCAACTTCCTCATCATGATGACGAACCGGAAGAATTAAGCAGAGCTACTACTGTCCGTCGGAGCATTTGGCACTACAAGAACTTGAGACTGTAGTGGAGTTCGCAATCAGCAACCTACCCGTCCCTCTCTCCTATTTCAACCCATTTTGCTGTTGCAGGTGTACTACCAAGGGAAATGCAGGTGGCATGCTGGGTCCTCCAAGTCTATTGGTTTTCAGGATCATGAGGATTAGGGTCGACGAAGTCCCGACCACATCGTGCAAGCAGCGGAATACAGATTATTATTAGTAGACATATAATATAATTATTCTCACATGTATTGTAATTTCGGCAATTATTCTATTATCTTTAGTATGTAGAGAGTCTCTTCAGGGAATTATAATCTTATTTTTTTTATATATAGATATTTTTTTTTGTTTGTTTAATGCGGAATGTATATTATTGTGTGGTTGAGTATTAATATGCGTTTCAGCCGGACCAAGAGGAGGGTCGTGATTTCGAGTGGTATCAGGGAGTTCACATGCGACCTACCCTGTGAATAGGATTGTCCCTTTTACCATTCGGGAGAATGGCTTTCTTTTTCGAGCCGGGGGAGCGTGTGACGGGTGAGCTGACGCCCATCCGTCTAATACTAATTAACAAATAATAGATAGATATATTTTAGTTCAGGAAGCATTACATTTTATTGTAGTTTCATTAGGCGCTATACAGCTGCACATAAATATCGCATTACATTAGTTGTATTGAGTCTTACTTTTATAAAGACAATGCGATGAGCAGACGTTTCGCGTGGTCAGCAGTTTTGACTGTGGGAAGAAAAGAGTTCCGTTGGAGACTGCGGAGGGATATTTTCTTATGCAGCAAGAAAAGAGTTCTCATGGAAAACGGCGGAGTGATATTTTCGAGGTAGATGATGCAATCACAGAAAAGAGTTAGTTGCCATAGTTAAGCTGATTCGAATAGTCGTCTGCTCGCGCATAAATATTGTATCTCCTTTATTTTACCGCTATAATTACAGATCACTATAAGAATACAATTAACGTCGCTGTTGTTGAATAAAATATCGTATCTGTATTCGTATGATTTATGCTATTTTAGATTTGTAAAAGAGACTCTCAGGGCCTTTTCTGGGTACTCCTATATTTGGGGACGCCCAATAAATAAATATCCATATAATTCACATATAGTCATTCCTTCACTGAGCGACCCACACCCTTCATAACATCCTATTAAATTTCTAGAGACGCTGAGCTAGGCATGGTAAGTTCGGTTACGCAGTAAGAACCTTCAGGTGTAAGCTCACACGTAACACACGTTAGAAACGACAGCATTGTTTTAATTATAAAATCATAATTATTATGAAATTACAAATACAGAATGAAATAATTAAATTTGAATCAAATATAAAAAAAAACCTAACATAAAAATATTTTTATTCTGAAGTTCGAGGAACTTCCGAAGCTACCCGTGAAAAAATTTTCTGATATGGCCTGATATGGCTTGATTTCGGCGGTTCATATCAGGCCTGATATGGAAATTGGCCATATCAGAAAATATATGTACAGATAAGATTTGATATGTTCTGATATGGACATATCAGACTATATATAGTGAGATTAACATTGTTATCTCGGGAACTAAATTTATAGATAATTTTATAAAATTGTGTATAACTTTGTAAAGTTGTATATGCAATAATTGTCATGAAAAAAAAAAAAAAAGAAAAAAAAATCCATCCAGGTCATGGGTTCGAACCCGAGTACTTCTGATTCAAAGTCTGATCTATTAACCACTTTGCCAAATCATGAACTTGAAATGTAAGGTTGATTATATCTATTTGGATAAAATTGAAACTAAGAAAATTAAAGACATCAGATAAATGATTGATTTGGTTACTTGTATGATATTCAATTGCTATTGTTTTTAGAGTAACGAGACTATTAACGGTATACCCACCAGTAACGGGGCAAGAACTACTTCTTTTGGTAAAAGAAAAAAAAAAGTTCAATATTTTTAAACTTATAAGTTTTAAAAAGTATACATAAAAATTTTATAATTATTAAACTTTTTTCAATTTAAAATCTCAATTTTTTATATTTAAATTCATTACGAAAATTTGAAATTCTCTCAGAGATTTAAAAATTGATCTCACTAGCTTATTGAAAAAATTTTTCAACAAAGTTTGTGCACTTTATATAATTTATAAATGCAGTAAATTAAAATATTTAACAGACTTTATAAGATTTTATGAATCATTATAAAATCGGTTGTTCCGAACAATGTTACGTTATTTGGTCATTTCTAAATTATTTTACCAAACGTATGTATACGGAAAACTCGAAAAAACTAGTATACGTGCCCATATCAGGGCATATCAAGCCATATCAAACCTGATCAAGATTTTTTTTGACAAGCATATTGAAATATATATACCCTTATCAAGTTATATCAGGTCATATCAAGACATATAAAAAAAATTATATACAAGCATATCAAGTCAGATCAAGACATATCAAATCTGATATCGACATATCAAGTTGATATAGACATATCAAGTTGATATGGCTTGATATGGCCAATTTTTATATCAGACTATATCAGAATATATTAAAAATTATATATGGGCATATCAGGTCATATAAGGCTTGATCAGAAAATTTTTTCACGGGTAGGATCTGAAAGAGGCAGGATATCTACTAAATTCTAGGACTTAGTACACTCATGCTATTAATTAAATTAAAATTACCGAAGAAAGAAATAATCGACAAAAAAAACGCAACTCCCGGGATTCGAACCTATCATCTAACGCTCGCCAGTCTTATGCGATAACCGCAACGCTACGCAACCGCTATGCAAGCAAAATCTTTAGTAAACCCATATAACCGAGTCGTAAGCCACGCCTCTACAAATGACAGTCGATTGGGTCGAATATTTAAGAGAGAGATCTTAGACAAAAACGCGGGATATTTAGAAAAAAAAAAAAAAGCGACAATAGAGCACCCTCAGCGCTTTCGCGCTTGAAATATGCGAAAAAAAAAAAAAAAATTAAACTGAAGATAAGAATTCAAAAAAAAGTATAATTAATAATATAAAAAGTGAATAGAAAAATTCATAATTAAAAAAAAAAACTGATGTTATTAAATAAAAATTGAATAAAAGTAATAATTAAAAATAAAATGAGCGATTGAGGTGTGCACTATTGAATTTTCCAACTTTTTTAGTTTTTAGTATTGAGTATAGATAGTATCTGCGGATATTATCATAATTATTGAATTGGGAAGAATATTATACAATAATATTATTAATATTAATAATAATTATTTTATGATTATTTTAATATATTAAAATAATGATTTATTAATTTATTATTATTATAATAATTATTATTGTTATAATAATAATAATAATAATAATAATAATAATAATTATAATAATAATTATTATTATTATTATTATTATTATTATGATTATTATTATTATTATTATTATTATTATTATTATTATTATTATTATTATTATTATTATTATTATTATTATTATTTTTATTATTATTATTATTATTATTATTATTATTATTATTATTATTATTATTATTATTATTATTATTATTATTATTATTTTTATTATTATTATTATTTTATAAAAGAAAAAAAAAGCGACTCAAAGTGAGACTCGAACCCGCATCCGTAGATTTCAAAGACTATTTGCATACTCATTTTTATTATCCTTACTATGATTATTATTATTCTACGTCTGGTTTCGTTGTAAAACGATGTTGGAAAAATAATAACAATAATAACAATTTGGATAACATTTACGGTCAAAACAGATCTCAGAAGGCCTGTTTTAACCGTACTTTCTATCCAGACTGTCTTTTACGGTCAAAACAGGCGTAGTCTAAGGCGCCCTGATTAAAAATACTCATTGGGAGGGATTGAAAAAGATGAGAATTGAATACTTTTGAATACTTTCTATACCCCAACATTTTTATCTGGACATAAAATTAATACTTTTCAATCCCAAAATAATATGAGAATTTCTAAACTTCCGAGGAATTGAAAAAGATTCAAAAGAATTGATATTTTTAATCTTCCTGAATACTTTTCAATACCAAAATAATATCACATTTCGGGTCATGTGTGGGATTAAAAGGAATTCAAATGAATTGAAATTTTTAATCTTTTCCAATCCTTCTCAATACCTAAATAGTCTGATATTTCGGATCGAGTGTAGGATTGAAAAGAATTCAAATGAATTGAAATTTTTGAATCTTTTTCAATCCTTCTCAATACTTAAATAATTCCATATTTTTTTTTTTTTTTTTTTTTTTTTTTTTTTTTTTTTTTGGGAAGAGGGTGAGGGAAAAATGCTATTACGCACCGTAGAAGACAATACCCATATGAAAAGCATAGACTGCTCTTCATATGCATATTGCCCTCCGTGTGCCGGACTCCTCCACCAAGGATGTATCCACTTAAGATTTTACTCTCAGTAGATAACTGTATCCCTGGGGGCCCTACCGGCTAAAAACCTCACTCCCTTCCCTCTTCGGACCTAGTACTGCGGGACCGCGCAAGCATTACTTCGCAGTACTAGTCCTCCTCCTCTTCTCTCCGTCGCTGTCACTTTTCTTACTCTATCTCTTCCTTCTTCTTTTCCTTAAGGACCACTCTTACGAACATTGTCCAGGTCTTATAGTTGTCTGCCGTCGCCAACATCCAAGGTATTACTAAGTCAGCGGCATTTAGCACTTCTTTCTCCTCCTGAAAGCGTAGCCGTATTTCCGACCAACGCTGACAGGAAAAGAAAGTGTGCTCGGCAGAGTCGACAACTTGCGGGCAGTATTGGCAGTAAGGATCGGTTCGGATCCCCATGCGATACAGATACTCATTTAAACTGGCCATGACCGGAGAGAAATTGGGAAAGATAGTAATCTACCTCTCCTTCTTTCCGTGAAATCCAATCACGGACTCGTTTAATGAGTCTCAATGTCTAACGTCCCGTTTCCGCAGATTCCCATCGCTCTTGCCAGAGTTTCAGGGTCTCCTCGCGTTCTCGAGCCTTTACACTCTCCAACGGTTCTTCCCCAGCCCTACGGGCATCCCAGAGGCGCCTCCTCTCGAACCCCAAAAGGTCGATCGGAATCACACCCGCAATGACCAGCACGGCTGCTTCCGAAACCATACGGTAAGCACAAGCTACCCTCAGCGCACCCCTTCGTTGAACGGATGCCAGTCTCCGACGATAACTTTCTACTTTGAGTGACTCGCACCAGATTTCTGCGCCGTACAGCATTATCGAATGCGAGACGCTGATGAGAACTCGTCTACGGCTGCTCCTCGGTCCTCCGACGTTAGGCATCAACCGAGAAAGACTTGCCACCAACGTTGTCGCTTTTTTAGCCGCACTGACAATCTGATCGCGAAACGTAAGTTTCGTAACGATCGTCACCCCAAGGTATTTCAAAGAATTTCCACTCTCGACGTGTTGATCCACGACGAGAGCCTGGAAAGGACTCGGAAACCACCTCTGGGCTGTGAGAACTATAACCTCCGTTTTTGCTTTAGCCAATGCCATGCCATGGTCATTGAGCCAAGCATCCACTTTGGTCGCGACCAAGCACGCCAATCTTTGAGCACTCTTGTAAGAGCGCGCAAGGATTAGCACCGCCACATCGTCAGCAAACCCCTCAAGTATCACCTCGTCCGGTAGATCTAGACGTAGAAGAGCGTCGTAAAGGATGATCCAGAGTCCTGGTCCTAAGACCGAACCCTGAGCCGCTCCCCCAGTCAGCTTCTTCATCATCTCGCCAATAGTAGTCTCATAGATCAAGAAACGATTACGTAAGTAATCATCTATGATCCGAATGAGATACTCGGACAGACCTAATTTCCGAAGCGCCTTCATTTTATCTGACCATCGTGCCGAGTTAAATGCATTCTTGACATCGAATATCATCATAATGCATACTGGACGGGACCGATGGTTTCCCGTCCAAGCTCTTCGGGCAAATGAAAGCGCTTCCGAAATAGCACCGATTGTGCAGCGACCAGGCCGAAAACCATGTTGGTTTTCCGCCAGGCCACCGGCATTCGCAACTTCGATCCTCAGTCGATTTCGAATTAACGACTCGAAAATTTTTCCCGCAACGTCCAGCATGCAAAGTGGCTTGTAGGACGAAGGAGTATAGAGCGGACCCTTTCCTTTGTCTAACAGGACTAACCTTTGCAGCTTCCATCGTGCAGGAAAAACTCCAACCGAAATACACGCGTTGTAAGTACTCAATAGCAGTTCTTCATGCTGGGGGACAAGAGCCTTGTAGACCTCAACGGGAATACCGTCAGGGCCCGGGGCCTTGCCTCCTTTGAGACCTCTTACAACAAGATGTAGTTCAGCTGCTTAGTCTAGTCAACAATTAAGATCATCTCGAAAATTATGATCGAGGTGTCATTCGATTCGTCATCGCATCTAGAAACTTTTTGAAAAATTTGAAGTGGCGCTTGCAAAAATTGCAAAAGTTATAAACAATTTAGTAAAAAAAAAGGGGGTTTGGTTTTTTGTGAATATCTCAAAAAGTATTCAAAATTTTTGAAATTTGAAAAAAGATTCAAAAAGAGGAAGAAATTTCCTAAAAAAAAGTCCTGCCTCCCCGAACTCTAGGACCAATATTTATAATTTTTTTAGGGGGTTGAAAATACGGCCGAAAACGGGAACTCACGGTTGCGTAAGCTCCGCCCATTTCGGACCTTTATTAAAAAAATATTATTTAAACTTATTAAATATGAAAATTAAGAAATAAAAAAATTCAGGCACCTACAGGATAGATCAATGAACAAAAATCCGGCGATCAAAAATTTTTATCGCGATTTTTCAATTAGTTATCCATTAGTTAATTAACAATTTTTTGTCGCACGAACTTAAACATTGAAAGTGCGATAATTGTCAAACTATAAATCTGGAATTTTTTCCTTTTATGGAGCTATTTTACAAAGACTACAGAACAGATTCCCGTTGGAAAAATTGAAAAATTGTTAATTTTCACTTTGTTATTAACAATTTACTTAAGTGAAAAATTATCAAGCTCGATTAAACATTAAAAAAAATATTTTTTTTATAATATTGCTATTGGTCTGTTTCCTTATGATCATATGCTACTTAAAAATGTTTTTTAATAATTTTTATCTCATATTGTTTAAAAAATTGTTATAAACAAATGCGTTGTTTATAAGATAATCAAAAAATTTTTTTTCGAAACATATTCTTTGATGAAAATTATGATTTTTAGAAAAAAAATCGTTTCTTAAAAAAATTTTTTTATTGCTTAAAAACGCATTTGTTAATTAACTATTTTTTTTACCACTTGTTATGAGAATTAAGGAACCATTTTTATTTTAAAAATCATAATTCATCTTGTTCTTCGATATCTGAAAAAAAATGTTTATTTTTATTCAAATTTTAATTGTTTATACAATAAACAATTGAATTTTTTTTTATATATTTTTTATTCTAAAAAATACAACAAAAATAGCCCAGTATCAGTTTTTGGAAAAAAAATAATTTTTCGATTTTTCATTTAATTTTAAGTTATCTCATATATTCAAACTTACCTTTCGCACCTGCTTTTCTTTATTTATTAGTAATATAACTTATAAACTATTGCAGGTACAACAAATTCATCAAAATCTTTTTTCTTCTAATTTAGCTACTCAACAAATTTATGACTAAACTAAAGCTCTAACTTAATTATTTATATAATTTTTTTGCAATTATTTATAAAAACTAAAAGAAAAAAAATTTTTTTTGTTTTTAAAATCGAAATATCTCATTAACTATAACAGATACAACAAAAGTTACTCATATCTTTTTCATTATGTATTAGTTAATGAACAAACAAAGCTACTAGCCGGGGCTGTAATCTTAAAATTTATAAAGCAATTAGCAGCTTTTAATAAGTATGTATAACGTAAACCGTTTTTCTTTTCGCGACGGAGACGCGAATAAAAATCCGGAGTCGTATGTGGTCACCCAAGTGTATTAAAAATTAAAAATAAAAATTATAAATATAACTCAAAATAATAAATAATTATAAACAAAATAAAATTGTGCCTGGACCAGCTCTTCAGGCTGGGTTAGTGCACGAGGGCGCCATTCCGTTTTTACAAAACGGACAAAAATAATAATTCAGGGGAGAGATCACGGAACAAAATCTTGAGCGAGAATGTATGCAACAAGCGGAATGACAACCAAATAAATATATAATGAACAAAAATAATCATAAGAAATAATTACTATTAAATATATCCAGGAAATAAACAAACAAATATTGGCTATCACTGGATTCCTTAATTCAAAATATATTTAAAATATACTCATTACAATCAAATAATAATAATTCATTTTAAATTATCCACTGGGGAATTAAATACAAGTTGCAAATATTCAAACTAAATATAACATATAAATTGTAAATTAATAAAATAATAATAATCTTTACTTTAAATTATTTACTCTGGGGATAGAAAGACGCGGGTACTCAATATATTTGGCAACACTGGGTTGCATACCATCAAATTATAAAATAAATTTTACCCAGAGAAATAATATTTAATATTCAAATATACTTTTAAACTCATATATATGTAAAAAAAATACTAGTGTAAGACAAGGAGCCACTCTTGCTATCCTTGTCTAATCCTCTAAGGAATTCGCTCGACGCGTCTACGTACTTGAAACGCACGCCGGACAAATTCAACTTATTATGACAATATAACTCAGGTTCAATTATTTATCAATTAAATACCGCGATCAACTCTACTGAAGGACCAGCGATAGCCGATGCAACAAATGAAATACCAATTGACTTACCGGCGTTGATAATAATTTACTTCTGGAGTTTATTAATAATAAATATCACAATCCAAATTAAATACTTTAATTATGCAATTATTATTACTGGAGAAAAATATCGATTTTTATCCCCACTATATCGACTTACTCTCCCTTCGGTCGATATTTTTATGTGTGTTCTACAACACGTGTGCCACTGACAAAAATGAAAATATTGATTAAGTACATAAAAATCAAAATAATTATCAAAACATGAATATAAACATAATAAACAATAATATCAATAAATTCATAATTAAATCATAATAAAATAATCCAATAAAATACTATAAATATTTAAATAATAACAAATCATTATAAATAAATGCGCTTAATTTGAGCTAGGAGGTGTTGTTAAATTCACGGCGAGATGGGAAAGCGCGCGCAGCGATTCGCGTTTGAATCGCTACGTGACATATGTATTGGGCAAAATTTTTTTTTATTCTGACATATTTATTCATAATTTCTAAGATAATACAGTTACAGCCCCGGCTAGTAGCTATGTTTGTTCATTAACTAATACATAATGAAAAAGATATGAGTAACTTTTGTTGTATCTGTTATAGTTAATGAGATATTTCGATTTTAAAAACAAAAAAAATTTTTTTTCTTTTAGTTTTTATAAATAATTGCAAAAAAATTATATAAATAATTAAGTTAGAGCTTTAGTTTAGTCATAAATTTGTTGAGTAGCTAAATTAGAAGAAAAAAGATTTTGATGAATTTGTTGTACCTGCAATAGTTTATAAGTTATATTACTAATAAATAAAGAAAAGCAGGTGCGAAAGGTAAGTTTGAATATATGAGATAACTTAAAATTAAATGAAAAATCGAAAAATTATTTTTTTTCCAAAAACTGATACTGGGCTATTTTTGTTGTATTTTTTAGAATAAAAAAAAATATATAAAAAAAAATTCAATTGTTTATTGTATAAACAATTAAAATTTGAATAAAAATAAACATTTTTTTTCAGATATCGAAGAACAAGATGAATTATGATTTTTAAAATAAAAATGGTTCCTTAATTTTCATAACAAGTGGTAAAAAAAAATAGTTAATTAACAAATGCGTTTTTAAGCAATAAAAAAATTTTTTTAAGAAACGATTTTTTTTCTAAAAATCATAATTTTCATCAAAGAATATGTTTCGAAAAAAAATTTTTTGATTATCTTATAAACAACGCATTTGTTTATAACAATTTTTTAAACAATATGAGATAAAAATTATTAAAAAACATTTTTGAGTAGCATATGATCATAAGGAAACAGACCAATAGCAATATTATAAAAAAAATATTTTTTTTAATGTTTAATCGAGCTTGATAATTTTTCACTTAAGTAAATTGTTAATAACAAAGTGAAAATTAACAATTTTTCAATTTTTCCAACGGGAATCTGTTCTGTAGTCTTTGTAAAATAGCTCCATAAAAGGAAAAAAATTCCAGATTTATAGTTTGACAATTATCGCACTTTCAATGTTTAAGTTCGTGCGACAAAAAATTGTTAATTAACTAATGGATAACTAATTGAAAAATCGCGATAAAAATTTTTGATCGCCGGATTTTTGTTCATTGATCTATCCTGTCGGTGCCTGAATTTTTTCATTTCTTAATTTTCATATTTAATAAGTTTAAATAATATTTTTTTACTAAAGGTCCGAAATGGGCGGAGCTTACGCAACCGTGAGTTCCCGTTTTCGGCCGTATTTTCAACCCCCTAAAAAAATTATAAATATTGGTCCTAGAGTTCGGGGAGGTAGGACTTTTTTTTCGGAAATTTCTTCCTCTTTTTGAATCTTTTTTCAAATTCCAAAAATTTTAAATACTTTTTGAGATAATCGCAAAAAACCAAACCCCCTTTTTTTTTTTTTACTAAATTGTTTATAACTTTTGCAATTTTTGCAAGCGCTACTTCAAATTTTTCAAAAAGTTTCTAGATGCGATGACGAATCGAATGACACCTCTGTCATAATTTTCCGAGGCGAAGAAAAAACTTTGACCAAAAAGGCACATGTTGACTAGACTATCTGAGAAAAGCGGGCACTCGTCATCGGATATAGTCCAAACACGACTGTCCCGATCTTCGCGCTCCGGAAACAGGACATTAACTATCTCCTGCCTCGCGTTAGGTTCCATAGGAGATACTGGACTGAGACCCTCGAATTTTCGAGTAACAATCTGGTAGCCAAGGCCCCATAGATCATTACCTATCTACTACCTATCTACATTATCTACTTCTTCGCAGACTGCCTTCCAGCATCTCCCTTTGCTCTCCTTGATCGCCGTTACCAGTCGCTTCTTCGCCGCTTTGTACTCTTCGTTCTTCTGCTGCCCAGTATCACGCTTTCGCGTCCTGAGTGCTTGCCTCCGAAGACGCAAACACTTAGCCCTGAGCAGCGCAATCTCATCAGTCCACCAGTAAGCCGGTTTCCTGCGTGAGCTTGCGGAACGTCGAGGCATAGCAGCGTCGCAGCCTGAGACGATAGCCTTCATCGTACGGTCAACGATCATCTCCACATCTTTGCGCGTCTCAGCAGTTATAGGATGAAGGTCCGCGACACTGTCTGAGACTGCCTTTTGTAAAGCATCCTCATCCAGCCTCGAAACCGTCCAACCTACCCGCTTCATTGCACGCTGGCACACTATCGCAGGGTTTCCCCTTAGATTATGTACCGTATACGAGATGTATTGGTGATCGCTGGCCGTAAACTCCTCAAGAACGGCCCAGTCCAAGATCACAGCAGCTATCCGTCGAAAAGCAAACGTAAGATCTACAATAGACCCACGAGTACCAACTCTCCGGAAAGTTGCCGTGTTTCCCTTACTCACAATGACAAGGTCAAAACTTGCCATCATGTCCAAGAGCTCAGACTCACGCGTGTCGGTCCATTCCATTCCCCAATCGGTAGATTTTGCATTAAAATCACCACCTATCACAACTTCTCCCTCAAGATTGCGAATGACTCGTTCGAGTTCATTTACTCTCCTTCGAAAGGCCGCAATAGGTTCATTGGGTGTGAAATAGCACGACACGAAGGTAATCGCTGGCGTTACTACCCATACAATACCATCCCTGGATCCACTATCTTTTACGGAAACAGACCCCAGGTCTGGAATCCAAATAGCCGCTGTGCCCGAAGGGTCACAGAACCAATTTGGTCCTGACACTGAATGGTATTGTTCTGAAACCAGAACAATATCCATTCTGCAGTCTTGTCTCCGCGCTAGAAGTAGATCCAGCGATGTTCTGCCTCGTTGTGGATTCGCCTGCAGTACCTTAGCCATTTTTGTGGAAAGTGCACCGCCGCGAACTGATCACGTGATCTACAGATCGCCCGTCCCCTACTGCTGCACAGAGGTGGCAGCGTGGTGGATTGGGGCAGGTCTTGACCTGGTGGCCCTCCTGGCCGCAATGCCAGCAAAGACTCAACCGATCAACCTCCACCTTACATGATCCAGTCGAGTGACCAAGATCATGGCAGCGAAAGCATCGATCAAGCCGTTCCCAGCGGCGGATACGGCAGACCAACCAGCCCACTTTAACCTTTCCCAAGGCCTCTAAGGTAGTGGCGACAGCGCATCTTGCCTCAATGAAGGCACGGACGGCTCCCCATTTACTGGGTTTAGTTATATTAACTTTGAGCTCGTCCGCACCTTCATTGATGCTCCGACGCAAGGTCGCCCTTACCTCATCGACTGTTGTTGCAGCGTCCTGCCCTTCGATAACCACTGTAGTGGTTGGGACGAGATGGCGCACCGCAACAACTTCACCAGCCGCCTCGGTGATCTTCTTATCGAGTGCAGAGCGATCTGTAACAGATCCCTCGAACTCAATAAGAAGACCGCCTTTCCTGGCTGTCCTTATCGATCTAACACCCGTAGTAAGATCCTCCGGGGAGAGTTTTGATCGCAACGGTTTCAAAACCTCTCCGGACGATCTCGACTCACCTGGTGTAATCAGGACTGCCTCCGCCCGTTGTCGCTTCCTCCGTTGCCTGGTCTCCTTGGCTGCTGTGGTCCGTTTCGTCGCTGGTCCTGTTGGTCCTGGTCCCGCCAGTCCACTATCCTTAGCTGCTTTCTCCTTTTTCCGTTTCTTCCTTTTCTTTTTCTTTCCCTCTACAACGATGAACGGAGCACCGATGGTCTTCTGATCACCCTCCACCGTCTCCGTTTTCTTCTTCTTCTCCCTTCCTGCCTCCTCAGGAGACGATAACGGGCGCTTCCCTGTCGAGGCCTCATTTCCTAGGACCGTTACTTCCGAGTAGGATCGACCGATCAACTCTTCAGGCCCTTTGGGTGGGCTGGATGGCTCGTCGTCTTTTCTTGGAGGTACCTTCCTCTTCTTCTTTGGTGTTTTTTTGTGGGCTGCTTCCTTCCAAAGTTGCTCCTGTCGATTCAACTCCTTTGTTAGACGCTCACGTTCCGCCGCCTCTATTGTCGCGAGTTTTCTTTGGGCGTCTTTCTACGTTTTTCGGTGCGTCAAAAGCTGCGTAAGAATTAACGCAGCCTCTTTCACGCATGAAGTCACCTCAGACACCACGGTCCTCTTTCTTGAGATGGTCCGAATGGTCTCCTTTAGGATCTCCTGCAGCTCCTGGAGACCAGAGTCTTCCCTGGAGATCGACGCATCTCTCGCCGTGAGACTCTCTGTCAAGAGCAAGCCAGGATCAATGATCTTGCCGTCACTTGATGTGTCGACTGTACGGTTACCCTTGGCCAAGTGGTCCACCAAGGGCGTCAAGCAGTCGTTGGATGTCGACCGCGCAGGTGCTGCTAACCCATCTGCGGTAGCCGTGGCTGGGGTATCCCTCCCCTGTTCCGTAAACGAATTTTTTTTACTCTGCTGTTCCATCATAAAAAGAAAATCCGACACCTTAACATCACGCTCGTCACTGTTTTTAAGGAGTGTAGCTTCTCCTGAGTGGTCCGCGGTGAGTCTTTTCGGGTCACAACCCAGTTGTTACACCGGTAGCAACCCTCTATAGAGCTCACTAACCCAAACTTTCCTCCACGCGAAAAATCATCAGAGATGATATCGTCTAGGAGTACTCGTAAGGGCCATTCCCCTATCCGCCACCCGGGGACGCGCTCGGTTGGTCTCAAGCCCTGACGATGACATGAGATGGCAGCCCCCTTCATCTTTCCGGAGTAATGATGTCGCCATCATTACCACTGAAAGACTGAAGAGAGTCACCCTCATCATCACCGACAACTTCCGAGAAGATGGACGGTGGAGGTAGAAGGTCCATCTAGGTCACAAAGTACCAGGTCGCGTATTTTGTGTACCGTTAAGGAGATTCGGACTGTTGAGGGCTTTGGGTTCGATCCCAATTCGAAACAACCCGGTCTGTCTCATTTTATTCTTTTCTACACAATATTCCTTTCAAAAAATAATTCCATATTGGAAGGTATTGAAATGATAAAAGATTGAATTCTTTTCAATACTTTTGAATTCCGTTTTAAGAATTACAAAGTATTCAAATGATCCAAATTTCAATTCCATTCAATACTTTTCAATACCTCTGTAGGGATTGAAAAGGATTGAAAAAATTTTCAATCCCTCCCAATGAGTATTTTTAATCAGAGCGGTAATCGAACTTCAAAGGGTTTGGAAATTTCTACGGTTAAAACAGATCTTATAATTCGACTCGGGTGGTTGTAATTATTAATTCATTTACTAAATACGACTTCTTATATGGTTAGCAATATGTATAAGAAATCAATTAATAATACAACTAACAAAACATTTAAAATTTATATAAAGTTGATATTTGTTTTTACCAATTTCAACAGGATCATCCAGTTCAGGTATAAACTCATCCACTTGTTCAATATTCGCCGGTATTGCGATTTTAAGTGCATCAATAAAGTAACTCATACAATTCAGAAATTGGGAAATACCAAATTGATGATTTCGGTATAGAAATCAAGCACGTTGAATAATAAGATTTTTTAAAATGGAAGTCTTTATATTATCGGTTTGTGTTCAGTCACGAGCTTAGACAATTTAAAAAGCTTCGTGCATTTCCGCTACAGCCGTGAGTTGCCGAACTCGCTACTGACTGATAGTCAGTATAATGTCGGATCACTCGCTATTTGGGCCCGGTACATACAAATTCTAGCTCATGGCCGAGTCAAGTTGGCATGAGAGCCCCGCTCCCAGCCGACCAATCAGGAAATTCGCTTTACACATCGAAGCTGCCACGTCACCACCAAGCGGCCACGTCGTCTCCAACTACATTTTCTCTTTGTCTTTTTCGCTCCTGAATTCAAGAGTACAACCTCGTACTCTAAAACCGCTCCGCTATACTATAATAATTGTTAGTTGCATTTGCTATCTCGTATACGTTTTATTGCATTCGCTTTTTCATATTATCTTCTCACAGTTTTAAGTGTAAATAGTGTTAATAAATACATAATTTATTTGGTATAATAATTTGTGTAATTTTTTAGTTGTTAAGATTACATCACACCTAAACCAGATCCTTTTTGCGCATTCGCTCACTTTACAGTTTGATAAAAAAATTTATTTATAAAAAGAGTCACATATTTATCTCGTTTTGATCAATGTTTAATCAATTGACTGTATATATCCATTCAATATGAAAACAAAGTACTAGAAGCACAACTAAACTAAAACTTTCCTACTGGTTCTGTAGCGTAGCGGTAAAGCGTCTGGCTCTCACGCGTAAGGTGCTGGGTTCGGATCCTCCCGATGGCAAAATTAAAATTAATTAATTTTTCACTAAGAACTGTGAGTATGTTAGGATGATTTGTAAAATATAATTGATGTAATATAATAATATAATGTAGTTGTCCCAATACTTAATAAAAAAAAATAATAATAATAATAATGAAAATAAAATAAAATCAAAAATAAATAAATACATAAGAAAAAAAAAAAATTTTTTCTTAATGAATTATTAATGAGACAATTAAAGACAATATTCATTTGGTTCAGATTAGTGTTTTTTTGGATCAATCCAATATAGCCATTTGAAATAACTTGATTTTTTATTGAATCAATTGTCTGGGCAGTTTCTAAGAACCTAAAAAGGTATTACTTTCAACACTAAAATTCATTTGCTTGAATAAAATTTTGACTTAACTGAAAATTCATACCCTCAATCACCTCACAATTTACTTTGAGTGAAATTTTTAATTATTTTATCTAAAACAAAAATCATTATTGTATCAATAGCATTAATGACTTGAACTAATTTCTATTTTTTTTTAAATGAAACAAGTGACTGAGTTGTATCAAATACTGTAGAGTTAGTTCGAACGACTTGGTACCTTCTTTCAAGAAACTCTCAGTTGGAGCAAAACATACTGTCAAACGTAGTGGGCGGTAGACTCAATCGCTTGACGCGCTTGGCTGTATCCAAACGCACGGAGTACTTGAGCCAAACGAATCTGGTTTGATGTCAGGAATCTTTTTTTACAGTGCAGACACTATTGACATCAGAGTCTGGCTTTAACAACTTATAAAACTTAAAATATTGGATCAGTTAATGTAAATAAAAATATTACGTACAAATGTTACTTACGTTACATTTTGCTGTACTTTAGAACACATAAGCATAACCATTAACAATTCTCTCTTCTAATCGGCGACGTGCGAAAGATTTGACACCGTGATGAAAATATACGTCAGCCATCCTAATTTTTTATAATAAATTGTGATTGTATCAGATTACCTCAAACGATTCTGTCCTCCTATGTATGTATGTATGTAGATAGTCCAAGTCGTATGCTCGTTATAAAGTTCGCGTCTTGCGTACGGCTATGAGATATATCTATCATCGTCTTAGGAACAAATTGATGCGATGTTATTCTACTTTACATGGTAACATTATCTACAGAGCTACTGGATATTTCATTTATTGAGGGCAGTTTTCAATATTGAAAAACAAAAAGCGTCCGCGAAGACGCGTAAGGTCATTGTGATCAACCGCAATTAAATTTACACCCGATACGTTTGAGGCACGCATACACGGAAAGATTAGAAAAATTAGATTAATTTTTATGTACGTTTGTGTTCAACATCCATTAGATTTATGAATATTTAGGTAACTAAATTCATATTACAAATGTTGTTAATAGTCGTCTAATATGTATGATATGCTGTGTTGACTTTGGGAGGTTAATTATTTAACATCTCACGTATTTAAAATTATTTTACTCCATATACTCATAAAAAATAGAATCGAATGTATTTTAATTTATGATCTTTTAAATAGTTTAAACAATCTTTTATTACTTCATTTTATTTATTTTCGATTTTTGTTATTAATCTTATCAACAATATAACTCCAATCCCAATTTTTTTTTTGTGGTAATTACATTGGATGCGAATTATTTCAAGTATTACAGTAGAAAAGGAATATTGTATGATTTATTAATTGTTTGTAATTGAACAAATTGAATTATATTTTGATCAAATCACAATTTAATTTATTTAGTCTCCTTTATTTACTTTATATGTCAATTTATTTCTAACCTTTTAGTTTTTTATACATACATGCAGAACACTACTCATTCGTGTGCACACACGAGCCATTCATGTGCCGCACCAGACTGGTTACTGTGCTCGGCTTATGGTGCAGCACCACACTGGTTACTGTTCAGAACCTGACTGAGTCGTGTGCACACATCACTCAGTCGGGTGCTAACTCGATTTTCTTTCATTTTTTTCAAGAACCGTACTGAGTCGGGTGCAGAACAGTAACCACTCGGGTTCTAATTTTTCCGTGTAATTTTCGTCTTCTTCTATTTAATTAAATCGTTGTTGCTGTGTAGAAAATATATTTGCCACGTACAAGTTTATACTTGTAATATCTGTTTATACAGGTAATATCTTTAAAATAATTAGAAAAGAATGTAACATAATATTTTATAATATAATATAGATATATATAATAATATTTTTCTAGATTATTCGTTGGGTGTTTTCAAAATGGCTGAGAGGTATGGCGGTTACTCGTATTTTATACAACAACAAAATGGAGAAAATCAGTAAGATTATTTTTCTATAAGTTTCATTAATTTAATTTTAATTAATTATTTTATTATTTATTTATATATATATATATATATAAATATATATATATATATATATATATTTATATATTTATGAATATTTATTAATTTATCAATTAAAAAATTAATAATTAAAATTAAAAAAAAATTAAAAAAATATATTAATCAACATTTGTTTAATGAAACGAATTGCTTTTAATTACTTTATGTTTCAGATGGTTGACATGCACTTACAATAATTCTCGTCGATGCCCCAGACGTGCAGTGAAAACTGGTAAAGAAGTTCGTGTTGTTCGGAATCACAATCATGCACCAAGATTTAATTTAGAGGACAACGTGAACTTCCGTCAACAGCTACAAGCTGCATGCAGATCACAACTACGAAATACTCGTGATATTTACAATGATCTCAGCGCAATGTAAATACTTTTCATATTATTAAATATATTATGATCCTAAAGTTAGCAGACAATTAGTCATTTTTGGATTTTTTTTTTAACAAATAAATTTCAAAAAAAGAAAAAAAAGTAAAAAATGCATATGTAAATAATTTCAAAAACTACAAGTGCAATTTTTTCAAATATTTTTTTTTTTTATAATTCATCGGTAAAAAAAAAAATCCAAAAATTATTAGACGTCAGCTAAGTTCAGTATCAAAATATATTAAAGTAATATTACACGTTATCATATGGTAATGGGCTCACATGAATTGTGAAAAATTCTTCGTGAACTTTTTTTCTATTAATATTCCATTCGTTTATTAAATTATTTGTCATATTTATTGTTTAATTTTCTTTTGAATTATTTAGCCATCAAAGAGCAGCAGCAACAGCATCTTGGCGCTCGGAACAATGTAATATGCATCGTTGACAGCGCACTTCCTCGCGGATTTGAACCACGGTGGAAACACCGGTGGATCCAGAGTGGTTACACGGTGGGTTTGTGCCATTTTATCACCCTGTACCTACCCTGATTCCACGGTGTTCCCACTATGAAATCATATTGTACCCACCCTGGTTTCACGGTGTGTCCACTATGATATCATAGTGTACCCACCCTGATTCCACGGTGTTCCCACTATGATATCATAGTGTACTCATTCTAATTTCAGGCTGTACCCACCCTGATTCCACATTGTTCCCACTATGATATCATAGTGTACCCACTCTGATTCCACGGTGTATCCACTGTAATTCCACGGTGTACCCACAGTGATTCTACAACCGATTGAAGAAAAGAGGCTTACTACGGATAGCTTTATGACATTTTTGTTGTGTTTTATAAAAGTCGACCGCGAATAAATAGGAAATTTTTTGAATATAAATATATCTCTTAAATTTTTTTATTATTTTCACACATGGTATTATTACATAATATTATATATTGATAAAGTATAAAAATATAAATTAGATGCTTATTTAGCAGTTAGCATAGATTTTATGATTTGCAAATTGCCAGGGTGAGTGATAAAAAGAGTAAACCTCTGAAGCATTTTCCACAAATTGCCCGTGTAAAAAGAAAAGTTCGAAAAAGTTCGACAAAGTTCGAAATTTGTTACAAAACCGAACTTTTTTGCGAACTTTTTCGAACTTTTGTGAGACCATACAAATAGCATAACAAACTAATATCTTGGATGCCTTTGAACCTTTGAGGGTAAAATGGACCGACAAAATTTTTTGGATGAAAAGTGGAGAAGGAGGGGGTGGGGGGCAAAATGACCCCAGGGGGTAAAATAGACCCGCGAAGGCAAAATGATGCCCCCAAGTTTTTAACATTAAAAAAGTTGAGGGGGCGGGGGGGGGCATTAGGGCAAAAATGTCCCCGAGGGACAAAAAAGTATCTCTAAAATTCGTGACATGAAAAGTGGGAGGAGGGGTGGGTTCGGGGAGGGGGGGGGGGGGTGATGGGCCATCGGCTCAAAATGTTCAACTTAAATTTTTAACTTTTTCGATTATTTTTATCACTGAAGTTCGATAATTTCAGAACTTTTTCGATACTTTATATCACCGAAGTTCGAAAATTTCAAAACTTTTTCGATATTTTTTATCACTGAAGTTCGAAAATTTAGAACTTTATCGATAATTTTCAAGAGTAAAAATTCTAAAAAAGTTCTGAAATTTTCGAACTTCGGTGATAAAAATAATCGAAAAAGTTAAAAATTAAAGTTGAACATTTTTACCCATTAACCCCCTCCCCCCGAACCCACCCCTCCCCCCACTTTTCATGTCACGAATTTTAGAGATACTTTTTTGTCCCTCGAGGACATTTTCGCTCTAATGCCACCCCCCCCCTCCCCAACTTTTTTAATGCTAAAAATCTAAGGGCGATCATTTTAAGCCGATGGCCCATCCCCCCCCCCTCCCCGAACCCACCCCTCCTCCCACTTTTCATGTCACGAATTTTAGAGATACTTTTTTGTCCCTCGGGGACATTTTTGCCCTAATGCCCCCCCCCCCGCCCCCTCAACTTTTTTAATGTTAAAAACTTGGGGGCATCATTTTGCCTTCGCGGGTCTATTTTACCCTATGGGGTCATTTTGCCCCCCACCCCCTCCTTCTCCACTTTTCATCCAAAAAATTTTGGCGGTCCATTTTACCCTCAAAGGTTCAAAGGCATCCAAGATATTAGTTTGTTATGCTATTTGTATGGTCTCACAAAAGTTCGAAAAAGTTCGCAAAAAAGTTCGGTTTTGTAACAAATTTCGAACTTTGTCGAACTTTTTGGAACTTTTTATTTTTACACTTTTATTTTTTACATATATGAACAAATAAATATGGGCTTCGGTTGGCCAGCCCAAAGACTTCCCGCTGTTCTCGAGCTCGGGGAGTTCGAAAATATTGTGAATACATTTTCGAGGCCCTTCGACTACAATTTTATTCTATGAACTTTTCAAGCACACACAAGTCAAGTCATATGTTCAAGTTTAGAAATTTACAATCTAGAAAAATTAATAAACAAGACATTTTTTAAGTTTTATTTACGATTATCTTCAAAAAAATAAGTGTATTCAGGCATAAATCAATGTCAATGACTAAAATAAGGTTTAAAATAAGTTTTGACTCAGATGAGAGGTAATATATAGAATATCCGAGAAAAATATTAAAAACGCTGCTTTTTCACTTACTCAGGTGATAATATTATTTAAACTAAAGAACAAGTTGCGTACATTTTGTTGTGATCGGAAGGAACTATGAAGATGAAATGGTATTCCCTCGCGGACTTGGAATCACTATGAAATTATGGTGAAATTCCGGTGAGATTATAGTAAAAACATCGTGAGATCATGATGAAACTACGGTGAAATCACTATGATTTTGTGCCATTCGGTCACTGTAGTTTTACGGTGATTCCACAGTGGTTCGATAGTGGTTTCACAGCAAATTCACAATGAATTTAGAATGAGCTTACCGTGAATTCACAGTAAATTCACAGTGAATTCACAGTGAATTTACAGTGAATAGACACGGAGAAAAAAATGGAGTAAATTTTAATAAAAAATATGAAACTAATTTTACTATCCCGTTTAGTAAATTTTACTATATTAAAATGAAAATAAATTAAATTAAATTTTTAATAAATTTTAACTTTTTATTATTAGTGCTATCTCATTTGGATTATTATTGTTATTTATGTCATCCGTATTGGTGTTTGTGTCGACTTTTATTTTTAAAAAACCACTCGTTTAAACCGAGATTCGAACCCTGATCTCCCGCGTGCAAGTCCTTTCCTATGTCTAACGGCCTGATGTATATTTTGAACAAAAGTTGTTAAACTTGTAATACATAGTTGTATCTGCTATCCCTACCTAATTTTAACTTTATCTATACATAGTGGAATTTAATGTACAGATAATATAATCATGTTAGCAGAAAATACATTACATAAAATAATTTTTAATATCTTCTATTGTAATAATTGCCAACCATAATTGTAGTTTTTACAATTTTTTTTTCCATCGTGAAAAGTGAATTGACAGTAAATTTTTGGTAAATTTACAGTCAATATACAGTAAATTAGCAGTGAATTCACAGTGAATATACAGTCTAGGGGGTCCGCACTCGTATGTATAAAATAATAGTCGGATAGTTTCCGAGTCAGGGTCTTTAGGGCCGATGGCGCTGTGAGCGCAGCAGCAACTTGTATAGTATAATCAAACAATAGTATATGAAATATATAGTAAAATACAATTCAAATATTTTTAATTGTAAAATTATTGAAATAAATAGGGGAAGGAGGGGCAAAGTGGGCCCCATGGGGCAGAGTGGGCCCCTTAAAATTTTAAAAACTTCAAAAAATATGGGGGCACAGTGGGCCCCTCAAAATTTTCTATGCGTCAATAAATTCTGACGGATAATAAGCTTATTGAAATTTCTTAAATAATAAGGGATAAAATAAACCACCAAAACTGTTCATTAAATATAATTTATCAATAAAGTTAAAGATAGGAGAGCCTGGGGCACGACAGCCCCTTTCTCAAAAAATTTAAAAAAAAAAATTTTTTTTTATTTTCCGTCAAGTTATGACCTCTATAACGTTTGAATCATATTTAAGGCCAATATGTAATATTTGGGGTGAAATGAACCACTCGAAAAAAATTGAAATCGAAAAATAAAAAATTTTTTCGTTACAATTTTTTTTTCGAGTGGTCCATTTTGCCCCACATATGACATATTTGCCTAGAATATGATAAAAACATTACGGAGGTCATAACTTGACGGAAAATAAAATAAATACATTTTTTGCCTAATTTTTGTGGGGGGCCCACTCTGCCTCTAATTTTCGATTTTTCAATTTTAATCGACGCAGCATAATGAAGTGAAAGCAAGTATCAAGGGCCTAATAATAAGTAAACGCGATGAAAAAATTAACGATATTATAATTATTTTCCTTAATGGGCCCAGTCTGCCCCACCCTCCCCTAAATCAGATGATAAATCATTATTTTAATTGTTTATACATTTACTTAATTCATCATTAAGATAATTATAAGTAAAAAAAATGGATTTTTCACTTATTATGGGTACAACTGTATTTTTTCAAATACAGTTTATACATAGAATTAATTTTCCATTCTTATATTCGTCGGTTACCCGTGTACTCAAGCGTCATGTTCTGCGCCCGGGTGAACTGGGTTCTAATCTCTTGATCCTAACAATTTATTTTTTTATTTTGTTTATCACTTCACATTTTATTTAAAAAAATAAATGAAAATTTATAACAATTTGAATAAAGATTTATTTTTATTAAAAATTTAAACCGCATACATTGAAATTTTGTCCTTTTTATACACTTATCCAAAAAATTAAAGGAACAAGAAAATTTTATAAAATTTTTAGCAATTTTTGAAAGTCTGTATTTTCGTGAAAAATGATCGTATCGAAAAAATAAAAAAAGCAAATTGAAGCTTGAAATCTCGAGTTTAAAGATCTTTCAGCCAAATAATTTTCTGAGTTACGGTTTTTGCGAAATTATAAGAAATAGGCCAAGACAAAATTTTTCGAAAGTTTTTGGTTTTGGTTTTTAGGTCTACGGGGCCGGGAAAATTTTTTTCGAAAAAACCAATCAATGGCTTGTTTAGGAAATTCATTCAGCTACAATTTGCTTTTTTTTGTTTCTCTGTACGATAATTTGCGGCTGAGATATCGGCTTTCAAATGAAAAAGGATCATTTTGTCTTTGATTATCGATATCTCAGTAATTGATGATCGCACAGTAATTTAAAGGGCAGTTTGAAAAACTTGAATTAATACCCTACAAGCTCTATTTTTGATTTTTTTGAAAAAAAAAATTTTTTCATCTTCAATATCAATTTGAAAAACTCACAAAAAATGGCCATTTTCTGGTTTTTTAGTCAACTCATCGCTACTTTGTAAATATCGATAAAAGAAATAATGTTGCCAGGTGATTTTACAGTTTAATGTACCTCTAAAAACCCTGGAAATTTTCAGATTGATCCATTGAACCGTTTGTCCGGACCGATTGCTCAAAGTTTTATAAAACAATTAAAGGAACAAGTTTTGTTCCTTAATTTGTGTAATCATTACAAAAATGAAAAAATTAATATTTTTGGATTTTCTTCCATTTTTACGTTAGTTATTCGGTAAATGTAAGGTAAAGAGAAAAAAAAATATTATTTTCCGAAAAACGAGATAAAACAAGAATTTTTTACTTTTTTTTTTTTTTACGTTTTATTCGGCTTTTTTTTTATCTCGTTTTTCGGAAAAAAAATTTTTTCTTTCTCTTTACCTTACATTTACCGGATAACTAACGTAAAAATGAATGAAAACCCAAAAAAAAATTAATTTTGTCATTTTGGTAATGATTACACAAATTAAGGAACAAAACTTGTTCCTTTAATTGTTTTATAAAACTTTGAGCAATCGGTCCGGACAAACGGTTCAATGGATCAATCTGAAAATTTCCAGGGTTTTTAGGGGTACATTAAGCTGTAAAATCACCTGGCAACATTATTTTTTTTATCGATATTTACAAAGTAGCGATGAGTTGACTAAAAAACCAGAAAATGGCCATTTTTTGTGGGTTTCTCAAATTGATATTGAGGATGAAAAAAAATTTTTTTAAAAAAAATCAAAAATAGGGCTTGTAGGGAATTAATTCAAGTTTTTCAAACTGCCCTTCAAATTACTGTGCGAACATTAGTTACTGAGATATCGATAATCAAAGACAAGATGATCCTTTTTCATTTGAAAGCCAATATCTCAGCTGCAAATTATCGTACAGAGAAACAAAAAAAAGCAAATTGTAGCTGAATAAATTTCCTAAACAAGCCATGAATTGGTTTTTTCGAAAAAAATTTTCCCGGCCCCGTAGACCTAAAAACCAAAACCAAAAACTTTCGAAAAATTTTGTCTTGGCCTATTTCTTATAATTTCGCAAAAACCGTAACTCAGAAAATTATTTGGCTGAAAGATCTTTAAACTCGAGATTTCAAGCTTCAATTTGCTTTTTTTATTTTTTCGATACGATCGTTTTTCACGAAAATACAGACTTCCAAAAATTGCTAAAAATTTTATAAAATTTTCGTGTTCCTTTAATTTTTTGGATAAGTGTACTTTTAACGTTAGATAAATTATTATTTTTTTTTTTTTACATTTTAATAATAATTTTTTTATATATATTATAATAAATCTCATAGTAGTAACAATTATAATAATAATGATATGTATATATACTTATATATAACGATAATCAACTACTAATAATATTAATCACGAAATAGTTAACAATAATAAACAATTTAAATAAAAATGACTAATATTTAATCTTCATCGCCATCTCGGAGGGAAACCTTTTTACGTTTTTGATGTTTTTTCCATGCTTGATGAAAAATGTAATTAGCCTTCTTTAAATTGTCGGTTTTACCTGACTGATGATTATTCACTGCTGCACACCAATCATCAATAAAACGTCTACTGATAATTCCAATGACTCTAGCATGAACTTCTTTGTAATGTTTCGTACATTTTCACCAGTACTGATCAATTTTGCCATTATCAAAGTGTTCCTAAAGTAAAGCTTTTTAATTTTCACTGAGCTTTTTTTGGTAGCAGCATGAAACCATACGCTCGTTAAGGACCGAAAGAGCTTGAATATACATTTTATCAAAATATGAGTCTGCAGACTGACCACCTTGACTCCGAACAAGAGACTTTGTGCAATCTCCACATCCAACAACAATTTTCAACAATGTCTGCATTATTTCTTCGTTACGTGACAGATGCAAAATGATATTAGGAGATTTAGAGTCATCTATTAAAACGTGAACATTTATTTTAACAGACGATTCTGTAACAGAATCTCCTGTACACACATCCTGTTCATCATCACCATCGGCAGAGTTCACGTCAAGTAAAAAACTGTTGAATGTGGAGATTACATCTCCAAAATCGATTTCTCGAGCATCATTAACAGAAGTAGATTCAGTGTTACCGTGACGAATTTGAAATCTCCCGACTTTATCAATTAAAAAACTCCTCAAATGACGTGTGATCAGCTTGCACGACGGTTTTTTATTGCAGCTTCTTTGTCGTAGCCATCCAAAAGTACTCTCCAAATCGTCCTGATTGAAATGCCTAGGAGAAAACTCTTTAAATCCATATCTTTTTAAAAGAGTATACAACTTTTGGAATCCCTCTACATTTAGCTTTCAATTATCTAATGTAGGTACAATTTTTTTTTAACTTCCCGCTTAGAAAATCGATGATTTTCAAAAATTTCGGGAAGTTATTGTTTTCACCCCGATTTTCAAAAATCGAGTTTTCATCAGATGTCGACGTTTTGAGGTCCCAGGAAGCTATTCTGACTATTTTTAGAATGATGTCCGAGTGTCTGTATGTGTGTGTGTGTGTGTGTGTGTGTGTGTGTGTGTGTGTGTGTGTGTGTGTGTGTGTGTGTGTGTGTGCGTGTGTGTGTGTGTATGTATGTAAACTCTTTATAACTTTTTAACTAATAAACCGATTTGGATGGTTAAGGCGGCAATCGAAAGAGTTTTTTGGCCATCAACTTTTTTGAAAATTTCAGATCATTTGACCAAGTAGACTCGAAGATATTGGCCAATTACGAAAAAAAAAATTTTTTTTTTTTAGTTTTTTATTGTTTTCTCGGAATCGACTTATACGATCGACTTCAAAATCTAATCAGCTCTAGATCTCCATAAAACGCGTCGATCGATACCTCAAACATCTAAATCGAATAATTCGTTCGAGAGTTATCGTTGGAGAAAGAAATGGTAAAAAACAGTTTTTTGCGAATATCTTTGAAAGAACTCAACCAAACAACCCAAAAACCTACTCAGCTTTAGAATTTATTAACCCTTTCCCGAAAGTGTGAATCGAAATGAATCGGTGTGAGCTCTACGGGGGTAGCGCCAATCAAAGTTCGTTGTTAAGGCTGTGTGAGTAACGGTATAGTCGTGTGAGTGACGGTTTGATCGTAGTAGTGCATGCATGCGCCCCCTTCTACTATTTTTTCTGCCCCTTCTCTTCTCAACAGGCTAGTGCTCTCTCGCTTTAAAACGAAGACGTACGATTCAAATTGAGAGTAGGGATTCAAGGTCAACCGGGAAAGGGTTAAAACGCGTCGATTGCCACCTTAAACATCAAAATCGAATAACTCGTTCGAGAGTTATCGCGGGAGTAAGAAAAAATAAAAAACAATTTTTTGCAAATATCTTTGAAACAACTAAACTAATCAACTTCAAAATCTAATCAGCTTTAGAATTTATTAAAACGCGTCGATCGCCACCTCAACCATCAAAATCGGATAATTTATCTAAGAGATATCGCGGGAAAGAACAAAAAAAAAATTTTTTTTTTCAGTTTTTTTCAAATTTTTCAAAAATGGCTTGATCGATCAATTCCAAAATCTAATCAGCACAAAAATTCAATAAAACGCGTCGATTGCCGCCTCGACCATCTCAATCGGTTTATTCGTTCGAGAGAAATCGATCGAGAAAGAAATGGTGAAAAACGGTTTTCTTCGATTATCTTTGAAGCAACTCATTCGATCAATTACAAAATTTGATCAGCTCTAGAACTCAATGTAACGCGTCGATTGACGCGTCAACCGTCTCAATCAGTTAATTTATTCGTAAGATATCGTGGGAGAAAGAAATGCTAAAAAACGGTTTTTTCCGAAAACAATGGCATACAATAGTATTTTCGAGCTCGAAGAGCTCGAAAATGTATTCGCAACAATGTTTTCGAGCTCAAGGAGCTCGAAAACAGCGGGAAGTTTTAGGGCTGGCCCGCAGGGTCAACCGACAGACAGATTTTTAACTTCCCGCTAAGAAAATCGACGATTTTCGAAAATTTCGGGAAGTTATTGTTTTCACCTCGATTTTCGAAAATCGAGTTTTCATCAGATGTCGACGTTTTGAGGTCCTAGGAAGCTATTCTGACTATTTTCAGAATGATGTCCGAGTGTGTGTATGTATGTGTGTGTGTGTGTGTCTGTGTGTGTGTGTGTGTGTGTGTGTGTGTGTGTGTGTGTGTGTGTGTGTGTATGTAAACTCTTTGTAACTTTTGAACTAATGGAACGATTTGGACGTTAAAGGTTGTGATTGAAAGAGCTTGTTGGCCATCAACTTTTTTGAAAATTTTAGATCATTTGATCGAATAGACTCGAAAATATCTGCGAATTACGAAAAAAAAAAAATTTTTTTTTTTAGTTTTTTATTGATTTCTTAAAAACGACTTATACGATCGATATCAAAATCTAATCAGCTCTAGTACTCAAAAAAACGCGTCGATTGCCACCTCAAACATCAAAATCGGATAATTCGTTCGAGAGTTATCGCGGGAGAAAGAAATGGTGAAAAACGGTTTTTTCGAAATATTTTCGAAACGACTGACGCGATCGATTCCAAATGTCAATCAGCTCTAGAATTGAATAAAACACGTCGATTGCCACCTCAAACGTCAAAATCGATCAATTAGTTCGAAAGATATCGGCGTTGAAATATTAAAAAAATAACATTTTATGTTATTTTTCCCGGATAAATCATAATTCAACCTACGAAAATGTGTCTAAAGTCATACCAACTCATCCATTATATAGTTACTTTCGATACATAACGTCATCGAACTTGGTTTTTAGTTTAAATCATAGTACCAACAATAAAATCGATAAAACGTAGTTTTTAATATTTTTCTCGGATATTTATAATTGATTGTTTCTCACATGAGTCAAAACTCATTTAAATCTTGATTTGAATCCCTAGCATTGATTTCGGCCTGAATACACTTATTTTATTGAACATAATCAGGGATTAAATTTTAAAAACCGCTTCGTTAACAATTCTTGATTCTTAAATTTTCAAACTTTAGCATAACAGGCAACTTGTTAGAGCTTGAGAAGATCGTAAAAAAACAATCGCATGTGATAGCATTTTCGAGCTTGAAGAGCTCGAAAATATATCTACACTAATGTTTTCGAGCTCTTTGAGATCGAAAACAGCGGGAAGTTGTGGGGCTGGCCCGCAGGGCCAACCGACGCCCAGATTTTTTTTTCTTTTTTTTTCATGACAATTATTGCATATACAATTTTACAAAGTTATACACAATTTTATAAAATTATCTATAAATTTAGTTCCCGAGATAATTAATTAATGTAACGGAACGGCATGACCGTCCATCTCCGTTTTACGGGAGGCCGATTCCTCGCCCTTTTGGGCATACTCGCGCTGCGTAATCGCCTACTTTTCCACCATAATATTATAAAAGCGAAATATGAGCATAAGCTCACATTAGCGTACCCATTAGGCATGCAGTGCATGTGCGTGCCTCACGCACAACCACCACGAATCCTACCGCAAATCGACCCACACTCCTCCCATCTCAGGAAATAGGGAGACTGGTTGAAGCGGGGCTTGGAATGGGTCGACCATGGTACCAATTTCCTGTATTAGTCAACAGAATGCACATGGTTAGTAGTGGGCACAATTTCTTCCCACAGACCCATATGGGCAACCACCACCACTTGTATAATCACTAAGGATTGGAGACAAGTCATTATAAGCATTTGCCCTCATTTGCCCTGATTTGTCACCTAGTGTTCACTAATTTCCGAGCTTTTTGGGGCCGCCATTATGTTTTGAGATCCAAAATGGCGCTGGATCGCCCACTCGGGAAAGTTCCCGAGATAACAATGTTAATTTTACTGTATATAGTTTGATATGTCCATATCAGAACATATCAAATCTTATCTGTATATATATTGTCTGATATGGCCAATTTCCATATCAGGACTGATATGAACCGCCCAAATCAGGCCATATCAGAAAATTTTTTCACGGGACTCGATCAACACATGGCCCTTATAGTCGCTCAAAAACAGTATCAATTATACTATGATAATGAAATTTTTAACGAACAGCTGCGAATAAAACTTGTTACTACTCTAATCTTTCCGATATTTGACTACTGCAGTGCAGCATATACTAATATTTCTAATAAACTACAACTCAGATTACAGCGAAAAGTAAATTGTTGTGTTAGATATATTTTCAAAATATCAAAATTTGAACATGTTACGCCCTACTATATTAGGCTAGGGTGGTTGAACTTGAAATCAAGGAGAGATTACTTTGTAGCTTGTCTTTTTTATAAGGAAATTCGATTAAACTATCGGCAATTATTTAGAAGCGATTTAGAGTTTTTACCAATTGCATTACGAAGAGGAGATGTGTCACGATCGGAGAGAGTGAAGGCGACGGGCGAAGGGTTTATTTTAATTAATTATTTAGTAAACTACCCACAATATTTATTCTATTACTCAACCAAGGAGCCTAATAGGACCGTCACGTGGCTAGTGTGAGAATGTTTAATATTTGGCAAGTTTTTGATACTAAATAAGTCTATTTCGTACCGAGCGGAAGTACGATAGACAATCCCGTTCGTTGACCTGCGTGGCTTAAGGGTAGGTCAGGGATTTTAAAGCGAGAGGGAAGTAGGTAGGTGAATATGGGCCCTCGAGAAGTCCCTGTTCTTTTACGTCTGTCTCTTTCTGTACCCGTTGACTTAAGAATGTTGGAGTAAGAGGTATAAATAAGAGAAAGATGATTTTAAAAAAAGGAAGAATCTGTATATTCTTTTATAAAATTATAATGTTGTTTTACATGTGTGTACTTAAATATAAACAAATATAATTAACTTACCACTCAGCTTGAGGTGGCTTACAATCTCGCTGATCACACTCTCTCACAATTCACCACTTTGAATTTATGATCGCGGAATCGTTTTTATTTGATTCGCTGGGACCCTGCCCGTGGCTTAGGGATTTTACTCAGCGGAATCTAATGCACCTTTCGGACTCGGAGCTACTGGGGTGCCAAGCGGATACACTCCCCTATCTGTCGAGTACGAGTATGAATTTTGTTTTTATTTAGGATTTCGATCTAGGAGTCTGGATTCCTAGGCTATAGACCGTCACGAGACCGGAGATCCTGGTGAGTCGAATCGACCGTGATTTTTGCAAGATAGAAATCTAGGTATTTGGCCAAGGAGCCCGATTGCCTAGGCGGTGGACCGTCACGTGGACAACGATTAAGATTTTATCTCTGATTCGCGGTACTAGTCGGACTTGGGCCGATAGAACTAATCGGTACTTTTTGTTAAAATCTGTAGAACTTCGGAGAGATTTCGATCGACTCGAGATCCGGCAAAGTTTGGTTCTGACTAATCGGAGTTTGGACTTCGGAGCGAGAACTGATAGAGATTAGGTCTGATTAGCGATTGACTGCCTTCGTAAGGTTTTCGGCAGTTTATATACTCTAGTTTTGATGGGAAAGTCATGTGTTTTCTGATGCAATCGTTGGGTCCAGCTCATCATTTTCGAAAAACAAATGACTAAGTACGCAATTCCGAGAATAGCTTTCTAAAAATTAGAAAAGTCCATATATGGAGATCGAATGATATCATTTTTGTGAACAACAACGGATGTGTAAGTGCTCTAATACAAAACGAATGATCACGTACGTAGGTCCGAGTTTAATCATATCATTAGAACATACGTGACGATTTCGAAATATGGAAATTTGATGGTCGTAAAATTTTTATGACCGTTGAGTTAATTAGGGGTCCGGTGCACACGTGCAGGTGTCCCGCTGAGTCGCAGCTACACATATTTTTGGGTACTACGCCCGTACACACACACACACATTCTTTTGTAGATGTATTGTAAATAGGTGTACGCAGGTAATGTGAATGCAAGATGAGTATACAACTAGATGACGTAGTTAGGTTTGAGAATGGGCTCCGTCCTAGAGAAAGTGAGACAGTTATATTATCATATCTGCCGATCTTTGTCTATTCTTACTCATCGTGCACGCACTTACATAGGTACCTGCAAAAGGATTTTGGTACGAAGATTTTGGGTGCGGTCAAGTACTCGTTGCTTATAAAATGGAAAAGAATGTAAATACAAAAAAAAAAAAAAATTTTTAATTAAATAGTTGAATCGCGATCCATATGTAACGATCGTTACACCTCTACCCCCAGAGTCGTCATCGCCCTCGATGACTCCAATTTATGCATATTTTGCTTAAATAGGAATTGAAGTAGTTGGTCAATATGGATTGCGGTTTAACTTACATGGAATAATTGTTCTTTTAAACACGCTAACAATACGTATTTTGATGAGGTCTCGTAGGAGTCCAATAGTTGTTGGATGTCCTTCTGTCTTCTTTGCTGCTTTGTTGCTGTGTGTATTTGCTTGTTTTGATTTGAAGAGTACATTTTCATGGTAAACTTAGGTCGTTGTTTTCCATTCCATATAACATGAGAATTGTCTTAAGTATATTTTTGGATGTATTATTGGTTGAATTGAATATTTTCCCATTCCTAAAATCAGGCGGTTGCTGCTGATAAGGAGCTGGTAGAAATTTCGTCTGAGTAGTTGATTTAGTTGAGAAGTTAGTAATTCTATCTCTGGAAACAATCGCGTTGCATGAATTCAATAGTAGGTTGTGTTTTAAGAGGGATCTCCAGATCAGGATCTGCAGATCAGACGAGGTTAAGATAGCCAATTATTATAGAGGTCTCGGAGCTCAAACTTCGAGTTCACAGGTCAGATATTTTTACATATTCGATAAGTTTCTAATGATGTTGGACGTGAAGTAAGCTTAGGTATTGTATGGAATGTAAGCCCTTGATTTCTTCTAAGGACTTTCAGTATATATATTGGGTCTTGCTTGATTCTGCGTCACATTGCTGGAGTGATTCAGGGCTTGAGGTTGCAAATAGGTCATCTTCACATGAAATCATAATGCAATTTTATGTTATATGTATTTGTAGCCTTTGACCCTTATTTTTGTGTTCAGTCTACTTCTTCAATTGTTAAGTAGTAGTACTGGCATCTTCAGATCTTTTGTAGTTCTGTATGGACTTTATATGAGTTAATTTCCTATGTGACTATTGCTGGTAGGAACGGCTAATTCAAAATTCCTTATAAAGTATGAACAACTGGTTATGCTGTCAAAACTATTCCCTTATTAGGTCTACGTTGTCTTATTGAGCTGGCACTTTCAAGTTGTCATTTTAGAAGTTTGCGTACTGTAGCATGATTTTTGACTGCATCTTCTGCTGCTAATGGTTTATAATCACAATGGATGGTTGGAGATTAATATGAATGGTCAAGAAAGTTTGGAGTTGACAATCGTGTTCTCAGTGGTGTTATGAATTTATAATATTCTTCTCTCAGTTGTGATGTGGACGATTACATATGACTATAACACGTGTTTGTTTTTATAAATTGCTTAGTCCTTTTCTCATGCACTAAGGAACGGAAACGACCGTTTGTCTCCCTGGAAAATTTACTCTTTTGTTTGTGGGTCTGTCCATGCTGGCTGCTGATGTTCTATCGCACTTGTGTTGATGATTACTTACAATTTTTCGTATAGATGACGCATGTATTCTCTTTTCTATAGTAATTACATATATGATTGATCTCCTACAACACGCATTTACACATATACTTATCCTCGGGTCTATTGGTTATTCGGTTTGTTATTTATGAATATTTCTTTAGTGGCTTTCGTGTCTAAAACCATTCCACTGGAACATTATTAACTTTAAAATGGATAAGTGCATGTATATATGGTTGACATAAACATTGTACTACGTACGCATAAAATTAAAAACGAAACTATGTTTAACATAGTGTTCTTCTTTCAATTAAACTGAGTGGATTATTCTTATTGGTTGATCAAAATAATTAATATTGAAGCTATAGAAGTGACAATAGAATGAGATCGCATAATATGTTCTGTTTATGCTGATGCGTTTTTCTTACAATCCATTTTACGAGCTATTTTGGTACTTTGCATTATTCATTTATACTAGATTATACGATTCGGGAATTAAATTTGCGAATTTTAAATTATGCTTTGTGCAATGTTTCTTACTTATTTACCCATCACCGTTAATTGTGAATTATATGAATATATATATCGTGACAAATATTTTTTTTTTGTTTTTGCTTTTTTTTTTTATATATATATATATGTATTTTTTTTTTTTTTATATATTTTATTTCTTTTTACTTTTATCATTGACTTATATTACCCTTCACCTTTAATATATAGTGACATAATAGGATACTATTTCTGAACAATGACTAAAAGTTCAAACATATTTATTTCACGCATAAATTTTTCGAAGTATTGTCTGTTTGTTTATTTGTTATCGTGTTTATTTAAATTAATATCTTATTCACTTACACATACCTATGAATAGTTATGCGTACCTTCATATGGTTGTAAAACGATATGAACTATTTGTTAATTCTTAATCAAGTATCGTCATAAGTATGAGTATTTGAATATGTTGCATGCATGCTTGGGATTATTATGTCAATATTACTAAGTATTCATATGAGTATTAAAACAACAAAATAAGACAAACATATGCATGGTATCAGGTTTCATTTTCTGAATTGATATAGTTATATCTTCTTTAAAAGATTAATTGATGCATGTTTGTCCCATCTTATGGTTAGTCAAGAATTTACTCATATTGTTATATATTCATTCCATTTTGTTAAATTGTTGATTTCTCCCTTTCGGAATTTGAGATTGCTCGCTTTATTTCTTTTCATGATGGTTATTTTAGGTAAATCATGAAAAGAAATAATATCATCATTAGATGTAATTTTGAAGTGATGTTGATGAAGTTAAAGATTTCTACTATTATTGATTTTAATTGGTGTACCGTAATTGTTGTTGAAACTGTTGATATCTGAAGGATAACCTTTATTAACTCCATACTGCTCAATCGTCAGTGGTTGCACTACAATACCTATAGTAACTTAAAACTCGAAAATAGCGATTAATAAGACATATGGAAAATGGTAATATGTTAATCGGATTGAGTGTCAGTGTTAGAATTAGTAGAATCTCGTGTGTTACAGATTTTTAGCTTATCTATGTGTTTAAGAGAGCGTTTGCCCTTTTCATCCTCTATTATGGCCGTATTATTATCTAATAACTCGGCTATAATATATGGACCTTTATAGTGCGAATCGAATTTACCCTTTCGTGGTTCTTTTATAGCATAAACCTGGTCTCCAACATTCAAAGTACTGGGGTTCAGGTGAGCATCATAGTAACGTTTAGAGCGGTGTTTGGATTTAATTAAATTAGATGCCGCGAAGTGTCTCATGTCATCCATACGGTTGACTAAGTCATATAGGTAGGTTCCGTAAGTTTCAGTTTTGTCTGGGGGTGGAAAGGAGCTGGGTATACGCGCTCTTTTACCGTATATAAGTTCGAAAGGAGTGAAATTAGTCGATTCATGTACAGCGATATTATATGAAAACATTGCAAAGGGAACAAGTTTATCCCAGTCTTCATATTTATTCACATAATGTTTGATAAATTCTGCCAATACTATGTGACTACGCTCTAGGGATCCATTAGTTTGTGGATGGTACCCTGAGGTAGTTACTTGTTTAATTTTGAAAATTTTTGCAAGGTGGTGAAATATTTTACCAACAAATGATCTGCCTTGATCACTTAATATTACGCGAGGTGATCCAAACTGAATAATAACGTGGCGAGCAAGTGCGTCTGCAATAGTCTCAGCCTTAATGTTTGGTATTGGTACCGCTACGCAATATTTCGTGAGATTATCTTGCACAGTAAGAATGTGCATGTTACCTGATGGTGTTTGAGGTAATGGGCCCACTGTGTCGATTGAGATTTTGTCAAAGGGTTCTGCAGGAGTGTCTGTGATGATCATTGGTTCTTTAGTCTTGATTCGGACTAACTTTTGTTCTTGACAACTTCTGCACGTACGAATAAATTCTGTGATGTCATCTCTCATGTTCGGCCAATAAAAACGTTCACGAATTCGTCGATATGTTTTAGTGATACCTTTATGACCACCTGTTAGGCTTTCGTGATACTCCGCGATGATATCCTTGCGGACATCTTCGTCTGGTATGGTTACACTTCCATGACAAATGGTGAGTGAACATTCACAGTCATCTAAACATTCCTTGAGAACGTCAGTGACAAGTGATTGGCTCAAGCTTTCGAGCATATCTCCTGGTTTTGAGATTCGCAAAGTTTTTATGTTGTAGTGGTTTAGTACATTTTTGACGGTTTTTAGTACATCTTTCAATTCTTGTATGGAAAATGAGTCAAAGTGATTCCTTTTTAACACTGCACTGAGAATTTTATGTTTACCGTGTGGTGTTATTAGTACTTGATTAATTTTTGGTTTCTTCAATTTCAGATCCTGTGGATCTATTTTATCAGTTTCTATCAGTAGTCGCGATGTGATGGTTGTAAGTTCACAATCAGCAGAGATAAAGTGTAAATAATTGTCCCTGAAATACGTCAAGTTTTCATTCGTCGTGTGTAGGGATATTTTACTTTCATGGTTCTTCATACCGGGATAAAATAATTCGCAAGGAACAGTATCGATTATGGATTTTCGCTTTATCGGCTGTGGTTGTTGAACTTCTTCTTCTATATGAACTTCTTCATCTGTGTCTGTACTCGAATGGACTTCATTGATCGGTGGTAAATTAGCCCATCGTCTGCTTGCTGCTCCTCGTGATATTACTTCATCTGTCTCTGATTCCGTGGTTGATCCTTCTGAAGTAACTGCAGGGGTCGATCGTCCTAAAGGATGTCGAAATGTTACGCCAGATGGTCTGTGGGATTGTGCTTCAGGTTTCCTGGTTGGAGGTTCTGTTCGTGGAGATTCGTACGTTGGATCTTCAGCACGTCGATCCCAGTAATAACTATCAGTTCCTGAAGATGGTCCAGGTGATACTTCGATAACATTTTTAGGCGGTGGTACTGGTATTGGTTCAGTTAGTGAAGGAGTTTCTTCGCCTGATTGATTATTTACGTATGTGAGTTGATAATCAGTTGTTCGAGTTTTTGTAGATAGTGGTCCTGGTTTTTCAGAAGCTTTTGAGAGTGGTACACGATTACTAGCGAGGCTCGGAAAAGCACTGTTTCTCGCATGCGGTACTGGTGGTGTTGGATCACTTGGTGGTCCAGTATCTGGTTGTTTTCGAGGTCGACCAACTTTACGTTTCTCTGTTGAAGGCATTGGAATGTCGGCAATGGTCTTTGTACGCCTGATGAGAGGTGGTTGCGCTAGCGAGGGATTACTTGCTAATCTTCGCAATCTTACTCTCTCGCCTATAGTACTGGCGTTTGCCTCTGCTGCTTTGACGGCTGATGATCGCAGTCGTTCTAGGTGTTTGGCAATTGAACTAGACTGCCTCGCAGCTGTTTCAGGTTTTCCTGTGGGGACTATTGGCAAAACAACAGGATTTCTTGATAATGCATCTGCATTTACGTTTAATCTTCCTGGTTTGTAATAGAAAACATATTCATACTCTTTTAATCTCGTTCTCCATCGAACTAACCGTTGTACTGGCGGCTTAACGGAGTCGATCCACTTTAGTGGTTCGTGATCACAGACGAGAGTGAATCTTCGACCATATAAGTACGGTCTAAAATGTAAAATACCGTAAATAACTGCTAAACATTCTTTTTCAGTTGTTGTGTAATTTCGCTCTGCATTTTTGAGAAGTCTTGATAAATAAGCAATTGGTCTGTCTTCACCAATTTTTCCTTGGCTTAATACTGCACCAATAGCTAGATCTGAAGCGTCAGTAGTAAGAATAAATGGTTGAGAAAAGTCAGGATATTGCAAAACTGGAGATGTACATAGTGCTTTGCGTAAGTCGTCAAAACTCTCTTGTTGAGCTGAGGTCCAGTTGAATGGATTATCCTTTTTCAATAGTTCCGTCAATGGTTTCGCACGGCCTGAGAAGTTTTCAATGAAGCGACGATAATAACCAGCTAGTCCAAGAAATTGTCTGATGTTCGTAACTGTCTTTGGTCTTGGAAACTTTTCGATAGCTTCAGTCTTCTTTGGGTCTGGACGTACACCGCCATTGCCAATAATATGACCAAGATATGCAACTTCGAGATTTAGAAATTCACATTTATCTGATTGTAAGACTAAATTGGCTTGTTCTAGTCGATTGAAGAGTCTTCGGACACGTATGCCGTGTTCTTCGAGTGATGATGTGAAAATAACGACGTCATCAAGATAGACAAATAGCTCAACGTCTTGTAGACCTAGAAGAACTCGGTCCATAAGTCGTTGAAAGGTAGCTGGAGCGTTTTTCAGTCCAAATGGCATTCTATTATACTCATAGTGACCGTTTGGTGTACTGAATGCAGTTTTCTGTTGGTCTTTTGGATTCATTTTGATTTGATGAAAACCACTAGCCAAGTCGAAAACTGAAAAATATTTTGCTCCTCCTAGTCTATCGAGAATCTCAACTATATTCGGAAGAGGATAAGCATCGCCTATGGTTTTCTCGTTTAATTGTCTAAAGTCAATTACCATACGCCAGCGCTTATTACCTTTTGAATCTGGCTTCTTTGGAACTATCCAAAGAGGTGAGTTATATGGAGAGACAGATTCAGATATTACACCATCATTCAGTAATTTATTTACTTGTCGAGCGATTTCTTCCTTATGTACAGGTGGAAAACGATACTGGCGGACTGATATAGGAATTTCGTCAACTGTTGGAATCGAGTGTGTCATCATTGTTGTAGCTGGAAGATCATCTCCAGGAAGATGAAAGAGCATCGGAAATTCTCTGATAAGCTCATGCACGTGCTCTCTTTCCAATATATTTAAATGATCAAGTCGGAGACTAGCACATATGCGCTCGAATCTATCTTGACCATCTTCTGGTATATCGCTATCTTCAGAATCGTCAAAGAAATCCTCTGAACTGCCATCGCATTCAAAGGGAATAATTTCTTGTGGTGGAACGACTAATTCTATATCGTCCTCATATGCATTTATCGCGTAGACATAACAAGTACTGTCTTTGTTCGTGACTAAGGCATTACCAATGAAAATATTTTCGCGAGTTTCGATGCGAGGTAAAAAGCCAGTTTTTAGATCTGTCTTACGAAGGTTAATTGGTATTACTGTCCGAGTTCTAGCTTTTAATAAAAATACTGAGGGTTCGTCTTCACTTCGAAACATAGTTACCGGGGGTGTATCAAATGGTTCACCTTTGGTATTTTCGAGCGGAATTGGGTTTACGGGTTCGGAATCTGTGACTATGGTATTGTGATGAAAAGATATTTCTACCTTTTCTTTAGTTAGAAAGTCTATACCGATAATTCCATCGGTTGGAATGGGCAATGGATTCTCGAGAACGTGAAATTTCTCGGGATTTGAGAAGAAAGTAATTTCTGTGGTTCCCAAAGTATCGAGTCGCTCAGTAGTGATTCCTTTTATGGATACTGAGTCCCAGGTATCAATTACTGTACGAGGAGCCAGCGCGTCTTTTCTGATAACATTTATGTCAGCGCCTGTGTCGACTAGGAAACGAGCTCTGCCGTTTCGCAACTCAGGGGCTGTTAGAGTAACGACTGGTCCTCTACCCTGGACTTCAGACCACATTACGAATTTTCGACGGTCAGGAATCTGATTGATGATGGACGCGTTTCCGTGGGGTTCGCGCTGTTCGACGTCGCGTCGTTCCGTCGAACCGCGTTGGAGTTTAAAGGTTCTTTAGGTGATGCAGGAGAGGTTGGTCTTGAATTATTTTGCTGGTTTGATGGGTTACTATTGTTACTGTAATTTCCATAATTATTCCTATTATAGTTGTTATAACCATTGTTACCGTATCTTTGATTGTTATTGTCGTAATTGTTACGATTATTGTAATTGTTGGAATAATTGTTGCTATAATTGTTATTAGAGCTGTTTTGATTATTATCTTGAGGAGGATAACTTTGATAATATGGTGGATTATATGGTGCTGGAGGCGGATATGCTCCAGGAGGTAGGTATTGATATGGCATAGGAGGTATATATGGGATTGGAGGGAAATAGCCCGGTGGAGGATAATATGGATAGTAACTTCCGGGTGATCGGCTTCGCGAACGATAAGGTGAATTGCCACGCTCAGGATAGTTGCGTTTATCACGAGGTGGTGTTGTATCCCGCACCGGCGATCTATTGTATGAATTAGATCTGTTATTATCTTCGCGAATAAATCTGAACGGTATTGTATTTCGACGTTCTTCATCTTGAAAGCTTACTGTTCGAGTTCTGCGCGGTAAATCAAGATTTGCAGATTCGGATTGCGCGTAGGCTAAGTAATTAGAGTTACGGTGAGAACTACCTTTCAGGTCTTCTTCGAGCCGTAATGCGATTTTATATGCCTCGTCGAGGGTATCAGGATTTTGTACACTAACTCCGTATATTAGATCGTCTGGTAGTCCGCGTTTGAATGACTCAAGTGCTAAACCGTCTAGCATTTTCTTCATCGCATTTACTTCGGCTGGATTATCAAAGCTTTCGTTTAATGCAGTGATTGCATTAGCGCGAATTTTCTTTATTCGGGTATAGTAACTCAGAATTGATTCATTCTGCTTAAGCCGAATGGCTTGAATATCCGCGCAATATTGTGGATAAGTTTTCTTAGTGGCGAAATATTCTTTAAGCGCGTCTCTAAGAGCATTCATTGTATCAATTCTCTTATCCGCGATCGCGTCTCTAGCCGTGTCCTTAAGTTTAGATTTTACTCCGTTAAAATAAGTGTTTCTGAGGTTATCTGGTACGATTGTAAGGCCGTTTTCTACATCTAGTAGAAATGCTTGTAAAGGCATGTTTTTACCGTCAAAACTAGGGACTTGCATTAACGCCTGATGCAATGTCATACTTTCTCCGAGGGACGTGATCATTTGATCCGTAATGTTCGCATGTCGGGTGATATTATGGACTTGTTGGTCTAAGTCATTATTGTTACCATGTGGATCCACCCCGCCATTGTTAGGTGGCGGATTCAACCTGCCATCGCCGTTTGGGAGCGGATTTCCGTGTTCATCCATTTCGATTAATTGTATGGGAGAAGGTTATAGAAGTAATGTAGAGATAATAAGAATGGGAGTTTTGGTAAGTTGTACGAAGTTAGCAAGAAAACTCTATCTGCAATAGTCGGACACAAGTAAAAATTTGCGCTGGTCAAAAACAAAAATTGTTTACTTAATTAATTGTTGCAAATTTGAATAGCCTTGTATTAAATTTATAATTGTTTCTTGTAAAGTGAGTAGTGTTTAAACTGTGTGTAAAAATAAAAGTGAAATAAGTTTGTTTTATGGAACTTCAGCTATTTTCTCCTCCGGATGTGAGTGATTTATTTCCTGATTTTGTGAAGTATTTGCTGGATTTTGTAAAGATAATGGTATTGTAACGGGAGTGTATGGTAACTCTCCCCTATGGTATATTGCAACTAACTTCCGTAACTGATACTTTCTTCCGGCGCGTTTTCTGGTTCTCATTGAATATTTCTAAGCTGTACGTACAAGTTACTCTTCACAATTGCTCCAATGATCAATCAAAGAGTAAGCGTACTACAATAACTGATCTTACGAAATATTACAAGTTTTTATGGTTTTTAGAAATGAGTGGGTGAGTGAATAATGAATGAATCGCCTGAAATCCGACAAAAAGTCTGCGGTCTCCCAATTGATTCGATGAAAGATTGAGTAGAATCCGTCAATAAGTCTGCGGTCTTCTGAGCAATCGTAATTAATGAGGTGAGTAATGAGTGAGTGGTAACTGATCCAAAGTTCACCAAAATAACTTGCAATTTCGGGTGCAAAAGATAGCAAGTTGTCTGCACGTAAAACTTAGTAGTATTATAAAATAAACAATCACCTTATCCTTAGAAAATCACAATTTATTTTCACTGAAATTGGCTCTAATTTTAACAATTGAATTTATCGATAATAAATTGAATTTTCGTCTAATACTTGCGTTCGGGGGTCTAGACTTGAAATTTTATAATTGAATTTTAAAAATCGTTTGGATATATTAACTGGAGTAAGTTTGTAATTAATAAAATCTTGTGATCTATTAGCGTGTAAATATTTTTGTATGAAAGGGCACGATGGTGCGTCTTCTATGATTGCAATTAATCTTTCAATGTGAAATTTAATTTTCGTTTGTTGAGTGCGTTTTAGTGTAGATGAGTTAGGCATAAACGTGTAGTGTGGCTAATAAAATTGTAGGCAACAATAAATTGTAAGAGTTTTTGAAGTATAGAAACTGAAAGTGTAAAACTTCCTTGAATAACAATTTATTTTGAAATATGATAAAAGATATAGAAGATTTTCAAGAAATAAAAATTGCAAATAGTATTAAGAAAGAAAGATAATTAAGGTTTTAATTGCAAAGAATTTAGAAAAAGAATCTTAGGAATAGTTTGGAATTTTATTCCAAGATTTTATTTTAGTAAGAGAAAAATAAGGATTAATATAGAAAAGGTCTAAGGTAGAAGTTAGAGGTTTTAGAGTTTGGTTATTTTAGAAGGTTTTAAATTGACTTTTGCGTGTTGATTATTTTCGAATTTTCTAAAATGGCTGGAATTTAGCCAACTGATTTTAGAAATTGAAATAATAATTATAATATCGAGAAAAAAATAGTTTTAATGATCGAGTTGAAATTTTAAATCACTTTTATTTTAAAATGTCAAAAGAAAAATTTCGCTTCATGAGTTTATTTAAAAATTTGTAAAGAAGTTTAATAAAGAAATTTATTTTTGAAAAATAGAAAAATATTTTTGATTTGATTTTAAAATTTACAGAATATGGAATTTTGAAATTTAAGGAATTATTGAGTGTATGAAATTTATAAAATTTGTAATTAAGTTTTTTGAAGATTGAATACTTAAAAATTACAAGTTGAAATTTAACTCGGAGATTTCAACAAGGCAGGACGTTTGTTTTTGTTAAAATTCTAAGAATCAAATAAAATTGAGGAATTTTTAATGAAAAGAACGATTCACCAGCGTATCCCACCGCTGTCACCAAATTTTTCGACTGTCACGATCGGAGAGAGTGAAGGCGACGGGCGAAGGGTTTATTTTAATTAATTATTTAGTAAACTACCCACAATATTTATTCTATTACTCAACCAAGGAGCCTAATAGGACCGTCACGTGGCTAGTGTGAGAATGTTTAATATTTGGCAAGTTTTTGATACTAAATAAGTCTATTTCGTACCGAGCGGAAGTACGATAGACAATCCCGTTCGTTGACCTGCGTGGCTTAAGGGTAGGTCAGGGATTTTAAAGCGAGAGGGAAGTAGGTAGGTGAATATGGGCCCTCGAGAAGTCCCTGTTCTTTTACGTCTGTCTCTTTCTGTACCCGTTGACTTAAGAATGTTGGAGTAAGAGGTATAAATAAGAGAAAGATGATTTTAAAAAAGGAAGAATCTGTATATTCTTTTATAAAATTATAATGTTGTTTTACATGTGTGTACTTAAATATAAACAAATATAATTAACTTACCACTCAGCTTGAGGTGGCTTACAATCTCGCTGATCACACTCTCTCACAATTCACCACTTTGAATTTATGATCGCGGAATCGTTTTTATTTGATTCGCTGGGACCCTGCCCGTGGCTTAGGGATTTTACTCAGCGGAATCTAATGCACCTTTCGGACTCGGAGCTACTGGGGTGCCAAGCGGATACACTCCCCTATCTGTCGAGTACGAGTATGAATTTTGTTTTTATTTAGGATTTCGATCTAGGAGTCTGGATTCCTAGGCTATAGACCGTCACGAGACCGGAGATCCTGGTGAGTCGAATCGACCGTGATTTTTGCAAGATAGAAATCTAGGTATTTGGCCAAGGAGCCCGATTGCCTAGGCGGTGGACCGTCACGTGGACAACGATTAAGATTTTATCTCTGATTCGCGGTACTAGTCGGACTTGGGCCGATAGAACTAATCGGTACTTTTTGTTAAAATCTGTAGAACTTCGGAGAGATTTCGATCGACTCGAGATCCGGCAAAGTTTGGTTCTGACTAATCGGAGTTTGGACTTCGGAGCGAGAACTGATAGAGATTAGGTCTGATTAGCGATTGACTGCCTTCGTAAGGTTTTCGGCAGTTTATATACTCTAGTTTTGATGGGAAAGTCATGTGTTTTCTGATGCAATCGTTGGGTCCAGCTCATCATTTTCGAAAAACAAATGACTAAGTACGCAATTCCGAGAATAGCTTTCTAAAAATTAGAAAAGTCCATATATGGAGATCGAATGATATCATTTTTGTGAACAACAACGGATGTGTAAGTGCTCTAATACAAAACGAATGATCACGTACGTAGGTCCGAGTTTAATCATATCATTAGAACATACGTGACGATTTCGAAATATGGAAATTTGATGGTCGTAAAATTTTTATGACCGTTGAGTTAATTAGGGGTCCGGTGCACACGTGCAGGTGTCCCGCTGAGTCGCAGCTACACATATTTTTGGGTACTACGCCCGTACACACACACACACATTCTTTTGTAGATGTATTGTAAATAGGTGTACGCAGGTAATGTGAATGCAAGATGAGTATACAACTAGATGACGTAGTTGGGTTTGAGAATGGGCTCCGTCCTAGAGAGAGTGAGACAGGTATATTATCATATCTGCCGATCTTTGTCTATTCTTACTCATCGTGCACGCACTTACATAGGTACCTGCAAAAGGATTTTGGTACGAAGATTTTGGGTGCGGTCAAGTACTCGTTGCTTATAAAATGGAAAAGAATGTAAATACAAAAAAAAAAAAAATTTTTAATTAAATAGTTGAATCGCGATCCATATGTAACGATCGTTACAGATTTAAGGGATGACTATTTGCGATTACCTAGATTTAATTGTAGTATGTATGAAAATTCTTTTCTTGTTCATGGTATACGCGTCTGGAATTCCTTACCTGCTAATATTACTACATTGAATAATTTTGAAGAATTCAGTAATGCCTGCTTTAATTACTATATGGAAAATGTAAATCAGTAAATCATATCATTAATTAGTTAATTAGTTAATCCGAATACTACTTTATATTCTTATTTATATTCTTATTTATATTGTTAAAAGTACTGTATACAATGTATAATGTTTGCTACATTATGTAATATTGATGGTCTTGAGGGAGTCTCGACTCCAAGATCAAATAAATTTATTTATCTATCTATCTATCTATCTATCTATGATAAGTTTATTGATTTGGGAAATAATTCATAAATTATATTACTTTATTCTTTGATAATATAAAATTTCATGAATTTTAAAAATATATTTAATAAGAAATAGTTCAGGGTCACTCAAAAAAATCAACTATTTTTTTTTTTTTTTTTTCGAGTCTCTTAAGAAAATTTGTTGGCTTACGATGTTTTAAGAAGCCTCTTTAAAAATCAGCTCGATAAAAAATTTTCAAGAGGGCACCCACGAATTTTTAAAATATAAAAATTTTCTTTCTCGTGGCAGCAATAGTTTATATTTATGAAAGCATGTCTATGCTGAAAATTTCAGCCCAAAATTTAAATATTTAAACGCCGCTCAAGAATTTTGAATATTAACTGATAATATCTAACTATTACTTTGAATTTATTTTTGTATTTTTATATAACTCAATTATTGTCATTTCACTTAAATATAAATTTTGTATAACCAAAAATATACAGGACAGTCTTAAACAATAAAATTTGGTAAGTTTTGAATAAGCGAAAAAACCTAAAAATTGAATTAAAAAATAACAAAGTGTATTAAAAACTTATTATTTCTATTGCTCGGGTTGTATTGTCAGTCATTGTAATGCAAATTGATGGTGAAGAAATCGAGAAGCTTTATTATTAATATTCAAGGGTCGCTCGAAAACATTCACAAGACAACACTCGGAAACATTCAAAATTCTTAAGCGAAGTTTAAATATTTAAATTTTGGGCTTAAATTTTCAGCGTAGTCATGATATCACAAATATAAACTATTGCTGCCACGAAAAAGAAAGAAATTTGAAATAAAAAATTCAAACTACGATCATTTTTGATATTTTCAAAATTCATGAGCGACCTCTTGAAAATTTTTTATCGAGCTGATTTTTGGAGAGGCTTCTTAAAACATCGCAACTCAACAAATTTTCATGCGAGACTCGAAAAAAAATAGTTGGTTTTTTTGGGATCACCCTACACGGAAAAAAATAATCGGTAGCGGCTACCGAAAAAAAATCGGTAACCGCTACCGAAATAATCGGTAGCTGCAACCGATTATTTCGGTTCTACTGAACAGTTTCAGAAAAATTTTTTGTTACATTTAATTACTATAAATCTGATATATATGTGCATTTTTGACCCTACGAATGACACCTGGGGCAAAATGGACCACACACATATTCGCACACTTTCGGACGCACGCACACATTCACACACTTTCGGACGCACACACACATTCGTACACACTCGGACGCACACACTCGGACCCACAAGCACACGTACGTGCACACACACGAACGCACGTACACTGATACTGAAAAAATCGGTAACTACTACCGAAGAATCGGTAACACCCACCAAAAAAAAATCGGTCACCATTACCAATTTTTTCGGTAGCGGTTACCGAAAATTAATCGGTAGTGGCTACCGAAAAAAAATAGGTAACTGCTACCGATTTTTTCGGTAGCGGTTACCGAAAATTAATCGGTAGCGGCTACCGATCACCAATCGGTAGACGCTACTGATTATTTTTTTCCGTGTAATAAAGTTATAACAATGCATGAAAATTTTGACGTAACCTAAATTGAATCTAACGAATGAACGTTAAAGTAAAAAATGCCCGGCTGAGCGCGATTTTGAAAACAGTCACTTAATTTCAATTTATAATCTCTTACAAAATAATTTGATGCATCATATTTTAATATATTTAGATTCACAAATAATTACTTATCAATAATAATGTTTTTAGTTGAGTTTTTAACTTCCCGCTTAGAAAATCGACGATTTTCAAAAATTTCGGGAAGTTATTGTTTTCACCCCGATTTTCAAAAATCGAGTTTTCATCAGATGTTGACGTTTTGAGGTCCTAGGAAGCTATTCTGACTATTTTTAGAATGATGTACGAGTGTCTGTATATGTGTGTGTGTGTGTGTATGTATGTAAACTCTTTATAACTTTTTTACTAATAAACCGATTTGGATGGTTAAGGTGGCAATCGAAAGAGATTTTTAGCCATCAACTTTTCTGGAAATTTCAGATCATTTGACCAAGTAGAATCGAAGATACTGGCCAATTACGAAAAAAAAAAATCTGAGCGTCGGTTGGCCCTGCGGGCCAGCCCCACAACTTCCCGCTGTTTTCGATCTCAAAGAGCTCGAAAACATTAGTGTAGATATATTTTCGAGCTCTTCAAGCTCGAAAATGCTATCACATGCGATTGTTTTTTTACGATCTTCTCAAGCTCTAACAAGTTGCCTGTTATGCTAAAGTTTGAAAATTTAAGAATCAAGAATTGTTAACGAAGCGGTTTTTAAAATTTAATCCCTGATTATGTTCAATAAAATAAGTGTATTCAGGCCGAAATCAATGCCAGGGATTCAAATCAAGATTTAAATGAGTTTTGACTCATGTGAGAAACAATCAATTATAAATATCCGAGAAAAATATTAAAAACTACGTTTTATCGATTTTATTGTTGGTACTATGATTTAAACTAAAAACCAAGTTCGATGACGTTATGTATCGAAAGTAACTATATAAAGGATGAGTTGGTATGACTTTAGACACATTTTCGTAGGTTGAATTATGATTTATCCGGGAAAAATAACATAAAATGTTATTTTTTTAATTTTTCAACGCCGATATCTTTCGAACTAATTGATCGATTTTGACGTTTGAGGTGGCAATCGGCGCGTTTTATTGAATTCTAGAGCTGATTAAAATTTGAAATCGATCGCGTCAGTCGTTTCGAAAATATTTCGAAAAAACCGTTTTTCACCATTTCTTTCTCCCGCGATAACTCTCGAACGAATTATCCGATTTTGATGTTTGAGGTGGCAATCGGCGCGTTTTTTTGAGTACTAGAGCTGATTAGATTTTGATATCGATCGTATAAGTCGTTTCTAAGAAATCAATAAAAAACTAAAAAAAAAAATTTTTTTTTTTTCGTAATTCGCAGATATTTTCGAGTCTATTCAATCAAATGATCTGAAATTTTCAGAAAAGTTGATGGCCAACAAGCTTTTTCAATCGCCGCCTTAAACATCCAAATCGTTCCATTAGTTCAAAAGTTACAAAGAGTTTACATACATACATACACACACACACACACACACATACACACACACACACACACACACACACACACACACACACACACACACATACACACACTCGGACATCATTCTGAAAATAGTCAGAATAGCTTCCTAGGACCTCAAAACGTCGACATCTGATGAAAACTCGATTCTTGAAAATCGGGGTGAAAACAATAACTTCCCGAAATTTTCGAAAATCGTCGATTTTCTAAGCAGGAAGTTAAAAATTTTTTTTTTTTAGTTTCTTATTGATTTCTCGAAAACGACATATGCGATCGACTTCAAAATTTTATCAGCTCTAGAACTCAATAAAACGCGTCGATTGCCACCTCAAACATCTAAATCGAATGATTCGTTCGAGAGTTATCGTTGGAAAAAGAAATGGTAAAAAACAGTTTTTTGCGAATATCTTTGAAACAACTCAACCAAACAACCCAAAAATCTAAACAGCTTTAGAATTTATTAAAACGCGTCGATTGCCACCTTAAACATCAAAATCATATAATTCGTTTGAGAGTTATCGTGGGAGAAAGAAATGCTAACAACGGTTTTTTTCGAAAATAATGGCATGCAAAAGTATTTTCGAGCTCGTAGAGCTCGAAAATGTATTTACTACGATGTTTTTGAGCTCCTTGAGCTCGAAAACAGCGGGAAGTTTTGGGGCTGGCCCGCAGGGTCAACCGATGCCCAGATTTTTTTTTCTCATTTTTAGGATCCAAAAAGCGTAAATTAGTTAAAAAGTGCTTGCTATACGTCCAGAATTCATGATGTGGACTGTATAACGTATATTTACTCGAAAAATTCGCGACGGAGGCGCGAATTCGTCAAATATATCGTATGTGGTCGCCCACGCGTAAAACAAATAATAATAAATGAATTTAATCCCTGATTTTTAATGATAATAAATAATTTCTCTCAAATTAAAATAAATAATAAATTTCAAACAATAATTAAATGATGAATAATTAATACTTGGTATGCCTGGACCAGCTCCTCAGGCTGGGTTAGTGCACGTAGGCGCCAGACCGTTTTCCCAAAACGGACAAAATTTATTCAGGGGGAAATTTACAAGGAAAATCCGAGCAAGTGACTCGTGACGAAGCGGAAAAATATTCGAGAAAATATAGCAGAAAATTAAATATATATATTAGAAAGATTGTAAATGAACAATAGATAATTATCTATAAATAATAAATAAATACAAGAAAATGAATGGAAAATAATAGTAGGAAAAGATCCAAGGAAAAATAAGCATTAAATTTTCCCCTCGACAGCTGTTGGTTTCCGTCTCTTAATTATTTAAATAATAATCAATATAAATAATACTATTTTACAATAATTAAGTCTTGTTTAATGAACCACAACAAACACTCGGTGGTTATAAAAGAAAATACGATAACAATTGGTTAAATATCTTTACCACTGGGGATACAATTTTGTCTGCAATTACCTCGACATCGAAACTTTTACTTAATACTCAAAATCAAAAATAATACTTTGTCTTAAGATAACTAATTATAAAAATCACATATACATAAATAATAATTTCCGTTAAATTTTCGTTGTCATAAACAATAAATAATAATAACAACAATATCTCTTTTTAAATTAATCTCCCACCACTCGTAAGAGAGAGAAAGATACGGTGTCAATTCTCACTCACCCTCAAAATACTATAATATTTTTACCCACACAATAATTGATAATTTACTCTTGAAATAAAATAATAATTTCAGTATTAAACAATAACTCAATAATTGTTACTGACCGCTGGGGTACATAAATCCAAATAATAATAATTATTTACTCTCTTTAAATAATTTAAAATAGAAATAATAATATAAATAATAATAATAATAATAATAATAATTCACACTGATAATTATTCCAAAAAGAAAAATACCTCAAATACTTTGGGTAAATAATTACGCCATGAGATCAGACTCGAGGAATGTGCAAGTGCGGCCCGCAGTATAGCTATATATACTACCTGTATATATGTATATGCGTACCGGCAACGTTTTACGACGTTGCGTACGTTTTATGCAAATATATATATATAAATATGAATATTTGCACCAATATTATAACAATAACATTCAATAATAATTAATGATAATTATTCCAGGTATCATCCAATTAATAATCATGAATCAAATTATTTTTCCCTCACGGCGACCAACAACTACCGGGGGAGGTTAACAAAATGAAAGATATTATCCGGCAAAAGAAATACCAAGTACTTACTCGAATCAGCAAAATTCGAGAATACAAATTCTCTACTGGTTTAATTCACCCGGTGAATAAAAGAAATCAATTTATAACTTTAATCTTTTAACTAATAAAAAAAACTCAATATCTAGCAACAGAATTACAAAATTACGTCCGTACACGCTGCTTGTCCGTATCTTTCTAAATTAATTAGGTCAACCTCCACCTGTTGGTCGTCGCGTAAAGGGCAGCACCGTCGCCCTTAATTATTATAATTTCTCTTGACATCCAATTTAAATCAAAAATATAAATTATAAACATAAGTATCTAACACCTGGATGATACATGGTAAACTACTTAAATATATGAACTATTTGTTCATATCCTCTATATGTTTATATATAAAATCATAAAAAAAATATTAATTATTTCTAAACAATAAACATCAATTGAAGTCATCCGTCGGATGACAAGTTAAACAAAATAATATGTTGCCAATTGTTGGGGCATAATATTACGCTGGTTTATGCATCCCAACTAAATCAAAATTATAAATAAATACTTAAATTAAACAAAAGCCAATCACTTGGATATTAAATCATAAATTATAAATTATAAAAATAAAATTAAATCACACGTGCTCTCTCATACCTTGCGCGCATGCGCCAGCATCGTGCACGGACTGCCGTCTCATCGGCGAAATGGCGGAATGCCCGCGCAACGATTCAAATTCAAATATAAAATTAAAATACTTAACTTACGACTAATTAAAACTAAATAATTTGAATCGTTACGTGACAACTGTTATCATGAACATTACAGCGCAGCGGAGCAGTGTCTTTTTCATGGGAAGGAGAACCATTCATGGAATCAAATCAATCATTAAAAAACCGTTAAATTTCGGCAGTAAATAATGCCTCTCGTTCTAATCTTTGCTCTCCTCGGTTGTCATGATAGGATCTGAAAACAAGCAAGATAACATAAAAATGATGATGAAACCACTGCTGTTTATGACACATAAAAATTTATTAGTATAAGCAGGCGCATTGGGACTGACTATAGCCTAATGACATGGAGAATGAAAGTCTCCGTACTTCCATGAAGCATGATAAAGACCTGGAGTAGTTTTATCGATGAACTGAAACAAATTAAAGAAATCTAGATTTGGGACAGGCTTATGATTACACTCCAATGTTTTAGTCAATAAATTATTCCGGGATCCTTTTGTGAGATGTGGGCTGTCAAACAATGGGATAATTTCATAGTTTCGATAAAGAATAGTATCGACTGAAAAAGACATATTATTTAGACAATTGGCTGTACTAAAATAAATAACAGCAGCATAAAAGAAACAGAAGAAGAAAATTAAATGATTACCAGAATTTAATTTTTGTTTAAATCTTGAAGTATTCGATTGTAATAGCATGTTCTTTATTGTTCTGACATTAATTGTGCCCTGATCACAAATTGTTGAAACAGGTATCAGTCCACTGTCAATAACTTTATCCAATACTAATTTCACAATCCGAGTCAGATCAGCTGGACTAGTTTGGCCTTCACAAAAACCATGATAAACGGGTATGAATTGACTGCAATTTGCTGAGTGAATAGTCACCACAAGGACATGGTCAGCGAATTTAATCGTGCGTTTGTAACCATAATCTTCAAAACCAGCAATCTTATCATTCTGAGCATCGTAATCCAAATGCGGAGCAGTCGCAGCTTCATCCCAAATCACTGTCACGTATTTGTCAAGTGAAGATGACAAACGTTTACCTTCAGCTTGTAAATAACGTGTTATAACTGAGCTTATTCCGGTATCAAAATTAATCTTATCACAAACTTTTTTGAGAGTTCCAGCGCTGGGTAATGAGAAAAGACCGCGAAGAAGTTTATGAGCAGTTGGAGACCGTTCGTGAATAATTAGTGACAATAATTTTTGTGGTACTGTAAAACGCCTAGCCTATGAAAAAATATAAAAAAATTTTGTCAACATTAATTGAAGCAAGCAATTTTTTTTCAAAACAATTATCAAATCTAGTGGTGTAAAAATTACCTTAAGATTTTTACCACTTTGTTGAAATTGTATTTCAATAAAAACCTTTTGTACTGATGTCAGTGATTTTCCAGCAGTCATTAAGCTTAATTTTTTTAAAGTAGTTACTTCCATACATTTTTTTTTGTAACGTGCCTTGAGTGCTGTTTTCCTATTTTTTTGTTTTCGCAGAGCCATTTTTAATCTATTTATTTCAGCCTGATAAGTTTTTTTTCTTCGAGCTGATGTTAATGCTTGGTTATCACACTTATCACTCAAGTTATTATTGTTATCAATTTCGTAGACCTATAAAATTATAATGAAAATTAATATAAACATTTAATTATTTGTCATATCTAAAATGTAGTGTTATTATTGCAATATTGAATATAACTTACCAAAGCTGCATTCACAGTTGCTAAATTATTTTTATCACCAAGATTATCATGAGGATTATTGACTACTACAAGGTCCTTAATTTTGTAGTTATTCACCTTAGCACTGGTATCAACACTAAATAAAGCTGGAATAGCAGCATCAAGGGACAAGAAACCATCTTGATGATCAACGGCAGCAACACAAGAATTGTCAAGATCAAGATGAAAATTTGCATCAAAATTTATAGTTTGAGCTGATGGGATTATCGCTTGACTATCAACATCAATATCTGGATAAGCATCCTCCTTTAAACATCTTCGATTTCCCGAAATTTTCATCATTGAATTAGAAAAATGTTTGTGACAAAGAGGATACTTCCAAAGTAGATCTGATGAAATTTGATACATTTTTGGTTCGCACTTAATCATTGCTCTCCATGTCAAAGCGCGAATTTCATCCTTAGGAAAATAATGTTTCGGTACGGATTTTCCTGATGAACATCCCAACACTGAACATTTATATCCCATTTAAGATGTTTTTTTATCAATATTATCAGTAAATTAAAGTTTTTTTACAATGTTCAGAAATTATAATTTCAATATGAAAGATAGGTGAAACGTGACTATTAATGTGCATCCAATTATAAACAAAAGACGGTTGGGCTGTGTATAGATCGATGTTATTGAGTACCCATTAAAAATTATAAATATTCATACACGGAAATAAATTCTTTAATAAAATTTTTTTGCATTATTTTATTGCTAATTATTAACTTTTGTTTTTTGCTAAATTAAAAAATTCTAGGCTCTTAATAATTAAATGCCAACAAAAGAATGCATGAAAAATTGGAGCGCCAAAGTTTAAAATGATAATAAAATGTTTATATTTTATAGAAATCAAATTACTCTCTAAAAATGAAATAGTGGATTTTTACTGGTTCACAGTGCATATGCACTGTTTTGCACAGTTATAAGTATACCACTTGTAATCAGTGAATTTTCACTATTTCATTTAGTAAAATCATAACATCACTAATGTAAACAGTAAACTCCCCTGTTCAAATTAGTGGTAAAAAATTCTTAAAGAATTAGTAAATTTCACTGTAATTATTGATAGTGAGAATTACTGTTTAAACAAGTGAATCTTACTGCAATCATTGGTGATGAAAATTACTGTTTAAACAAGTGAAACTCACTGCAATCAATGGTGATGAAAATTACTGTTTAAACAAGTAAAACTCACTGCAATCATTAGTGATGAAAATTACTGTTTAAACAAGTGAAACTCACTGCAATCATTGGTGATGAAAATTACTGTTTATACAAGTGAAACTCACTATAATCATTGGTGATAAGAATTACTAATACAAATAGTAGAAATTACTGTAATTATTGGTACTAATTACTACTCTATTTAAATCAGTGAAATCCACTGCAATGACTAGTGATATAACGTATTTATAAAATTAGTGACAATCACTGTAATCATTAGTAATAAAAAATACTATTTGAGTCAGCGAAATTTACTGCAATCCCTCGATTTTTAGATTACCATCGAGAACTGGTAAAATCGATTGTTTGATTGATAATTCATATTTTTCATCTATATTCTAACAACTAAATTTATTAACAGATTGATAGAGAATTTCAATCAATTTATCTAAAGTCACAAGATAATTTGTTATCAAAATTTCCTACGTTATACACTCAGAAGATTCTGTTTTATGCTGAAAACTTACGGCTAGAGATATTTGCAGCATCAGATAACATCAAAGATGGTAAGTAATTTGTTGCTTCGAAGTATTAGTCATTACTATTTATAATTAAATATCTATTTACTTAATTTACATAGATAATTTTCGAGCACTACTAATTCTCACGGAACTATTACCCATAACAAACGCGGAAATTTCAAGAATAAAAAAAGCTGAACAAGTGAAAAAAGATCAACAGAAGAAAAATGACCAAGAAAACGAAAAAAATAAAAAAGTCGGACAAGGAAAAGGAAAGAAACGAGTAAATATGTATTTATTTTTAACTTTATTACAGTGTTGGCCTCATTTGAATAAATGGTGAAATTTTTCTAGAAATACGATGAATTAGACAATGACACTCCAATTAAGAAAAAAGTGTTTCCAACTTTATTTCTTTACTAATCCAGTGGCGTCGATATTCCCTAGTTGCATCCATTAGTAACACAATGTGCTCTTTATTTTGGTCTGTTGGATTTTTACTTTGTAAAATAGATATCTAAAGTAACAAGAATTAATGTAATAGTGTATTAAAAATTAAAATTATCGAGTTAAATAAATGTAATTTTTTTAGTTGATATACCTTATTATTTATTTCTTGAACGTTAAAATTCAGATCACGAGTATTTAGTGGTTCGGGTTTAGTCTTCGAGGATTTTTTTACGTCACTTTTTTTGTACTTTTTATCAGAAGGATGTAAATTAGTTCTTAAACATTGCAGACGCCACTCAATGAATCCTTTTTGCCCGTCAAAACTGAGATAATGCTCCTTAAATTTATAGAATAAATACAGTCAATTTTTATGTTGTTTAATAAAGCAGTATACAGATATATAGTATAATGAACGATATATTCATAATTACCCAGCCAGTTTGAGAATAATCGTCTTTCAGACGCGGAAACTCATTAACAATTGCTTGAGCTAGTACGGAAGCCTGGTTGGCTCACGGTCAACATATAAGAAAGTGGCGCTTCTCTTGCCCACAGGTTAACTAGTGCACGAGTCCACAAGTGAACTTGTGGGGCCGTGGTGGCGACGCGACATTATTGGAAACGCACTATTTGGAGATATCGCCATTTTGTCATGCGCAGATTAAAAAATATCGTCGTATTGTTTACATTACGTTACAACAACCTGGTCATTAGTATAAAACGTTCAAATTTATATTAATTTATTAATTATTACCATGGTAAAATTACATCTGTAGAATATTGTGACTCATGTTTGAATAAAAAAAGCTAAAATAAAATTATATAAACAATAAAATTATAGTGTATGTGATCCATTATAGAGCAGTGTGAAAGTCTAATCATGATTGAACAGTTAATAAGACAATATTTCATTAAAAACGATAAAATTTCTGAAATACGTGATTTATTAATCACAAAAAATGAAGTAACAATTTCAATCAGCACAATTAAACGAATATTATCTTCGTTGGGATTGAAAAGAAAAAATGTCCCTGAGTCAAATATGCGAGAAATAGTGTCTGCAATCATAGAAGAGATTTACTCGTGTGGTTACAATCTAGGATACAGGAGTTTATGGAGAAAATTACAATTGGAATACAAACTTCAGGTCAAAAGAGATACTGTATATGATTTATTAAAGATTATTGATCCAGATGGACTAGCAAATCGTATTGGCAATAAGCTACGCCAACGACAGTATATCAGCCCAGGACCAAGTTTTATATGGCACTTGGACGGCTATGATAAGTTGAAACAATTTGGATTTGCTATTCATGGCTGTATTGATGGCTTTTTGAGAAGAGTTTTGTGGCTAGAAGTTGCCACAACAAATAATGATCCAGCAGTTACAGCTTACTACTTTTTAAAAACATTAAAACAGCTTAAATTTATGCCAACGATTATTAGATCTGATGAAAGTTCGGAAAACGGTCTAATAGGAGAGCTTCAAATTTGCTTGCGAAAAGAACACACTGACAAGCTCGCTGGAGACAAAAGTTTTATACAAGGCAAGAGTATCAAAAATCAGCGAATAGAATCTTATTGGGGACGGATGCGTCAACACACTGTTGATTTTTATATTCAACTTTTTAAATGCATGCAAGAAAAAGGATTATTTGATGGTAGTAATTTACATATCAAGTGCTTGCAGTTTTGTTTTGGTCCACTATTAAAGCACGACTACAATAATAATAGAAGACTATGGAATCAACATCGTATTAGAAAGCAGGCAGTACGAAATCATCTAGCTGGACGACCAAACGTTTTGTTTAATTTGCCTCACCGGTACGGAACCAGAGATTACAGAAAAAAGGTCAACCCTAATACTGTTGAAAAACTTATCAAGAAGTTTACAAAAAAACCAAAGTTATTTGAACCTTATATGAAGGAGTTATCAGAGCTTTTAATATCTAATGTAAAAATTCCAACCAACCCCACCGAAGCATTGGATTTATATAAAAAGATTTTACAAGAATATGCAACATTCAAAAGTCAAAATTAAAGTTACGTACGTTTTGAATAAATTTTTATTGTTATATTGGGTAAACTTTCAATAATAAAAACAGTGTCACAAACTTTTATAAGATTATCTGAAATTTTAATCGATATTATTTTGTAGTTTTGTACAGTGATAATTAAAATTTATGATTATTTAAAAATATGTATTACAATCATAAATTGAAAATTATAAAAAACAAAAAAATTTCTAGCATTTAAGGAATCATTACAGTATAAGACAAAAAAAAATAGTTTTAAGAAAAATGATAGAAAATAAAGTTTCATGTTAGGTGTGGGAAAAATTTTTTCCCTCAAAATTTTATTTGTAAAAAATTGATTATCTGATCTTTTTTGTATTAAAATAAAATATTCAAAGATATAGGCACTAAATAAATTGTACATTTATGAAAATTTGAAGTTTTATTGTATTATCTTATACACTTGATTATTTTATTTATATATTTTAAATTTTCTGTTTTAACATTAGTAAAATCCGTCTCCTGTGAAATTTTCATCTTTATAATATAGTAAGTACTTTCAGCTTTTCTTGATGTATCATTCTATATTAAGCTCTAGTTTACTATAAATTTTTAATTAAGCTTAATTTGTACTCAGTACTGTCAATGCTTTTTGTTTTGGACTAGTAGTTGAAACCCATTGACATTTTTGGTTGCTAGAAAATTTTTTTATATATTATATAATCTAACTGATAACTAAGATAAAATTAAAATATTATGCACTTATTTTCAACTCTTTGTTTTCAAAATTTATAACTTTAATTTTGGAGATAGTTATAAAATAACTTATTCGACAATATTCGAAGTGATAAATATTTAAATATAAGGTAATACATCTAATATTAAGTATTGCTATATATTGCTTTGTTTAGCCATTGCTACACTTGAATTATGTCTCATTTTTTTCTAAAATTCAAAAATTATTCTCTAGATATGAAAATTTATAAAAATAGCGTATATAAATCAAACCTAACACAAAATATTATTGATTTACAACTTGATACTTGCAGTGAAATTTTTCTATCTATAACTTAGGATAATAAAACTGAGATTTCTAACATTAATATACTTTTACTTGAAAATATATAAAAACTAAGGAATAAAATTGAATCCTACTCCACATTTTACATTAAATAAATAATAAATAAGAAAAAATGACTTAAACTTAGAATATCGAATGGTTTTAACAAATATTATATTGAATTTATACCGATAACTAGCTAATAATATTTTTTTTTTATGTAAAGAGCTTATCTCCATCAAGTAACTACAACAAAACAAATATGCGGGATCCCATAAGACGATCAGTCATTATTTTCCAGCGATTCTTTGTAACGACGTTTAAATGATTGTAACATCATCAATGCGCTTGGTCTTTTTATCGGTTCATATTCAAAACAAGCACTTAAATCACTACGAACCGTCAGTGGTACATCTTCCAGAGATGTCGGCTTCTTCAACTTTAAAATTGTACATCTTAAATTAGGAATTGTAAATTTTGGCAAAACTTTCCACACTTGTCTCCGAGAAAATAGCTCTACTATGCAGCAAGCCATGGACCATACGTCCGAGTGAGTGGTTCCTGGTTGATTATTTATTAATATTTCAGGTGACATGTACATTGGTGTACCATGGAAGTGGTGCCCAACTGTCGTATTTAGAGCTGACGGACGATCACTGACTTTACTCAATCCTAAATCACAAATTTTGACTACTAATTCCTGATTTATTAGAATATTATCCGGCTTTATGTCCTTGAGAAGGATACTTGGATTCAAACCGAGCATATAAGCTATAGCTTTGCTAATTTGAAGCGAAATAAAATAATTTTTATTCTTTTTAATACAATAATCAAGTGTTGTGCTGGCATTTGAGATGTAAGTAGTCAAAGTTGTGCTTTTAAAATATTCCATCAGAATATAAACATATAAATCCGTAAAGCATACGCTCATGATAGAAATAATATTAGGATGACGGACTAAGTCCATAGCTTTTATTTCTCGTGTTAAATACTTTATATTATCATTGGCATTTAAGCATTTCACAGCAACTTCAGTGCCATTCCAAATGCCTAATTTTACGCATCCAAATGCACCCTGTCCCAGTTTAGTACCTGAAAACTCGAAATCACTTTCTTCAATTGTTGGTACTTTAAAGTCTTCTTCACCTTCACATGTACGTGTTGATGATTGCGCACGTGAACATCAAATTTTTGCCGGTTAATCTGATCGTTTTTCATTATATTTGTCCACCGGAGGGTCTCTTCTTTTTAAAGGTATCACTGAAGACCCGTTTTTGCCTATTGAATAACGAAGTTTAGACCCACAGTGCAATTTTGATGATGAAGTGCTGGAACTGGATTGCTTTTCATTATCTGTGTTCACTATAGAGTCTTGTCTTTGTAAAAGTATCACAGAAGACCCGTTTTTACTGATTGAATAATGAAGTTTAGACCCATTGCCTGATTTCGATGATGAAATACCGAGGCTTGACTGATTTTCTGAAGCAGGAGCTTTATGAAAACATACATTTCTGCGTGGATCCTTATTTGATTGAGCCGTACTCAGTAAAAATAGTCGCAGTTGCGAGTTCTTTAATTTCAGTTTTTTATTTATAAAGTCCCAAAATTTGCAATTCTTGTTATTTAAATCCGTGAACCTCTCGAATACTTCTTCATTGCTATTGGCTAATTTTATTAATGAATTTTTTAATATGTTTTCATTGAATTCATTCTGCATAGCTTCAATTGATAATTTCTTAATTGCTTCAATACTGTATTCAATACTGCAGTCTAGTTCTATCTTCTTTATTCCACCTACAGGCTCTTTCATCTGTTTATAACAGCTATCATTTGGACTTGCTTTATGTTTCCATCCTACGTGCAGGAATTTGGTGATCTTCTTTGTAGCCACCTATTAAAATATTATTTAGCTAATAAATACAAATCTTCGTGTCAACATAATGTATACTAATAATAAATAATAATATCCAAGATAGTGTGGACTTACTCAAAAATTTCTTACAACAAAATTATGCTATACCACACTTACTTGATTTTCCTGGTTTTCGATAAGCGCAGAATTTCCGCCTGGTTTTCCTTCTATTATATTCATTATCTCCGCAATTCTTTTTTTTTCACATCATTTCCATTATGCTCTGTTGAAATAAGTAACATTTTTAGATTTTACATATAAAATGAAATTATAAAAAATATGCCTACAATGACTTCAGGTAAATTATTCTTAATATTCTGTTATTTATTTTATCTATTTACTTATAAATTTTTTAATGGTAAAAATTTTTATAAACTATTACTTTTACTTATACCAATTTGAATTTATATAATATATGTTTTTAATTTTTAAGTTGATATAATTTACCTTTCAAAATATTACAACAGTGAACTTCATATTCATGAACACCTGGCATCAACTCGAATTTATCATTAACTATATTAAGCCCACACTTTTTATTGTTTTCATTGTATGTTAATCCACTTACATTAGGAAAATATGCCTGAATTGTTCGCTCGCAACCTTAAGCTCACCGTGGAAACACCGTGGAAACTCTACAGACTCACCGTAAATGCTCGGTGGGAACCCCGTGGATTTGTTCCATTTTTCCACGATGAAACCACAGTAGTTCCATAGCAATTTGACTACGTTTCCCCAATATTTCTGATGTGTTTCCACGGTGTTCCCACAGTCATTCCACGACAAACACATAGTGTAGTAATGCTGAAAATACGCTAAATGTACCATGGTTTAGTAGAAGTTTGTCAATGATAATTCAACGGGTTCGCAATTATTATGCGATAAATTCACCGTAGAAACATTCTATAAAATCCAGGCAGCCGTACACCGCTGTGTAGCTAAACTCGAATTTTTTTACGATATCCACACTAATATCATTATTTAATTACAAATACGCTTTCATTTAAAGAATAATTTATTTTTTCAAAACATAAAAACATTACAAAACAGCCTTTATAATAATATTAATTATATTGATAATGCTAAAGATTACAATATTTAGATTAAATTTAAGTCATTCAATAACTTAAGCAGTAGTCAATATACTAATATTAGTAATCGTTATTATTATAATTACATTCTATAACTAAAACATATTTTATTAAATTTAACACCACATATTTTTTTTTCATTATTTACGTCTGAGTAAGGTGTATAATAAGTTAGATTTTCATAATTTTCATTCAGAACTATGAGATATTATTTCGTAAAAAATTAAACGTTCTACAAAAAGTTTCTTATCATTTTTTGATAAACCCATCTGTTCAAAAGTTATTGGAGTTTGAAGTCAAGTTGTAGTAAATACCAAAATCATTTTACTTGTCCGGCGAAACTGTCATACTTATCACAAAACACGTGGTTATATTTGAAATCGACAGAAAAGCCAGTTTATTAAAAACATTTCATGTATATTAATTATAAATTGTGAATTATATATATATATAAATATAAAAATATTATTTATGAATTTTTCCTACATTATGGTGTGAAAAATTTATGTGATAAAAATTGTGCCAAAGCTGTAAAAGTCTGTTAAAAATCTGAAGTTAATTTTAAAAATTGTGTAAAAACTTTAAATGTTTTAAGTATTTGAAGTTTATTTTATGTAAGTATTATTTTTAATAAGTTAATAGAATAATTACTAATTTAAGCAATAAGTCATTGAATATTTTCATAAGACATATTTATTTTTAATAAATAATTAAAAACAATTTTCATTATTTTTAATGAGTAATTTACGACAATTTTGACGAATTCTAACAAAAAATAAATACATAATAACAAATTTAATTTTCCAAGAAAAAGAAATAATTAATTTTTTTGCAAAAATAAATTATTTACCTTTCTTTTAAAATAAAATTCATTTATTTACTTTTTGGTTTCAATTTATAATGTTTTTTCTTTCGTTACAAAAGGGGTAAAATATTATAAAATTATTGAGTGTAATTTATTTATTTACAGTTGTTAATTGTAAATAATTGTAACGTAACTCTAAAATTAATGCATTTACTAAAATCTTTTAATATTGAATGAAATTCTTTATTTTCGCCAAAAAAAAAAAATTATTTCTCTTTCTTTTAAAATAAAATTTATTGCTATATGATTTTTTCTTCTCAAAAAAATAAAAATTAATTATTTCTTTTTCTTGTAAAATTAAATTTGTTATTATATATTTTTTTTTTTTGTTAAAATTTGTTAAAATTGTCTTAAATTACTCATTAAAAATAATGAAAATTCGTTTTAATTATTTATTAAAAATAAATATGTATTATGAAATATTCAATTACTTATTACTTAAATTAGTAATTATTTCATTAACTTATTAAAAATAATACTTACATAAAATCAAGTTCAAATACTTAAAACTTTCAAAGGTTTTACACAATTTAAAAAAATTAACTTCAAATTTTTAAAACATTTAAAGTTTTAACAAATTTTTTTATCACTGATACGTTTTTTACGCTATAATTTAGGAAAAATTTATAGATAATATATTTATATAAATAATTCACGTTTTATATAATTAATGCATATGAAATGTTTTTCGTACATTGGCTTTTCTATCGATTCCAAATACAACCACATGTTTTGTTGGATACCTTGCGATTATTCTGTATACGAGTTAACCTAATAGTCAGTAAAATAAATATTCCCTTTTAATTATATTTGGTGGCCAACTTCATCATGTCGTTTTTGCGGTACGCTTGCGCGTGCAGCTCTCAATTTCACTCTCTACTAAACGCGCCAAAAGAAGTCAACTTCAAAAAATTAGTTGTTTTTTGGCCAACCCTTATATATACATCGCTAAATTGTAACTATATAGAATTATTTAATTATTAATAGTTTATACTTAATCGTTTTATAATTTTAAATCAGAATTGAAAATTTAACCAGTTAAAAAATAAAAAAGTCCTAATAATTTTGATATTGAGTGGACAGAAATCAAATTATTGGAAAAATATTTAAAGAAATTTTTATTTATTTCAATAGAAATTGTTGGATATAAATATAAATAAGATGTTCATTTAACTGTCATAGGTAAGCTCTCATAAGCGCTTTTTTTTTAATTATTCAATCAGATAATATTGATAAGAGTTTCCCAGTTAAGTAGATGCAACACAATTGATTTTTTATGTTAATTTCTCATAGACAGTATGTTGTTACTGTTAGATTATCGAGTTTTCATCGTAAATTCTCGATGTTATTACTGTGTAAGTATTACATAATCACCGTGAATTTACCGTAGATTCTTCGTTTAATAATTGCAAAAACTAATTGCAAACCCATCGTAAATATATCGTGTTTTCACTGTGGATCAATGACATAAGCCCAATGAAATCATCGTGGATTAACTATGGGTTCAAAGTGTAACGAACGTGGATTCAGCGTGAAATCACGGTGATTATTCATTGTGTCTTTACCGTAAATTTGGTATGGAAACACCGTGGACTCAGCAAAAAACTATCGTGGAAACATCGTGGAAAAATGTAACAAATCAACCGTGGAAACAGCGTGGAAACTGCATAGGTTGCACGGTGTTTCCACAAACACAGTGTTTCCACGGTATTTCCACGGTGAGCTCAAGGTTGCGAGGGTTTGTATATTTAAGCTATTTTCTTTCACTGGTAAGTGAACTGAAGTTTTATTCTCTGTTACTTGCACAAAATACATCTTTAATATTTCATATAGTTTTTTTCACTACGGCAATAATTAATAATGTAATATGAATTTATAATTTTGATATTATTTTAATTTTAGCATCTACGCAATTCTCAGCAAGACTTAATAAGTTTTCACTGGTCTCTACATGTATACAGTGGTCACATTGTTGTAACGTAATGTAAACAATACGACGATATTTTTTAATCTGCGCATGACAAAATGGCGATATCTCCAAATAGTGCGTTTCCAATAATGTCGCGTCGCCACCACGGCCCCACAAGTTCACTTGTGGACTCGTGCACTAGTTAACCTGTGGGCAAGAGAAGCGCCACTTTCTTATATGTTGACTGTGAGCCAACCAGGCTTCCGTAGAGCTAGAGCACGTTTAGCTGACTTTGGAGGATAACTGAAAGAAATCAATTATAATTATTAGCGATATTTACAATATTTATAAATACCTATAAATTAAATTTCCTTAAAATCAGAGATCATACATAATTTATAAAAAAAATTATCATTCGACTACACCCTATATAAATAGGTAGAATTTTCGGCTGAACACGAAATGAATTAGTTAAAAATATAAATTATCTCATAAAATTTGATAAAAATTATAAAAGAGTAGAAGAACAATTGGCACTTAAAGGTTTTTTAAAAAAAAAATCTTAAGTTCAAGCTTGGACGGACATTTCTAAACTTTTAGTCATGAAATAAATAGAAAAAAATATAAAATATCAACCCGAGTCGAAATATTCAACGTAAATTCAACGTTTTAAACGTGAATTCAACGTTTTCAACGTAAATTCAACGTTTTCAACGTTTTAAACTTGAATTGAACATTTTGGACAGTAACTGACCTATGAGAAAGAAAAGAGATCGGGAAAAGAAAGCACTGAGCTCTGTCGCGAAGTTTTCCAGATTAATTATCAAAAAGATAAGTAGTACCCTCAAGGTCTTTCTCTAGAACACAATCTATGATGCTGTCACGTAATCCAAGAACATTAAATTGAAGACTGACACTGCTATAAGATTGCCCGATCAAAAATGATTTCAAATTATTATAATTTAATTTATACTCAATTATAATAATTTAAGATCATTTTCGATCGGGCAATCTTATGGCAGTGTCAGTCTTCAATTTAATGTTCTTGGATTAAGTGACAGCATCATAGATTGTGTTCTAGAGAAAGACCTTGAGGGTACTACTTATTTTTTTGATAATTAGTCTGGAAATCTTCGCGATAGAGCTTAGTGCTTTCTTTTCCCGATCTCTTTTCTTTCTCATAGGCCAGTCACTGTCCAAAATGTTCAATTCAAGTTCAAAACAGTGAATTTATGTTGAAAACGTTGAATACGTTGAATTAACGTTGAATACGTTGAATTTACGTTGAATACGTTGAATTTACGTTGAAAACGTTAAAAACGTTGAATCTACGTTAAATATTTCGACTCGGGAATGGTTAATAACTTTGATTGGAGCTTATTGTGTAGGTGACATGACGCGTTGCATCGCTTATATATAAATATGTATTCAATCTAATAAATATAAAATTACATACTGGCTCTTCTGAAAACTGACAAGTTCTGCCATAACAAGCCTGACTAGTGATCGCCGGTGATTTTCATAAAAAAGCTGATTGTCATCTTCTAAAACTTTCAATAGTTTTGAGCCTTGTTTTGTTTTCTCATTCAATAAAATTTCCCGTACCGTTTCATATTGCTAAAACATCAATAATAAAATATTCAATAATAAAAACAAAAACGTAAGAATTATAAAAATATTTAAAATAAGATATTGAGTGAACATACCGAAAATCTAGCAGGATCAATTGAAGAAAAGTTAACGGTACTACTTCCAGGCTGGGACAAAGTACTCGCTGTGTTAACTCCAGGCTGTAACGTAATGCATGATTGCTGCGATGAATTGTTATCAGGAATATCCTGGATTATACCTGTTTCATTAGGAATCGAATTCGGCAATTTTATCGAATTTAATACTGTTAGTATTAATTTTTGGGGACCAATTTTTATTCCCATTGATTGTAGATCATCTTTAGTTAATTCGATAAATGCCTTGCCATTAATGCACTGAGCTAAATAAAAAGTCGAAAAATTATTAGTCGTCTGGATGAATATTTGTCATTATATGCAGTCATATCCAAGCAAAACGAAATAAATTAGAGTTTGAAAAGTCTCACCCTAAAACAATCGGTTAGAAAAAAAATAGTTAGTTAGTTATAAGATATAATGACGGAGACTTATGTAAAGATTGTCACATTGTGCTTTACTCTAACAAGAAAACGGTTTGTGATAGGCTAAGCCAGAAACATTAACGAATAGTTGTCTATTCAAGTCAGCATCAATTTCTATATGATACGCGTGTAACATAGTATCAAATGAAACTGTTGTATAAACTGAGATCAAGAAATAGACATCAATATCATTTAATAGAATTATTTCATCAATCTTTGCAAATAATGGTAGATTATCAGCACGAAGTCGAGAAGATCCAAGACATACATATAATCCTACGCGAAATTTAACACCATTTACTTCTATGGAATTCGTACGATATACTTCATCATTATTATTGTAATTACAATCAACCAAGAATTGCTGGCCCAGAGTGTCTTCGATTGATACATTTCTTCCCGAATATTTGCGAAGTTGAAAAAGTGTCACATCTTTTCCACCCCACTTAGCGCTTTGACCACATCGAAAGATTCTAATTAGTGTTTTGGGAGGTTTTCTAAAATTATTGACGACTTCAGCACGAACTTGGGCAAAATGATGCTTAGCTTCGTAACGCATACATGAATAATTAGCCTGAGGACCAGACCACTGTATACATCTAGGATAGTGTGATAGATGATGAAACTTATTAATTTCACCAACATTTGGAAATAATGTTTGAAATCTCCAGCGAAATTCTCTAATTAAAGCATTAAAATATGGAAGAAAAGAGTTTGTTATTTTAGGAGCAAAAGCCAATTCCATTATTTGTAATAAATTAAGTACAAGTGCCGTATGCTCATCATCGCTATCAATTTCATCAGCAAGTAAAAATGGTAGTGCCCGTATCAAAGTCCATGTTTGCATAGCCTTCTGACTCAAAGTGTGGTCTTTTTTTCGTAACATATTATCGGTAAAATTAGATGAAGGTTTATTTTTCATTTTGCAATAACCCCATTGAAAAGAAGAAATTTTACCATTGAAGATTATAACGTCAAATTTCTTTTGATCTATGATATAATGTTTCAAAACCAGTTTTAGGATCATAGGACAGATGCCACATAGGAAGTCATGCATAGGGTCGAAAATTTTGTTGCGTGGAATATGAAAATATTCGACTCATTTAAGCAACAATCCCCTCGGACACCTGTTTGGGTTTTTACTTCATCAGAATAATTTGATGCCTGTAGAGAATCCAAATGAACTTGAAATAATTCTTCAGATCGCTCTTGACCAAACTCGAGAGTTCCTATACGTAGATCAGCTCGAGAATACATGCACATGCGGCAAAATTGGTTAGCAGAAGGTCCTAACAAATTGAACACATCATGAACTGCAAGTCCATCGCCACAAAAAGCAGCTATAGACGCACAAAGTATGAAGTTACCACTTTCCAATTCTGTTAACACTCCATCGTCACTTTCTGATAGCGCTAGGTCATTTAAGAAGGGTCGCAATATCTGACTAAAACCATATTTGTTCACATCGGCATCACAGCATAGGAGAAGCACATGAATAGAATTGAGATCAGAATTGATGTGTGGTGGTAGATTTTGAATAGTGTAGTAGAAAGCACCGAGTTTGTGAACGCCTGTCTTAGATTCTAGTGGATTGACAATTTCAAACTCATCATAATAGAGCTGTAGTCTGAGAGCATGAGGGTATTGTAACAAAAATTGATGATTCTGAGCGTGCTCACCGTCAAGAAAAGAACCCAGTGTACCATTTGGAGACTTCTGTTCCGCCAAAATTGCTTCTAATATATGTGGATTGGAAATCACTAATTTTAAAGTGTTAATAACCGGTACGCATTGACAGGTTTCCATCACCAAATCGGGTATATACGTACCGGAATCCCGATCAAATTTTTGATCTAGACGATGTCAAAGGGGGATTTCTACTGGATTAATATACCTAAAATGAGCCTCCAAAGCAGCTATTTGGTTATCCAACGTCTTGAGTCCAGTAAACATTCCATTAAAATTAAAAGCGCTTAAAATGTTTTTTGCTCGGTCGTTATCCATTAAACCTTCTTCAACTAAAAAATCACTCACTTTTTTTTTCAAGAACTCACTAGTATTGATTAATAGTTCTTCAAATTCATCTAAAACTTCTGTTAACGTTGTGGTAGTCATAGAAGCTTTACACTGAAACCGCGCAACCATTTGAATTATATATTTGCGCATATTAAATTCATTATTATTATTATTATTATTATTATTATTATTATTATTATTATTATTATTATTATGATTATGATTATTATTATTATGATTATTATTATGATTATTATTATGATTATGATTATTATTATTATTATTATCATCATCATCATCATCATCATCATCATGAAATAATGAATATTGTTATAATTATTATCATCATTATAAACATTATTATCGTTATCTACATCACAATCATCAGCTTCTAGTTCTTCATAATTATATTGATTACGAAAATGCGTTTTTTTAATATGCTTGCGTAAAGAAAAAAAGTTCAAAAATCGAGAATCACACCCATTTTGGACACATTTGAATCCACCTTCGATCCCCTGAGTTATTGTAAGTCCATGAAAGTTAATTAAATGATCTCTTAATTCATTTAGCTGCTCACCAACATCATCGTGGCATATAAAGCAAATTAATTGCACCATAATTAGTAAAAATTTATTACTCTATGGAGTCGTAGCCAATACAATCGACTATAAAATTAAATTTTTGCCGGCTTGATACAATGAAGTAAACTTACTTATAAAAATGTTCACTGTCTCATCGTCATCCTTTAGATCCTCAAGCTCATTGATCAACTCATCAACTGTTAAACTTTTGAACTTATCCATATTGATTGTAAGATCTAAAATTTATTTTAGTAAATATATTTTAAAAGAAAAATAAAAAATTTACGATTAACTAATGCTAATATTAAAAAGAATTGAATGGAAGAATTTAAGAAAAATATAAATTATTTTATAAATAAACTTAACAACTAGCTTATCACCAAAAATATCAAACTTTTTTAGTTGTCAAAAAATTAACAAGTAAAAATATCTTATTGGTTTTTTAACAACAAATGAAGAAATTTATAGCACTCCAGTTACACTGACCGATCACGGAATTTCAAGTGGCGCTCTTAACAACACGACAAAATATTAAACGAACTTTTACTGGTTTGACAGTGAAGTTTGTCAAAAATCACTGTTTTCTTCGGTGAAGAGTTGTTATTTATAAAATTTTTATCTTTTAAAAAAATGAGTTTTTTGTATAAATTTCAACTCGAGAATAGGTTGTTATACAAGTTTTGGTTAAGATTCTCAAATGTTTTTTTTTTTTTTTTCAAATCACATATTGGTAATTATTATGAGATAATTCATTAAACGGGAAGACGTCTATTGGACAGGTTCCAATTGGAAAAGTAACCGATAGGACATATTTCAATAACTCAGATCCCTATTACCTGAATTACCAATTACTAATAATCCCGATGACCCAAATTTTCAATCACCTAAAATCCCGATCACCAGTAATTTCAATTACCAATACTACCAATTACTCAAATTTCCAATAATCCAAAATTTCGATAGCTTAATTTTTCGTTAACCTGAAACATTGATGACAAGACATTCCGATTGGACAAGTTTCGTAAGCTTAAAATCGATTTCTTTGTTACATAACAAAGAAATCCATTTTGAGCTTTGTTATGTAACAAAGAAATTGACTTTGAGCTTACGAAACCTGTCCAATCGGAATGTCTTGTCATCAATGTTTCTGGTTAACGAAAAATTAAGCTATCGAAATTTTGGATTATTGGAAATTTGGGTAATTGGTAGTATTGGTGATTAAAATTACGGGTGATCGGGATTTTAGGTGATTGGAAATTTTGGTCATCGGAATTATTAGTAATTGGTTATTCAGGTAATAGGGATCTGAGTTACTGGAATATGTCCTATCGGTTACTTTTCCAATTGGAACCTGTCCAATAGACGTCTTCCCCATTAAACATATTGTTCACTTATTATTATTATAAATAATATTTACCTGATGTGCTGTAAATCTTCATTCAAGACGATTTTTTTTTCTTTATTTACAACTTTTTGCACAGCAATTATACGATGTTTCACTTACATGAAACTCAAAACTAACATCAGAGATTCACGTGCAGATATTTTATTGATTTACGTTGTAGAAACTACGGAAGTAATTGTAAAATAATTTGTTGTTAGCCTCACTAATGCTAAGTTACTGTTTAAAAGTGAAAAATACCAATAAAACAGTGATTTCTAAAGCTACTAAATTTATATGTTGAATTTTCACTGCTTAAAGTGAGAAATTCACTGATTGTTAATAAAAGTCACTGCTCAGTCAGTGATTTTATAAATCACTAATATTATGTGTGATAATCTCTCGAAAAAAAAATGAAAATCATCATTAAATCAATGAAAATTTGGACTACCAAATAAATCAGTGGAAAATTCACTGATTGATCCGTTAAAATCACTATTTCTAAAGTTATAACGTAAACCGTTTTTCTTTTCGCGACGGAGACGCGAATAAAAATCCGGAGTCGTATGTGGTCACCCAAGTGTATTAAAAATTAAAAATAAAAATTATAAATATAACTCAAAATAATAAATAATTATAAACAAAATAAAATTGTGCCTGGACCAGCTCCTTAGGCTGGGTTAGTGCACGAGGGCGCCATTCCGTTTTTACAAAAAACGGACAAAAATAATAATTCAGGGGAGAGATCACGGGACAAAATCTTGAGCGAGAATGTATGCACCAAGCGGAATGACAACCAAATAAATATATAATGAACAAAAATAATAATAAGAAATAATTACTATTAAATATATCCAGGAAATAAACAAACAAATATTGGCTATCACTGGATTCCTTTTTCTAAATTATTTAATTCAAAATATAATTAAATAAACTCAATAAATGATTACAATACCCAAATACTGTTTAATATAATTAATTCTTTATAATAAATTTTTATTAAATTAAAATATACTCATTACTAATAATATTAATCCATTTAAATTATCCACTGGGGAATTCAAATACAAATTTTCAAATTGTTAATTAATTTAGATTGTGAACAAATAAAATAATACTAATCTTTTTCTTAATGTTATATTATTTACTCTGGGGAGAGAAAGACACGGGTACTCAATACATATCTGGCAACACTGGGTTGCATACCAAATTATAAAATAAATTTTACCCAGAGAAATAATATTAAATGCTCAAATATACCTTTAAAATAATATGTAAAATGCAAGTGTAAGACAAGGAGCCACACTTGCTATCCTTGTCTAATCCTCTAAGGAATTCGTTCGACGCGTCTATACGTACATGAAACGTACGCCGAACAAATTCAACTTATTATAACAATATAACTCAGGTTCAATTATTTATCAACCAAATACCGCGATCAACTCTACTCAAGGACCAGCGATAGCCGATGCAACAATGATGACACAATTGACTTACCGGCGTTGACAACAATTTACTTCTTGAGTTTTTCAATAATCCATATCACAAACCAAATTAAATACTTTAACTATGTAATTATTTTATTAAGGCACCTAGGCCAGAACAATTTACTCAAAAATAATCACGGACAACAACACGTCCTATCTTTACAAAAACCCGGTCCTCTCTGACTATATTTTCGTTGATTTTTCCGAGGGAGGGGTATCACTCACGTGTTATCCCCTCTAACTACCTCGGACCCGAAATTATCAATTAAAATAAACATTTGAATTCATTAAACGACCTGAGTTATACCATAATAATAAATTAAAAAATATTTTCTACGTATAAACATAAACATAATGATTATTAATCCTTTAAACAATAAAACAATAATTATTTCAGTGCACCACGTGACTGGAGAAAAATATCGATTTTTATCCCCACTATATCGACTTACTCTCCCTTCGGTCGATATTTTTATGTGTGTTCTACAACACGTGTGCTACTGACAAAAATGAAAATATTGATTAAGTACACCAAAATCAAAATAATTATCAAAATATAAATATAAACACAATAAACGATAATATCAATAAATTCATAATTAACTCATACTAAAATAATCCAATAAAATAATGTAAATATTTAAATAATAACAAATCATAATAAATAAATGCGCTTAATTTGAGCTAGGAGGTGTTGTTAAATTCACGGCGAGATGGGAAAGCGCGCGCAGCGATTCACGTTTGAATCGCTACGTGACAAAGTGAAAAATTTTTCATTAAATGAATTAGTGAAAATTTCACTGATTCAAGTTTAGAGAGTATAATTTCTAACCATCAAAATAAAGAAAATTTTTTTTTTATCTTAGTCTTTTTTTTTCCTTTAGTATATATATATATATATATTATAACCCAAAATCCAGACATATTAGCATACGTTAATACGCTAAATTCTGCGCTACAAATTCGTTCTCTGCCTTTAGTTTCCAGTCTCAATACGAATACGGGCGCCAGGTAATTTTTATCACTGGAATCACCAAACCAGTCAATCTTAATAATTCGATGACTTTTGATCTGTGGAACTATCTCAAATCCACGCATAAATAAAAACTGAATAATTTTTGGTCTGTGGAATTATCACCAAAACCACGCAAACTAAATACAAAAAAAACTACTATAACTAAATCTTAACAAAATGCTCAGAACTTATAAGCAAAACCAAAAACAGAGACTAGAGAACCAAAAACAGAGTTACGGTATGCCATGGTGTCGCTCAGTGTGTAGGTTTATGGAGAGAGGGAGTGGTCCGGGTTACATCATTCCAAATTCATGTAGATTGTTAGCCAATTTGCAATTTTTATTAAACAACAATAAACTCAAATCTCTATTTAACAATAAACAAAATACAGTAGCATCGCACAAATAATCCTTCTTTATAACAAAATGCTGAAGTTACTGATAATAAGATGTTAATCTTAACAAAAAAGGTGAATTGACATCCAAATGATGCGCGGCAATACATTCTAATTAAATTAATTAATTACTAGAGCTAAATAACGATCAACTAATTTTCAGTAAACTAGAACAATAAGTTATAAAACTGATACTCTAGAACATTTTCTTTAACAAAACTAGTAAAACTAACGTACATGGGTCTAATATTGACGTTAATTAGACGACAATTGGTTTAATAATCAAACATATCTCTTATAATTATTTTACAAAATAATATTAACTATAAATCGTGAACATGACTCTAACTGTAACAATATTCTCATAATTCTCTCAGATCTTACATATTTTCTTTATTTAAAACAGTATTATGATATCTCAAGATTTTGACTCGAACTCTATTAATTATTAATAATTACAATAATTATTTCATACCTGATTACTGATGAATAAAATATCAAGTAACGTCTTACACTGTTTTAATAATACTTCTGTAGCAATACTCTAAATCTGTAGCTTACCGCAATGCCATGATACTGTAGCCATTACTGGACACGTCTGCTCGCCTCAAGCGACCAGAGCTCAATGCTCACGTCCGTACTCCTCGAAGGTCTCCCTTCGACTTCTCAATTCACAATCATCAAATCCAAAACCTCAAACTAAATCTTATCATTATCTATAACTGACCTCTGTATTCTAAATCCATAAATCAATTTCAAACTCTACTATGTCGGTAACTGGAGGCTATACCTCACAAAACGTATTCTCTAAACCTTATTCTGAGTATGGATATCCTTGGTAGTTGCTCTCCTAGAACAGACTTCAGCTGGGATCGTAAAACTTAAAACTAAGTGACCTATGACTTCCTCAGCGGTACAAGTGGTCATAGCTTGTCCTCTGAGGCCTGTCAGACAAAATCAATTAAAAATGACCAGACGGCTTCCACAACAGCAACGGTCACAAAATTACTGTTGAGGCCTGCCAAACCAAAACTCAAAACTGATCCCAATCTGCATCCATCAAATTCCTTATACACTGGAGCGCTAGCATTTCAGCTAGACCTCTGCAATCTACCAAGAAGTCTCATAGGGATAGAACTAGGTTCTATCATCAGATGATACCGGGTGACTAATTCAAGTCCCGCTCCACGGTAACACTGACTTCTCCACATACTCGAAATTCCAAAACTGTAAGCCAAAACTCAAACTTTATCATTATCTCAAACAAAAATCTCAAACAATATTCCATATTTAATTTCTATAATTCTGATTCTAAATCTTTACTTTCATTTTTATCATCAACGAGCCATAACTGTAGCTAGACGTTACTCCATATTAAATTCTCAAACTTTAACTTAATCAAAAATCTGTATCAAAAATCGTTAATACCTGTAAGCTAAATGCTAAGTCTTAAGTTACCATGCTCATAAATACGATAAAATCAGTTGGTGCTTGTGACGTTCACTTTGATTTGACCCCCATACGAAAAATAACGTCACAATATATATATATATATATATATATATATATATATTAGGGTGCTTCGTTTGAGATGACTATTTTTTTTTTTTAAGTCCCGTATCAAAATATCGTTGTACACATTGAAAAAAAATTCTCACTAAAGATGAGCTCTCAATTTTGATTTTAAGTACTCGCTAAATGAATTTGAAATTTTCCCATTTAATTAACACGTAAATTTTAATTTTTTCATTTCGATTATCTATAGCTTTGCGGCATTTCAAGATATTTGATCAGCCATAGGCGGAAAGAACAGAGGAATATTTTCTCTTTGAAAGTGCTTGTAGTCAATTTATGTTTTGTAACCGGCCTCAACAGTAAAAAATCTTAAAGCCAATTTTTTCTCGAATTTCATGGTTTTTTTTATTTTACTTGCAAGTAACTAACTTTACGACAAAATTGTACCTGACTTTTTTGTAGGGAATTTTATTTCCTACAAAAAAAGTTATTTACGAGAATACCGTAAAACTAGTAGTTTTCGAGATAAGTCCAATTTAACATTTTAAAATTTGAAAAATCGCTGTTTTATCAAAGAATTTAGTAGCGTGTAACGAAATCATCGCTGAAAGCATATATAACGTATAAGAAGAAAATATGAAAATATATGACACATCCATATGTAAGTATAAAAAGTATGAAACAATTATTTTTTACTGAGAGAGGTAGTAATTAAATAAGCTTCCGATAGTCAAACAAGAGCATTTAAGTTAAGATAATACAAAGGAAGTGTAACAGGAGAGGATTTCGTATAACATTCCGGGAAAAAATTTTTTCATGAAATTTCATGAAGTTTTATAGAATTTGATGAAATTTTACAAAATTTTGACAAATTTCGAGAAATTATACTAATGAAATTTGGTGGAATTCTGTGAAATTTGATAAAGTTTCATAAAATTTCATGCAATTATATATAATTTTATAAAATTCTATATAATTTTATAAAAATTTATAAAGTGCTTATAATTGTTATTGATATCCCAAGAAGTTATTAGTATGAAATTTTATATATTATTGTGAAATTTAAAAAAGTTTAACAAAATTTTATAAAAGTTTATAAAATTTGAAAAAAACTTATGAAATATTATATTTAATATAAATTATCAGAAATTGGGAGATAATTCTATGAAATTTTGCAACATTTCATATAATTTTGTAAAAGTTCATAAAATTTTGTGAAATTTCGTGAAAGGCCAAAACTTGGTTTTTATAAAATTTCATAAAGTTTCGCATAATTTCATAAATTTTTATGAACCTTCATAATGGTTTATAAAATTTACAAAATTTTACATAATTGTTATGAAGATTCCAAGGACTTAATGGTATGAAATTTCATATATTTTTATACAATTATATGAAATTATATGAGGTTTTATGTAATATTATAATATTCTATAAAACTTCGTGTAATTTTACATAATTAAAGTTTCGGCCTCACACGAAAAGTTACAAAATTTTATGAAATTTCATAAAATTATGTTAAATTTTATGAAAATTATCTGTTGGTTTCGAATTGATTTTTGAAAATTTTTTTACGATTTCATAGTTAAATAAAACTACATAATTTTATGAAATTTCAAGAATTTTTAGAAATCAAAAAAAAATTTTTACAATACTTCTTCGGATCTTTGTAGTGAATATGTAAAATTTTTATGATATTTTGTATAATTTTATGAAATTCTACAAAGTTTCATATTATTTTATAAGATTTCGTAAAATTTTGAAAAAATTTATGAAAGTTCATACCAATAAATCCTTAGAATCTTGACAACAATTGTGTAAAACTTCATGAATTTTTATGAAATTTTGTCTCTTTTTACAACATTTAATCAAATTTCATAGAATATTAGGAGAGACTTGAAATCGAAAGGACGTAGGTTCGAACCCAGAAGTCACCAGGATTTTTTCGTCAATAAAAATTATAATTAGTGTGTCACCGTAATGCCTCCACCCATTAGATTAATGTGAAAGATTTAACTGCAGATTTTTTGCAAAACCTAATATTTTTTTCGAAAAATGAATGGTGACTGAAGAATTTCATAAAATTCCAGAAAATTTTATAAATTTTCATAAAATTTCATCAGGCCATTTTCAGCATAAAATTTCATGAAATTTCATTAGTGAAATTTTATGAAATTTTATAAAATTTCATGAAAAACTTTTTTCCCGGGATTATATATTTCCGATGATATATTAACCAGGATATATATATATATATATATATTTACATCATTTATAATTAAATTGAGGGTTTAAAAATAGAAATTTTTTTTTTTTTTAATTACAGATTTAATTACAGATATTTTTCATGTTGGACAAGAGTTTCCAAATTGCGAGGAGTTTTTGTTAAAAGTTGATACGTATATAGAACAAACGAAATATACATTAAGCAAGAGAGACTCTTACAAAATGGGACCATTTTGTGAGAAAAGAAAGATCACTAATGATTTTCCGGACTTTACTATTTATGATTTACATTTTGTCTGTCCGAAGAGCGGCAAATACGTAAAAAAAGGGAAAGGAAAACGTAAAGCACAGTAAGTATTATTTTTATCGATACATTTCTTCTACTTCCTCAAACCTTTTCATGTTTTTAAAATTAGCCAATAGTTTTCTCAACCTTAATTTTTTATTTTTTTAAAACTATGTAATATGATTAATCGATGTTATCGTATAGCCGTTGATTTTTTAAATATTTTTGTCTTTTTACTAAACTAGATCCCGAGAAAATACTATTTTAAACTAAATTTTGACGTATTTCTATGTAATTAATGTGTAAATATATGCATATACAGTAGAACCTCGATAACTTAAACCTCGATAAGTTCAAAACCTCTGTAACTTAAAAATTTTTTTGATTCCCTTCCCTTGGCAACCTAAAACCTCTATTACTTAAAATACAAAACCTCGATAACTTAAACAAATAATTTAAGCATTGCCCTCGATAACTTAAAATAATATTTTGGTGACCTCCATAACTTAAAGTATTATCTGTGAGTCATCGTACCGAGTATGTATACAAACAATAGTTTTTGCCAAAAGCTTAATTTATTTTCACTTTAGTCTTTCAATAATTCTCTTAACGAACGGAACTTATAATGAAACGAAAATTGAATACTTTGACATATTCTGATAAGCTGAGAGCGATTGAAGCTGTGAAAAGTGGTTCAAAAAGGAAAGATGTTGCGGCTCAGTTTGGAATCCACGAAAGTACGTTGTCACTTATCATAAAAAAGGAAGGAGAGTTGTTGAAAAAAGAAGAGTTAGGTGTTGGACTTCAGTGCAAGAGACGTAGAATAGCAGAATTTCCTAACTTAGAAGAATGTTTGTTTACGTGGTTTAAGCAATGTCGCAGTAGAAACATCTGTATAAGTGGGCCGATACTGAAAGAAAAAGCTGAAGAGTTCGCGAAATCATTAAATATTAACCAATTTAAAGCCAGCAACGGTTGGTTAGAAAATTTCAAAAAACGTCATGAATTAACATTCAAAAAAGTTTGTGGTGAAAGTGCTAGTGTGAGCGGCGAGATTTGTAGAGAATGGAAAAGCAAACTGGAATGTTTAGTTGAAGGATACAGCCCTGACGATATTTTCAATGCAGATGAACTTGCGCTTTTTTACAAATGTCTTCCTGATAAGACATTAACATTTAAAAATGAAAAATGTCATGGCGGTAAACATAGTAAAGAAAGACTGACAATTTTGCTGTGTGTGAATTCTTCAGGTACAGAAAAACTGAAGCCATTGATGATTGGAAAATCAATGAAACCTCGTTGCTTTGCAGGGTGTAAATCACTCCCGCTTCATTATGAAGCTAATAAAAAAGCATGGATGACTGCAGATTTATTTAAAAAATGGCTTCTTAAAATAGACAAACAAATGATTGCTGCTAAACGAAAAATTTTACTTTTTGTAGACAATTGTACCGCTCACGGTGATATACCTTCATTAAAAGCAGTTAAAATTCAATTTTTACCACCGAATACAACATCCCAATTGCAACCACTGGATCAAGGGATAATAAAAAATTTCAAAACGTTTTATCGCAAGGAAGTTGTGAAGAAAGTGATTTCTGATATGGAGCAAAACAATACTTCCTCAATTGATATTTTACAAGCAATGAGAATGGCGGATAAGGCTTGGAGAAATGTTACCCCTAGTACAGTGAAAAATTGCTTTCAATCCTGTGGTTTTCCTTCATCATTGGAGGAAACCGTTGAAAATAAAGAAGATGATAATGTCATTTGGAATAAATACATAGCTGAGATCCAGGCTGAGGAATTTCAAATAAGTTTCGACGATTACGTTACATGTGATGACAAAGTTGCTACAGCGGGGACATTGACGGAGCAAGAAATAATTGACGCAGTTTTAAACACTGACGAAGTTGAGGATAATGAAAATGAAGATCTAAATGATCTAACACCAGATCCCCCAATCTCAATCGGTGGTGCCAGGAAAGCTGTCAATGATTTGAGATCATTTATTGAGAGTTGCGAAGACATTAACGACGAAATTTTCTCTTCTTTACATAATATTGAAAGAATAATTGATGTAGAAAATCAAAAATGCATGAAACAAAAAAAATTACTGACTTTTTCTTAAAGAATTGAATTCACTTAAAAAAATAAATCAATAAATGTCACTTCTATTGAATTAAATGTATCTTCTTTTACTCAAGTTTCTAAAATGGATAAACCTCGTTAAGTTAAAAATTTTATTTCAATAACCTCTCTAACTTAAACTCTCGATAAGTTAAAAACTCGATAACTCAAATGTTTTAAAGTTTCCCTTGAATTTTAACTTATCGAGGTTCTACTGTACTTGATTTCAGGTCGCAAAAAACTGACTGTCCCGTGATATTGATAGGGCGTTTCGATTTCAACAAAAAACTCTTTATTGTCAAAACATGGATAGCTGACCACAACCACGGACCAAATGATGAAATTTTAGACATTAGTAAATTGGATGCTGACGATAAGCTGGTTGCTGATGATAAGCAAGTTGCTGATCATAAATTGGGTGCTGATGACAAATTCGATGATGACGATTCATCTGATTCATCTTATTTTGCGGTACCGATTGACAGTGGCAAAGAAAAACAACGAGGACGTCCTAAAGATAAAAAAAGGCCACCAATAGGCCCACGTATTAACTTTACTCAGACAACATATAAAAAACCTCGTACAACAGAAGATAACACTTCAATTGTAACAATTGAATCTACAGCTGGTCCTTCTAATATTTTACTTAATACCATTCCTACTTCCGAACTTCATGTAATTACTGATACTACGTCAGTCGATGTGATTGAATCTCTAGCTACTGTTGGTCCCATTTTTTTACACGATAGTGATGCTATTTCCACTTGCGAGATTGAACCTCAAACTTTTGCTGCTGCTGCTGTTGAAGACGATAATCATGATATTCCTACTAACGGTTTTGAACCTGAAACTTTTGCTGCTGCTGCTACTGTTGAAGACGATAATCATGATATTCCTACTAACGAGGTTGAACCTCTAACTTTTGCTGCTGCTGCTGTTGAAGACGAGAATCATGATATTCCTACTAACGAGGTTGAACCTCTAACTTTTCCTGCTGCTGCTGCTGTTGAAGACGAGAATTATGATATTCCTACTAACGAGGTTGAACCTCTAACTTTTCCTGCTGCTGCTATTAAAGTCGATAATACTGACATTTCTACTCGTGAGATTGAACTTCAAACTTTTGTTGCTGCTGCTATCATTCCGAACGCACTTATATTTAATGAACATCAAAAGCTTCAACAACTGTTCAAACATTTAATATCACCAGACAAGGTCGAGACCGTAATAAACGGATGTGGAAAAATAACATGCAGCTATCTAGAAGATCAAATCAAAAATGTTTCTGATGCGGTGCCGTATCAAATCGAAAAATTCAAAGATTTTCAACAGTACTTTCAACGTACGGCTTACCGCGCTTTGCTCAAAGCTATAAAAATGATAGAAAAAAATGGGACATGGACGTGTCACAGGTGTTTCAAAAGAATTAACGAAGAAACTGAAAATAGTATTGAATGCGACAAGTGTTGGTATTGGTACCATTATAAATGCGCCAAAATACATCGTAAACTTTCAAAATCTCATGAATGGATTTGTCCATGCTGTAAGTAACCGGGATGAAATTGCATTTTTAAAATACAATATTATATATTTATACATTACAGCACGTTGAAATATATTTTAATGAACAAAATATTCTAATAAATATTTCAAAATTTTTATCAGTTAATTTCTGACATGCATTCAATCCATCCCTTTCCTTTTATCAATTTATGATAAATATATTTTCTGTTCACTAATTAATTTATGGATTAAAAATTTTTCCTAGTTCATAGAATGTTAAAATAATATTTTAAATACTTGACTATCCGAGCTTGTGAGACCGGGGATAATCGACAAAAGATTATGAGAGGGAATGATTTTATGAAATTTCATAAGGTATAGTTACGTGAAAATTCGAACAATTGAACAAATTTTATAAAATTTAAATTCTGAATCAAAGATAATAATTTTATTAAATTTTATAGTTTTGTAAAGTTGTATGAAATATTGTGAAACTTCCGTTGATATTAATATTAAAACAGAAAATTGATGTCACAATTGATTCGAATTTTAAAAAAAGTTTTCTTAATATATATTTTATATTAATTAAAAGATGATTGTTGGTGTAAATTAATTTAAACTGAAAATCAATTACAAGGAGTGTGAATGTAGCAGACTTAAGACAAATTTTAAATCATAAATAATTAGAGTAGTTGATTAAAAAAATAATATTTATAACAAATGTACTTATTACTTTCGAAATTTTTTAAATGTGCATTTCTTTAAAGTTTTATTTTATTAGTTATTTACTCTATTTATTAATAATTTTAAATTTGTCTGATGTCTGCTACATTGACACTCATTCCATTATGATCCTGAAGTTAGTAGACAATTAAAAATTTTCGGATTTGTTTTTCAACAAATCAATTACAAAAAAATAAAAATATGCACATGTAGAAAATTAAAAAAACAATAGGTGCAGTTTTTTGAAATATTTTTTTTTATAATTTATCGTCTTAAAAAAAAATCTGAAAAATTATTAGACGTTGGCTTACTTCATTGCCTGGATTCTGGGTCCAACAGCTTCCTTTCCATTGTTTGCCTTCCAGTTTTGGGATTGGTTCAAAAATGTAACATAATAATAATAATAATCTCGGTCATCCATTGTCTTCGGGAATTACGCATGAAGTTAAGATTGTTGCTGCTATAGTGTTAAAAAGTGAATGACATTTATTTTGTTTAATTATTTTATGAGAAATATAAAACAATCTATACATACGTGTACATGTGTATGTATATTATATTTTATAATGCTTGTGTTACATACTGGAAAATTTCCAATATTAATTTAATTTATTTGAAAATTATTTTTTAGTGTTTATAAACAATGGTCACTGATCCTGGTCACAGCACCACTGTTACATACTGGAAAATTTCCAATATTAATTTAATTTATTTGAAAAGTATTTTTTAGTGTTTATAAACAATGGTCACTGATCCTGGTCACAGCACCACTGTTACGTTTTGGGAATTTACCCCAAATTAATTAAAAATAAAAATAATTTTTAATTATTTAATTTTATCCAGGTTTGGCCTCGTTAGAGTGTCTATAGACCCCTGGTGGGCCGTGGTCGTCGATTATTTTATTAATTATTATTTTATTTAATTTTCGCGATTTAAAGTGTAGTATCGCGCGACCCGGTCTCCATATTGTTTATTGGGATGCAGGATTTGAGGAATCCTGGACAGCCGGTGGCAGCGCCCAGGACTGGGTAAAATTATTAGGCAGCCGGTATCAGCGCCCAATATTCAATTGATGATTTTTGGATTATTGGGCTGCCGGTAGCAGCGCCCAATATATAACCATAGAGTCGTAGGGTATTGGGCTGCCTAATGGCAGCCCAAAATAAGGTTAAATTAAATTAGAAATAATTATGGAGTTTATTAACTCTATAGAGAACAGAGGTTCGAGCTCCATGAGCTCTCTCGTAGGACTGACTATTAAGTCGTTATAAAAAATATAATAGAGCCAACAGAGTTGACAAAATGTTGACGCTGCATCTCAGGTTCCCTGTGAGAGAATCGTCGTGGCCCGGGTCTCATGCGTCGTCATCTATTTTGACTACCCGCGAGCCACGGCGACTCTCTTATCGTAACCGATTTCCGTTACAGTGTATAAAATTATTTTATTGAAAATAATTAATTAAATTTAATCAATTAAATATTACGGGAACGTAACACCTCCCGACTTAAGCAAGTCGCAGCGTTTTAAATGAATAACGCTACGACTGAAAATGAAATTCATGAGTCGATATAATCCAAATAGCATGTGTAATTGACTCTATATAAACTAAAATTGAATGTATGAATGAATCTATATAAACTCAAGTTGAATGTTTAAATGACTCTATATAAACCAAAAATTAAAATCCATTTTGAATATAGTAAATAAAAAGTTCTTGGCTGTAGAATTTTAACCTAAACCTGAGATACAACGTTTATAATATTACTTAAACCTAGTAATATAAAACTAAACGTTAGTATCTAGTAATTTAATTACCTCCCGACTCAGTCGTTTGGTATTATTGAAATGATTAATTCTAAATATAATTCGTACAGATACGCTTCAGCTTTGCGGTAATTTATAAATTACTTAAGAAGTAACTGCTTAAGTCGAAATTCATAATGAACAATGAGGTAGCTACCTCCCGACTTAAGTCAGTTACTATTTCTAATTTAAATTATAGTATAAATTCCAATTAATTTACAGAAAGTATTTTCATTCAACTGATTTAATTCGGCGGTCGAAATAATAACTGTGATTGATTGGATCAGCTGATTAATATTTTCTTGAGATTGAAACTCTGCTTTTTGGTTGACTCGGCAATGACCTTTAAGGTGTTGATAGTTGAACTCGACATTCCAACTGTTTCTGCTAAACAGTGGAAGTCTTCAAAATTAATAAAAACAAATAACTCGACGTGTATAAATTTGATATTTATACACGTGAGTGAACCGATTGTAGGTGACTTGACATCATACGTAGAGCTGGAAGGACCATTGCTGATTATTTTGGAAAATTCATTTTTCACACCACGATGTTCTTCCGTCAGGCTCTGATGGTGATATTCAAAGTTTTCCCAATTATCCCAATTACACCACCGGATCAAATCAGTTTCATGACGTCGCTTACAAAGACATAATAGCTCTTCAATGTAAATAAAATTCATATAATACATTAACATTAAATAATCTTTTGATTCCTTTATATTTAATAAGATCAAAAATAAATCAGTAATGTCTAATCCCTTTCGGTCCAAATTAGCGCTTATTTTCAGGTATTCAAAATTTTTATCGTCGAATTTATTCTCCGATAATTTATATTTATCCGGAGGTTTTTTCAATCTTAACTTAAATATATCTTTCTTAAATGCAGTCATGTGGAAACAAAATCGTAAACAATTTTTAGTTATTATTGGTAGGTCAAATATACCTTTAATATAAAACATTATGTAAAATATATTTCTAACAAAGTCTGAGCCGGAAAACCTAGAACCACTTAATTTATCGTTCACATTATAACAATAATGTTTATAAAACGTATGTTGCCTATCATTTTGTGGATTGTTTCCTTTTGAAACGACCCACGCTGTTGAATCAATGTTTGAGCCCAATGATTGATTGTCATTATTTTCTAATTTACTTTCCATTGAGCAGTAAAATAGTTCTGTATTTTTAATTGTTCTTGAATTCACAAAATCAACGCGGTCATTTTTACACGAATGCTCAACCTCAAAAACTCTATTGGCTCGGGCTGGCATAATTTCATTTTCCGTGGTTACGGCAACAACAAGCTCGTCAACCCGGTTGTTTAAATTTTCGGCTCTCAATAAACCTTGAGCAGACCGAACCGAATGAGCTCCTGACATTTCAAGTACAGGCAGCTCCTTACTGACATACGCGTGACTCGAATTATTACTTAAACAATTTAAATCAATCATTGGCTTCAAATTATATGAATTTTCATTAATAATATTTGTAAGTGGTACGTTTTCAGGCACAACTTTATTTGAATCTAATACTGCCTTCTCATGAACAATTTTGATTCTATTAGATCCTTTTGATCTATTGAGATTACCGAGATTAATTTCCGACCTTTTTTGGAACTCGCGAATTGCGGCTTCATTCAAAAGATGAGCCTTTAACTTTATGGATTCAGATTCTACTGAAGGTAGAATCTGGCATCCGCTTGATTCTTGCTCTCGAAATGCAAGCAATCGAGCCCGTAAATAATTTAGCTTTTCGCCCATCGCAGTCTCGTTTAAGAGACGGGCTTTCATTTTTGTAGATTCCGATTCTACAATCGATAAAGTTCTACACCGGCTCGATTCTTGTTCCCGAAACGCAAGTAATCGAGCGCGTAAACGATTTTGTTTCCCCAAGACTGTTTGGAGCTCCGTCTCCGATATCGGAACATTACATTGATAATTCATTTTGAAAGTCTATGATATTAAAATCATTTCAATGATTTGATCTTTAAATTTATATGATAATTATCATAATTTTCAATGCATTTTCAGAAAGACATCTATATTGATGCTCTTGAAATAAGTTCAAAATAAATTTATTTGAACTTAAATGAATAAAAATTCGCAATTTTATTTTTGAAAGTTAATTGTAAAAGTGTTGTCGCGAGTCATAGTATAAAATACTGTTTTAATAAGTTTAACCCTTAAATGCCGGCGGTCGGAAAATATTTTAATTATGCTTAAAAAAATTACTTGAGATCAGCTTTGAGACCTGATCGTGATATAACGACTACGTCTTGGTTTCACAATATACCGGGACATACTCTTCGTTAAATCAGCGACGAGAATCTCGACTGATCCCAAAAGAAACCAAAGTGATTGCTAAAGAAACAATAATTAAAATATTTACCCCAAAATATCCACGCGATATTTTCCGCATAGTAATAAAATAATTTTTATCACGTAATGTATTCAAATATACTCGCGAAAACACCTTTACAGTTCCATAGCAACATTTTTAATTATATTTTTAAATATAAAAATAATTAATTCATAGAAATTAATTTAACTAAAATAAAACAATTCTCAAAGCATAATCGTTAGTTTAAATTATAATGTTCTTTGTAATTCGTCCAGCGGTCATTCAGTAATTAATAAGTTCAATATAATAAACAACTGTTTTTGCACACTACTCGCGAAAAGTTGTTTAAAGTCCGTAGCAACAATTCTAATTTACAAATCATTATTTTTGAAATATTTTCGATTATAATAATCATAACAGTGATTTGCCTAGCGGTTAAATAGTTCTAGAAAAATAACAAATATTTTCCACATATAAAGTTTAAAGTTAAATAATATCGCGTAGATATTAATGTAAACTCGCGATAAATTAGTTTAAATTCCGTAGCAACACTCTTTAAAATATTTTCACTGATATATATAATTTGTAGTTACTGCACGTACATCTTCCGACGGCAATCAGTCACCAACATGTTAATTGAAACGTATTGTTAATAAGAATAATCTTACTTTTGGTGAGCTTGTCCATTGGTCCATTGGTATAGCTTATCCAAATGAAAATTTAACAGCATCACGGCAGGTTGGACCCTTAAACAGTTAGTCGATGACTGCGATATTACACTAAGGTAACAAACTCTTAATGTTGTTGATAGTCCAGCAGTTAAATATTTAAACTATTTAAATTTTTACTTTTTACAATTCAGATGCATTATAAAATTGACATCCACTTAAAATTTATTTTATAAAACTTTTCTTTTTACACGTTTAGTTTCATCAATCACCTATGAATAGTCACCTGATTAATAAAATCATTATAAACGTCAGCTTTTAATTTATTTCCGCTAACAAATGTCACTTCACAAATATTTTAGTAATAAATATATTTAAATATTAGTTTCAACTCACTTCACCAAAATTTAAATATTATGAAAATCACAAATAAACATAATTGTACTTTCGTGAATTGTAATTGAAAAATTAACTTTCACATATCATCACAAATTATCGCTGGTCACAAAGTTTCAATTTAATAATTACAAATAATCTAAGACCATCCTGGTAAATATTGATTATTTAATAAAAGTTCACTGTTAACCGTTTTTTTTTTAAGAAAACTGTTCAAAAAAATAATTTGAGTTGCAAATAAATTTTAACATTAGTTTAAATTCACTTTCACCAAAATTTAAAATTATCAAGATCTATGCATGAATAAACATAATTGTACTTTCGCGAAACTTTCATCGATAATTGAATTTCACTGACAATCAATGGCCGTCCGAAACACAAAATTTTCTTTTTAATAATTACAAATAATCTAAGACCATCCTGGTCACAGCACCACTGTTACATACTGGAAAATTTCCAATATTAATTTAATTTATTTGAAAATTATTTTTTAGTGTTTATAAACAATGGTCACTGATCCTGGTCACAGCACCACTGTTACATACTGGAAAATTTCCAATATTAATTTAATTTATTTGAAAATTATTTTTTAGTGTTTATAAACAATGGTCACTGATCCTGGTCACAGCACCACTGTTACGTTTTGGGAATTTACCCCAAATTAATTAAAAATAAAAATAATTTTTAATTATTTAATTTTATCCAGGTTTGGCCTCGTTAGAGTGTCTATAGACCCCTGGTGGGCCGTGGTCGTCGATTATTTTATTAATTATTATTTTATTTAATTTTCGCGATTTAAAGTGTAGTATCGCGCGACCCGGTCTCCATATTGTTTATTGGGATGCAGGATTTGAGGAATCCTGGACAGCCGGTGGCAGCGCCCAGGACTGGGTAAAATTATTAGGCAGCCGGTATCAGCGCCCAATATTCAATTGATGATTTTTGGATTATTGGGCTGCCGGTAGCAGCGCCCAATATATAACCATAGAGTCGTAGGGTATTGGGCTGCCTAATGGCAGCCCAAAATAAGGTTAAATTAAATTAGAAATAATTATGGAGTTTATTAACTCTATAGAGAACAGAGGTTCGAGCTCCATGAGCTCTCTCGTAGGACTGACTATTAAGTCGTTATAAAAAATATAATAGAGCCAACAGAGTTGACAAAATGTTGACGCTGCATCTCAGGTTCCCTGTGAGAGAATCGTCGTGGCCCGGGTCTCATGCGTCGTCATCTATTTTGACTACCCGCGAGCCACGGCGACTCTCTTATCGTAACCGATTTCCGTTACAGTGTATAAAATTATTTTATTGAAAATAATTAATTAAATTTAATCAATTAAATATTACGGGAACGTAACACTTGTAAATAGTTCCGGCAGTAAAGTTGGTGATTCTTAAATTTAATTATGACAACTACTCAATCTTTCAAGTTCAAGGTAGGAATGACATTTGACTCTTGGGTAGAATTTGAGGATAAAAAGAAAGAGTATGAGGCTAAAAGTGGTGAAGCTTTTACCACTTTCAGAAGTGACAAACTATATAATTGCGATTTTGAAAAGTGTATTAAAGATAAAGACCAAATTTACGAACTCGTTACAAAATTAATATATAAGTCAATTACTTTTAAGTGTAAATACGGCAAGGCAACAAAAAAGTCTAAACAGAATAAAAAACGAGTCACAAGGTAAAATAATAAATAAAATAGATATAGGTAAATATGACATTATATTTAATGGTTTATTTTATATAATTTCTAGTACTTATAACCATGACTGTCCAGCTTCTATGACACTGAAAAGAGTTAAAACTGAAAAAGCCAACTACAAATTGATGATTTCCGAGATAAATTTTAACCACGAGAATCACCCACCAAATTATAAGGTAGATTTCGTATAAATGTATAAAAATAATGTTGTTGTGCTCCTTTTATTAAAAGAAACAATTTAAAACGATTAGAAAAAAAAAAGTTTTTAAATACTTTTTTATATGCCTTTGAATACTTTTTAATCGCCCTTCTTATAGGTATTTCACATTACAAATCGTTTCTATTAATCAGCGCTCTGTGGGCTCGAATACATCAGAAAGTTGTGAGACTGGTCCAGAAATCAACCGTTTTCTAGATATTTCTTACTAAAGTCAACCTAAATCTTATTGTTTTAAAATACTTATTGGAATTTATAATAATATTTTTAGGAACTACGCAAGGTATTACCTGAGCAACGGCGATTATTACCTGAACTGAGACACAGAGTTAGAGAGTACATTAAATTAGGATGCAGCAACAAAAAGATTAGGCATGAAATATCGCAAAAGTATAATATCTACCTGCTATCAAAAGATATTTCAAATATTGCTCAAGCATTAAAACCACCTAATGGTAATAATTTAAAATCATTTGACGCACTCCTGAAGAAAGAATATGGTAAATATTTCTATGATTAGCTACAATGTACCGTTTAAAGTTATTAAATATTCTAGATTATATTCATCACAATTACAAAGGAGTAGTTTTGATGTTACAGTGTAACGGGGTAAATTGAATTTTATTATCAACCAAAATCGTGATTTTTTGCGGTTGGTCAATTACCCTACCTGCAACCCCAAAGGAGCAATTGATTAAGTTTTTCGACTTGTCGCCGGGCGCGCTAAATGAAAATGCTAATACGAAAGGCCCAATCATAATTAGACAGAGGGGGAATTTTCCGATGATGGCCGAAAATTATCGAGTATAATTAATAAAAGTGGAAGACAGAAGCGAAGAAGCAGCAGAGTCGGCAGGACCGGGTAACTACCCAGACGCACCCGAAGACAAAGAGCCATTAGGACTGGGCAACCATCAGACGAGACGTGTGACCGAAGCGATCCAACCTGAAGTAGAAGCCAACGCCATAGACGCCATTATAGACGCCGACATTTAGACGCTGTGAATAAAATATATCAGGTAAATTATTTAATTGAGAGCTTGAGTTTTTGATTGTGGAACTAAGCGATAAAACAAATTCTAATTGTTACAAGATACCAGGCAGGTAGCCGGTACCTTTTGTTAAAAAGAACTAATTGCGTCTGAATAGCAGGTTGAAGGAGAGTTCGTGCGTTTTGGGCGAAAACTGGAATTGGATCCGAGAAGGTTAACACAAGACGGTAAAATTGAGACAACCCGGTAACCCAAGCTTACACGGTCGAGAACTTAATACACGGACAAGGACGCCGAATACAAAACAAGCGACGGAAAAGAATCAACGTAAATCGTAATAGGTATTCTGTAGAATAATCCAGGCAGGGAGCCGGCATATTTGTTAATTGAAACATATAATTTAACGTCGTGTTCGCAAAGTATTGTCGTGTTAATTTAACGTGTAATAAAATAATTAGAAAACCGGACTCAGCAAGTATTAGCTTTGATATTTCCAGGCAGGGTGTTTAAGTCACTCGCCGGAAAATTCTTTTGGAAATTTCCAGGCAGGTCGTGTTAAGCATTCGCCGGAAAATCAATTGTGTTCTAGTCAAAGTTATCTAGTCACTAAAATTAAGATAAAAATAATTATAAATAAATTACATTAAAAAAATCAGTGAATAAATTTATAAACGTAAAAGTGTCGTAAAGTAAAACGTGGAAAATAAAGGTTGAGTTTTGAGCATTGTGATATCGAAGTCGTGATAAATTGTTGAGCGGTCACATAATTTAACTCATAAAACCGGATTAACAAAATCGTTGATAAGGAAAGAATAACGTTTATAAGAAATTAGTGGTTGGAATTATTAGCGATTCTAAAATGATAAATAATTAGGTGGAAGGTAATTTTAATTAAGGAAATAGATTTAATGGGATTTTTATTAACAATAGTGTGATTCAGTGAAAATTATAATTATAGAAATTGGATAAATAAATAGTTGTAAATAATTGTCATAATTTAGTGAGTTAATTAATAAGGGTTAAAATCACGTAGAGGGTCCAGGGGACCGCGTGTTTTAATAAAAATAAGGGTTATCACGTAGAGGGTCAAGGTGACCGCGTGAAATTTTGTAAAAGTCGCGCAGAGGGTCCAGGGGACCGCGTGGAGTGTGTGTGTATAATAGTCCAGGGGACTCATTGTGTGTGTGTCTGTGTGAGTGTGGTAAATGCCAAAGGTAGTTGGCTGATTTTAATAAGAAATAATTATTTCGGGTTATAAATAAATTAGGTTTAAGGAAAATATCGCGGGTAAATTAAATATAAGGTTTAATAAAGTTATAAGGTTATAAAGGTTATGAAAAAAGGTTTATAAAGTTAAATAAATAAAGGTAAAAATCTTAAAAGTGAATTAAAAAAATTAATTATAAATTATCCTTCCTCATTCTTCTCTTACAAATTAATTTTACAACGACCCTGACGATTCAAGATCCGGCTCTGGGAGGCCGTTATCACTTCCAGTGGCGCCCTTAAAAAGGTAATTTAAGGACGACCAGAACAATAGCGTAGCCCTGTTATAACAGTATTCGTATGCATTTTAGAAAACGGTATTATATTGCGTTACAGATGCCATAAGGGCGTATAAAATTTTTTTTTTTTCCAGGAGTTGACGTAATGATGTTCTATAAGTATAATAGAGACAAAAGATATTGTTTCAAAATTTCAATTTTTTTCACACTTATAAAACAAAATTTTTTTTATCAGTCTTATACTTTAAGATCACAATCACGTTGATTTCGGATACTAAATTTTTTTTCTACGCCCTTATGGCTCCCGGTACCGATCTCGGGAGCCATAAGGGCGTATAAAAACAACTCAAAGTTTCGAAACTGTTAACATGAAAAGTACAATTGCAAATATTACAGTATTTATATTGTGTCTCAAAAAGAGTGTCTCAAAAAAATCGAATATTTTTTTTTTTTCAATGAACCTTGAAAAATCGTCAGAGTATCTCTAAAAGAAGATCCTCTGAAAATATGAGCTCTTAATTTCAATATTTAGAGGTGGCGTTTTGTAATTTTCTATTTCCCGTTTAAATAACATAGGAAAATTTTTTCTTAAACTTTGGAATTTTGTCACGTGATGACGAGCTACTTTATAGGTAAAATCAAACAGTGTCCGTATGGAAAATTAAGTGCTCTACAAAAAAGGTCTGATTGACATTTTGCGTAAGTCAAGCAGTTTCAAAGATATCGAGCCTCAAACTTCAGACTGTTGAAATTACGCTTTGTTTTTTTCTTAAACAAAAAAAAAATCAATTTCTATGGATTAAATACCCATTGCTATTAACTTGAGAGTAAAAAGATGCATATATTTAATAGAATGCATATCCGGAATTTTTTCATAATTTGACGAATGCTAATTTTTATTGATTTTTAGCGAAAAATATTTATAAGCCAAGAAATCTATTATTATTAATCAAAATGGATTATTAATACATAATATAAATAGTAGGGTGCTTCGTTTGAAACGACTATTTTTTTTTTCGTTTCCATCCCGAAATTTTGTTAGAAATATCCCCAGAAAAATTCCCTGAGAGTTTGAGCCCTTAATATTAATATCAAGTACTTTCCCAGAGTAGGTGAAGATTTCTCATTTAAAATACACGTAAACTTGGTTTTTTATTTTTTAAATTTCTATAACTCTGTGGCATTTTATGATATCATCTCCTAATTACTCAAAGACCTACAGAAAAAATGTAAATGACAATTTTAAAGAAAATTTTATTTCCTACAAAAAAGGTCCTTAGCATCAAATCACTCAGATTGATATTTTCTGAGAGATTAGTCAAATAAAAAATCAATATTTTCTAAGATTTGATTTGACATTTTATGGGAATCCAATGCTACATCAACTTCAATAATTAATATCTCAGAAAATATCAATCTGAGTGATTCGGTGCTAAGGACCTTTTTTGTAGAAAAATAAATTTCCTATGAAATTGTGATTTGCAGTTTTTCTGTAGGTCTTGTTGTTGAGAAAAAAAAAAACAAGAATTCTATGAAAAAATTCGGTTTAGCAGCCCGTACTACCCCACTCGTATGAGTTATGACTTCACGACAATGGGCAATTTTGTAGTACATTCAATTGTGAGAATATCCCGACTTTGGGTGAGATGATGTCATAAAATGCCGCGGAGTTATAGAAGTTTAAAAAATAAAAACCCAAGTTTACGTGTATTTTAAATGGGAAATCACCTGCTCTGGGAAAGTACTTAATATTAATATTAAGGGCTCAAACTCTCAGGGAATTTTTTTGGGGGTATTTCCAACAAAATTTCGGGATGGGAACGAAAAAAAAATAGTTGTTTCAAACGAAGCACCCTAATAAATAGTTTATTAAAAACTTGTGCAATATTTTTTCTATAAGTAAATATTTTTCGCTAAAAATCAATAAAAATTAGCATTTGTCAAATTATGAAGAATTTCGGATATGCACTCTATTAAATATATGCATCTTTTTATTCTCAAGTAAATAATTATGGGTATTTAATCCATATAAATTGATTTTTTTGTGTTTAAGAACAAAACAAAGCGTAATTTTAACAGTCTGAAGTTTGAGGCTCTATATCTTTGAAACGGCTTGACTTACGCAAAATGTCAATCAGACCTTTTTTGTAGAGCACTTAATTTCCCATAAGGGCTCTGTTTGATTTTACTTATCAAGTAGCTCGTCATCACGTTACAAAATTCCATAGTTTAAAAAAAAATTTTCCTATGCTATATAAATAAGAAATAGAAAATTACAAAACGCCACCTCTAAATATTAAAATTAAGAGCTCATATTTTCAGAGGAAATGGTCAAGGTTCATTGAAAAAAAAAAAATATTCGATTTTTTTGAGACACTCTAATTTATATACAATTTCTACTAATTATTTTACACTTATTTTTCATTTCAGGATGTACTACAAGAATCAATTATAACCGGTCTAGCTTGGCTGGGCTAGCTCTTGTCCAGACCACGGTTACATATAATTAACTTAATTAATTTAATATAATGAGCTGGGGGGTTCGCCTCGTTCTCTGAAATTAGCGCTTATTAATTATTAATGGAAAGGAATGCCTGGTGGTTTATTTAGTGAAAAGATTTGGTTTTGTATTATCAACGAGAAAATATCAATTTTATTTAACCAAATACCCATTTACAATATTAAAATTTTCCCAATAGAATTAATTAGAATAAAATTTGGTATATAAGTTCTGATAATTCAATTTACGCGGGAGGAGACCAAATATAAATTTAATTTGGGGAAGACGGAATCCCACTTACGCTGTACCTTACTGCATGATCTATTGCTGTAGTTGTAGATGACCCTCAATAAGCGTAGGCAGCAAACGTGGCAGCAACGGTGTAGGCCCAATCCTCGGTGATAGGATATCGCAGAAAATGAACAGCAATGGTGTGAACACTCACGAATTTTATCGGCACAATTTCAATTTAACTTTGACTTTACTTAATGACCGCGTGTATAAATTTGACTCAAAATGTGGTCAATTAAAACTTTATTCAAATAATAATTTATAAAACAATTACTGCGGCTATTAATAACGGACAAACAAATTCAAGATATAAAATAATTTAAATAAAATGATCACTGGACTCAATCACTAGATGTGACTAGAAATCGTTAGGCCAGCTCAAGTAAATTGTATTGAGCTCTGGGTGTAGAGTAGGAACCTCGCTAAGCGTCATCAGTCCACTACCCTACTGGTCCACTCTGGGTGGTAGCCAGGGCCTAAGTCCAAGAGCCAAGAGCCTAAGAGACTCAGAGCGTAAGAGAGCCAGAGACTGTTTGCTAGCCCTTTTAAAGGAAAAGTCTGAGGGTGGGAAACTACCCCACTATTGTCTCAGTAGAATGCGATCTAGGGGGCCTCTGACATGGCCCCAGGTGACTGATAAGTGTTAATTAACGTAAAATTATTCAGATAGATGGCCGTAGGTCAACTAAACTTTGGCGCTCGATTTTCAAATCGAACGCACTGTTACACAATGTAGATGATAAAAAAAATTTCAAAGCACTTTTCTTTAGCAACGCATCCATGCACACATCAATGAGCAATTGGCCTGAAATGCTATTCATTGATGGTACTTATAAATTGTTTAATTTAGGATTTACTCTATATTTAATAATGGTTCAGACTGGCAGTGGAAGAGGTGAAGTTATCGGAGCAGCAATACTTAAATTCGAAACAGCAGATAATATAAAATGGGTCGCCAAAAATTTCCATGAGTTGAATGAAGAAGCTTGTAAAAAAACAACTTGCATAATGACAGATAAAGATCTGACTGAAAGGAGTGCTTTCGCGGAAATTTTTCCTAATGCTCGATTCTATTATGTCTTTTCCATACTGTAAGGGTCTGTCCTGGCTTCCCCGTACCAAGAAGTTCGGACAGTCCTCCTGAGTTGCTCGTGTAGATGTTGAGCACGGGGTTCGGGAATGTCTGATATGACCGAGGACGCGGCCTGATTTAGGATAGAAAAATGGTGTTGAAATAAATTAAGAATAAATATAAAATTAATTAAATTATTTATTTATAATGAATTAATACTTGTTAGCATGAATAAATAAAGTTAGATTATATTTTAAAGAAAAATTTATAAGTTCAAATACAGAGTCTAACGAGGCTCTGTTGCGCATGCGCGATTTTCTTTCGCCGGGTCGTTGGTGACTTTTACTGAATACTCGGAATTTACGGAATCAAAATCTTATTTTATTTTATAATTATGAATAAATACTTGTAATTATTAATGACGGCTAGATTTAATATAGACTAGTCAGAGACTAGGAAAATCCTGACGACAAGTAAAATGTAATAATTAAAATTCTGCATGCACAGCAATTAGATGAATTAAATAAAATTAAATCTGATCAAATAATAAATAATTAATAAAAGACGATAAATCAAATTTGGAAATTACCCCACGTGATTGACAAATAATTATTTAAATAAGTACAACCTTTACGCCAAGGAACTTACGTCGACTTGTCCTAGGTGTCTTGCCATGATCTCGAGACTTCTTGGACAGCAACTGGACAAAAACCAAACTCCAACAACAAAACCAATGAACAAAACAAGACTCAGTAAAAGGCGGCTGCCTGACCAGAAACTTTCTTTAATTTTAATTTTAAACCAAACGTAGAAGGACTGCAGCTGAAGTCGCGACTGCTCGGTGCGGCTTCTAGGTTGTAATTAATTTTTTTGATCAGGTGTCTGGTGACGAGGTGCCTGATCTACCCCTACCGTCACGCCGCTAAACTAAAGGACTTCCGGCGCGAGGGTGGGTGCACAGAACAAAATGGCGCGAAATTTAATTTTTGCTGACCTGGCAGTCGAATACCAGGTCACCCCGTCACAACCCCCGTCACCAGACTGACGTTGGGTCAGGAAAAATTAAGTTTGGGTGGCAGAAATTTTGGGTTGGTTTTACTTTATTGCAAACAGCTACAAACAATACTTTGGGGGTCCTTATTATTTATTTTTTTCTCTGGACTCTAGAGGGCAAAATTTTGTCTGGTATTAGGCGCGGCGACTGAACACTGCTAGGACGGCTTCTTCTCAGATGTTCCGGGGGCCCTCTTCAACTTTGACCTCCTCATTGATGTGGAGAACGTCTTCCGGCTCTGGGTCCTTAGGGTCTCCTTGAGCCACCGGTGTTGGTGCGTCGTGGTCGAAGATTTTTTTGCGGGGAAGCCCCTGATGTAACCGAAGCAACGACTGCTACCCACTCCTTCACAGCGCTCAGACAATAGTCATCCGACTGATCTGGGGAGAATATCTCCATCTGACGCCAATTGGATTTTACAATTGGACGGGGTTGCACCGGCGGTTTATAACAGGCGTGCTCTGGCGCGTACACGGGCTTGGCAAACGGTGGCCGTTGAGTGGGAATCACTAGGAATGAGCCTGGGATTAAAACACCATTACCCAAGTGGATGCTACGGTGGTTACGGCGTCCTAAACGGTCAAAGGTGCGGACCTGGGTGAGATCCTGGTAGCGACTTGGATGATCCAGGTAATGCTCAAGTGTGAGCCAATCCCTGGTACGCCTTTGAAAATGATTAAATTTAATTATTCCGATCTCAAACTTCTTCTTACAATTTTGAGATCTGGAACATAGTGCTTGCCTAGGGATTTCCCTTTATCGTCTTTCAAAATTACAATTAATGGACTAATTATCTGATCTACTATAGCGGGTCCCAAAAATTTACATGCTAGACTCGCGCTATATTTATCTATCTTTTTACTTAGTTTTCTATTAGGATAATAAAGCTGATCACCCACTTTAAGAGTAGGAAGATCCTTAATGCCTTGATCATGATAATGAGCTTGCTTTTCGCTTTTTTTTCTCATGATGTCCTCTACCTTATGCCTTAATTGATCTAAACGATTTACTTGCGCGCGCCAAGCTAGATTTTCGAGCTCTAATTCGTCAATTTCGAGGTTAGTAACCTTTCCTGATAACCTGGGCTCTTTACCGTGTACGAGATAATAAGGAGACATCTTGAGAGACGTATGGTATGCACTATTATATGCGAGTTGCAACTCACCCAAATGTTCATCCCAAGATGTCTGATTTTTATCGATGAAAGCCCAAATCATTGGTTTTTAGGGTCCTGTTTATGCGCTCGACAGGATTACCCTGAGGGTGAGCGACAGCGGTATTTGTCAGCTTCACACCAGTTTCAAGTAAAAAATCCTTAACCAATTGATTGATAAACTCGGTACTATTGTCGGTAACCAGGAACATGGGATAACCCCAACGAGAAAACGCGCGATAAAAACATTCCTTAATGTTCTGAGCAGTCTGCTTACGTAACCGGTAAACTAAAATGAAACGCGTATACAAGTCTTGAATAATTAAAATGTACTGGTAGCCATTTTTTGAACGACGGAATGGCCCTGTAACGTCGGCAGCTACAATTCCCCATGGCTCAATTGGTTGACGGGTCCTCATAGGTCCTTGTGAGGAAGTTTGCTTGTATTTGACCTTCTTGCACGTTTCACAGGCTTCGACATAATCAGCGACATCTTTGTACATGCCGGGCCAGTAGTACTTGGTTTTGATGCGCTGGTACATCTTCTCTCGACCCAGATGTCCAGCGTCAGGCACATCGTGGTTATTCTTTAATACCTCAGTTACTTCATGATCCCGCAATACAATTTTCCAGGCATCTTGATCCTCAAGGAACTCCTTTAAATAATCAGGTTTATAATATTGTAACTTATCATCTACGATTCTCCATTCTATAAAATTCTCAGGGTGTTTTAATACGTTTAATTTCTTAATATCATACTAATCCTTGGACTGTATATTTTTAAATATGATACCTTCATTTTTGACCTCCTTTAAAACTTCCGACCATTCCACTGGGTTATCATCCTCGTACAATCGTGATAGGGTATCTGGTCCCTCATTCTCATGTCCGCGGTGATGTTCTATGGTGATCTGGTGGGACAGCAACTTCATTGCCCACCTTGCGAGACGACTGTTGGGGTCTCTCAGAGTATGCAACCATTTGAGCGAAGCATGGTCAGTGACGACGGTGAAGGGTGCCCCCTCTAGGTAGCATCTCAATTTTCGTACAGCCCAGACAACTGCTAAACACTCCTTTTCAGTAGTGGTGTAGCGTGTCTCTGCACCTCGTAGCGGACGACTCAAACAAATTATCAGATACTCCTTATCTGTCTCGGGATCCTTCTGTAAAAGGAATGCCCCTAATCCAGTATCACTTGCGTCGGTATACAAAATATATGGTAACCCTGGTTTTGGTATCGCTAAAGGCTTGGCCTCGATAAGTGCTTGCTTGAGCTTCTGGAAAGCTTCTTCTTCTTCAGGTCCCCATTTCCAATCTGAATTTGAACTGCACAGTCTATTAAGGGGTCCCTGTACCTTGGCCACATTTTGTAGATGGCGGTGGTACCAATTAACGAGTCGACAAAAACTCCGTACTTGTTTACGGGTAGTTGGTCGAGGCAATTTTATGATCGGAGCGATTTTTTCCGGATCAGAGCGTAAGCCCTCGCTGTCCACAATGAACCCCAGGAACTTGACCTCGGATCGAGCAAACTTACACTTCTTTGGATTGATCAATAAGCCGGCTTCACGGAATACTTCGAAAACAAGTGAAAGTATTCGCTTATGTTCTTCGTAGGTCTCGCTGATAATAACCCAATCATCCAAATAGGCAAAGACCTTATCAATCCAAGCTCGAGGTAAATTCCTTTCATGTATAAGGTGGATAAAACGAGCCCGAAGCTTATCCATAGTCTTCTGAAATGTAGATGGTGCTCCAGATAAACCATAGGGCATCCTAACCCATTCGTACTGTTCACGTCCTTCAACGGAAAAGGCTGTTAAAGGAATGGAGTTTTCCGCCATTAGGATTTGATGGAAAGCTTCAGTAAGATCCATAGTTGTAATGATGACAGCTCTGTGTAACGCACTCAATATCCTGAGCATGTTTGGTAATGGGTGCGCAGGTAAAATAGTCCATCGATTAATTGGTCGATAATCGACACAGAATCGCCAATCTCCATTTGCCTTGTGAACCATAACTGGTGAACATGACCAGAAACTATTACTGGGACGAATGTATCCCTTCTCCAGCAACTCGTCGATTTGCTTATTAAGCTCTGCAGTTATAACAGGACTTCTCCTATAAGGACGTACCTGTATGGGCTTAACCCCGGGTTGAAGAACTATCTCATGTTGCACCAAGTTAGTCAAACCTGGTTTTGGAAGCAGTTGAAATTTATCCAATTCCACTTTCAGTCTCTCCAGCCACTGAACCAATTTGAATTATAAAAGGCGCACCGCCTATCGTCTTGCACGCTGTGTGATTGGCAAGAAGAACACCTCGTCGTTGCGTGTCATCTTCTTGTAATTCACCTGAACTAAATTCACGTATCTTATCATATACAGTTGAATTTAGGTATAACCTCTCGCTGCCTGTATCAATTATCCCGTTCAACTGGATCCCAAACACCCAGACAGACACTGGTATCCTGGCTGTCATAACTGGCGGACGTGAGCCAGTGCCAGGTAGAAATCTAGAACGTAACGTAATTTTATTAATAATATGAGAGGGTAGGTGTTTACCTCTTAGTATTCCAGGCAGGAAAGCAGCTCGAGAAGGCTCAGGTGACGTTGGAACGCTGGGAATTTGCTCTGCTTCAACATCAGACTCCAATCCTGAATCAAACTCATCTTCTCAAGGTTCTTCCGGTTCTTCAGGATCAACTAGTGGTTCCAATCCACACAAATAGGGCGTGCCCTCAATATTCACAACACTTGGTTCTTCTTCTTCATCGACGCCAACTGGAGAAATTTTTATTTCATGCGCACTTATCGGTATCTCTTCAAATACATTAATTAAATTGTCCAACACCCTTGAGCTTTCTGTAGATGATAGATTATTTAAAAGATCAGAATAAATTAAATTAAATCCAGTAGACATGAAGGTCTCTGGCACAGTATGGTAATCGGGGACCGTTCTTCTACACCTAAGACTTCCCCCAGATGTACCTCGTCAATATTAAAATTAGGTAAATCCTCAAAAACACTAAAACCATTAATATTTTCAAATAAATTACAAAAACTACTAAAACAAGTTTCTGAGGATTCAAAACTATCATTACCATCAAAATTATTGAAACTATTTACACAAAACTGATTTTTATCAGCAACAACATTATCACTACTTCTAAAATTATTATTTACAAGAGTCTGTTCAACAACAGGACTCGATTCCATGAAATTATTTATACTATTTACATTATTTACAACAGGCTGAGCCTCCATTTTACCAGCTTCACCAATCTTATTTTTATTGATTTTATTTTCAAAAAAATTCTTTAAACGTTTGACAACGGAAAATTCAACGACATTCGATGAGTCCTTCATTTCTAAACAACTGGGAACGTGACCATCATCGTCTGCCCTTGAATTCTTAATTTTACCTTGCTGAGAGGCGTGAGTGTCAACGCCAATCTCATTACCCATATCTTTTTGAATACTGGGGACGTGAACATCATCGTCAACCCGTAAATCAGCAATATTAATAACTTCCTCACTTTGGGGGGCGTGAAAGTCATCGCCAACCCCTTCAACAACAATTTCATTATACTGGGGGACGTGAAAATCATCGCCAACCCCATCAAACGAATTTTTACTAACCTGGGTGACGTGGATATCATCGCCAACTCCAGGCATAAACCTCATTTTTAATCTCCTATACCTTCTTCTACTACCAGGACTCATCTTTCGTTTCCGGATTCCCGATCTTTTTACGCCCCGTCTCCTTGGGAACCACCAAGGAAAGGGCGTTGCCCGTTTAAATCAACATTTTGAGCATTATTATTATTCGAATTATTATTATTATTATTGTTAGTGCTAGGTAAAGCTGAAAAATTTTATTGAGTTAGTTGACCCGGATTAAAATGATTATTATTACTACTGATATTATTTCTAGGACGGTTGTTAAAATTATTATTATTATTATTCACAAAACCATTATTATTATTATTAGATCTGAAGTTATTCTGACGCTGGAAATTATTAGGATTGCGAAATCCATTTCCAGTCGGGAAACCTTGGATTGCAAAGCAATCCTGCCTAAGATGGCTGACTTTATTGCAATATGTGCAAATATTAACTCTAGGGTTCGTACATTCCCGGAACCTGTGGCCATTTTGACCACAATTATAGCAAAAGAATGCATTAGGATTTACCTGAGGTCTTACAAAGTTATGTCGAGGTATTTGACTGAAGTTTGGTCTTCAATTGTTTTTTCTAGCTGAAGAATTCTGACGATACGAATAAGGATAATTTATTGTTGTTTGAACAGGATGTTGATTCGAAGGTGAGACTGAGTATTGTTGAGGGACTTCCCCTGTACTCAATAAAAATTGAGGTTTAGTGGTAGTTGAACTACCTACTGAAGCACAGACAACAAAACCACCTTTAGAGTCTTCTTTGACCTCTTTGATAATTAGAGGTTGTTTCAACGACCCTGTATCAATACAAATTTCAGTACCAGCCAATCCCTGAAGAGCTAGGAACCTGGATTTCTTCTTGGGCTTAGGTACTGACTTATTGAAAGATTCAGAAGATAACGATCTGAGTAATCCCTTACTCTCTTTCATTGACTGAGTAGCTTCGTGCAAGGCAGACAAAAACGAATCGTAGTCATGAACTGATCTAGCAAATACCAACATTCTCAATTCACTTGGCGAGTGATTTTGAATGCAAGTGATTTGCTCTTGCTCAGATGGAGGTGAGCGCATTTCAAAATATTTCCGCTGCATTCTGAAAGTGAAATCCACCATAGATTCACCCTCAGCTGGCTTCATATGTACTATTTCCATCAGTACTTGAGTGTCGGTTTTTGATGAGCCTAATACACGCAGGAATCCCCTTTTGAAATGTTGATAATCAGTCCAGCGCAAAAAATTTGTGTCAAACCACTGGACAACTTTACCTTCCAATAAGTAACTTATTATACGAATAGCGTCAGATTCTGCCCAACCTTCACGATATATTCTCGCCTCGACAGCAGCAATAAATCCATTTGCTGATAGGTCACCGTGTGGATATTTCAATGTCCACAGCTTGAGGTGCTGCCTGATGTTACGCCATTTTTTCTTGTCTTGGTTGCCATAATCTTGCCTCGGAAATACCTCGGGACCATTTCCCCGACTTGATTGGGCCAAAATAGGATTCCCTGTAGATCTATTATTAAAATTATTATTATTAGTGTTTTGCATAGGTGTGTCTATATAATCCCCAGGAAAATTCTCATCTGGTCGATTATACTCATAATTTCTAGGATCGTTCATTATACTTTGACATTGTGGAGCAGGTATGGCTGCACGACACCCCCCGTCACCAAAACTGTTGGCCATCTGGTGAACAGTTTGAGCTACAGAAGGTGCAGCCATATTTGTGTTGTTCAACGAAAACCGTTGAAATAGGTTTAATACCTCGCTCAATGTCATAGTCGATTCACCACCTGTTGGAACTGGTACTGGAACTGGGCCAGGTAAAGAAACGGAACCTGGAACCAACACGGCCTGAACACGACTAGCATCTTCATTTATAGGGTCATTTCCCTGGTTGAGGATCGGATTCAATAGTAAACTACTCATTATTGATTGATCTCTATCTAACTTTCTATCCCGATGGTGTGAATTCAAATTCATGTCCAAATTTCCAGAGTTTCCATCTCTATTATTTAGGTTTAAATTTTCATTTGAATTATTAGAATTTAAATTATTGTTTAAATTTAAGTTCAAATTTTGATTCGGATTTAAATTTGGATTTTGATTCTCATTCGGGTTTGAATTTAAATTTGAATTTTCGTTCGTATTGGAGTTTAAATTTAAATTTTGTAAGTTTGCCGTCGGGTTAGAATTTGAGTTTAAATTTAAGTTTAGATTTGAATTTGAATTTGAATTTTGATTTGAATTTGAAATTAAATTTAAGTTTGAATTTGAATTTTAATTTTGACTTTGATTCTGATTTGGATTTAAATTTAAATTTGAACTGGAATTTTGATTTGAATTTGAATTTGGATTCGAAATTTGACTTGAAATTATATTGCTTGTGTTTATATTACTTGTGCTGCTAGTCGTAGGAATAACCCTGGTAGATGACGTTGCTTCATTTAATCCTGAACTGGTCACTGTAGTGGTAGGCCTCGTTACAGTAGCTGGTGTTACTTTCGTCGACGCTACTGTTCTTGTTGTCGACGGTGCTGGTGGTGAATGCACGATTCTAGACGATAGGGCCGCCATGATCTGTACGTCATCATGCATCTGACTGTTTGACCTCAGCATGCGTCTGCCTTTTGGGTTAATGCCTGACATCTTGTTAGTCTTCAGTTTATTTCACTCACACAATATGAATCACTAATCACAATCTCACAATAAAAGATTATTCACTTAAGTAAAAGAAAAATATCCCGATTCTCAACGAGGGTTAATTCCTTAATGACACACTCAATTTTATCTATTTATTTTGAATCTTATGGCTTAGGACTTAATTTTTAAACTTATGATAAATTTAACAACCGTAATCCGTTTTAAATTTTAAGTTTCTATCGTTAACTTTTATTTTATCTTTTCGATAATTTGATTTTAAATCTTTACACAATTATTTCATTTGACGATAATAAATTACACTACAGGATTTACCCAGATTTAATTTAATTATTTGTCTCAAAACTTTATATTCTTCACTAACAAATAATTTATTCATTAATTTCTTCAAGAATTTTAATTTAGACAATAGCAAATTTCTGTACTAAATAAATCATTAAAATTTTATCATTAAACTAAACTTTCAATATTTAGAAATTTTATTTTTACTTAAAATTATTAGCTTAGTTTTATCCTGTAGCGTCTATTTATTTTAACTTCCGGCCGAGCAATGAGTCATACAGACAACGCAGTATTATTTTTTCCGCGCTTTATTCTTTTTAGATTTTACGATAAAGTTCTTGTAACAATTTATTTTCATCAATTTTATATAATTACAAATCTATTATATCAGTATTTTTTTTTTAAATAATTTTTAATAGATTTTATATATTTTATAAATTCAATACTTGGCAAGTTTTATGTTCCAGATCTTTTTTTAAAATTTTTATAGTTTATTGAGGGTTTTATCCCTATTTTGTCAAACACGTGTTTTTCCAGAATAATTTCCCTTAGAAAAGAAAATTCTACCAATTTTATTTTTCCAATTTTAAAATTTTCCACTATCCAAATCAATCAGACATTTGCAACAAAACGTTGGGCGCCATTGTAAGGGTCTGCCCTGGCTTTCCCGTACCAAGAAGTTCGGACAGTCCTTCTGAGTTGCTCGTGTAGATGTTGAGCACTGGGTTCGGGAATGTCTGATATGACCGAGGACGCGGCCTGATTTAGGATAGGAAAATGGTGTTGAAATAAATTAAGAATAAATATAAAATTAATTAAATTATTTATTTATAATGAATTAATACTTGTTAGCATGAATAAATAAAGTTAGATTATATTTTAAAGAAAAATTTATAAGTTCAAATACAGAGTCTAACGAGGCTCTGTTGCGCATGCGCGATTTTCTTTCGCCGGGTCGTTGGTGACTTTTACTGAATACTCGGAATTTACGGAATCAAAATCTTATTTTATTTTATAATTATGAATAAATACTTGTAATTATTAATGACGGCTAGATTTAATATAGACTAGTCAGAGACTAGGAAAATCCTGACGACAAGTAAAATGTAATAATTAAAATTCTGCATGCACAGCAATTAGATGAATTAAATAAAATTAAATCTGATCAAATAATAAATAATTAATAAAAGACGATAAATCAAATTTGGAAATTACCCCACGTGATTGACAAATAATTATTTAAATAAGTACAACCTTTACGCCAAGGAACTTACGTCGACTTGTCCTAGGTGTCTTGCCATGATCTCGAGACTTCTTGGACAGCAACTGGACAAAAACCAAACTCCAACAACAAAACCAATGAACAAAACAAGACTCAGTAAAAGGCGGCTGCCTGACCAGAAACTTTCTTTAATTTTAATTTTAAACCAAAAGTAGAAGGACTGCAGCTGAAGTCGCGACTGCTCGGTGCGGCTTCTAGGTTGTAATTAATTTTTTTGATCAGGTGTCTGACGACGAGGTGCCTGATCTACCCCTACCGTCACGCCGCTAAACTAAAGGACTTCCGGCGCGAGGGTGGGTGCACAAACAAAATGGCGCGAAATTTAATTTTTGCTGACCTGGCAGTCGAATACCAGGTCACCCCGTCACAATACTTTGAAGACTTTCGATAGACAAATTATATCTATGAAACTTAACAAGGAAGAAAGAGTGTTGAGTTTTGGATTACTCAGAAATTTAGCCTACGCTAAATCGAAAAAAAATTACGATAATTTATACAAGGAATTGGTTTTTAAGGCACCAGAATGCGTTGTAAATTATTTTAATTGTAACTGGCATAGCATTTATAACGAATGGACAAAGTTTTCAATGGCTGCATTTAATTATGGGAATAATACTAATAATATTGTTGAAAGTACAAATAAACAAATTAAAACTATTTGCAACTATCACAGTACTCTCTGTGAGTTTGCTATTAACTTCTTTAAATTGTCAAATACCAGTAAGCAAGAAACGAATTTACTGATGGCTATAGACGGCTTAAAGCGATTGAATATCAAGCATGAGCTCGGTTCTTTCGTTAATGAATATGCTGAGTTTTTAACCAAAGTAGCCTTCAGTAAACTTGCAGATGAGTTAAAAAAATATAATAGTATTATCATAACTGACAGTTGTAATGCAACAAAAATGTGTAGTATGATTATTAACGGCTATCGATTTACGGCTTCTACAACAGATTGCACTTGCCACTTTCGTGTAAGCTTGAAATCACCATGTGTCCATATTTTGAGTGTACGGAATCACTTTCAGCTGAATCTTTTTTGTTCTCAATTATGTGACCCCACATGGTCAAAAGCTGTAAATTTGAAAAATATAAGTTCCATTTTTCGTGAAAGCTTAGAAGACGATTTAGATATATCCTTGATCACAAAGCCGTTTATTACCATATCAGAATCTAAAGAAGTCTCCGAATCAGATAAGACACATTACGAATTATTGAATAATGATTCTACTGCAGCAGAATCTATTATTACAAAATCTGAAGATGAGAAACGGCGAATTCTACTTTGTCTCTTTGATGAAATAATGGAAACCACTCTACAAACATCAGAGTCTGAATTTCATCAATTATGTCAAAACTTAGAAACGTTAAAGTTGACTAGCCATAAAAAAAAAAAAACAAATGGATAATAATACAAATGATAATGTTGACTTGGCGACTGTCGTCTTACCACCAGTTGTGAATTTAAGAGGAAGACCCAAAGCTGCAGTGACAATAACAACGGGTATTTTCCTCGCAAAATGTAAATACAAATAGACTATCTAAAGTATCGAAGTAAGTTATAAACCAAGAGACTGCAAAATAAAATTATTAAATAAGAATATAAAAAATTGTTAAGATTAATAAGAATATAAGTGTTGGAAAAATCGGAGAAAAAAATTCCTAATTTTTTTGTGTACAGATGTGGTCATGAATGTCTGGTGCACTAAATGTAGCACTGCTATACTTTAAAGTACCAGGCATTATAGACCCTATCTGTACTTATAAAGTTTATAATAAAGAATATAATTTATGACGTTGACAGTTCCTGATGCAAATATTTGCAGTTATTTGGATTTTAAATTGTAGTTGTGGGAATAAATCGTTATACTCTAGCAGACGTAGATACGCTTTATAATAACAAAAAAATCGCAGTAAAGACATATATTGATTACTTTCCGGAGCTTTACTTTCATTCATATATCCACAAGAAGTGTGAATTTTCATACTTCTACATACAATATTATTAACAAAAATTAATGAAAATACACCATACTATATTTACTCTTTCAAATATTTTTAACTTCCCGCTTAGAAAATCGATGATTTTCAAAAATTTCGGGAAGTTGTGGTTTTCACCCCGATTTTCAAAAATCGAGTTTTCATCAGATGTCGACGTTTTGAGGTCCTAAGAAGCTATTCTGACTATTTTTAGAATGATGTCCGAGTGTCTGTATGTATGTGTGTGTGTGTGTATGTATGTATGTAAACTCTTTATAACTTTTTAACTAATAAACCGATTTGGATGGTTAAGGCAGCAATCGAAAGAGTTTTTTGGCCATCAACTTTTCTGAAAATTTCAGATCATTTGACCGAGTAGACTCGAAGATATTGGCCAATTACGAAAAAAAAAAATTTTTTTTTTTTTAGTTTTTTATTGATTTCTCGAAAACAACTTATACGATCGACTTCAAAATCTAATCAGCTCTAGAACTCAATAAAACGCGTCAATTGCCAGCTCAAACATCTAAATCGAATAACTCGTTCGAGAGTTATCGTTGGAGAAAGAAATGGTAAAAAACAGTTTTTTGCGAATATCTTTGAAACGACTCAACCAAAAAATCCAAAAATCTAATGAGCTTTAGAATCTATTGAAACGCGTCGATCGCCACCTCAAACTTAAAAATCGGATAATTCGTTCGAGAGTTATCGCGGGAGAAAGAAATGCTAAAAACTGTTTTTTTCAAAAATAATGGCATGCAAAAGTACTTTCGAGCTCGAAGAGCTCGAAAATGTATTTACAACGATGTTTTCGAGCTCAAGGAGCTCGAAAACAGCGGGAAGTTTTGGGGCTGGCCCGCAGGGTCAACCGATGCCCAGATTTTTTAATTTATTATCCACGGATGATTTGGGGATTTTTTTTGAGTCACGGAAATTTTCTCCCTAGAAGGAAAATCTTTCCGTGTTACTAATTACAGATACGGACAAGAATAAATAAAGTCCGTTTATCTTAAATCTGTCCGTGACTCTAATTACAGTCACGGATTGGTCCGTGGATGGTGTCATTAGCAGTACCGTTTCCCACAACGCGCTTAGAGAATAGTCTAGTCGAGAAGTGAGTTTTCTGCGAAAAATCGTTGATATTCTCTTAAAAATATGGCGATTGGTGCATTAAGGAGGTTCATCGGATAATCACTTTTCTTACAATATCTTTCAATTTTTAAACACAAATACTTTTAAGTGTCCTGTATACGTAGGAATTTTTTAAAATAGTCCTTGCGGCACTAAATTTCGAAATCTTAACAATTAAAAATCGTACATTTAACATGCATTCCCTATGTTGACCGTAGTTAGAGTGAGCATTTTATTAAATAACAATCATACTTTTCTTACAACATTTTTTTAAAAGCTGAAAATTATTAATTCAATTTATAACAAGTAATTTTTTTCAATAAAAACATAAACGAGCGGTATTCATTTTTTTGTAATCAATTTTTAAAGTTTGTTACTTTTAATGATTTTCAAGCTTTCTCCCATAACCTGACGAGTGAGAAATAGTGACTTGGCAACGTTGCAGTGCGCGGGAAATTTAAAACACAGTAGAAGCCCAACAGATTTAAATAATTACAAATTACATTTTAAATTTAGAATTTTTTAAATTTAGTCGTGAAGTCATTGTTATTTATTATTTATTATTTGTTGTCTCCAACTACGTATAATCTTGAAATTATTCAAAACACTTTCTACAACACATGCTCAAGGGGAAAAATATTCTAAATTAGAATGCAACGTAGCCAAGTCTGAGAAAAGACACAATGGGATCATTTTTATACTTCTGCGCATTTAAGAGGATGCGCAAAAGTGTACTGTATCTCAACCACTTCTTATTGTCGTTAGAATGTTTTACACGGGAGAAATCTTTCTAAAAGTTGCGAACTACTGCTACCGATGAACCTCCTTAAATTCAGAATTTCATTCTGAGAAATGGGTATTTTTTTTTATCCGCCATTAAAAATTGCATTTGTTATAAACAAAAAACGAAGAGACAAAAAGGGAGTCTCTGTTTTTTAGCTATAACTTTAAAAGTATTAAAGATATCTGAAATTTGAAAAAAGATCCTAAAAGAGGAGGAAATTCCAGTTAAAAAAAGTCTCAACTCCCCCAGTTGTAGCTCCATTATTTATAATTTTAATTTAACGTTGAAAGTTAGGCTCCGCGCGGCCGTTTCGGTGCCTACGCGCCGTCGCCAAGCAAAGTATGCAACACAAAATAATTTTTTTATAACATAAAATATTAATTTAAAAATCTGAATAAATTATAGTGTCATCTAGACACTTGAAGGAATATAACCCCGCATAGAAAGAATTTTTAGCTTGATTTTTGTTTAAGTTATTTAATTGTTAATTAACAAATTTTTCTGACACTTCAGTTTTTATAAAATCTCATAAAATTGTTTGAAAAATGTGTCTATAAATTTTTTTTCTTTTGGGAGCTCTTGTTATATAAGTAATGAACAAGATCCCGCTGTAATAGTTTATAAAAGTTTTTTCATTTGTTTATAATGATTTTTCCAAGTAATCAAAAATTGAAATATCCGGCTAATGTTATGAAAAAATTTTTTTTTCCAAAATCTTTAATTTTGGTTGTTTTTGGATTTATTTATTGCGATTAGTAGCATGGCTCAAAAATTTTTAACATTAATTGTTTAAAAATTTTTTATAAACAAATAGAGAAATTGAATATTTTTGAAAAATTTTTTTTTGTCATTCTGTTGTCTTTGTAAAATAATGATTTTTAAAAGAAAAATTTTTTCTTAAAAAAATTTTATAATTGTTTATAATTGTTTTTTTCATTTATCCACCATTTAAATTATTTATTAAGAAATCATTTTTTTTTTTTAAATCATTATTTACAATTCTCAATATTATTATGAAAAAAAAACTTTTTTTATTTCAATTTTCTTTGTTTATTTTATAAACAATTTGTTATAAACAAATTTTCATTTTCATTATGTTTTTTTTCCGTAGCTTTAAAAAATTTCAAATACAGTCATGTGTATTAAAGTTATAAAAAAAATTTTTTTCTATTTTTTATTGAATTTTAAAATACTTTACCCCCTCAAAGTTGAAGCGGTCAACTATTTTATCAACTTATAAATTGTTATAACTTTTAAACTATTGATGATACGGTCTTAGACATTTAAGCCGATCTTTTAGACAATTTATTGATTTATATAATAAATTTTTTAAATGCTCGATATCTATTATGGTTCAATTTTTATAAACATTTGTTTATAAAAAAATACATTACTTGAATTTTAAATTAATTATATCTTTTAAACTATTGAAGTTACGACTTTTATGATTCAGGGCATTTTTATAGAGTAATTATTGGACAATTAAAAAATAATTTTTTTATATTTTAAATTTCATTTGTTTATCATTTTTTCTTTATTTATTTAAATTATTACACGGTTAAGGGTACATTTTCTAGATTTTATTGGCCTTATATTCTTATCTAATGCCAATTCATGTTGCTCTTGCTGTTTTTTTTCAGTTTTGAAATTTCCAATTTATTATTTAACGTATGTCAAAGCAAAAACTCTAAATTTTTGTTAGTTGTATAGCCTAGAAGGCAGTTATGGAATCGAATGAACTTTTTACAATTTTTTTAATTAGATTTGCGTAAAAAACTATAAAAATACTTACTTGTGTTTGTTGTTTATGTTTATAATTCTATATTTTATTGTTAAAATTTTGAAAAATATGCATAGAACTAAATATATTCCCACGCACTTTGAAATGTTTAAAATTTAAAAACTAAAAACTAAAAATAGAAGAGGAATTTGGAAATGAATAATTTGGTTTTATATTTGATTTTTATAGTTTTTTACGAATGATAATGAAATTTATTGAGGAAAAATTATAATTAATTAATAATTAAAACTAACCCAAAATTAATTAATTAATAAATATAAGTGAATTAAATGAATCAGTGGAAATAAATAAAGATTAAAATTTTATATTGGAGAATTATTAGTGAAATATTATATTGAGAAATTAAAGATGAGTATTGAGTAAAAGTAATGATGTCATTGAGTATAAAATAAAACTGAGTACAAAGTAGAGCCAAGTAGTTTTAAGTAAAATTTAACTGTGTCTGTGATAAGTCCAGGGGACATCTTAGTTATAAGTAAATACACATCCAGGGGATGCTTTTAGAGTTTTCCGTCCAGGGGACGAGGTTAGTAGATTAAGGTTTACCGTCCAGGGGACGAGGTTATTAGATTAAGGTTAATGTCCAGGGGACTATTTTAAGGTTTTGCGTCGAGAGAACGAGGTTAACAATTGTGGGTGTGGGTCCCGATAAAAAAAGATTTTATCTGATTATATATAAGTATATATGAGTATATATGATTATATATATGATTATATATAATTATATATAATCATATATGGAATTATATATAATTATACATGGTCATACATGAAATTATATATAATCATATATGAACCTATATATAATTAGATCTGATCAGACCTGGCTGATGAAGGCTAGGTATAATCATATATAAGCCTATATATGATCATGTCTAATTATATATATTATATATATAAGTATAAGTTATATATAAGTTATATATAAGAATGAGTTATATATATAAGTCTATATATAATTAGATCTGATCAGATTTAACTGATGAGAGCAAGGTATAATCATCTATAAGCCTATATATGATCAGGTCTAATTATATATAAGTCTATATATAATTGAATCTGATCAGATTTAACTGATAAAGGCAAGGTATAATCATATGTAAGCCTATATATGATCAGGTCTAATTATATATAAGTCTATATATAATTGGATCTGATCAGGCTTCAATGATATGTAATCTATAAATATTTAATTACGTATGGGTAGGGGGGGGCAAAGCGGGGTACTTAAGAAAATACTATGGTTCCAAGGATTAAAATACGCTAAATCCTTTTGTTTTTGATGATATGCGAAGTAAATAAACAAAAATTTCAGTTGCTGTTGAAACAAAAACTTCTCACTTTGGCGGGCAAAATAGGGTATCCCCTAAAAAAGGCTCAAAAAAAATTTCTGCATATTAAAAAAATTGATCAAATCAAAGTTTTTTTGTGAGCAATTTTTATAAAGAAATATTACATCTTACACGACTGCTGGATGCAAAAGCAGAAAAAAAACTTTTTACTGGTTTTTATCATAAATCAAAAGCCATCAACATTTTTTGACTGAAAGTCGATTTTTGAAAAAGTTTAACAAAAATATTGAAAATATTACTTAATTATGTTTACAAAAGTGCTTTTGGAATAATTAAAAAATAAAATTTTCTCTTATGAAATTTTGGGGGTATCCCGATTTACTTACCCTACGCCTTTTGCGCCCCCTCCCCTACATGCGTATATATATATATATATATATATATATATATATATATATATATATATATATATATATATATATATGTAACATAATGTGACAATTTTAATATTAATATTATTAAATTTTTATTTTGTCAACTATCAATCAAACTAAAATCCCCATTACTTGAAAAGTATTCAAAGATTTCGGCAGCAATTCAAAAGTATAAATCGATATCGATTTATATATGGATATTTATAAGTTTATAGATAAAAAGATTTGATTATATCTATCTGATGAATTCTATCGAAATTTATGTACAAAACTTAATTCATCATTAGGTTCATTATTTAAGTAGGATGTATCAATTTGATTATTTGAGTTAAGTTATACCATAAACTTTTCTTTGATGTAAGTTCATACCAGACTAGAGGATCAGACTACCATCTACCGATTACCAAAGTTAAGTAACATCGGCGTGGACCAATAATTGGATGGGTGACCCCTTAGTACAAAAATAGTTAATCTATATTACTTTTTTTTTTTTTTTTTTCAATTTAAATTTAACCAACATTTATATTAATGAAGACGATAAATCCTAATTTAATTACTTAATTAATTATTTTCAGATATTTGCAATGAGCTTTTAAAAATGACTATGTTCGTTCATGCATGATTATACCTAATCATATATGATTATATATGATCAGATATGGCCAATTTTCAGATCTGATTATATATGGACTCATATATAAATATATATAATTATACAAAATCTTTTTTTATCGGGGTGTGAAACTGTCCAGGGGACGAGATGTTTAGTTTGTCATAAGTAATACCGTCCAGGGGACGAGATAATTAGTTTGTCATAAGATTATTAGTTTGTCATAAGTCTACTAGTTTGTCATAAGAAAATTATTGGTTAATTAAATAAAGCAAAGTGCTTAAAATAATAAAATTTTGATTAACTTTATTTCAGTTCATTTTCCATTCCTCACCTCTCTCACAAAATATTACAAACGACTCTGAGAAATATATTAATTTAATTTAATTAATTATAAATAAAATCATACAACATCCAGTTCTGGAAGGCCGAGTCCATCTTTCAGTGGCGCCCTAATATTCATCTATAATACTAGGTGCAACCAGACTTGGAAAGGTAAACACTCTGTCATAGTGTAATGTTATACTTCAAGAATTGTACAAGGATCTTAAATATATCTAGCTCAAGATGTATTGATACAGTTAGCTTGGGCATATCTTGTACCAGAATCTATCTGCAAATGCTTGCGCATATCTTGCGCCAGATCTGCTCAAGACGTGTCATATTACGCTGTCTATCTCACTTTTGTCTCTCTTATTTTATCCCCTCCATCGCCACACGCTACCAGAGCTCAGTGGTACTCAATAGTAATGCACCATAGTAATTACATGTAAAATTAAATTCTTAACCTATTATCAGATATGTTTCTTGATAGATGATTTGATTTTAATAAAATTATTTTTTTTAATTATTTAAGTATAACACGAAAAATTCTACACGGGGAAAAATATCTAATAAATTTACCTCGTTAATTGTGAATAAAACTGCCCGAGTTAAAAATACTGACTGAAAAGAATTCAGAAGCGGTCACTCCATATAACTGTACACGGGAAAAAACGGAGCTCAAAATTAGATGATATTTATAATTGTCAAATAAAAATTACTTTCCAAAGAGAAGTTTACAATCCCAACCAAAAATTGCTATTAATCATGGAAAGTTACATTTTTTTATTGATTCTTACAATCAGTATTGTAAATTTTACGATTTGCAAAAATTATAATGCAGATTAGTAAAAATTGGATAAAGAATGGTAACAATCTATAATTATTTCACAACGATCATTCTGGAAATAACAATATTCAAAAATCTCTTTGATAATATTACAATTCTGAGTTAAATAGATTTGTAAGCGTAGAAGTTGAATATTACAATTTATTAACAATAAATTACTTTAAAACTTGTATTTATTTATATCTATTCTGTAGAATTCAGTAGATAAAATAGAAAATATTAGTATAGAGTAGAAAGTGATTTTTATCTGGAAACAACAGAAAAGTCACACATTACTCAAGTTATATTTATATGAATTTCGCAAAATTTATTCATTTGTATGCCGATTAGTACAATTTGTAAGATTATTGATTTTACTTCATAACATTTTAAAACTATTACTGAAAACATTGTAAAAAGAACTAGAGTATTCTAAAAATTATGATATCAAATAAAATTTTCTTGAGGTATTGTAGTTTGTAAAACATCGGTAATGTGAATCGCCACTTTGCAAGTAAAAATTACTATTTGAGATTGTAACTTTTAATACGTGAGATATAATCTCGAGTTCGTTGTATTTTATTTATATTTGGCATATACTTTGAGAAATTCAAATGGTACTTGTAGCCGAGTGGTTAGCGTGCTTGCATTAGAACTGGATTATTCGCAAGGCGTAGATTCGAATCCCACCGTGGTCAAAAAAAAAAATGGAGGATTTTAAGATAACAGTTGAGATATATCCATAAATAAATATACAGAATGCATTCCAACACTATAATATATATATATATATATATATATATATATATATATATATATATATACATATATCTCGTCGGAAAAAAAAAAAAATTTATTATTACACTCAAGGAGACAAATTTTACAATCTGGATTAGTAAAAATTCAATAGCAGTCTCAGTGAAAGTTTTATTCTAAAATAGATTTTTTACTAAATCAAATAGTAAATTTTATTGAATGCTAGTATTTTGTACTCTAAAACTCATAGTAATTTTACTTATAATTTAGTAATTTATAGGATTCAGTGATTATAATTTTTACTTATTTAAAGGAAAATTTCGATGTTATTGGACCGTTTCTAGTTTGCCTCGACGACATAGTAATTTTTATTTGAAAAATAAAATATATTATCAGATTTTTTTCTCCGTGTATATCTATACATGGAACATTCCAAATAAAATCGACTGCTTTTGACCAGAGATCGGCAAAAAAAAAATTTTCATTTGCCATTTTTTAATTATTTCTGTCACTATAATATTAATTCGGAAATTTTTAATTGATCAAGAATAAAAAAATTGGGATTTTTTATTTTTCATTGTTTTGTTAACTAAAAATTCCAACAATTTAATTTTTAATTACTTAAAAAACGAAATTTTTTTCAAAATAATTTTCAGTAATAAAGTAATTAATAAAATTATTCGAATATTGTAGCATTGTTGAAGTAATTATCATTTAAAATGAAAATTATTTCAATTAACAATTTTCATTATTTAAAAAATGAAAATTATTTCACTCAAAAATACTAATTATGAAAAAATTTCAAACTATTTTTCATTACAATGATCGTAATTATAATAATTAATGTTACTTAAACTATGAGAATTATGTTCAAATACACTGAGAAAAAAAATACTTTTATTAAGAATATTTACTCGATACAAGAACAAATATTCTTTGTCTCAAGAATTCGTAGAATTGATGAAAATAATTTTCATTTAATTCAAGTAAAGCTATCCTTCTGTTTACTCATAATATAATATCAAATTCATATAATAACAAAAATAAATTTGATGTTCTTTTCTCAAGAAATTGATAATTAATAATAATGAAAAAAATATTTTGAACGGATTTCTTGAACTAAGAAATTCTTTGTTGGACAATAGTATTTTATTTTCTCAGTGTAATAGTCAAATTATGAATCAAATTTTTTTATTTTTTTATTGATCTTATTTTATAAATTCTTTTCGCCTCTGATGAAAAGCGGCAACTTCGTTTTGCACAGCGGGACTATATATTCTTAATAAAAGTATTTTTTTTCTCAGTGTATTTGATCATAATTCTCGTAGTTTAAGCAACATTAATTATCATAATTACGAACATTGTAATGAAAAATAGATTGAAATTTTTTCATAATTAATATTTTTGAGTGAAATAATTTTCATTTTTTAAATAATGAAAATTGGTAATTGAAATAATTTTCATTTTAAATGATAATTACTTCAACAATGCTACAATTTTCGAATAATTTTATTAATTACTTTATTAATGAAAATTATTTTGAAAAAAAATTTCGTTTTTTAAGTAATTAAAAATTAAATTGTTGGAATTTTTAGTTAACAAAACAATGAAAAATAAAAAATCCCAATTTTTTCATTCTTGATCAATTAAAAATTTCCGAATTAATATTATAGTGACAGAAATAATTAAAAAATGGCAAATGAAAATTTTTTTTTTGCCGATCTCTGCTTTTGACCCCGACCCTTTTCGATTTGGCTAAAAATTTTTTTCTTTTTCTACCCCATTAAAATCATTTTTTAGGAAATTTTTCAATTTTTTTTACCCAACCCAAAAAAAGTTATGGATTTTTCAAAAATTGACTAATTGAGACTTTTTTTTTTTTTTAATTTTTGTCTTTGAATGTACATTTCAGAAAAAAAATACAAGTAAATTTTAAGATGATAAACTATGAAATGTTCCGTCGATAACGGAAGTTCGATGCTAATTGTCATCCTATTAACGTTAAAATTTCAAATATTTAAAAGAGTCACCACCTGACGGAGTGTTAATTAAATTCATCACCACATCAAGTCGCACCGCAAACGCGCGCGCTCATTATAGCGTCGGTTTCGCTATGTATCATCGTCGCACGTATGCCTTCAGCATCTCTCTGTCACTCGGGTGTCTGATTTTTCCGTTCGGTCGAACCAACGAACCGGTGTCACCACGTGTTGTAGTTCAGTTGACTACGAGTCTTACTACTGAGCGCACACACTGTGAGCATTCTGCTTCTAATTCTCCAACTATCAATTCCATATTCATCAAATAAATTAATTATCTGCTATAATATAATTGCATCGAAGAGAGATAAGTATTTCTTGATATCGTTCAGGTATTAATTAAACTTATTTCATTGAAATTAACCAATATTTGTCAATCTTAAATTCGCGCGGATACTACGTCGTAATAAAAACAAGTCGGAACTTGTTACGCGTGGGTCCTACCCATTCAACCCGGGATTCATTCGTGTTGCATTAAATATTCAATTCAATTGTGTTCGGTGTTTGATATTAATATTAATATTAATATTAAATAACAACAACGCAATTGACATTGGGTAATTAATAATTATATCATTCAGTCTTACTAAATATTCAGAATCTTTAATTGAGATTTTCCCGCGTCCATAATTATCATTGTTCATAAATAATTAGACCGTGATCAAGTACTTAATATCAGCATACACTACAATAACGGCCTAGTCGCCAACCAATAATCAGTCAATTCTAATTGATTCGATTCAATTCACTGCAGTAAATATTTGTCTCTGTCACAAACATAACCAAATAATCTAATTCAATAGATTTAATCTAAACGTCATTCAATTCAACGACTAGTCGCCATCTATTGGCCATCAGCAATATAATTAAACTTTCAATCCTTTTCAAACTCTCATCAATCTATTATTCTGCGCGATTCAAATCGTAAGACCGATCTGATCCATCGGTAATCTCGCCTCTGTGCGCATACATTCGAAAGCTTTCATCAATCACTCGATTTAGTACCAAGTACTATCTACTTGTCCCGCAGCGGACAAGAGATCTTCTCTTGCTTATATACAGACGTGTATATCTTGCACCCATCTTACAACTAAATACGACGATCCAGCATCGCGTAATATCTAATTGCATACGCTCATACATACGTATCACATACACCCGTACACATACACACATATATCTGTATCGTTCGTGTACCAATTGTTCAACGAGTTATCATCAATCTTCTTCGATCAATATTCTTATATTCTCATGTAACTTCTTCAAAGGGTTTTATGCCGTAGTGCTTTCCCTAACTTTTTTTGGGTCAGAATATATTCTTCATTTTGATACCTAATCACGACTTTTATTAAATACTACCTATTTCACCCATTCATCCTCCTCATAAATTAAGTTAAGCTCAAATACTAATCTAATTTTAATTTCAGATTATTTAAATATTAATTAATAAATTAAACAAAAGAAAAAGGGATTTGTTTCCCACTAACAATGAAATTTTTGGCTTTTTTGAGAAAAACCACCATTTTCTTGAAGTTCGCCACTTTTGATTTTTTTTTTTAATTTGTCAAAAAAAAAATTCAATTAATTTTGCAATTTTGCCCTCCAATCCCAGAGTGGGCGGATTTTTCTGTTTATTTTTTTTTATCAATTGAAAAAAAATTTTTGCTTAGTTGGGCTTATTTCATAAAACCACACTCTGGAAATTTTTGAGAATTTATCGACGACTTCAGAGCTTGAAAAATTGAGAAGAAAAAATTAATTGAAACTGACAATCCTCGAAAAAGTTTGGATTTTTTTTTTAAGTTAGAAAAAAAAATAAAAGATAACCTATAAATAATTTTATTGTAATTTTTTTTTTAAACTACACCTAAAAACGAAGATAATTAAAAAAAATGCCCGTTGGTTTATTTTTGACCAAGTCATAGGCTTTTGAAATAGCGATGTGCGTTAGCTTTATTTTTCGAAAGCCTCCCGGGAAAAAATAATCAGACGTGATCAGACATGAACAGGCATGAGTCTTCAGGCCTGATCAGACATGAAAAATGACCATGCCTGACCAGGCTTGATTAGGCATGTTCAGGTCTGATCAGGTATGTTCATGTCTGTTCATGCCCATCCGGGAAAAAAAATTATATATAAAAAATGGCCCTATATAATTATATATAATTATGTATAACTATATTATATTATACATAATTATTGCTATAAAACTAAAAAAAAAAATAAAAAATTCGGGCGTGTGCAGGATTCGAACCGTGGACCTTGCGCTCGAAAGTTTAACACGCTACCCACTGAGCTAAGAGATTTAGGTGACAAAGAAGTCTCGTATGAACTTTAAGTAATAAAAATCTTATATGTGATAGATTCTTGGTCAACAAAATCTTATACCTATGAACAGGCATGAACAGACATGAACAGCCATGATCAGGCCTGAGCGTATTTAACGCGTCAGACATGAACAGCCATGACCAGTCATGAAAAGGCATGATCAGGCCTGAGTGTATTTAACGCTTCAGATATGAACAGGCATGACCAGACATGACCAGGCATGAACAGGTATGATCAGGCCTGATCATGTCTGATTTCAGGCCTGATCATACATGAACAGGCATGATCAGGTCTGATCATTTTTTCCCGGGCTGTGACTTGATCGAAAATAAACCAAAGGGCAATTTTTATATTTTTTATTTTCTTTGATTTCATGTGTAGTTTTCAAAAATAATCACAAAAATTATTTATAGTGTTACATTCTGGCTTATTTATTATTCAGACAGAATATTTTTTAATTGACCAGGTTGACGTCATTAGGGTGTCAATAGACCCCAGGTGCGTCAGCTGTTGTCCCTTTTTTATTTTATGCGAAAATGTTTTAATGACTTACCATGGTGATGATTATCCCCATAACTCGGCCCAAATAACCCCTTGATGCCTCCTCTGAGTGCGAACAAGATGAGCCTTGAAGGCCTGGTTCCTCCTCGAGGGAAAGCGATTCCAATTGGCCGATCAAACAACCAGAGCTCGAAGGCTCAACAACACAAGAGCTCGAAGGCTCAACAACACAAGAGCTCGAAGGCTCAACAACACAAGAGCTCGACGGCTCAGCAACACATGAGCTCAATAGCTCAACAATACACGAGCTCGAAAGCTCAACAACACATGAGCTCGAAAGCTCAACGACACATGAGCTCGAAGGCTCAACAACAACTTCCTCGAATTTTAACTCTCGGACGACCTTTGGTGAGGTCCGCGATGACACCTTGAATCCCGCGACCGAGCTGTACTGTACATCCTGACCTCCTGCTTCATCGGCCGCGAAGCATAAAGGGTGATATGATAGGTGGTGAAGGAGCCCGAACTGCTGGTTAGCGCTCTGAGCAAAAGAAGGGTGGAACAGCTAGTAAGCGCTCGCCCCTTTTAGGTTCTTTAGACAAAAGATTTGTATTCAGGTTAAATTTTAGGTTTTATCCCTCTGAACCTGGAGACAGGAGAATCAGTCAGTCAATAGTACAGAGTTTCGTGCTCTTTGAGATCCCGCGATCAACTGACTGATCCTGCTGCTCTTCGACTAAATACATTCGTCAAAGTGTTAACGTTGCATCTCAGGTTTCCTATGAGAGAATCGTCGTGGCCCGGGTCTCATGCATCGTCATCTGTTTAGACTATCCGCGAGCCACGGCGACTCTCTTATCGCAAGAGATTTCCGTTACATTGTTGGTGATGAATAAAATAATATCGCCAACAAAGTAACGATTTATTAATTTATTATTTATTTGTAATTCTAAGAAGTGTCGAACCGTTTATTCGCCCACCGTGGCGAATAAATAATTCGAGACTTCAAAAAAAAAAATTTCCAAAATTTTTATTTAAATTTAATTAGAGCCAGAACGTAACAATAGGTATCTTCTTTTTTTTTTCTCAATTTTTGTTAAAAAAATAAAAATTTTTTCGAGGATTACCAGTTTCAAAACTTTTTCTTCTCAATTTTTCAAGCTCTGAAGTCGTCGATAAATTCTCAAAAATTTCAAGTGTTGTTTTGTGAAATAAGTCCCATTAGGCAAAATTTTTTTTTTCAATTGATAAAAAAAAATAAAAGAAAAAGTCCGCCTATTTTTACCTCTTTTCGATCAATTGATTAATATTTTTTAACAGGATAGGCTTGCATGAACAATTACTCGTGCATTTCTAGATAGTGTTCGATTATGAGGTAAAAACACCCTATTTTTAGTCATTTTCTAATAAAATGAATTAAAAATAAAACAAAACCAATCCGTTGTTATTCTTTCCGTATTTATTTTCATTCCAGCCCCGGCTTATTCTAAATTGCAGGGTAAATTTTTTGATAGAGAAATTCTTTTTAATTTTTATAAAAATTGTAATCAGTTATTTTGATACTTAAATACACATATTGATTTTTATTTTTTCCTTTATAATAAAAATAAATTAAAAAAATTTTCAATTACATTCTTAATGCCAAGCTCTTCAAAAATTGGGGTTCCGATCGAGTTCAAGAGTTCAACACTAAAATGAAAATAACTAAAAAAAAATGCAGAATTTGAAAAAATTTTACAAGAAATAATTTGTAGAGTGTAAAATTGTCAACAAAAAAGATGGTATAACATTTTGTGATAGTCTCATAGTTTCGCCGGAAAAGTAAAAAGACCATGAAATTTATTAGAACTTGACTTCGAGCTCCAATAACTTTTGGACAAATTGATTGATCTAAAAATGACAAGAGACTTCTTTTGTAGAGCCTTTAATTTCCTGCATAAGTATATATTAGTCTATTCGATCTGTTGATCTGTTATTAACGAGTTAAAAATCCTCGAAGCTAAAAAAAAATTTTTACAGTAATAATTAAATAGGATATCAAATTTTCTTTGGCAAGTAATTTTTTTGTGTGTTGAACTTTCGATTTTCCACATGCACTTAAAAAAGAAAAAGAATATGAAAACTGCCTGACACTGCGGGCCGTTTACCAACTCAATATTTTTTTGAAATTATTACAGCATTGAAATCTCTTGAACGATTCATCCGGGTTTTCTGGTCGAACCAGCATTCGATGTTGGTTGTAGAGCATTAGAACTGATTAGATTTTGAGAAAGATCAATTGACTATAGTCGAGAAGTTGAAAACCTGCGAAAAATAGTTACAGGTTGTCTAAAAATATGATTAATAGCTTAAACGATCCAAAATAGCGCCTAGAAAAAGGCGCTTCGTGGATTTTTTCTGGAAAAGGAAATTACAATTGTTTTTCAACATAAGACCGTTATAAAAATTAGCCGTCCAGTTTTTTAGCAAAATATCAGAAGTATAAGTGATAGCTCAAATAGTACAAAGTTCCTGAAAGAGCAGAAAATTTTAGTAAAAAAGTTTTTGACTTCCCAAATTGTAGCTCCAATATTTATAGTTTTAATTCAACGTTGAAAATTGGCTGTTGCGCGGCAGTTTCGGCATGCGGGTGCCGTCACTCTAGCGAGCGTAGTTTTTAAATAATTTTGTTATGCAATTAAATATTAATTAGAAAATTTACGAAAATTCTGGTGTCATCAAGACACTTCAAAGAATATGACTCGGCGGTAATAAAATTTGTATCACTATTTTTCAAAAAGTCATTTAATTGTTAGTTAACATTTCTTTTACGGTTTTGTGTTATCATAAAAGGCGGTATAAAAGTTGAAATAATTAATCTATGAATGTTTTGTTTCTTGGATCCCGTTTTCTGAATATACTTAATAAGATGACGTTATGAAAGTTTATAAAATATTTTCATTTCATTAATTATAAATTTTTAAAGTAACTAAAAATTAAAAATTTAAATAATGTATGTTCAATAATTTTTTTCTTCCATTTTTCTCTAGAACATAAAACAATTACAAAAACAGTAACTTGCAACTATATGGCAAAAAAATTTTTAACCTCCCACTAAGAAAATCGACGATTTTCGAAAAATTCGGGAAGTTATTATTTTCACCTCGATTTGCAAAAATCGAAATTTGATTAGATGTCGACGTTGAGGTCCTAGAAAGCTACTCTGACTATTTTCAAAATGATGTCCGAGTGTCTGTATGTGTATGTGTGCGTGTGTGTGTAAACTCTTTGTAACTTTTTAACTAATAAATCGATTTGGGTGGTTAAGGTGGCAATCGAAAGAGCTTTTTGGCCATCAACTTTTTTGACAATTTCAGATCATTTGATCAAGTAGACTCGAAGATATTGGCCAATTACGAAAAAAAAAAAATTTTTTTTTTGGTTTTTTTATTGATTTCTCAGAAACGACTTATACGATCGACTTCAAAATCTAATTAGCTTTAAGCTCAATAAAACGCGTCGATTGCCACCTCAATCATCAAAATCGGATAATTCCTTCGAGAGTTATCGCGGGAGAAAGAAATGGTAAAAAACATTTTTTTGCGATTATCTTTGAAGTAACTCATCTGATCAATTTCTGGATCTAATAAGCTCTAGAACTTAATGAAACGCGTCGATTGCTACCTTAACCATCTCAATCGGTTGATGCATTTGAGAGATATCGTGGGAGAAAGAAATGCTAAAAACTGTTTTTTTTCGAAACCAAAGGCACCCCAAAGTATTTTCGAGCTCTTCGAGCTCGAAAATGTATTTACAACGATATTTTTGAGCTACTTGAACAGCGGGAAGTTTTGGGGCTGCCCTGCAGGGCCAAACAATAGACCGATTTTTTCGTTTTCTTTTACCTTTTTTTGACATTCTTAAAAAAAAATTTTTTTTTTCTTTTCCTCACATTTACTAAGTAAGTAACCCAAAAAAATGAGAAGTAAAAAAAAAATTATTTTTTCATTGTGATGAGATTATTACACAATTAAAGGAACAAAACGAGTTTTATACAAAATAAATTTTTTTTTTCAAAAAATGATGAAAGGGTTTTGTAGAGAATTTATTCAAGTATTTAACGCCACGTTCAAATTTACAGTGCAATCATTGGTACCTGAAATATCGATGATCAAAGCCACAAGGATCATTTTTTGTTTGAAGACTGATATCTCTGCGACAAATTGTCCTACGAAGTTAAACAAAAAGCCAAATTGAAGCTGAATAAATTTACAAATCGATCTATGTATTAGTTCAGTTGAAAAAAATTTGTACGATCCGTGAGATCTTCGGAAAAAAAAAAAAAAATTAGAAATTTTTTGTCTCGCGGTATTTCTCATGCTTGCGCAATAACTGGAGCTTTTAAGAAATTTTAATAAAATTGTGCCGAAGCTAGAAATTTCAAGCAATAAAACGCTTTTCTTTTAAGGAGGTTTATCGGATAATCACTTTTCTTACAATATTTTTCAATTCTTAAATATAAATACTTTGAAGTGTCCTGTATACGTAGAAATTTTTAAAAATAGTCCTTGCGATGCTAAATTTCGAAATATTAACTATTAAAAATCGTACATTTAGCATGCATTCCCTATGTTAACCGTAGTTAGATTGAGCATTGTATTAAATTACAATCATACTTTTCTTACAAAATTTTTTTGAAAGCTGAGTATAATAAATTAAATTTATAACACGTAATTTTTTTCAATAAAAACATAAACGAGCGGTATTCATTTTTTTGTAATTAATTTTTAAAGTTTGTTACTTTTAATGATTTTTAAGCTTTCTCCCATAATCTAACAAGTGAGAGATAGTGACTTGGCAACGTTGCAGTGCGCGGGAAGTTTAAAGCACAGTAGAAGCCCAACAGATTTAAATAATTATAAATTATTTTTTAAATTTAGTCGCGAAGTCATTATTATTTATTACTTATTATTTGTTGTCTCCAACTATGTATAACCTCGAATTAATTCAAAACACTTTCTATAACACATGCTCAAGGGGAAAAATATTTTAAGTTAGAATGCAACGTAGCCAAGTCTGAGAAAAGACGCAATGGGATCATTTTTATATTTCTGCGGATATAAAAGGATGCGCAAAAGTGTACTGTATTTCAAACATTTCTTGTTGTAGTTAGAATGTTTTACACGGGAGAAATCTCTCTAAAGTTGCGAACTACTGCTACCGATGAACCTCCTTAATCCCGATATGATTATTTTTCACGAAGTTACAGTCTTGAAAAAATCAATAAAAACTTTCTAAAATTTTTCGATTCCTTTAATTTATGGCATGAATATAAATTTTTTTTTTTTATATTTGTAGCCTTATTTGTTTTTAAGATTTTCGAATTTATTTAAATAATTTCCTATTTCTACTGTTATTTTTAAGATGTCCGAAGTACATAGTGATTGAAACTATAAGTTTTTACTGTTTATTATATTGTTAAAGTTAATCTCATGATTTTATTTATTATTATTTATATTTATCTATAGAATATAATTGTTGGTTTGCAATTATTAACTATTTGATGTTTGCCGGAGTAGGCTCTGTCTTATGCTCGACAGCTGTCCACACTCAAGGCATTCTTCTTTTGTTAAATTTTGAGTAAAATGAGAATTTAAGTGAGGGTGAAAATATAAAATAATTTAAATAAATTCAAAAATCTCATAAACAGATAAGATTAAAAATAAAAAAAAATATGTTTGAAAGGTTTAATAATCAGGTAACAAAAAATTTATAAAACATATTTGCTATAACATTACTCGTTTATGAGACATAAGAATTGTAAGAAATAGAAAATGGTAATTTTTATAGATAAATGCGTGTAGTTAAAGAAGTATAACAGAGAAACGTTAGGTTATATAGTGATAAGAAAGCTTAACTCATACTGTATAGAAACGATTTGTAGGTCGGAAACTGATTCTGCAATAGTTGCAAAGTTACAGCTATTTGTTTGTCGACAAATCGAGTCAGTGCTTGGACTTTGTTGTCCTCCGAAATATAGATGTTTTTTAAAAAATAGAAAAATAGTATATTTTACACCTCGGGCAGGAAAGTAAGAAATGTCTCAGATCTCATGTAATTGTTGGCCGAGGCGAAGCCGACTTTCCTGCCCGAGGTGTAAAATATACTATTTCGCCTCGACGGAGGCAGAAAGCGTCAACTTCGTTTCACACAGCGGGAAAAAAGCTGACGCTTTTCGCCCGGAGGGGCGAAAAAATTTTTTTGCCATATAGTTGCAAGTAACTGTTTTTGTAATTGATTTATGTTCTAGAGAAAAATGGAAGAAAAAAATTATTTAACAGACATTATTTAAATTTTTAATTTTTAGTTACTTCAAAAATTTATAATTGATGAAATAAAAATATTTTATAAACTTTCATAACGTCATCTTATTGAGTATATTTAGAAAAAGGGATCCAAGAAACAAAACATTCATAGATTAATTATTTCAACTTTTGTACCGCCTTTTATGATAGCACAAATTCGTAAAAGAAATGTTAATCAACAATTAAATGACTTTTTGAAAAATAGTGATACAAATTTTAGGTTCCGTTACAAAATATCCGAAGACATAATAACCGCGACAAAATATCTGCGACAAAATAACCGCAGACAAAATAACCTCAGGACAAAATAACCGAACGACAAAATATCCGCAGCCAAAATAACCGTGGACAAAACATCCTCACGACAAAATAACCATACGACATAACATCCGCGAGATAAAATTTACCCGAACAATTAAATCAGTTGTCAAAGCAACCGTGACAAAATAACTGTACGGTCAAATATCAGGTGCCAAAAAAACGTCAAATCGATATATTTAAATAACTAATTAATAATGATTAATTAGGAATTATCATGCGAGCTTCGACAAGTTTTATCATTGAAGTATATAATAATAATTTCAATATGTAACAATATCATTAATAATCTGCAAATATAATGATCTAATGACATAAATATCTTAATTCATAAATACATTCAAATTATCGAGTTTACATTGGTCATGATTATGTTACGTCTTGGTTGATGTTTTGGCGCTGGCGTAGTTGAGCGGTCGATTTAAATTGGACGTAATGAGAACTTACATATAATTATAAATAATTATTAAGTATGGGTTGAACAGCCACCATTTGGTGGTTGCAATAAACTGGTTATTTGATTATATATATTATTTTATATATCTAAATCCGATTTATTCAATTATAAGGATATAATTTTGATTGATGTGAAAATATACGATTGAATTAATTTATAAATTGTTAATGTACTCTTAACAATAACTTCAAGAGGGTGAGAATGAAGTTGTATTTAATATTGAGCCTGACTGCTCTCGATGATTCTATGTTTCAGACTGACTTCTCTTGATCGAGAAAAACTAGAGTAACTCTTATCAATACGCTTGGGCATCAGACCCGCGCATCGATTCATATGGAGGGGTCATTCGAGATAACGCATGTTCTCGAATGATCCATTCTAATATTTATTGAAAATACTTAATTCTCACGATCTCTCCGCTTTTGTTACTAACAAATGAGTCACTTATCTATTAACAAAAGTTATCTTAAACAAAATAGATGTTTGTGCAGCTGCACGTCTCGAGGATTTACTCGAGGCGTCAGCGCTTATTTATATTTGATAAAATATAGAAAAATAACTTTATCAATTATTACTCATATCCTTAACTTTCAAATATCTTAAATAATATTATTCTATTATTATATTATATTATTTTATATAATTAATTAAATACTATGGAAATTACTTAGTTATCGATATTCGATATAATTAGTTAGATTTCAGGCCGGTAATTAGAGAAGTAAATGCCCACGTCATCTGACGTACAGGCTGAGACGTAACAATTAAATTACATTTCAATAGTCATTTATGACTATTGTGTACGTGCAATTACAAAAATATACCCACACACAAAAAAGCTGGGGAAAACAGCACCCTTTTTTCACGAACTCTGTGTACGTGCAATTACAAAAATATACCCACACACAAAAAAGCTGTAAAAAATAACGCCCTTTTTTCACGAATTTTGTGTGTGTGTGATCATATAAATGTACGAACACACAAAAAAGGTATCAAAAATAGCGCCGTTTTTTCACAAATTTTGTATATGTGTGATTATAAAAATATACCCATAAACATAAAAGTGTGACAAAAAGCACTAGAATCATGAAAAAACCGCAAATGTTAATTTATTTTAATTTAATTGATTTTTTTTGCATATAGAAGACTTATTTTACAGTCAAAAATTTACAGTCAAGATATATTGTCGTGTGGTTATTTTGTCCGCGGATATTTTGTCCGCGGATATGTAGTCGTGGCACCCAAATTTTATTACCACCGAGTCATATTCTTTGAAGTGTCTTGATGACACCAGAATTTTCGTAAATTTTTAACTTCCCGCTTAGAAAATCGATGATTTTCGAAAATTTCGGGAAGTTATTGTTTTTACCCCGATTTTCGAAAATCGAGTTTTCATCAGATGTCGACGTTTTGAGGTCCTAGGAAGCTATTCTGACTATTTTTAGAATGATGTCCGAGTGTCTGTATGTGTGTGTGTGTGTGTGTGTGTGTGTGTGTGTGTAAGTGTGGGTATGTATGTATGTAAACTCTTTATAACTTTTTAACTAATAAACCGATTTGGATGGTGTTTAAATAATTAATTATAACTATTTATAAGGATGAGAGGATCTGGTGCGTGTGAATGGGTTGTAAGCAATAATTTTAATTTAACACTTAATTGTTATAAATATTAACTATGAATATTTTATTTACAATATATATACTGCTGAGAAATTATAATTAATGAGATTAGCACTGAGAGAGTCTAATTTTAATTTATTTGATGAGAATGTAATAACGCGTACACGCGGTCAAGATGGCGGCTAGGCGCGAATACTGCCGGTACACGTGTTGCTGAGAATTAATTGAGAATCACTGAATTTACGCAAATGAGAGCAAAATAATGCAAGAAATAATTACTATAAATCAGTTAACTCAAAATTCACAAGTAAAAATAATGAGAACGTAAAGGATTACGAAAAAGCACTGAGATTAAAGAATGCACGAGGCGTCAGCCATGAGAACACTTTAAGCAATATATCTGAGAGAGAGCGTAAACGTGCGAGCGAGATAGAACTTCCGTCTTCTTCATCCCCACTCGAGCGGTCGTTGCGATGAGAATGCGACTAGCGGAGCCGCCTATGATGGATAGGCGATCGACTGTAGTATCGACTATAGTATCAATCACTTATCCGCCGTCAGAACTATGATGAGATCACGGGAGATTTGAACAGATGGTTAAGGCGGCAATCGAAAGAGCTTTTTGGCCATCAACTTTTCTGAAAATTTCAGATCATTTGACCAAGTAGACTTGAAGATATTGGCCAATTACGAAAAAAAAAATTTTTTTTTTTAGTTTTTTATTGATTTCTCAGAAACGACTGATACGATCAACTTCAAAATCTAATCAGCTCTAGAACTTAATAAAACGCGTCGATTGCCACCTCAAACATCAAAATCGCATAATTCGTTTGAGAGTTATCGTTGGAGAAAGAAATAGGACAAAACAGTTTTTTGCGAATACCCTTGATACGATTCAACCAAAAAATCTAAAAATCTATGGAGCTTTAGAATCTATTAAAACACGTCGATTGCCACCTTAAACTTAAAAATCGGATAATTTGTTTGAGAGTTATTGCGGGAGAAAGAAATGCTAAGAACTGTTTTTTTCGAAAATAATGGCATGCAAAAGTATTTTCGAGCTCGAAGAGCTCGAAAATGTATTTACAACGATGTTTTCGAGCTCTTTGAGCTCGAAAACAGCGGGAAGTTTTGGGGCTGGCCCGCAGGGTCAACCGATGCCCAGATTTTTTAATTAATATTTAATTGCATAACAAAATTATTTAACAACTACGCTCGCTAGAGTGATGGCACACGCATGCCGAAACCGCCGCGCAACAGCCAATTTTCAACGTTGAATTAAAATTATAAATATTGGAGCTACAATTTGGGAAGTCAAAAACTTTTTCACTAAAATTTTCTGCTCTTTCAGGAACTTTGTACTATTTGAGCTATAACTTATACTTCTGATATTTTGCCAAAAAGCTGGACGGCTAATTTTTATAACGGTCTTATGTTGAAAAACAATTGTAATTTTCTTTTCGAGAAAAAATCCAAGAAGCGCCTTTTTCTAGGCGCTATTTTGGATCGTTTAAGCCATTAATCATATTTTTAGACAACCTGTAACTATTTTTTGCAGGTTTTCAACTTCTCGACTAGACTACTAGCTTTCAAAATATTTGAGAAAAACGGAAAAAAAAATAAATTAGTTATTTTCTTTTTTTTTCTCGTCGATGATATTTTCTGGACGGATCATCCAAGTGAGACGTTCTAAAAGGCAATCCAAAGCTTTATTTTAGGTTCTAGAGTTGTGTTATATCCTGGCTGTCAAGCAGGGCCCGTTCTCAGCTCACTAGATTATTTTACAGACCTATAGTCTATTCCCAAAATAAGGCACCCTAATTACCGACAATTAGAGTACCTCAAGTAGATAAGTATAATAACGTAATTAACGTAAGAGTATATTCTATCATTTGAATTGTATATTATAAGAATATCTTTAACATACGTATATTTTTCAAATCAATAACCAAATAATAAACTAATCACCGGATGTACCTAATCCCACGTATGAGAACATTTTTCATATTAATTTTAAAGTATATTCAACTGAAGATAATTTAATCATTTTAAAAAAGCTGTATAAACTATTAGTAAGAATTTGTAACAAACGCAGATGATATGAAAATGGACTTTGACTTTCAAATAAATAACTTTTCTCAGAAATTTACATCAGCCGAGGATTAAATCCCTTCTCGCGCTCGACGCATGGGTCTTACGCCCAATCACCTCGCGCTGATAAGCAATGACGAGTTCAACGACCAATGAGTGTGAACTCTGATCAACAATTTAACCCCATTTAACAATTCTCATCCCACTATTTTTGGTGATTAGAATACTTTATAAAAACCCTTGCTTGGTGAGCAAGAAGAGACACAGAGCTAGAGAGCTAGAGGTCCAGCTTTTTGACACACACCTTTTACTCTGAATACTTTTATTAAGACAGCTCTTAACTACTCTTAACACTCGTTAATTTCATTGTCAAGTTCATAATCATACCTTGTGTTAGTTTGACTACCGAACATAATTAATTTGTATCATAAGTGTATACTTTCAACTTCTCAAATCTATAACTATCATTTGTGAATAAAGTTATTGTTATATCTTAATACAACACCAGTTATTTCGGGTCACCGTGAGGTGATTTTGCTGTCGAGAACCCAATACCTAGAAATACTACAAACTAGCTGAGCTGAACATCAACATTGTGCAACGAAAACGTAACAGTTGGATGGATTTGGCAATTGATCGATCGAATTAAAAAAAAACAAAAAATTTGTTTTTTTTGTCGCTTCTCTCGAGCATTCACGATTTATTCAACTAAAAACGTCTAAAATCTGCTGGAAATGAAAGCTCAGAAGAACTCTTTAGAATGCCAAAAGAACAATCAATATGGGTTCATTCATGAAAAAGATGTGAAAGATTTACATGCAAACACACACCCACACATCTTAAACAATGTCAGAATTGTATTTTAGGACTTACAAAGGTTGATATCTTTGCGGGGAGTTAAAAAAATAGTATCAATGACAGGTGTTTATTGGATTAAATGATTATTTATATATTTTTTCGGTTTTTTTATTTCTTAGAATAAAGTTTCATATGAAGATAAATAAATATACTTAATAATTATATTTAAATCAAAAGTTACATCTGGTATGACAAAAAAATTTTTTTTAAACAACTTTTATCCTAATTAAAGAAAAAATTATTGAAGAAAACAATACCAATAATATCCACATAAAAAGATACATTTAAGTTTTATTTTAAAATTTCTGAGATAATGATAGATAATTGACGTGAATCGGATTTCTTAACCTGGGTTGGAAGAAATTTCGATGATGAAGTAAGGTTGCTAGATAACAAGTATCATTGAGGGAAGTATCTTAAAAAAACGGCATTTGATAGCACTTCTTTAGGACTGCATCAATTGGGACGATTTTAGAGTCTGTTGATAAATCAGAGCAAACATAAAAACCAAGTTTATCAGATGTTATCCCACGATCGTATGCCCTTTCTATTTTCCGGTAAGTTTGTACCAGTAGATAATAAGTATTGAGATGGAACACAATATTCATAATTACGCACAAACATCCGTCATTTAAAAGACAACAATTGTCTTTTTGTTCTCGAGAGAACGTGAAAGAACTAAATTTAATTTTCGAATATTGGATGAATTGATTGGAGTGATAGCCAATAGGAATCGCTCCATTTTTATGATGTCCTCACGCATGTAGCGATTCCTTCCGTTGTCGATTCTGGCTACAATTATTTCTTTTCCTTTCTTGAAATCTTAGTACGAACTGCTGTAACGGTCGAATATGACTATGAATCAATTAGTCTATCACAGGCATATTATTTTCCTAAGGAAAAGCAGAAAAGGAATCTAAAGGACCAAATCTGCGCACATCCTGTACTAAATGTACTAACCCATGAGCATTATAACTCACAAATGATTTGCCATACAACATTTCTGCGTTAATGACAAACGATTTTAAAGTATTTTCTGCAAACATCAACTGTTCCTCTGAAAAAGATGACGAAACAAGAATACGAATCGCTGCGTGCAACAATAAAAAATGTGAGAAATAATCATCTGGAAGAATATCAGATAAAACGCAAGGTCCTGCATAAAGAAGAAAATGTCGGAACTCAGTTGCTTTATAATGGATAAATCGGAAAATGGTACAAGGACGTCGAGCGAATTCTACAGGGCACCAGTTATCTAGAGACTCTAATTTTGAGTTTAATATTTGCGGAGGTCTCTCATCAAGCTTAGGAAAACCAGGAAATTTTCCGTTAATCCAAGCTTCAATTAATCTTTTCATTGTTCCCAATAATACCAGATGCATTTATTCAAAAGGTACATTTGATACTGGATTTATACCCAATTTCGTTAAAGCAGAGTTTCCAGGCTTACAATGGTTTTTATCGGTACGATTGATGTATTCGTCATCGGTTCGCGGAGTGTGATCGGTGCCAAGAAAACTCATACGGTGGTCGGTATAAGTTCCTTTGACCTTGCATTTAGAACAGGGATAATAAGACATGTGTCCGTAATGGTTTAATATGAAAGCTCTAGCTGGTGCATCAGCAATGAAGTTACGTAACGTAATTGGAATGAAATTCCCCAGAAAATCAACTCCTCCTTTTTTTTTATATCATTGAAGTCGTCAATTGAATGTTTAAATAATCTTTCTCCATCATTAGGCTTAGCTTTTCCGCGATATAATCCTACAATTACAGGTAAACTATTCAGTAAGTTTACTACTTTCATTTGCAAAGGATAATACTGATATAATTGCTGATTATCAGCAGAAGCCCCATCAGTACTGACATCACATATTAAATGAATGGGCATTTCATGATAATCTAACAATATCTCACTAAGTGCAGCAGCAATTCCAATATAAACATATTCCCCTGGGTCCATTTCATAAACAACAATCTTTTCCGTAGGAGTAGCTAATAAAGTACGAGTTATTTTTGGCAGGTTATGAAAGCAAGGATGACGACGAAAAATTTTTAATATTGCATTACCCTGTACACTATTAATATTATTTTTATGTTTATGTTTATTTATTTATGTGATTGTGGAACCATGTCCCCTAACGACCTAAAGAAAATATATAGAAGTACAAAAATTACAAAGTGTACAGATTATAACACAATATTTTAATTTTACCAATGTCTTTATAAGTGTTAAGTTCATGATTATTTTAGCATAGGAATTTGTTGATAATCTCTATGTTTAATTAATTCAAGCTAAAAATGAAAGTAATTATATTAAGATGAGACAAGACATTACTATAGCCTACTAGTAGAAGCACAGTAGCGAAGAGTCATGTAGAGAAATATTGCTTTTCCAAATCTATCAAATACTTATAACAGAATCTTTTGAATTCATCAATATTTGAGGCTGTAGTAATATGTGGTGGTAAGGAGTTCCAAAATGATGTTCCCAAGATAAGAAATGAGTGCTGGTAAATGTGTGTTCGTGGAATCGGGGCTATCAGTGTGTCTGTTCTATTTTTGTCTCTATGTCTTGCAAGATTATGATTAACTGCAATATGCTGATTGAGTAACTCATTTTTGCTGAGCACCAGCATACCATAATAAATACATCCTAGAAAGTAAAGCCTGCGGTTCATTGGTGATATCCATCCGAGGTCAAGACGCGGGCCGTTGATATGAGCGCCACGCCGATGTCGCAGGACAAATCTTGCGCAATTGTTCAGCGAGACTGTTAGTTTTCTATCTAGTGACTGACTTAGGTTTGTTAAAGCGGGTGCACAATAATCAAAAATCGGTAGAAGTAGACTTACAACTAGCTGACGTTTCAGTGTCGAGCTTAAATCGTAAACTGAGAGACGAAGACGATAGAGCGTCTGGGAGGCCATACTACATGTTTTAACAACTTGATCTTTCCAGAGTAATTTTGAGTTCAATATGACCCCGAGATATTTGAAGTTGCTCACATACTCAATAGGCTCTTTATTAAATATAATATTCGGCATAACATTTATATCCAACATGTTGATGTATCGAGCACTACCGAAGAACATTCCTTTAGTTTTGGTTACGTTTATTTTTAGCTTATTTACCTCACACCAAGTAGCGATGGATGATAAGTCTTCATTAATTTTACTGATAGCTTCAGGTATGCTGTCCATTCTAGTTTTGAGGTATATAGTGCTGTCATCAGCATAGAAAAGACACGAATAGTGATGCCAGCAATTCGGAAGATCATTTATAAAGAGCGAAAAAAGCAGCGGGCCCAAGACGCTACCCTGCGGTACGCCAGATAGCGAATCATTCCATGACGATGTGCTTGCTTTATTTCTTACTGCATGTATTCGACCGGATAGATAAGAGTAAATCCACCGTGTGACTTCTTCTGGAAATCCCAGGTTGTAAAGTTTACGAAGCAGGAGTAAGTGATTGACTGAGTCAAAAGCCTTTGTGAAATCAAGAAATACAGCAATGGTAATTTCTTGATTATCAATACCATATCGCACGTCATCTGTCAGCCTGATGACAGCTGTATACGTACCCATACCTGGCCTGAAACCTGTCTGCCAAAGGTCCAAGATATTGTAATAATTTAGGAAGTTTATGATTTGATTAACTACTATACGCTCACAGACCTTCGACATTGAGCACAGTATAGAAATCGGTCGCATATCTGATGGTTGCCTCGGAAAGCGAATTTTAGGTATAGGCGTAATTAAGGACGATTTCCATATAGTTGGATAGCAACTGCTAGCAATCGACTCGTTTACCAGGTTAGTGATCAATGGTATGAGTATAGATTTGAACGTTCTTAGAGCTATGAGCGGAAGCTCATCTACTCCTGATGATTTTGACGTTCCGGCTGCAAGTTGTTTGGCTACATCATTTTCCGAGACCTTTCTAAAGGAGAAATTGAGATCTCCCTGATGAGTATCGGTAAGGACTTCTTCGAAGGACGGAAGACTCTCACCAGCAGTTATGGATGCGTAATAATTATTTAGTTCGTTAATATCAAATATCAGAGGAGCCCGTGATTTTGTAGAAGCTGTAGTGAAACCCAATCTGTCCATCTCGATCCAAAATTGCTTTGTATTTTTCACTCTACCGAAGACGGATTGTAGATAAGTAGCTCTTTCTTTCTTCCATAGAAACTGTGCCTCCCGACGATGACTAATATAAAGTTGCCATACAAGTAGGTGACCATTTATTTTAAAGTTTCTGTATAATCTGTTTTATTCCCTACGCATCTCTCGTAGCTCAGGAGTGATCCATGGAGCTGGACGATGTTTCACTTCAAACTCTCGTGTAGGGACGAATTGATCAAATACTTCCTTAATAATAGCATTTAATGTAGTCAAGAAGTCATCCAAGTAATTTTGAGAGCTATGATTAAACGTTAGTTCCAATCTTCTCGAATCAAAAAAATTGGCGGCACGATCAAGGTCAGCTTCATGCCAGATTGTGCGCTTGACATGCCTGTTAATTGGCTTTCGGTGTTTGTATTTTAGACAGAAGTAGATTAAGTCGTGTGATGATAGAAACGGTTGACCCTATTGACCCCAAGACTGCAAAGAAGACAATTGGCTAACTGCACAAACGTTAATCCACGTATTAGCATGTACAGTGTGATTAGTCGGACTAAGTGGGACTAAGGACATTCCCAACCTAGATATATAGTCTTTTAACCTGGCCGCTTTATTGCTGTTTGGAAGGAGGTCTGCATTGAAGTCACCTAGGAAACATACAAACTTGTAATTTGTTACTCTAGTTGTAAAGTCATTTTCAAAGGTGTCAACATGACCTGATTTTGGGGGTCGGTAAACGATTGAGACCAGTATTTTAATACTGGGAAGCTCCCAAGATCTCCGCGATAAGGTACTCCGGCGTGATATTCTGGCTATCATTAACTGAGGTACTGAGCAGCCGCACTTTAAGTTCATTTCGTACATAAATCGCAACTCCACCACCACGCTTACTGTGACGATTGACACGAAATATTGTGTATCCTGGTAGGAATACTTGCTGGTCGCCAATAGCGCTATTTAGCCATGTTTCGGTGACTCCAATTATGTGATACGGATTTACCCTAAAAAACTTTGAAAATTCACAGAAATGAGCCATTAGTGATTGTGCATTAAGTAAGCATATGTTTAGAACTGGAAAAGTGTAGTTAGCAGATGAACGAGAAATGGCTTGAACCCATATAGCTATAAGCTTAGCTGTTGTAAGTTCGTAGAAGGCACAATGCGAACTGGTCGATCATTTTGCAATTTGCGAATATATACGGCACCATTCGCAATCCACACATGCCTTCTCTCAACTTGATCAAAAGTTTTAATTACACAGTCCCTGAGTCGATGTAGTTGAGCAGGTTGACGATGATTGATCTAGACCTTGACTTCAGGAAAAGAAGGGTTGACCTGCTTAGCAGTTAGATTTGGCATGTTTTTTTTGGCATTAATTATCTTGTTGCAAAGATCATTGGATTTGGTCATAAGTACTATAGGTCTTGATTTCACTGGGAGGCTTGCGTTGAGACTATTATCCACGGACCTATGTTTTTTCCCGATTCGGTATGCTTTTACTAGATCATCATTTCTCGATTGGACCCCAAGAGTTTTCACAATGTCCTTAGCCAGTGAATTAAAATTTTCATTATCACTCTCAGTTAATCCATTGATGATTAATTGATTAGAAAGTTGATCACACGCGGCACGTAATAAGACTGCTTCGTCAGCTGCAGATAGTGATGACTTAACTTCCGTTGTTTTTACTTCCAGCACAGACAGCCTACGATCGAGATCAGTTGCCATATTAGTTACAGCATCAACTTTCAAGTCAATGTCCTTGAGTGAAAATCTTAACGAGCTAACCTCGTGACGCAATGACTTGACATTCTCACCAATTTTATCAATTTTGTTGTTGCATTGATCAATGCCATCAAACTTTGAGCTTATAGTTTTAAGTAGGCTTATCACATTGTTATCGTTCACTTCGCAGCTTGGACACTGATTACAAATAAGTTTTGCAACATCACTGTCACTGGCAACATCTTCAAGGTTGTATTTGACGATTAGGCATCCAGCGTGGAAGGTGTGTTTACAATCAGCTCCCGTGGTAAAGGATGTCGTTGAATGTTCGATGTTCCCAAAACAGAGAGCACACGGTACGGGAGCCATTTTGAGATTAGAATTAACGTCGCTAGGTGCCACAAGTATAAGATGAGGAGATAATAAGATAAATAAAATATCTATTCACAGATAATAAATGTCTAACCTAATAGTTAGGCGAAAATTAAGAATGAAATCACTTAACGGACTAAGCGTTAGAATTGTAGATTTATATATCAACGCGATGTACACAGGGCATTAAACAAATAGATCACAGGTACAACAATGAAAAGCGCCAAAAATCGGCATTTGCAGCACAAAATCGCGAGCGAAAAAGGAACATGTACACTTTGTAAGATTATCTTTATATATGTCTTAATCAAACCATTAGCTTGATCAGATTTCATGCAATCGTTCCTGGTAAGATTACTAATATAATGATTGTGTGAAGTATAGTTATAAACCAAATTGTTATTATTATTATTATTATTATTATTATTATTATTATTATTATTATTATTATTATTATTTCTTTTTTTTAGTTAAATGCTCAGGGGGTTATCCCCGGTAGTCCGACTCTACCGAGGGCCTCACCTGAGCGCCAAATCGTTACTGCTGCGACGCTTCATCAACAAGATGATTAGCATGCATAGCAGGCCAAGTTTCGTTGCCTAAGTAGACGGAGGGATCCGAGAATTACAGCCTTTTGCATCCGCGATGCCAAAAACTCAGCTTGCGATAAACAAGTTGGGATTTTAGCCAATGCAGACACAAAAGTCTGTTTCATCCCTCCTAGGACGCCAACAATGAGTACGACAAGCTCGACACAGTAGCCTGGGTGAAGCTTGCCAATTTCGAACGGGAGATCCTGATATATCTCGTGTTTGCGCTCCTCTTTTACCGTGATGTTATACTCAGCCGGAGCTGAGAACTCAATAACATCAATGTTACGAGCGGTTTTATCGAAGAGCACAATATCAGGTTTATTATGGTCGATTTTCCGCGTTGTTGTGAATGGCACGTTCCAATAAATACGGCAACGCTCATTCTCAACAACTTGCGGAATATCTCCTGGCAGGTAAAGCAGCACTGGTGTTTTATCGAAACCGTGCGTGTGTCGAAGATGGTAATAAAGTACTCGCAGAGCAGCATTGTGACCCTGGACGTATGCATTTCTTGCCAGCACAGGACATGCTGACAAAAGATGCATAAGCGTCTCAGGATGTTGCTTACACACCCTACACAATGTGTCGGGTAGCTGCATCTGGAGTACTTTAGCACGGTATTCGAGAGTGTTAATAACACCATCTTGGCAGGCAAAGATGTATCCTTCGGTCTCGGACATCAGGCCAGCTGACTTGAGGAAGGAAAACGTCAGCTGTGTGGACAAGCCATGGTCACGCACGTGTTTAAAGAACACGCTGTGCATAGGCTTGTCCATATGTGTGCTGAGCAGTTTTTGTTGCTCAGCGTTCCTGACGACCGTCTTAAATTCCTCCTTAGGGAGTCCAATAAGCGGGTTTACTCTTCCAAAACCGAGGGATTTTGCCGCGTAAATTGCTGCCTTATATAAAAACGCTCCCTTACGCCTATTCTCATGACTACGAACAATTTGCATAAGAAAGTCGTCTTCATCTGCTGTGAAATTGACAACCTCGTATGTTATACCCAAAACCAAACGATCATGTAGACACTCCAAGCTCTGTAAACCTCTCCCTCCGATGTGCCGGGAAAGGTATAATCTGGTGACTGAGGACTTAGGGTGCATGCTCCGATGCATATTCATGACTTTGCGTGTTTTGATATCGAGATCTCTGAGCTCTTTTCGGGCCCATTTAAGGACACCGAAAGAGTACAGGAGTACCGGGACAGCAAGCATGTTGAAACGTAGGGGATTCGTTCTCCTGCACTTAAGGTGTGGTCGTGCAGGTTTCGTGAGTCAATTGCCGGACTACGCTCCAAAATGAGACTCTGATTAATTTAATTACCCGAACTGGCCTTATAAAACTAAACCAATACTAGTACTTAGCCTAATTTTAGTGTTCGGTGTCGTCGTCCTTGGTGTTGATGGACTAGGCGATTGGTTGGTCCTTGGAAATCGCCTCCTTGGACCGGACTCAGCTCTCAGATGCAGCTACTCTTATTATTCACAATAGGAGGTGGATGAACAGGGTGAATTCACTCAAACTCTGGTTCAGTTTCTTATTTAAAGATAATTATGATTTATTGACTAATTATCAATATTGCCACTTCGCACACACTCTGATTACAAAGTCCTGGTATCACACAACTAACTGCATGTGATACTACCGTTACTGTAACTAACTGTACAGGGCTAATTTACCCAATAACGCGACTATTACAAGGAGCCGGATTATTGCTCTGATTCTTTGTGCAACACTAACTGGTCGCTATAATCATTAACTAAGTGTAATGATTATACGGGATTGATGTTCGCCTGGTTAACTAACTGTAACCAATTCTAACGCGATATTCAAACGCAGACAAATACTCAGATAATTATAAATATATCGACTGATTGACGACGCGATATTCTAATTTATAACTGGTAAATCGCTGGTAACGAGCCAAGCAAGAAGCGCTGAGGGTAGGCTACACGTGCTTATATAGACGATAGCGCCATATTGAAGCACGTGACAACCCCACCCTAAGTCGTTTGGAGGCGAACGATGCCCACATCGTAACACCACCCCCCTTAACTTTAACCCGGGTGAGTTTAAATCACAAAAATCGACCGGTTGAAGTTAAAATTTACCGCGCCGACAGTAACAATATTACCACATGATTCACTCAACCTCTCACACTGTGGCTAAAATCTGGTGATACTGCTGTACAAATAATTAGCTAGCATCCCAGGATATCAAAAATAAATATTATTACATAAATATTGTTCATAAAATTTAAATATAAATTTAAACATTAAATATATTGTGTCTTTCTGACATCATAAATCAATACTAACTCTAGCAAATACTGACTGGTTCAGTTCTGGACTCATCAATGTCCTTTTACACTATTCTATATCTTTACAGGTACACAATTCTAGCGGCCATAAAGTACAGAAAAAATAATAAAAAATAATAATTATCTACTGACATAAATGTGTATACAGAAAAAAACTAAAAATAGCAAAATGAAAACAAAAACTAAGAACTGACCAATTGTCTCATAAAAAATAATAATTAGAAATTTTAACCCAATTATATGGTTAAGTGCGTCTAAGTCGAGAATATTGAATTTATGCACAATAAAAATAAAAATAAAAATAACTTTTGACCAATAATAAAAGAATAACAAAATGAAAAATAAACAAAAAACCGGTTTACAAATTAAATCACTATTGCTGGATATCACACTGGTTTTCTTGAGCAATTCTTGGTCCATCTCTGGTTGAGCTGTGCATAAACCCTGGTCGTCATCTGGATAATTTACGGAGGCAAAATCAGGTATGCTCCCCGTGCTGCTTTTGTCACCTGACTTCTCTGTCTGCAGTCTGGACAGGAGTCATTTTCAAACGGATACTGCGTTGAACAACGACGGCAGTACCCTCTCATTGCTTCGTACCCTTCGGTACGCCATCTCTGGTATGGACAGTCATTATTGGTGTGTCCCAAACGTCTGCAGTTGGTGCAGTAACAGTCACCCTGGAGTTCATTGGGGCATTTGTCGAAGGAATGCCCTGTTTGTTTACACTTCAGACACCCTGGTTCAGGGACTGGTGTCAGTCTGGTTTCCACGGTTTGTGTTGCTACCGTGCGCCTTGTCTTCGGGCTTAGTTCAGCTGCCATCTTCTGCACTGCTGCTTGCCATTCTTCGTTGGACAACACAATATCTAGTCTCGAGTCAACACGATGCATGTGTTGACCCACTGCTATATGGACGATGATTGGGATTTCGGGTACCGATGTCACTGGTAACTTAGTTGGCACCTCCTCTGGTTTCTCTGGTACTACTAGCACTGAGTTCTTTTCTGCGTATAGCAGTACTTTGCTCAATCGTCTATGGAACCCGGACAACAATGTGATGCTAGTTGTCACTGGGATGTCAAATCCCAGATAGCCTGCTGGTGTGGCAAATACTGGATGTTTCCAGTACGACTGCTTGTCACCCACATTACCGTGGTATCGCTGCTTCTTCAGCAACTGGTGTGCCTCCTGTTGTTCTGACGAAATCTTCGCTTTTGACCACAAGAGTTGACTGAGGTCCATTCTGTAAGAACACCGTAATTAGACTACGCACAGTACTAGTATTCGCGTTTACAATTTGATGTACGAGTTGTCCCTGACCTATGACTCATTGTTTGACTTTAACTACTTGTCTATTTGACCTACGAGGTATCTTAAGATCACTAATACTAAATGTACCTACTAATACATTATTCTGATCACATATGTTTACTAAACTATTTGAATAAAAACTATGTACATAAAATGGCCCTTTTCTGGGTGCCGCAAGCTTACCTGCGAATCCATCAGCCTTTTTACTCAACTGTTTATTTTTAATAAATACCTTTGCTCCAATATTTAAGTCTATATTTGGTTCTGGTACCAACTCGTCCTGCCTATTCTGAGCTTTAATCATAAATGACTCTACGTAATGTCTTAATTCATCAATTAACGCCAAAACCGTGCTACGATGGTTCTGGTCCTGAAGCTCTGATAAAACTTTTCCTCCGCGGTGTAAGTCTAAATACCTCGGATCACGGCCAAAATTTAAGTATGCTGGACTGACTGTCAGCGAGCTGTGAACAGATGTATTATAAGCATAAACACGTTCTGGGAGATTCTGGTCCCATTTTGAATGTTTATCTGTAAGAAAAGTTCGAATTAAAGATTTTAAATTTCTGTTTATTCTTTCCACAGGGTTTGCCTGCGGATGATAAGTAGGAGTCAGTTCATGGATAATGTCATTTTTCTGTAAATATTCCGATACTACCTTATTTACAAATTCTGTTCCATTGTCTGTGACGACTACTCTTGGGTAACCCCAACGATTGAAAACAGAACGTAAAAAGAATACTATTTTACTACCTGTTGGTTCTGATATTGGCTGAACCTCCAAGTATCTTGAGTACATGTCACACAGAACAATCAAGTGAGTCTTCTGGTGTACCGTTCTGGGCAATGGTCCCACTGTGTCGACTGATACACTCTCCCACAACTCGGTGATAGGTCGATGTCCTGGTATGACTTGCGGTGGATTAGTATCTGGTTTCTGTAATTTACAGATTTCACAATTATTCACGTAGTTCACTACGTCGTGATAAAGATTTGGCCAGTAATAATGATTTGCCACGTGGCTGTACGTCTTGCTGATGCCACCATGTCCGGATACGAGCTCGTCATGCGCCTTGCGAATTATTGATCGACGCTGGTCTGGATGCGCTACCAATTTCCAGTGCTCTGGCGCATTCTCAAATAACTGAGTAGGATGCCGCGGTCGATAGTAATATAGGTTACTATCGAGGAATTTCCATTGAGGAAACCGTGTTGGAGTAGCCTTGACCTCTTTTATTTTCCTCTCGTACCACTGTTGTCGGATGTCGTTCACTCGGCAAATCTTATCTGTCTCTAGTTCAACGCCCTCGTAAACTCTCGAGAGAGCGTCAGCCGCTTCGTTGTTTATTTCTGGTCGATGGACTATAGTTATTGTCCAGAGTGAATACTCTGCAATCCATCGAGCTAGTCTTCCTCTGGGATTCTTGACATTTTGAAGCCACTTTAAACTCGCATGATCGGTCACTACTGTCACAGGATACTCGTCATAGTACCCTCTTAGCTTCTGGTAAGACCAAATGACGGCCAAGCACTCTTTCTCCGTCGTTGTATAGTTCTTCTCATGCTTATTTAATGCTCTACTAATAGCAGTGATATGATATTCTCGCTCTGGTCCTTTCTGAGTGAGAACTGCTCCAATCCCTGAGTCACAAGCGTCTGTGTAAAGTATGAATGGCAAGTTGTAGTCTGGTACTGTTAATGCTGGGGCATTGATAAGCATTTCCTTGATCTGATTAAATGCTTTAACCTGGTCTGGACCCCATGTCCATATCGCTTTTTCACTGACCAATGATGTGAGTGGTCCCTGGATTTTTGCGACCATTTTCATATGCCTTCTGTACCAATTTACCATTCCTAAGAAACGTCTTAACTGTTTCTTACTTGTCGGTTCTGGATATTCCTCTACTGCGCGCAGCTTTTCTGGGTCAGGATGTCACTCATTCCCTTTGATGACGAATCCTAGATACTTCATCTCTGCAACACAAAATTTGCATTTTTCGCGTTTGATTAATAGACCCACATCTCTAAATACTTTAAATAATATTTCGAGAACTTGTAAATGGATTTCAAACGTAGGTGTTGCTACTACCCAGTCATCCATGTACGGATGGACGTAATTAATCCAATAAGCTGGTCGATCTAGCTGGCGTAGTACTGGTTTCATTGTCTGAATTATCAGATCCATCTTCCTCTGGAACGTTCCCGGTGCTGTTGATAGTCCAAACGGCATCCGTATAAATTCAAACGATCCCATACCTTCTACAGCAAATGCTGTAAACTGCCGATGTTCTGGTTTGATCACGATCTGATAATATGCATTTGTGCAATCGATTACGCTTCTATAAGCGCCTTCTCTGATGACTTCCAATGAGGTGTCAATACGCCTCATTGGGTAGTTGACCATCTTCATGACCTTGTTAAGTGGTCTATAGTCGATGCACATTCGCCATGATTTAATGTCGTCTGCGTCTTGGCCTGGTAACAGTTTCTTCTTAACCATGACTGGTTGAAAGCTCCATTCGCTTGTACTGGGCTGGATAGTTTTCTGGTCCAGCAGCTGCTCTATGATTTTATGTAAAGCTTCTGTTACTTTGGGTGATCGTCTGTATGGCTTGACGCGTATCGGTGTATAATCGTTCAACTCAATCTCGTATTCAACTCCTTTTAATGTACCAAGGTCAGCTTGGTCCATCAATTTGAATTCAGCATCTAGAAATCTATTCAATGTCTCTGTTTCGCTCGCATTTAATTGTATTGTACATAGCTGATTACCTGGTTTACCTGGTTCACATCTTCTGCGCTCTTGATCATGTTTCCATGTCCAAGTCATGTCATCAGCATGTAAATGTACGCCATGGTCTGTCAAGAATCTCATTCCGAATATGATGTCATCGGGCATCTGGTCAAAACCTTCAAACCATGCGTTTATCTCAACTCCATATATTTCAAATGCGACGAATACCCTGTAAAGGCTTTGGATTGCTGAATTGTCTGCTAGAATAAACGAGCTATCAATTGAGTCATATTTTATTTTAACTATATTGTCTGGTATCTTTTCTGCAATTAATTGTGTCATAAAATTTCTGTTGGCACCTGAGTCGAACAACGCCGTGCATCTGATATTATTTATATTTACGGGACATGTAAAATATTTACTTACAGCAATAGTTGTCTGTTGTGTCCATGTTGCCCCAGACGGTATAACTATGGTGCTGACTTTTCCCGCTCTTTCTACTGTTGCACGTCTTTTATTCGTTGTTTTGTCTGTGTGCTCTGGTACTGGCTCGAGATAATCATTTCCACAACATGTTGCGATACAATTCCCGAATTTAACACAGCAATTTCCCATTTTATTACTACAATTAATTTTATTTAATTCCGGTGTATGGTTGTCCACGCTCACGTCTGTGTCGGATGAAGTCGCGTTATCATCTGAAATGCTATCTGTGTTATATTCATAGCGGACGCTCGCCTCACCACCCCCTTGTGAGCAACGTGGTGCGGGAATATTTATATCGAGTACTAGCTCCCGCTGCTGTCCTCGTCTTACTAGTTTTTTCCACAATTACATTTTGTTGCTGTTTCACCTATCTTGAAACATCGCACACAGATATCGACTCTTTCTTCTTTGCACTCCCGTGTTTTGTGCTCTCCTTTTTTTCCACAGTTTAAGCAGGTGTAGGTGCCACCCACTGATCTACCTGATGATCTTGAAGTCGCTGAGTCTGATCCTGTATTGCGATCATTTGACTTTGACCTGTCTCTGTAATTGTGTCTGTCTCTTTTATTTAATACGATATTTAATTTTTTATCGTTTTTATTCTCAGTCAATTTATTTTGCTTGACTGGTTCTTTATCTATTATTTTTTTCTGATACATTTTAATTTTTCTCTGTATCCTTCTTACTCTTCTATCTTCTTCCTCCGTGTCAGACTCTGTTTCTAACCCTGCTACTGAGTTCCTCGTTGACTGCAGCCTACGTACCGCTGATCGTCTGTTCTCTCTCGATCTTCTTACGTCCGCAACTCTATTCTCTGCTTCTGCCAATGCCTCTGTTAATTTTTTGTATGATGTTATCGGCATTAATATATGCAGTTCCCTTTGGATATCCGCATCCAACTTTGGAATTATTATTTCCAACTGTTTTTCCATTTCCATAGGGCTCCGTAATTCGTCAAACTTTGACCTCATTTTTTTAATGAACTGTTGCGAGTCCTCATTTTTTCTCTGGTACGTCGAGAATATTTCCTGCAGTATGTCTGCATCTCTTGTTGCTTTGCAGAAAGTTGTTCTGAATCCGTTTTCCACGTCATTCCAGCTTTCTTATTGATCCATATTTTGTTTGATCCACTCTCTTTCTATATTTAACGCCATTTTAAATAATTCTAATCTGTCGTTGAAGTCGAGTGCCTGTTCTTGACACACTTCTGTTATCGTCTGGATCCATTCCTTGGGTTGACTGTCCTTTGTGTACTTGAGTCCTTTAATTCTTATTAATGTTTCCATTAGATGAATTTTGTCTGCTGTTCTCCGCATTGTTTCTTCTCTGTAGCTGGTCGTTATGTTCGGTCTACTGACATACGTTGGTTGATAATAATTTGGATACTGGTGACCTTGATTGTACTGGTTCACCGTATAATTTTCCGGTATATGATATGGTGTTGGTACATATTGCGCCGATGGTCTACCCAAGCTTCCCTGCTGTTCATATTGCGGCATGTTTGCGTGCGTTCGTGCTCTGTTGTCCGATTGCTTCTGTTGAACTTGCGTTGAATTTTGTATTCTGTCCAGATCTACTGTGTCGTCGAATAATTGCATCCCTCTGGTGATGTAATTCACTATATCATTTTCCCAGTTTCCTTCTGTTTCGTCTCCTATACCTAGTTCAGTCTTCAGAGATTCTATCTGGTCTTTGTCTTTTATATGGGGTATTGATTCGACTAGTTCGATGCGTTTTTGTAGATTTTTTTCTCTTCTCACTATTTCCCTGGACCATTGGACAAATCTTGCGGTAGTTCTGCACCATCTTTGTATTTTATCGTTCATCTCTCTGTTTTTCTCCATATTTTCCATGAATATAGCTCTTTTATATTCATCCAACATCCATATTTTTTCTTCTTTTGTGAGGAATGTTTCATCTCCTCTCATTTGTTTCTCGTACTGGGTTGGACACTGGTGTATTACAACGTCTCCTTCTTCTTCGACGTCTTGTTCGAAGTTAAATTTCTCCGCTGGTTTCCAAGTTTTTTGATTTTTGTCGTCTCTTTTTAATTTCAGCCGCTTTTCCAGTACTTTATTTTCCACAATTACTGGTACTGATTTTCTTCTTGGTATTATTTCTGACGCTGATTTAGTGCTGTCGTCTATTTCATTTTCTCTTCTTTTACTTTTGGCTAGTTCTTCCTTTAATTTCGCCATTGACTCGTTCAATTCCTGTACGTGTCGTTGTAAATTTCCCACTTGTTTTCTGGTTTTAACCATTTTGATTTTTTTTTATACCCGTAGGGAAAGAACAAACAGAAAATGAAATAACTCGAAAAAAAAATAAAAATAAAAACTTCGACAAAAAAATGCAAAAATAAAAATTATATAACTCCCTGGTAACCAAAATCTCCGTTGTCTCTGCTTTATACACCTGTTGACTTACAATAAATCTATATTAGTTTCACGGTCACGTTTATATGAATTTATTAACCAAAAATTTTAATTTACTTTTTTGATACCAAATTCTAATTATTTTATTATTTATTAAAACTATATTATTTTACTTAAAGATAAAAATTTAAAACTACAAATTTTAATTTTAGTTTTTAATATTTTTTGATTTTAATAAAAAGAATTAATTTTGAAATTCAATACCTGAGTGTTCAGCACGTGGATAACCTTGTAATAAACTAATATATCTGTATATATTCTATATCTCTGTTTTTAAGCTTTATTAGCTTTACTTGATTTTTATATCTCGTGCTTTTAGTTTTATTTTATTAAAAATATTTATATTCAAATATATTTACTTTAGACTTTTTCTATTTTGCATAAAACGTGATGCGTAATAAATTTATACTGTAACCGACTATACTTGTGTCTCTTTCTGTTTCAATTGGTTTGCTACCCTATAGGTGGCGGTAATTTGTTCTATGGTAACTTATCCTGTTATTTTCTGTGTTACCGACGGTAAGGCTGATGAATTCCTAGGCAGACTTCTGTAACAAACAATTCAAATTTTAAATATTTGCCACCTTTGCGGATTATCGCCTATTCTGTTTTATTGTCTCATTCGTGTAATAATAATAATAAATTTAACGCGACAATGAGTCTCCCTGGCTGTTCGGGTATTTGTCGTGTTTTCTTTTATTTTATCCTCTGTTGCTATGTGATTTATTATTATTATTTTATTTCTTTTACTCTAAAACTTAAGTTTTTTTTCTCTAAACCTCTGTTACTAAGCAAGCTGTTATTATTATTTCTTTCTATTTATGGATTTATAATCCTTACTGCTTTTATTTTCTCACAAAGATTTTGTTCTAGATCTTTCTGGTTAAATCCAGTTTATTCTGCTTTTATCCAGTTTTATCTGGTTTTTTCTGGATTTTACTTAAGTTTTTAATCTGTTACTTCCGGTTTTACAATAATCAAATTATAAATCTATTTATAATTCAAATATACTTAATTACTAATTATACAAAAAAATTATTACTCAAGATTAATTTTACAAAATAACTTAATTATTAAATTAACAATTTAATCTATTTTTCTGGTATTCCTTTTAATTCTTTTACCAAAAGAATACAAATTTTACAATTTCTTACTGTAAATTTTTATTTTACGGGCCCGGGCAAAAAGAAACCCTTAGAAAAATTAATCCCGGGCAATTTTTCTTGTGTAGTTTCTAATTTTTAGAAATTTTTAAACAAAAATAATGAAATGAAAACTTAGTTTTTTCCCAAAAACTAATTAAAAAATGCAAGTTAATAAATAAATTTAACAAAAAAAATATAATTTTTACGTTTTGAATTAAAACGTTTAGTGTGCGTTTTCTTTCTGATAAAACGCTAAAGTCAAGGCTTTAGGAATTTTTCCAGGAACAATTTTATAGTAATTGAACCCGCTTGATAAATGATAAACTTTTATCCGATGTTTTTCTTTTATTTCGCAGACTCTACTCGAAATTTACTGGTATTATGTCTGATAGAATCTAATTATACAGTGATTAATTGAATTTATATAATTAAATGATGTTAATTGTTGGCTTAATTAATTAATTAACTAATTAAAACCCGTTGGGCGCCATTGAAACGTAGGGGATTCGTTCTCCTGCACTTAAGGTGTGGTCGTGCAGGTTTCGTGAGTCAATTGCCGGACTACGCTCCAAAATGAGACTCTGATTAATTTAATTACCCGAACTGGCCTTATAAAACTAAACTAATACTAGTACTTAGCCTAATTTTAGTGTTCGGTGTCGTTGTCCTTGGTGTTGATGGACTAGGCGATTGGTTGGTCCTTGGAAATCGCCTCCTTGGACCGGACTCAGCTCTCAGATGCAGCTACTCTTATTATTCACAATAGGAGGTGGATGAACAGGGTGAATTCACTCAAACTCTGGTTCAGTTTCTTATTTAAAGATAATTATGATTTATTGACTAATTATCAATATTGCCACTTCGCACACACTCTGATTACAAAGTCCTGGTATCACACAACTAACTGCATGTGATACTACCGTTACTGTAACTAACTGTACAGGGCTAATTTACCCAATAACGCGACTATTACAAGGAGCCGGATTATTGCTCTGATTCTTTGTGCAACACTAACTGGTCGCTATAATCATTAACTAAGTGTAATGATTATACGGGATTGATGTTCGCCTGGTTAACTAACTGTAACCAATTCTAACGCGATATTCAAACGCAGACAAATACTCAGATAATTATAAATATATCGACTGATTGACGACGCGATATTCTAATTTATAACTGGTAAATCGCTGGTAACGAGCCAAGCAAGAAGCGCTGAGGGTAGGCTACACGTGCTTATATAGACGATAGCGCCATATTGAAGCACGTGACAACCCCACCCTAAGTCGTTTGGAGGCGAACGATGCCCACATCGTAACAATGTTTGTTGCAGAGACTTTGTTTTTTCCGGAAAGTTCTGATGACCAGATTTTCCGGAGCCTCCGCACATACTCGCTGCAGAGAGTCGTTTTGATTTTCGAGATGTCCTGCATAGGACTCCCGTCAATCCCTAGATATTTGTACGACTCTCCGGCGTCAAGATGGTCTATGACGCTCCCATCTGCTAACTCGATCTCTTCACGCACATCGGAACACTTACCCTTTACCAGATTAACGACCGCGCACTTGTCCAACCCAAAAGCCATGCCGACATCCCGTGTATACTTCCCTACGATGTTTAAGGCTGTCTGAAGGTGTTCCTCATCAGGAGCATACACCTTCAGATCATCCATGTAGAGTAGGTGGGTGATCGAATATTTTCGATCAGTTGGTGGACCCACTGAGTATCCACGGGTGCGGCGTAGCGCAACAGATATTGGCAGCAGTGAGATGCAAAACAGCAGAGGGCTCAGGGAATCTTCCTGACAGACTCCTCGTTGGTACTGTACAACTTCGGTTACACGTTTGTCGTTACCACATGAAATGTAGAACCGTGTTCGCCAAAGCTGCATCGTACGCTGAATGCATCCCACTGTATCGCGATTGACCCCAAGGCGTTTGAGCAAAAAGAGAATAAGCTCATGAGATGTTGAGTCAAATGCCTTGCGGTAGTCAATCCAGGCCATTGACAGGTTGCGCTGATAGTAGATCGCGTCTTGAATGACGCATCGATCTACTAACAGATTCTCTTTGCAACCTGACAGGCCTCTTTTACTGACACGTTGTTCGTATATCTGCTGCCATACAGGGTCTACCTCCTGCAGAATGCGATTATTCAAGATTTTGGTGAAAATCTTATAAACCGCATTCAAGCAGGTGAAAGGCCTGTAGTTTTTCGGGTCAGACAAGTCTCCTTTCTTCGGGATGAGCACGGTTCGCCCTTCTACAAGCCAGCATGGAATTAGTTCATTACCTCTGATGAACGCTGTAAAAATCCGGGCCAGATGACTATGGGTAGAAGTTAGTTTCTTCCACCAAAACAAGTTTATGCCATCTGGACCCGGAGCAGCCCAGTTCTTACCATTATTCAGAGCTGAACAAACTTCTTCCACGCTGACTTCAGGGCTCTCTTCATCAGCATTGTCGTTACGATGTTGTCGACAAAATGCCTCGAAGTCGTTGAGAGCTGGAGTGTCACGATTCACGTTTGGTTGGTCACCGTACAACTCGGACCAGAAAGCTTCTACTCGCTCGATGGATGGGGGATCGCCAGAAACAGATGTCTTAGGTGTCAGAAAGCGTGAAGGACTTAACCGAAACAAAGAGTTATCGGTAAGCCGCTTCAGCTTTTTCTCTAGTGACTTTTTGGCAGTCACTAGAGCCCGCAGCCTGTTAAGGGAACCTTCTTTGATGTTTAGAAGATTCGCCTTATTCAGTGTGTGATGCTGGTATCGTAGTTGAGCCGCAATACTGCGGCTTATTATTATTATTATTATTATTATTATTATTATTATTATTATTATTATTATTATTATTATTATTATTATTATTATTATTATTATTATTATTATTATTATTATTATTATTATTATTATTATTATTATTATTATTATTATTATTATTATTATTATTATTATTATTATTATTATTATTATTATTATTATTATTATTATTATTATTATTATTATTATTATTATTATTATTATTATTATTATTATTATTATTATTATTATTATTATTATTATTATTATTATTATTATTATTATTATTATTATTAACATTGGCTTCGCTCTTTTTATTTATTAAATGCTCAATAATTGGTATTGTTTGCGGCTCGGTTTGGACACTATCTCTTGTTCCAAAGTTTAGGTAAGCGTTTGCATTATTTTGATGTTCTACAACTATTGGATTCAAATTTGAAAAACTAGATTGAGAATTTGGTAGTCCATTCATATATGATAATTCATAATTTGAAAAATTTCGATCTAATATAATTCGTTCTCCTATTCTCCGCAGTTGTTGACGTTTGCTTAAATCTTTAACATTCTTCCGCTTGATTTGCTGCATCGTTGGCCTGTAAACGTACCAAGTTTATAGTTTTTTTTTTTATAAATCAAAACACAAATCATACATAAATCCGATCTTCTAAGACCATATTTTGTAAACAATACATGTGAACACTGGGTTCTTGTATTTTACTCTTGTTAATCTTTCTCTGTTGCATTGTTGTTGTAGAATATGTTTTTTTTTTTAATATTTCAATTACATTTGAGAAAGAGGAATCGGTTTTTTATATGATTGGGGTAAAAAAATCTCTTTTTTTACGTACTTACTCTCGTAAGTTGATACGTACCATCAAATGTATAGAAAAACTTTGAAGAACAACAATAGTGTCACGGCTGCTACATTCAAAAATTTCATTTTTTTTTCTTCCCAAATAAGTACCTATTAAGACCTTTTATACGTCGACCTTTTTGTATATTACGCTCATCAGTTCTTTTGGGAATCAAACTCTGAACCATACCGAACTCCGGACACTCGACGGTGTTCGTGGCTAGAGGATTGATATCCCGATTGAGCATTCGATTAACGGTAGCTGGGCGTACGAACCGGACCTTGATCGTCGTAAGCACTCGAATAATCGGTATATCATTTTCTACTAGTCTCAGGAGAATAATTGACGTGATATTGAATTCACCATTCGGTCAACGGTAGCTGGGCATACGAACCGGACCTTGATCGTCGTAAGTCGTGAACTAATATTAATCGGGAGCACCGGTAGCGTTGATTAACTTCATCTTATTTCAATACATTTAATTTCATTTAACTTTTACATTGAATTATTTTACCACGAGGAACGTAAAGAATCAAAGAATATTTTACCGCGATAAATGCGAAGATTTTGAATAATATTTTTACCGCAAAAATACGCGAAGATTTGATAACAAATTTATATTTTATATTACTGCGAAGACGCAAAGAATTCGAATACATTTTAATTATTTTTCCGCGAGAAGCGCGAAGACTTTCATTTTACTTAAATCTACGGAGTTAGAAACGCATAAATATTTAAAATCGATGCAACAAGCATATCAAATCAACAAACTAGAATCAGATTAATTAAACCGCGAGAACGCGTTGTGCATAAATGTCCTGTGTTACTGCTGACAGTCCTGACACCTCAACCAAAACCTGTTTAGGCTAAGTTTTTAACCATTGTAACCATTGTTTGGTGTTATTATTTTTTTTTATACTCTGAAATATTTGTAAACCATATGCACGAAACATTTACTTTTATATTTACTATTCTAATTCTTGACATTTGTAACCCTTTTGTATTTTGAGAATATTGAGTCCTTAATAAATAAATACTCGTTAACATAAAACATTTGAAAAACATTATTTCTCAGACAATTTTACTTTAACAACGAGATACTAGCTTCACGAGGCTTTTCGGCAGCCCACCTTCCTTTATCCCTTATTTTTCTACCTGTCTAGCCGCTCAGACCGATAGTTCACAGTAGGAGGTACACAATCCGACGTTTACCGCTCGACGTTTGATTGTGAAATAAGATCAGTCACATAATAAATTGGAAATCGTTTTGGGTTTATCAATATTGTCTTCAACAATATTGTGTGGGCGCGATTTAAATATAAAATAGAATAAACTGAGCATTTGGTCACGTGAGCCCAGGTCATTGGATCGGTCCTTGATCAATGTAAGTACCCTTTTATTCATTAAATTTTATACAAATATCGTACCCACGCCCATCACGATCTCCAATCGTGACAATAGGTAAGTAAATGTAATTCAAAAATGTTATAACTAGTTACTGTATTTTTCAATTCAATTAAATATTTATTTTTTCAGTATTTGAGGGTTATTCACGGTGACACAGCGTGTATTTCTCGTTTCTTACACTTAGTCCCCAGTACTTCTTTCTAATTTGCGCAGTTATTTAAACTGAAATCTCTGCGTAGTATCGTTCAAAATATCGCCGGCAGAATGTAAAAGAAAAATGACATGCACGCTACACGCACTGTTATAGTTCAGTCCGCTAAAGAATGATCTTTTCTCCCACTTCTTGATTATAGTGAGGGGGATATATACCCCTCAATATATTCGAGTAGTGGGAGAAAATATCATTCTTTAGCGGACTGAACTATATTTAATAGCAGTCTAGAGAGTGGTGGTGTTACGGCGTAACATGCGAAAATACAAAAATAACGTATAATTAAATAAATAATTACGAAATTCTTAGAAATTAAAATTTTAATATGTCAAAGATCAGATGAGTATAGAGAAATCGTTGATGTAAACAAGAAATACATAAATTTCCTTTTTTATTACTTATGAAGAAATAATGAACTAACTAATAAATTGAGCAATCAATTAAACTATGATAAGTACCCTAATACTTGCAACCAGATAGTACGACTTCCAAATAATGCCACGCGATGCTTTTCTGTTTTTGTTTATTATGGAGTCAAGGGTCATCACCACGATAACCTTTATATCTATGCGTCGTGGACACTACATTTAATTTACCTAGACCCTCTGCATTTTTTCTAATATCTACGAATCCAAATAAATACGGAATTCTATTCAAATTTTAAATAAAGTATAAACCAAAACTGATAACTACTAACAAAAACAAGGTAATAAACTCTATAATCAACCCCATTGACAGTAACACAATCGTAAATTATGCTTAAGACGCAGTAGTAACTATTGCACCATAAGCCGAAAATCTTATTAATAATCAAATATTAATAACTTAAACACAATATCCCAATAACCAAAAGGGGAAAATAATAATAATATTAACTAACTACGCATTGTCGGACAACTATGACATATCGCATGGGAAAATATAATTATCGTAATAATTTCTAACAGCCTAACTATAATAACTCGATTCACAGCCACCTGTATAACAACACTCATAACAACCTGTGGGTAAGGAAAAATAGAATCAGAGATTAGATAAAACCTACTATATCAACTACTGAACATTAGAGATCGATCAAGGAATCTATCAGTCGTTACCCCTTCTTCTTTCCTATTACAATAATGACTTGCACTTTTAATAAATTAAATAATACTTCAAATTACCATTAAATAAATCCTTTTTAAGAACAATTCGTCGGTATTCCATTATTGAGAGATTAATAATAATTACAAATTAGTGAATATTAAAAACGGTTACAACCCCTAATCACTAACTATAGCCCTTAATATTTAACAGCATGAAATGTTAATGGTTAAACATTCAATTTTTAATTATAATGAATGATTTATAATTACTTATATTATATTGAAATAAAATCTCTTCCAACGACCTTGATCTAGATCAGTAAATTCTTTCAATCGTCTGATCATGACGCATCTTTTAAAATTATTATTGGTGTGACTTGTCACTGTATTTGTCCCTAACACATTAGCATAACGATAGAAATATCGGTGTGACTTGTCATTGTATTTGTCCCTAATACATTAGCATAACGATAGAAATATCGGTGTGACCCTCTAAAAATCTCCTTTTATGGTAAGATTCACGGCTCGTGACGTATTCCGTAGCTTTTTTACTAACACATACATAACTATATCTATGTTCTACCTTAAATAACTCGATAAATAATTAACATAATAAAAAATTAAAAACACCATCATGATTCTATTATCCTTGTTAATTAATTAATTCGAATGAACTTCCAGATTATTTAATAACCATCCCATAATAATTAAATTTAAATATAACCTTTAACCTATTAATTTTAGGAAGAAATGACTATAACCAATCGAAGGATAATGACAAAAGGATCAATAATCAGTAACCATCAATACCATAAATCTAATTAATAACCCGTAATTAATAGATTAAATTAATTCCTATCTAATAACATGGGGTCGGATCTCTTTCTCGCACCCGTAGTTTCGACCATCGTCTCTTTTTGGGGGTCTTTGTCATTGTTCTAGAAGCTTCTACCCGAGATGATCACGTACGCCTTTTCTCACACCACACCCCTCCAATAGACAATTCTTCTTAATAACGTTGATTTTCGGTAACAAAATTAAAAGTAGGTCACGCGTGTTACCCCTTGCCTATGAATGCGACTATATAAACCGCCGAAAAATTACCCTCAATGCCCATTAATTATCAAGCTCTTGATTACGTATAATCTTATTATATTTAAATATTAAAATTTAATTTCTTATTTGAGTCGCTAATATTTAAATTCGGAATTTATATAAATTAAGGTAAATTATTCTAAATAAAAATAATTTCGATTTTCAATTCTTTTATTCAACATTATGAATAATTTATTTAATTAAATTATTTCTGTTGAATATTATTGTTGTTTAAACATTATTTTTCAAATTCAAATAAAATTCGTCATCTTAAAGTGTATATTCAGACAGATTGTCAACTACCCAATATAAGTAAACCCCTTGTTTATTTTTACATCAACAATTCTCAACGCTCAAGATTCATAATTAATTATCAAGTCATCTGACAACAATTTATTTCGAAACGACCTTCAACCAACAACAATTTAATACGAATCGAATCTCAATCAACAATCTGGTCTCCAGCTCAGCCAAATCTTGTATCCTGACAACTTTTTGTATTGAATAAACCAACTGTAAGTTAAATTAATTGTTCATTTATCTAGTGATAAGACACATCCATTCACCTCGTACATCCTATTTCCGCATATTGACATACTCGACACTAAATAGCGAGGTCCCCGCTACCCGAGTAAATGGCTTAAGTGCTTTGACTCGAAATTAAGGGACTGAATAACGTGTGTTCGTCATCCAGGACGTAACAGTGGTAACAAGGATTCAAGCCCCAGAGTATTCATCGTGAAGTTTAGATACTTATTCTCGCCAAACTTTTCCAGAACTCTTAACTCATCTTTCTATTTATTTTACCGAAAGTTATGAAAATAGAAATTGACAATCATTCAAAAAAAAATCGGTCTGTCGGTTGACCCTGCGGGCCAGCCCCAAAACTTCCCGCGTATTTCGAGCTCTTCGAGCTCGAAAATACTTTTGTATGCTTTTGTTTTCAAAAAATAACGTTTTTTACAATTTTTTCTACAACGATATCTCTTGAACGAATAAACCGATTGAGACGTTTAAGGTGGCAGTCGACGCGTTTCATTGAGTTCTATAACTGATTGAATTTTAAAATTGATTCATCGGTTTCTCTTGAAAGAATTAACCGATTTTGATGTTTGAGGTGGCATTTGACGCGGCTTATGAATCTCCAGATTCCAGTCCATTTTGGAATTAATCCATCGAGCCCGTAAAAAGTTATCCAAAAAAAACGTTTTTGAAAAAAGTTTGTTTTTGGAATATCTCCGAACGAGCCCTGCCGATCGAGCTCAATTTTTTTTCAGCTTCAAGATATTAAAAAACTGCGTCGAATGACACCTTGACGATCAAAATCGGTTGATCCGTTCAAAAGTTATAGATATTTACATACGTACGTACGTACATACATACACTCGGACATCATCGTGAAATTAGTCAGAATAGCTTTCTAGGACCTCAAAACGTCGACATCTGTTGGAATTTTGATTTTCACAAATCGGACTGAAACCAATAACTTCCCGAATTTTTGAAAATTTGCAATTTTCTTAGCGGGAAGTTAAAAATTTTGTCAGAAAAGTTTTAACATTATAAAAACTAAAACTGTCACAAAGATTTTATAAATTTTTCAGATTTCTTAGTAAATTTAAATTGTCAATTGTTTTAATATATCTGAAAATATGTAAGTATTTGTTTTTTTAAGCTTTTTTAACTTTCCGCTTAGAAAATCGATGATTTTCAAAAATTTCGGGAAGTTATTGTTTTCACCCCGATTTTCGAAAATCGAGTTTTCATCAGATGTCGACGTTTTGAGGTCCTAGTAAGCTATTCTGACTATTTTCAGAATGATGTCTGAGTGTCTGTATGTATGTGTGTGTGTGTGTGTGTGTGTGCGTATGTATGTGTGTGAATGGTCTATAACTTTTTAACTAATGAATCGATTTGGATGTTTAAGGCGTCGATTGAAAGAGCTTATTGGCCGTCAACTTTTCTGAGAATTTCAGATCATTTAATCAAGTAGACTCGAAAATATTGGCAAATTATGAAAAAAAAAATTTTTTTTTTAGTTTTTTATTGATTTCTTAGAAACGAATTGAACGATCAACTACAAAATCTAATCAGCTCTAGAACTCAATAAAACGCGTCTAATGCCGCCTTAACCATCTCAATCGGTTAACTTGTTCGAGAGATATCGTTGGAGAAAGAAATGGTAAAAAAAAGGTTTTTTTCAAATATCTTCAAGACGGCTGAATCGATCGCTTTCAAATTCTAGTCAGCTCTAGAATTCAATAAAACGCGCCTATTGCCACCTTAAACGTCAAAATTGGTTAGTTAGTTCAAGAGATATCAGCGTTGAAATGTTAAAAAAATAACATTCTATGTTATTTTTACCAGATAAATCAAAATGTACTGTACTAAAATGTGTCTAAAATCTTACCAACTTTTCTTCTTTATGACCTCTTTTGATCATCATATAATGCCATCAAACTTGTTCTTTAGTTTAAACCATATTATCAACGAAAAAATCAAAAAAACACAGCTTTTAATCATTTTCTAGGATATTTTATATATTATTGCTCTGACCTAAGCCAAAACTCATTCAAATCTTGATTTTGATCACTGATATTGATTTCTGCATCAATATATTTAGTTTATTGAATATAATCGGGAATTGAAATTTAAAAACCGCTTGTTCATTAATGATTTTCGATTCTTTAACTTTTAAACTTTATCATAAAGTGTAACTTGTTAGAGTTTGAAAAGCTCATAAAAAAACAATCGCGATAAGAGTTTCGAGCTCGAAGAGCACGAAAATGTAGTCGCATTAATATTTTCGAATTTCTTCAGCTCGAAAACAGCGGGAAGTTTTGGGGCTGGCCCGCAGGGTCAACCGACAGACCGATTTTTTATGTTTAGAAGATTTATTTTGTCCGGTATATTCTTTCCTTCTGCATTAACCGAAGTATACATAATCAACGAAGTATAATTTATCAAAATCATAGATATTACAATTAAACCGATGTTTAATTATTTATCGGTTGTCATTTAAAGTTTAAAAATATCTTTATATTTTACTCGAGTTCTTAAGCAGTTGGTTGTTTATACTTTTATTATAATATTAGTCTATATCTTAAATTTTAATGGATTAATTTTTTTTACCAATTACCATTCTAAGTATTCTAGAACAGCTGAAAAAAATTTGATATTATGTAGGTCGGTTTTCAGACTCTGAAATAACTTTTGTTTTTTTGAAACTTATATTTAACGATACTTTAAATAACGATATTTACGTAACGTAAGTAAAAAATACTATTAAAATTTTTAATATAGAAAAAACGTACGTATAATGATTGATTAATATTAAATTGTTCATTGGAAAATCGCTATTTAGAATATAAATACACCATCAATTTATATTTTTATTGCTAAACTGAAAAATATGGCAAGTGTAAGGATAGATCAAAATGTATGTATTGAGACAATGTGAATTGTCTTCGTCATCCTCAGCCTTGCGGTTCCCAATTTTCTCCGTCTCGTTGCCGCCTAAATTCAGTACGTCATAGTGCCATGGTCACATGACTTAATTTTCACGTCGACGCATGTCCGTAAGGGTGAAGTGGGGATAGTTCAGAGGCGAGTCCCAGACCCTCAATTATCGGTCAATCACTTCGATCCTGGATCACTTAGCGTCTAGACTTGTAATCTAGTATTTATTTGCGATTCTTTTCTATGAATTATATTGATACTATTTCACTTATTTATCTGGCAATTTTACTCGCGATATTATTTTTATTATTTCGTATAAACGGTCATTATTATTCTAAATAAAGACTTAATAAAGTAAATTATATTGTGCGTTACCGACGAATTATTCGCGGTATTAATTATTATAATCTATTAAATATTGAATATTGTGTAAAATTACGCTATTCCACGTGAGGAACCATTGTATATCCTACATCCACAAGGACACTACGTATATTGTTAATTGCGAGAAATTGATTGTAAGTAACTGAACATTATTATAATTGGCAATAAAACTTGCATTTTCTGGTTAATTCCTATCACTTTATCTCTCATTCACACTATCTATTTTCCTATTCTACTGGTAAGAATATTGAATCGTATATTAAGAATAGTATTATCCATTAAGAACTGATAAGTTTATTTTATTATAAGAAATCTATTGATAATTAATAAGCCGTGAGGTAGGTTGGTAAATTTTTCATACGTTGCCGAGTTTGAATAAGTGCGGGTCTTTGCTTTGCAAGAACCCCAGCCCACTGCTCTGTCCAAGTAAAATAAATTTTGTTAGAGGCCAGCCTAAGCCAGGGTTCAACCCGCGAATTCTGTTGGCTGCTGGTAAAAATCGCGAAGCTAAAAAGTGATTTGTCTCAGTATATAATATTATTTTTTCTTTTTTGTTTGTCACCTTAATGGGACGTACACATCATCCTGTTTAAAAATATTAATTGAAAAGAATTAAAAATGATTCTAGTCATCAATCATTCTAATTCTATTTAATAATTCAATTATTTCGGTTGTATATATAGACATACAGTTTGCATGAAGTGACCGCTTCTCGGTTCTTTGCAATCAGTATTTTTAACCAGGGTAATAGGATTAAATTAAAAACTGAGTTAAAATTTTATTAATTGAAAAATATTTATTCTTCATTAAAAAAAAAAAAAATGTTCATTGTCAGCAATCATTTCGGTATCTATTTTATTCTTAGTATTTTATTTAAAACAGTTTAATTAACAATTTACTTGTAAGTGTAATATTTATGCTATTATAATTTAAAATTTCATTTGAAATGAATTGGAGATATTTTTATCAAAAATTAAACTTTGTCACGTAACGATTCAAATTATTTGGTTTTAATTAGTTGTAAGTTAAGTATTTTAATTTTATATTTGAATTTGAATCGTTGCGCGGGCATTCCGCCATTTCGCCGATGAGACGGCAGTCCGTGCACGGTGCTCGCGCATGCGCGTAAGGTATGAGAGAGCACGTGTGATTTAATTTTATTTTTAAAATTTATAATTTATGATTTAATTTATAAGCGATCGACTTTTGTTTAATTTAAGTAATTATTAATAATTTTGAGTTAGTTGGGATGCATAATTCAGCGTCACATTATGCCCCAACAATTGGCAATATATTATTTTGTTTACCTTGTCATCCGACGGATGACGTCAATTGATGTTTATTATTTAGGAATAATTAAAATTTATTTAATGAGTTGATATAAAAACCTACAGAGGATATGAACAAATAGTTCATATATTGAAATAATTTACCATGTATCATCTGGGTGTTAGAGGATTATGTTTATAATTTATCTTTTTAAATTTAATTGGATGTCAAGTGTAATTACAATAATAATTAAGAGCGATGGTGCTGCCCTTTACCCGACGACCAACACGTGGAGGTTGACCTAATCAATTTAGAGGGATACGGGATAGCTCTGTGTGCGGACGTGAATTTCATTTCTGTATTGAGTAGTTGATTTTTTAAAATACTAAAGTCATTAAATTTAGTAATATTCACCGGGTGAATAAAACTTATTGGTGAACTAGTTTATTTGGGCTGATTTTTCTTGCTGAAATTTGAGTAAGTACTTTGCATTACTTTTGCTGGGTAACATATTTTCACGTGTTAACCTCCCCCGGTAGTTGTTGGTCGCCGCGAGGGAAAAATTAATTAATTTATAATTATTACTTGTGAAAGGATACATGGATTGATTGTTATCAGTAATTATTGTTAAATATTGATTATTATTTTGGGATATTGGTGAAAATATCCATATTTATATATAATTTGCATAAAACGTACGCAACGTCGTAAAACGTTGCCGGTACGTATATAGATATATACGGGTAGTATATATATCTATACTACACACGCCGGACTTGAAAGTTCCTCAAGTCTGATCTCATGGCGTAACTATTTACTCAAAGTATTTGAGGTATTTTTCTTTTTGGTTCTCACTGGAATTATCATCATTGTAAAATTATTATTATTATTATTATCATTTATATTATTATTTCTATTTTATCTTGTTTAAAGAAAGTAAATAATTATTATTATTTGGATTTATGTACCTCAGCGGTCAGTAATAATTATTGAATTGTTGTTTCTCTTTGAAATTATTATCTTATTTAAAATTAAATTATCAATTATTGTGTGGGTAAAATTATTATATTATTTTGAGGGTGAGTGGGAATTGACACCGTATCTTTCTGTCTCTCACGAGTGGTGGGAGATAAATTTAAAAGAAATATTGTTATTATTATTATTTATTGTTTATGACCACAAAAATTTAACGGAAATTATTATTTATGTATATGTGATTTTTATAATTAATTATCTTAAGACAAATTATTATTTTTGATTTTGAGAATTAAGTAAAAGTTTTGATGTTGAGGTAATTGCCGACAAAATTGTATCCCCAGTGGTAAAAATATTTAACCAATTTTTATTGTATTTTCTTTTATAACCACCGAGTGTTTGTTGTGGTTCATTAAACAAAACTTGATTATTGTAAAATAGTATTATTTATATTGATTATTGTTTAAATAATTAAAAGACGGAAACCAACAGCTGTCGAGGGGAAAATTTAATGCTTATTTTTCCTGGATCTTTCCCTTCTGTTATTTTCCATTTATTTTTCTGGTATATATTTATTATTTATAGATAATTATCTATTGTTTATTCATAATTTTTCTATTGTTTACCTAATTTACTGTTATATTTTCTCGGATATTTTTCTGCTTTGTCGCGAGTCACTTGCTCGGATCTTCCTCGTAAATTCCCCCCTGAATTAAATTTTGTCCGTTTTTGGAAAACGGTCTGGCGCCTGCGTGCACTAACCCAGCCTGAGGAGCTGGTTCAGGCACACCTGATTTTTATCTATAATTTAATTATTATTTAGAGTTTATTATTTATCTTAACTTGGATAAAAATATTTAGTATCATTTAATATTATTTAAAATCAATTATTATCATTTGTTTTAAACGCGTGGGCGACCGCATACGATATATTCGACTGATCCGCGTCTCCGTCGCGGATTTTAGGGTAGATATACGTTATAACTTAAATGGTTAATGTGAAGTATTTTAAAAATGAGTATTAATTTATAGAATGTATGTGAATTGCTATAAAATTGAAGTAATTATAAAGACTTATAACTGTACTAGCCACTACCCGTGGCTTCGCACACGTAAGTTCTACAATACATATATTACTATTATAATAAGATTTACTAAATAATTCAAGTAAATACATATATATATGTATGTATGTGTATGTTATTTTATGTTCTTTGAGCTTATTTCGATTCATTTTCAAGTATTATGTTTCCTATAATCATCATAGTCAGTCTCATTATTATAATTATACTAAAATCATGTCAATAGCAATTAAAATATTTTTATTAACAATTAATTATCACATAACGCAATTCTTATTAAATCAATTATTTTTTAATTAAACTTCCGTCATCGAATCTTTTTTCATTTCCTCTAAGATTTTATTACTAACTGTAGCTTCCACCATATCTATATTGAATATCAAATGTTTATATTATGATAGCGATTAATTAATTCCCTGATTAAAAGAAACGATTCAAAATAATTCAAAACGATTCAATCTTAATGCTATATAGATACATATTTATTATTGAGTAAATCGCTTTGTTTAATCAGGATTAGTTCTTATTATTTTATCAATAAATTATTACTTTTTTTTATCCAATCATTTTTTAATTTTTTTTTTGTTTTTCTAATCTTTTTCTTTTTCTCTTCAATTTTAATTATCAGTTCGCCAAATTCTTCGAATGATAGTAATGACCTATATAGGGCATCCGTGTATGATATCTATTATTTAAAAATTAGTAGTTAATAGAGTAGTTATTATAATAATATTTAAGATTACAAATAATATTTTAAATGATAGCAACTTTTCTCGCATCCTCGAAAGCTACCCCAGTGGACTCAGACACGCCTTCATGAAACCCGACATTTTCATGAAATCTTCCAGATTTCAGAAGAACTCTTACCACCGTCGAACACCCAATATAAACAATTTTATTATTTTCATTTACAAAATCTAAATAATAAATTAAAAAATTTTAATTTATAAATAATTTTTAGATGAATAAAAAAAACTATCAATTACAGTTATTTCAAAAGCAAAATATTACCAATTGTTCGATCAATTATTTCATGAGCCCAATTATCTCTACTGAATAATTTATTTGCTTGTTCCAATAAAAATTCTAAGTCATAGTGATTTACTGCCATTTTTTTCAGTTCAAAATTATTATATTGAACCAATATTTTATGTTGATAATACTATATGAATTAGTAAATAAAAATAATTGAAATGTGATAAATAAATGTTATGAAAACGTCAAGTTAGCTAATTAAAGCTAAAAAACTGTTTATTTACTAAATTATATTTTCATAACGTCTATCACACATAAAAGAATTAACAAAATAATTTTGTGCATCTGAAAATAATTATAATAAATGAATAAAATCTTATAAAATAAAATTTAAATTTAAAAACTAATTTATTTGAAACAAAATGATGAAGCAATATAATGTTGATTTTTCTAAAACCGATCCTTATGGAATTATTTATCCTGGAAAAAAGAGAAGGTAACCATATATATATACAATACTAAAATTTATGTTTATATTATGATGTATATTTTACATGTATATATATATATATATATATATATATTAGGGTGTTTAAAAAAAAAAAAAACAATTTTCTTATGTTCTCAAAATTCAGTCTTAGGTATAACAATAATCCTCCTAAAAGAGCAGCTCGAAATCGCCATTCTAAATTGTATAACTTCGTGTTTTTATCATATTAAACAGTTTTTTAATAAAAATTGATGTTTTTTCATATGAGCTAATGCTACCTAAAAATTTTTTTTTTAACACATGAGAGAAATTTTCCTTACTTTCAAAACAGAACTTTCTTTTTACTTGAAAACCACAGAAAGAAAAAAAAGTTCGATTCTCCAAAACATTATTTTTCTTTCGAAATTTATACGGAAAATAAGTAAGATCAGGAAGGAAAAAAAATTTTTAAATACTTTTATATACAAATGACAAAAAAGAACTTTTTTTTTACGCTATTTAAATGAGAGAATGAATATTCGTTGAGCGCTTGACAGGATTGAGCTTTCAAGCTGCTCTTCTGGGAGGATTTTTTTAATACCTAAGACTAACTTTTAAAACTATAAGACTTGAATAAAAAATTGTTTACTTTGAAACACCGTAATATATTATACGGGATGTGGGAATCGTACTCAAATCAAATCGAATATGTATAACTATTCGATTCGAAATTCGAATCGAATAATTAAAAAATTTTTAACGCGTTAAAATCGTTATGCTTTTTCCAATAATTCAAAATTTGTCAAAGGTAAATAGAATAGAGAGATGTATGAATATATATATGCATCACTCACCATATAAATTATGCTCTGCACCAGTGGTCGCATCCGGTTGTAGCTCGGCACCATCTCTACCTCTGTTTTCTTCCATAGTTTTGGCTCCGCACGAGTGTCAACATCCAGTTGTGGCTCTACATTATCTCTACAAGGTTCTGCTTCCAGTTTTAGCTCTGCACGAGTGTTAACATCCGGTTGTGGCTCTGTACTATCTTTACCAGATTTCGCCTCCAATTGTGGCTCTACACTATCTATACCAGGTTCTGCTTCCAGTTATGGCTCATTACTGTCTGCACCAATGTTGTGTAAAGCATTCGGTTACGGCAAAGTGATGCCCATGAGATCCAATCATGATTATGTAGATGTCAGATCATCGTATAAGCCTGCAAAAAAATTTTTTAATTTATTTACCATTTTTTTTTATTAAACAAATTACAATTTCATTATATATACTTACACTGTTGCCTTTTCACAGTGAAATGAAGATGTGCACTAATTTCACTTCGGGAAACTCTTATAATTTTCAAAAAATCTGAGACCATGCAGCGATCGGTTAAAAGACGATCGGCCAGCACTCTGGCTGTTTCATTCAAATAATTTGTTTAGAAAATCTTGAATTTAATACTTTCTTCTTGATTTAAGACTTACGGTCGATAAGTAAGAGAGTCAACCAGTGTCATCAGGATCTACCCTGATAACCAAGTTGACAGCAAAAATTGGCATTTCCATAACTTGATGGCAACTTTCTGAGAAAGTTAGTGGCAAAAGTTGGCGTTACATTAGTTGACGGAGAGTTGACTCTAAGTTTCTCAGAAAGTTGTCAACAGGTTGCGGCAGTAGATTGTCGCCAACTTATTAGAAAATTAGTACTACAACATCCATCGGGGAACATCCATAAATTACGTAACACATTTTGAGAGGAAGAGGGCTTTTCAATTTGTTATGCATTGTTACGTTAAGGGGGGTGGTAGATTCGGCATATATTACGTAACGAAAATTGAATTACATTGCTTAGATAAAAATTTGAAAAAAACATTCTAATCGTACGTCCCCAGTCGAAAAATTGATTCTCTGTAAATTTTTTTGATTCTTCCCTGTTTTACACAGCTAAAGTGACCCAAAGGAGGATTATATGAGCTCCCTGTTCAGAAAATCTTACAGAATCCAATAGTTTCTCATAAATTCCGATGGAGATTTTACAAGAATAAATGAGTTCTATGAGAAGGGCTATAGTTAAGTATAAGACTTTATATATACAGCTATAAGAATCTATCAGATTTTTTAAGCAGGGTTTCCACTGTTACGTTCTGGCTCTAATTGAATTTGAATAAAACTTTTAGAAAATTTTTTTTTGAAGTCTCGAATTATTTATTCGCCGCGATGGGCGAATAAACGGTACGATACTTCTTAGAATTATAGATAAATAATAAATCAATAAATCGTTATTTTGTTGGCGATATTATTTTATTTATCACCAACAATGTAACGGAAATCTTTTGCGATAAGAGAATCGCTGTGGCTCGTGGATTGTCTAACCAGATGATGACGCATGAGACGTGGGCCACGACGATACTTTTATAGGAAACTTGGGATGCAACGTTAACAATTTGATGAATGTATTTAATCGAAGAGCAGCAGAATCAGTCGGTTGATCGCGAGATCTCAAAGAGCACGAAACTCTGTACTATTGACTGACTGATTTTTCTGTCTCCAGGTTCAGAGGAACAAAATCTAAAATTTAACCTGAATACAAATCTTTTGTCTAAAGAACCTTAAAGGGGCGAGCGCTTACAAGCTGTTCCACCCTTCCTTTGTTCAGAGCGCTCACCAGCAGTTCAGGCTCCTATACCACCTATCATATCACCCTTTATGCTTTGTGGCTGATGAAGCAGGGGGTCAGGATGTATAGTACAGCTCGGTCGCGGGATTCAAGGTGTCATCGCGGACCTTATCAAAGGTCGTCCGAGAGTTAAATTTGAGGAAGTTGTTGTTGAGCCTTCGAGCTCATGTGTTGTTGAGCTTTCGAGCTCGTGCATTGATAAGCTTTCAAGCTCGTGTATTGATGAACTTTCGAGATCGTGTATTGTGAAGCTATCGAGCTCATGTGTTGCTGAGCCGTCGAGCTCTGATTGTTTGATCGGCCAATTGAGATCGCTTTCCCTTATGAAGGAACCAGGTCAAGGCTCGTCTTGTTCGCACTCAGAGGAGGCATCAAGGGATTATTTGGGCCGAGTTATGGGAATAATCGTCACCATCGTAAGTCATTAAAACATTTTTGCATAAAATAAAAGAAGGTCAACAGCTGACGCACCTGGGGTCTATTGACACCCTAACGACAACCTGGTCAAATTAAAACTATTCTGTCTGATTAACAGATAAGCCAGAATGTAACACCATATCCTATTTCAACTTCATGTATATTTGATTATGGTGTATTTATGATTACGTTATTTCTAAAATTAGATTTGTTTACTTGGCCATGATATAAATTATCGATTTATGATTCAAAAATAATAAAATATTCGATTCCAATGTCGTTTAACTCTGCCTGAGCAATGATACTTTACTATTTCAGTGCACCGAAAAAAATTTACCGCTCTTCAAAAAAAATATCTTACATGCTTTTCGTAAATTCAACCATTTAGGAAATATTAACAAACTCAGAAAATTATGAGTATTGTTTATTTGTACTGTGATTATATTTTTAGAATTTCACAAAAAATAACCGGAAATCCTACTAAATACCGAGTTTGTTTTAAACTTCTTTTCTGTACAAATAAATTCACTAGAGTTCTGGTATAATGATGCTCTATTAAAGCCAAGTAAAGTATCTAGTCCGCAAACACAGACATAGATACATTTTTTTGGGTAGGTGTTGTCGGCCAGTGCTCTTGAAAACGATCGGCAAATTTTGAGTTGATTCGTTGATGATTCATAAAACTTTTTAAATGGATTTTTTATGAACGAAAGAGAATTGAAAGCCAATCATCGTCCATAACTATTGTTGCCGAGAATTAGAAACTTCGAATAGAGAACTCAGAACAGCTTAGAGATAACTGAAAATGCAAAAAAAACGAAAACATGGCGAGAATGTAAGAACATCAAAATAAATCTAAGAAGAATGTGGGAAAATCAAAAGAATAATTTTAAAAAATTGAGGGACCCAAAAGAAAACTAATACTTTGACTCGGGTATGAATAACAGCAATGATATCCCGAATCAGAATAATGAGCCTGCATGAACCTACATGAACCTTCAGGACCATTTTTGATTGTTTTGATCGATATTATTATTGTCAATTGTTATGATTGATCAATGTAACCTTACAAAATACACTCATACCAATATTAAATAGTACAATAAACATAAATTAAAATAGTAACTTAAAAATTATAATTTGATAAAGGAATATTGGCTATGCTGGTCCGCTCCACTAAGAAACATTTATTTTGAACTTATTCTAAGTCTGTTGTTGTTACATGTAGATTAGTCCTCAAGCCTAATACGCACTGTAATATCGTACTGAGTTCACAGATGTTAATTTTATTATAAACGGTTTCGCCCCGAATATATTTGCTGGGCTCATCAGTAAAGTTGATGCAAGTATATTTTACTTTAGACCGCTTAAAAGATGTTAAATAAATGATAGTGAATTCATCACATGATGTTAGCGGAATAGTAAGAATTCCAATCTTGCTATCATCCTTTTGTTACGTCCCAGCCTGCTCGGCAGATGTCTCTGATTATTTCTAAATACTAATTATTGAGAGACCGATCTGAGACCTAACTAATTAATTAAGATGCATATCGATAATTTAACAAACGACATAATTAATAAGTCGACCTATATTGAAGAACATAATATAATTTAATATAATAATATAATAAAATATAATAATATAATGTAATAGAATATAAAATAGTATAATATTATTTAGAATATTTAAAACATATTGATAAAGTTATTTTCCTCTTAATATTTGTTATGTACAAATAAACACTGACGCCTCGAGTAAATCCTCGAGACGTGCAGCTGCACAAACATCTATTTTGTTCTAAGATAACTTTTGTTCATAGATAAGTGACTTATTTGTTAATAACAAAAACGGAGAAAGCGTGAAACGGAGAATGGATCATTCGAGAATATTGCTTATATCGATCCATCCCTCTATATCGAACGATGCGCGGGCCTGATGCCCAAGCGCCTCGTATTGATAAGAGACTTACTCTAGTTTTTTTCTCGATCAAGAGAAATCAGTCTGAAATATAGAATCATCGAGAGCAGTCAAGCTCAATATTATATATTTAACTCCTTTCTCACCCTTTTGAAGTTATTGTTAGACGAACCTTAACAAATTTATAAATTGATTCAATTGTATATTTTCACTTTATTCAAATTATTCTTTTACAATTGAATAAATCAGATTGAAATGTAAAAAAATAACCAGTTTATTTCAACCACCGAATGGTGGCAGTTCAACCCCTACTTAATAATTATTTATAATTATATGTAAGTTCTCATTACGTCCAATTCAAATCAACCGCTCAACTACGCCAGCGCCAAACCATCAACCAGGACGTAACAACTTATTATATAATTAAAATTGGTGGCAGCGACGGATTCGAACAGCCCCCGAATAGACTGGTAAAATCTCAAAAATCCGAAAATTATTTTTTTACAAAATTAACATCAAGTTCTCGAAGTGAAATTGAGCAACACAAAAAAAATATTACCAATTTTTTTTTTGTTGACATCGGAAATTTTTTTTTCTAAATAAAAAAAAAGAAGCTAAATTGTGAAACAAAAGTGAAAAGTTAAGTGAGAATTGAACTGAAAGAATTAAATAATAATAAAACTCTAAATAATTGAAACTAAAAATTTAAAAAGAATCAAAATAAAATAACAAAAATTTTTTTTTACGTCGAACATTTAAATTGAAAATTGAATTTTTTTTTAATATTCATGATCTGAAATTAAATTTTTTTTCTGCACTTAAATAAAATAATAACTCGATAAAAAAAATATATAGTATATAAATTTATAAAAATCAAATATATCAACAAAAAGAAAAAATAATAAAAAAATTTTTTTTTGTGATTTAAAGATAAAATTCATAATAAAATTCAAGTGGGTGAAGTTAATGAACAATTAAAATTTAGAATAAAATAAAATAACGAATATCATTCACGACGCCCGACGGACGAAGTTCAACATCAACTACAGCTGAGAAATCTACAGTCGTCGCACATGCCTGCTCAACGTGTTTTCATCAACCTTCCGACGGCAACGAAGATCTCCGTATCGACTACAATTCCCGAGTCATCTGAAATTCAAACCTGTAAACAACTAAGCAGTAAGTGAATTATATTGTTAAAATTTTTTTTTTCTGCCTTTTGAAATATTTATATAAACAAAAATAAGTCTTGAACAAATGGAAGTTTCCCTTACGGAAACCCAAAATGAAGTACTAGCGTTAAAAGCTCAAATCGAACAATTACTAGCAGAAAAACTTGAAATGAAAAATAAATTTGATGAAAATTGTCTAGCAGCTATTGCTCAACAATTAAAAACACATTTCGAAAGAAATCCACCCGTGGGTGCTTCACACCAATTACCTCCCTATCTTAATTTAACAAATAATTTATCTACAAATAACAAATTCGATTACAAAGAATTTTTCAAAACTATACCAGACTTTGATGGTATAAGTCATCCAGTAGAATCATTCATACAGGCATGCAGAGACAAGAAAGAATATTTAAGAGAGATAAACGAGGACGTGCTTGTTAGAATATTAAAATCAAAATGTAAAGGCGAACCTCTAACTAGAGTAAGCGGGTCAAACAAAAGAAATGTTAAAACAATAGACGAATTTATTGCATTTTTAGATTTAAATTTTAGATTAAGCAAACAAGTTTCAGTTTGGTTAAAAGAATTTAATGACTTAGAGCGAAAATCGAGCGAACGCGTAATGGACTCTTACTATAGAGTGAATAAACATTTACTGGACACTTGCTCAGAAATCGCGGATACAGGCAGTAATAGTAAAGATGAAAAAATAGTTTTAGCTAAAGAAACCGCGGTACAAGCATTTATTTCGGGTTTAGAACCAAGACTTGCTTTATTTTTACACAATGACGAATTTGCGGAGCTTGCTACAGCCGCTACTACAGCAATTAAAGCGAAACAAAAATTACAGCAAATGAAAAATATAAATAAACTTTTCAAACCATTCGATAATAATTCCAATAAAAATTGTTTCGCAATCCAAGACCCAAACCCACATAACACAATTAACCAAAATAATCACCAAATTCAAAATTTGAATTCTTATTAGCAATTTAATAAAAATTATAACAGAAACAGTCGTGAAAAATCGGAACAAGTTAATAATCAAAATCGAAACAACCCAAATTAGTTTTGTAGTTCTTGCAAAAGAAACAATCATAATGTCGAGGAATGTAGGATTTTAATTCAAATAAAGAGTATTGAATCTAATCAAATTTTAAACAAAAATATTCTTCAATGTGATTATTGTAAAATGAACGGTCATTCAGTAAATAATTGTCGTAAAAAAATTTATAATGAAAGAAAACATGACGGTTTAAATGCAAAACCGAGTTCAGGTACGGGAAACGATCAAATGTTCCCTCAAGTCAGCGCTCCGATGAGAAACGTAGCAATTCAGCGCCAAAATTTTAACAAAAACTAAAAATACCGACAGAAACTTATTTCGTGGGTGCCATGTCAATTGATTATAAACCTACGTCAATTATGTACAGATCCAAAGACATAATATCTAACACGGCGGAATAATAAATTGAGTAGACAATACGGTAACACTTAAACATTTAAATAATCTATAAATATCATTAACAGAAGAAGAATATTTCGCTTTAAAAGCTCGAACGAAAACGGCAATGTTTGTTAGAGTAGATAGTAAACTTCAAGAGGGTTATACACCTCGTATCGAATTTGAAAACGGAATTTACGCGGGCGAAGCTTTAGTGAGTAATAATAACGGAATCGCTTATTTGTACGCAATAAATACTCTTGACAAAGATGTAAAAGTAAAAGTACCCGTAATTCCTCTGTACCCATTCGGGACAAGCGAAGACGAGGATACTACTTTGACGCATGACGGCACAGACAATTACGATAAAAGTACCACGGCCGGAGAAAATCGTGTCAATAGAGTGTTAAAACTCTTGCGTTTAGAACATCTGAATGAGGAAGAGCGTAAAACAACAGTTTCTCTAGTGGAGAAATACGTTGACCGATTCCGCATTCCAGGAGAACCACTACGCGCTACAGACACTGCGACTCATATTATACCCACTACCGATGACGTTCCCGTGAATACTCGAGAATACAGACACCTTCCAGCACAGGAAGACGAAATAGAAAAACAGATAACAGAACTAATGTTAATGGATATTATTGAACCTTCGACCTCACCATACGATTCCCCCTTATGGATGGTACCTAAAAAGGCTGATTCAAAAGGCAATAAAAGATGGCGTTTAGTTATAGATTCTCGTAAATTAAATAATAATACTGTTAAAGATGCATATCCACTACCGTTGATAAATGATATTCTTAATCAATTGGGTGGTGCGATTTATTTTTCAGTATTTTATTTAAAATCGGGTTTTTATTAATTAAAAGAAGATCCTAAAGATAAGCACAAAACAGCATTTACAACTCCTCATGGTCATTATCAATTTAATAGAATGCCATTTCGACTTAAAAATGCTCCAGCGACGTTTCAAAGGTTAATGGATTTAGTGTTACGCGGGCTACAAGGAGCAGATCTCTTTGTTTACTTAGGCGATATAGTCATTAACGCACGTTCTCTGGAAGAACATAAGACTAAATTCGAAAAATTAGCCGAACAGTTGCAAAGTGCGAATTTAACTCTACAAGCCGATAAATATGAATTCCTAAAAAAAAAAGTAATTTATTTAGGCCATCTTATATCCGCCGACGGTGTCAAGCCTGATCCCGATAAAATCAAAGCGATCAAATGTTTCAAAACACCCGTAAATACAACACAAGTGAGAGAATTTCTTGGACTTGCTGGTTACCATCGGCGATTCATCAAGGATTTCGCAAAGATCTCTAAGTGCTTATCTGATCTTACAAGCAAAAACGCAAGATTTTTATGGGCACCTGAACATCAGGTAGCTTTTGAAACTTTGCGCAATAAACTATCTACAGCTCCGATATTGCAGTATTCAGATTTCTCGAAACCTTTCATTTTAACGACCGATGCTTCGGGCTATGCAGTTGGAGCAATTCTCTCACAAGGCAAAATTGACGAGGACGCAATTGTTGCAGCAGCTTCTTGTGTGCTAAACAAACACGAAAAAAATTATTCGACCACCGAAAAAGAGATGGTTGCAGCCTTATTTTGTATGAAAACACTTAGACCGTATCTCTATGGCAGAAAGTTTTCTCTTGTCACCGATCACAGACCGCTGGTGTGGGTAAATAATATGAATGACCCAACATCGCGTGTAATGAGATAGAGAGAACGGCTTAAAGAGTTCGAATATACCGTGTTATATAAGGCAGGAAAAATAAACACAAACGCGGATGCTTTATCGCGTAACCCAATAATTGAAAATCGCGAAGTTTATCCAATTAAAATTAAATGGCGACCTAGAAAACCCGGAATCGCCCGGTTGAGGACTTTAGATCCTTCAGACGATGGTAAAGTCTTTAAAAAGAAACTTAAATACAAAACTAATTCAGAGTCAATTAGCTCGAATAATGATAAAAATAAATTACCTACAAATTTTAACAGAAATAATAATTCAAGTTCAGAGGAAATTACTCCAAGTAATAAATTAATTTGCGATAAAAATAAAATTGCGACTAACTCAGTCGACGGAGTTAGAAAAATAAATTTGAAAATTCAAAATCTTGAGCAAAATACTCAAGCGGCCGGTCTAGAAGATTCGGTCGAAAAACGTCAAATTCTTGAGCCAAAAACTCAAGTGGTTAGGCCAGTCAGTAACAATACTACGGACCCAGTCGTCGAATCTACTAGCGACGGCAATAGGATTAGCTACTCTAACGACCGGCGATTAGTTAAAAATAATAAAAACAGATGTATCGGTAAAAATCAAAATTAAAAAATGAAAAGATCTGACGTCAGACGATATAATCCATATAAAAAATTTTCGAGTACTGAATCACTAGGTGAAGATGATTTAAGTAAAAATAAAAATACTAAAATATTTACAAACTTGAAAACAAATAATCCTCAAAAACTAAATTCAAATTCGATAAAGAAAAACTTCAATTCTAAAAGACGAAATGAATACAATTGTCACGATCGAAGTGAGTGAAGGCGACGGGCGAAAGGGTTATTTTAAATTATTATTTAATATCGTAATGCCGAATTACCCCGTTCTATAACTCAGCCAAGGAGTTCGATTGAACCGTCACGTGATTAGTGTGAGAACATATGCGTGATTGGGCACCGATTATTAATTTATAATTAATCATAAGTTACAATATGAAATTATATTTATTCTGTCATTCAACCAAGGAATTTGGGTCATGAGGCTGATATAAGAATGCTATAATTTCTTGTCGATTATAACTTATTTGTCTATTTGTACCGAGCGGATGTACTATAGACTATCCCGTTCAATGACCTGCGTGGCGTTAGAGTAGGTCCGGGATTTCTGAGCGAGAGGGATAGTGGGTCGATGAATATGGGCCCTCGAGAAGACCGTGTGCTTTCTTTGTCTTACTTTAAAGTTACTATGACTTAAACTACCAGCACTCGAATACCAGAGAAAAGAACAGTTAATGAAAAGACAAATGTATACAAAAACATGTGTAGTATATTGACAGATTAAATTTTACAGAATATTATAATAATGAACTTACCCCAATGGGTTAGTATACCTGCACACACACTCACTTCAGATTCACCAATTTGAATCTGTGTACGCAGATTTTTACAATGTTTTATGATAGTAATTAATTGAGATTCACAGGTTGAATCTATTCACACGAACGCACTGCACGCTGAACCGAGAGGCCGGCTTTTCCTTCGAATGAATTTATAATGATTTTTAGGATTTTATTAACAGGATTAACTATTCCCGAACAAGGACTCCGGTTGCCTGGGCTGTGGACGTCACGTGAAAGAGTTTGGTTAATTCTTATGCGAACTCAAATGATTTTAATCTGGGTATCCACCCTAGGAGTCCAGATGCCTAGGCGTAGGACCTCACGAGGAAAGTTTTAAGAATAAAATTTAAGTCGCGTAATTTATATTTTAAGTAAAAGAATCGAGTTGCGATTATCGATCTAGGACCCCCGATTGCCTAGGCGTGGAGCGTCACGAGAACGAATTTTGAAATCGACTCAGTGAGTCTTACTCGCGGATAGATCCGACAAGGATTTTAGTAGCTGAAGTAATGACTTTTGAATGTTTAATAAAAGAATTGAATCTCGATTATCGAACTAGGACCCCCGATTGCCTAGGCGTGGAGCGTCACAAGAACGAATGTTGAAATCTTACTCGCGGATAGATCCGACAAGGGTTTTGGTTACGACGGTAATGACTGACTCTAATTATTTTTCCTGGGTTTATATATGAAAATTTTGGGAGAAAAGTGGGGCTAAGAATATTTAAAGCGTGAGAATAAAGGGGTTAAGTCATAATTTTGAGTGACATTTATTTGCATTCTCGGAAACCTACATCATGTTAGAAAATTTACTAATTGTAGGGGACTCAGAGATACAAGAGTTTGATTCATTAGCGACCTACTATTTATTACTTAAATCCATTAGTGGTACATATTTTTACGAGTAATAATTTAATTTTTAAGAGAAGATTTTAAAATTTAACTCCGATCTCCGTATTATAAAGTAGTATAGAGATGATAGAAAATAACAGGAAATTGTAAATTTAAGTGACATTTATCTTCAATTTGGGCCTTTGAAAATTATATCGTAGAAAATCATCGACTACCAGAGTCCATGGGGAACCGTTGAATTCATTAGCGGGCGGATATGAACTCTTTAATTCCATTAATAGTGAGACAGAAAGAAATAAAGTTTTGATTTAGATGACAAGAGCTCTTTACTTTATTTTTCGGGTAAATAATATCGACAGAGAATTCGTGGGAACTGTAATATTCATTGATGTTAGATGGTGTTAAATTAAGTGCTCGGGTAATAAAATTTTAAATCTATGGGAGAATTTTTAAGCTAACTTAGTTTGGACATTAAAATTTACTTAAGGCTCAAGTGAGGTGTATTAAGAAAGAGATCAAATAGTTTTATATGTAGGTTTGCCGTTGAGCACTTCACCTAGTAAACCGGCCATCGCGGTGCAGATGCGCTTATGAGAGAGAAAGACAGATATCTGTCTATCCATTCGTTCTACTTCTATTTCACTCTCCGTCTCTCCATGCGTTACATTATTATATTTTGATATTGTAATTATTGTTCATTTCAGAATACTTTCAATTGATTCAGAGCAAGTCCACCACCCCCTTTTTCTGGAATTCATTGAATGTGCTCTGAATAGCAAAAACATTTCAAAAATAATTAAATTGGGTTAAATTTATAAATTATTTGGGATTAAAAGTAATTCATGTGTATCGGTTGTTACATAATAAAAATAAATTAAATTCTAACGAAAATTCGAATCGCATACGTAAATCTAACGAAAATGCAAAATTAAATAGAAATTCTAAGTGCAAAGTTGTATCAAATCCAGAACCAGATAAATCAATTACTCTTCCTGATTATTCTGATGGATCGTCGTCATCAGGAGACATGTATGATGCTGTAACTCTGAGAAAAAAACTCATTAAATACAACCCTTCGTATTTAAGTGAGGAATCTGATATGACAGATTTCGGTTTGTCTTATATTTCTGAAAATTCTATAAACTCTCCAAAACATAAAAATTCACGTAGTTTAACACTATCACCTCAATCTCCAAATCCACAGACACCTAAAAGTAGTAAAACCACTAATACTCCATTATCATTACCACCCAACGTACGAACACAAGCTACATCTACACACCCAAATCCGAAAATACAGACAGATAAGAAAAATGCAAAAATTAATAAAAATAAATTTAATCCCTCTCAAATCAAAAGGACAACTAAAATGGCGGAGTTTACGCCCTATCCTACAATACGTTCATGTAGGAAAATAAATAAACAAAATAAGAAAATTGAAAAAATAATTATTCCAGAAACTTCTGACGACGAATCAAACACTGACGAACCAGAAATGACTCATTCAAAAATATATTCAGAAAATTCAAATGACATTAGTACTAAATCACCTATCGAAATAATCTCTATCACTCCAAGAACTTCTATTAAACCCAAATCCGTCAATAAAAAAGACATGGGAGGTGCAATCCCTTGGTCTTCTGACGAAGGAGGCGATTATCCGAAAATTATAGACGTCTCTGCGGTAATTCATAATGTTACGTCCAGCTCAGACGCTGAACTTTTTATTGGGAAGTCTTCCACTTGGATACGCTATCTGGTGGATTAAAAACGAATTAACTTGAGCAGGTCGAATCTATAACAGCTGATGTCTAGCATTGATAAGTCCATGTGAAATATTTAGTTGCAAAGTTAGAAATATAATTTTTGGAATAATTATAAGCTTATAACTATCTGAATTGTTAATTTTGGGGATTCTACAATTTCCGTGGCGCCGCCATATGACGATGAGTTCATATAGAACTCGACAAAATAAAACTTTTTTAAAGAATGAAATTTTTCAATATCTCGCTTTGTTTTCGAGAAAAATGGATTTTGGGAAAAATGTGATTTTTTAAAAAAAGTGAAAAACTTCATAGATTTTAATATCTTAATTTTTGTTTGTATTTTTTTCCTAAAACTACATTTAAAGATGAAAGTTTTGAGAAAAAAAACTGTCTGAATTAGTCCATTTTTGAAAAAGTTACAGCTATTTAAAAAAAAAGTGTTATTTCGTCGAGTTCTACAAGAATTCGCGGTCATTTGACGGCACGACGAAAACCGTATACTTCCCTTAATTTTTTATTCATATTCAAATTTTAATATTTTATTCAAATATATTGATTTTAAAATTTTATTATATTTATTTTAAGCATGGAGTTTCCTCCTCGAAAAAATAAAAATAAAACTTTCTGTTGTATGTATCGATGCAGTAGTAAGGCTTGTAGGGATGATACAATTCGTTTCTATAATTTTCCAACAGTGAATACCGGTTTTGTTACAATAAAAAATAAATTTAGTGACGATGAAGTGATAGACTGTCGATTAGCTTGGATAAAAATGTTTAAAATTGGAAGTGAAGTTACCAAATCTAAGCGTGTATGTTTATTACACATGTAATCAAATGTCCTGCATCAAGTATACTTTCCCCACCAATAAAATTCTCAAGGCTAGGCTGTGCACTTGCAAATTCAATATTTCTTGAATAGAAATTTTCATATTTTATAAAATTAAAAAAAAAAAAATTGATTATAATTCGACGTAAATTCACATTCCCATATAAAAGATACGGCAGCTGATTTAAGAATACGTCTTAGAGTAGTAACTGCATCTGCCGCTAGAAGAGGCCACGCCCCCGGCAGATTTCCCAATATTAAATTTTATTTTTTTCATATTTAAATTACGTGGTGACCAAATTTTATTTATCTTTAATAACTCTAGAGCGATAAGACATTTTAGTTGTAGAAATGTTTTTAAGATTAGTGAACTTGTTTGCTCTGACGCACATTGAAATGCTAGAGCAAACAACCAAATGCATTTATAATGCATTTATAATGACCCCTCGGGTCACAATAGAAAAAGGCCCAAAGGCCAGCTGCTCATAATTTTTTAGAAAGCAATAAAAAAATTATCAACAGAGACGTATTTGAAATATTTAAATAGGAAAAAAATGAAATTTTAACAGTGACTCATTTTTAAAGAAATAAAATAAACGAAGTACCAAATCTTATAAGCCCTTACATTTTTGAGTGCACTTTCAACGAGACATCTCGGGATCATAGAACAAATAGACAAAATTGTTTTTAAATGACGAAGTAGTCATTAAGGGAATTTAATACAAAAAATTACTATTCAAAATAACTTTTAACTAACAAAATATCTGATAAAAGTTCGTATAAATAATTTAAATAATTAATTAAACTCGAATAAATAAAAATTGTAAGAATAAATATAAAATTTTATATAAATAATTTAAATAAGTAATTAAACTCAAATAGATAAAAATTGTAAGAATAAATATAAAATTTTATATAAATAATTTAAATAATTAATTAAACTCAAACAAATAAAAATTGTAAGAATAAATATAAAATTTTATATAAATAATTTAAATAGATAAAAACTGTAAGAATAAAGATAAAATTTAATATAAATGATTAAACAAACTACAAAATTTAGAGAAGTAAAAACTATAAGATAAAAATGAAATTTTATATGAATAAATAAATTAATTAGTAGAATTTATATAAAAAGATTCATGCTAATAAATAGAATTTTATATAAATAAAGAAGTAAATTTATAAAATTTAAATAAGTAAAATTCATATAAATGAATAAAAGTAAATTTATCAAAAGGAAAATTGATAAAATAAGATATAAATTTCTATTATAATAAATAAATTAAAATATGCGTAAAATATTGTGCATGTAGGTGTATGTGTGGATACGCACACACATAGGCCTGCATCGGGGTGTGCCTTTACCACTTCCCTAGTGGAAAATCCTAGGGAAAGGGAAAGGACCCAAAGATCTATGTTCCGATTGGACACAGTTTTTCCCCAAACAATACACCAATTAGGACCTGGCGAAAATTATAAAAAGTGTTGACACACATCAATCACTCTCTTTTCGCTCAATTAATTGTAATTGCTCAATTGTTCAGTGTCTTAAGTTTTCAGTCCTCGATCAGTAAGAATGAGGAAATTCAAATACAAGTATTCTCACACTTACACTAGTTCCGCACTAGTTTTTATTTGCAAGTGTTCTCACACTTTTCTTTGTTAATGATATTACTAGTGTTCAGTAAAAATTGTGGCAATCGGGTTAGAAATATTAAGTTAACGCCGAAATCAAATGTAATCGCGAATAATACAGTAGACTCAGTGTATACCAGAAAAATACTTCAAATTCCAAGACTCTAGGTATTGTAAACTTTAAGTTCATGTTAAGCCAAAATATAGAAACATTTCCAACACGCGGAAATATTTTTAAAATGTATTGTGTTCGAAATTCTATAGTCCTCTCTAGTATTCAAAACGAATTTTATCGCAACCATTTTTATTGTAAATTAGAGTCGGCTGACTAGCCACCTAATGTTTTAAATATTAAATTCATTGTATTCACATCATCAAAATTGTAAATTGTATAATATATAGTAGTTTAATCCGTATATTCAACATCTTCATTTCAAACAAACCTTCCAGATAATTACTCAGTGTGATCCCGGTCTATTGGTCGAAAGACTAGGGCCGAAAATAAAAATAATTATAATTTGTCCATTACGGCACAAGCCATTTTGGACATAACAATAACGAACCAGAAAATAACATAAACATGTCAACTAATGACATAGGAGAAAATTCTTTTGTAATTGAACCCATGACAGTATAGTTGGATTAGTGAGAGTTTGCGTTTCGGATATTTTCGGTTTTTACCCCCACCATCTAAATTTAATACCTAAGACATTGTGTCTAGATGGTGGGGGTAAAAACCCGAAGCGCAAAGTCTCGCTAATCCAACTATAGAATCACCTGACGAAACAACAACCATAAAATCTAACACAATAATAAAACGAAAAAGCCAAATAATAAAAACTCGGAACCCAAATTACCAGACATAATGGTTACTCTAAAAGCAATTAAACGTCAACAAAATTTAAATAATAAATGAACTAATGATAGATTGTCAACAATAAACGAAAATACGAGCCCGGAAAATTCACAACGAATTACATCTCGCAGAGAATCACAAAACCCTACACTAAATTCATCTGTTGATCCAAATTCAAAATCGCCTGAACGAATAAATTCATTCAAAGACCTGAACTTCGATCACCAGATAAATTCAGCTGACGACGAAAATTTCGAACAAATAAATTCATTTAATGACTAAAATTTGGACCAAATCGAACAGATAAACTCATCTGACAATGAAATAGACATACCACAAAATTTGACACAATTAAATTCAGACAGAAATCAAAACAAATCAACCGACAGTGCGATCATAATAGCAAACGACAATTTATCTAACGTGAAAACAGACTCTGATGGTAATATATCTATAATTTTAGACACTTCAAACGACTACAGTCACGAGAACATACATAAAACAAGAGATAACTTAGAAATGCTGAAAAATTGTTATTTATGTTTTATTAACGCCAATGGTACTGTATCAAGCGAAATCGGAAAACAATTTTTAGTGTCAGGATATTCAAAATTAAGCCCTTCAACTAATTATAAAATAGGTCAGGTAATTAAAATGGGAACATCTAAAAAGAAAGTACTTGCGTTAGTTACTCAAAGTGATAGTCGAGATACACCAACGGAAAAAGATTATTGTAAAACTTTCAAAAATTTAAAGTTATAAATGGAAAAATCAAAAATAAAATCAGTTGGTATTTCTCAAGGTAGAAGCAATTTATCAAAAACAATTTGGTCAAAAATTAAAATTATTATTGCTAAAATTTTCAAAGGTAGTGATTTAAAAATAATTATTTGCAAAGATGAAATAATAATACCTCCAGTAGAGGAAAGAGAAAAAATAATAGTCGGAAATCACGAAACTTCAATAGCAGGACATGAAGGAGTAACTAAAACTTATAATAGAATTGGACAAAAATATTTTTTTGGATAATATCAAAAAGCATGTTGAAGATTTCATTAGGAAATGTATTAGTTGCCAGAAAAAAAAATTCGTTAGGATAAAAACAAAACAGCCGATGGTCATTACAGATACATCCGCAGAAGTATGGGATAAATTAGCATTAGATATAGTAGTACCGAATAAAACTTCCGCTAACGGATATTCATATATATTAACGATGCAAGGTGATCTTTCAAAATATTGTTTTGCAATACCTTTAGTTTCCATGACGGCCAAAGATATCGCGATAGCATTAGTCGAGAATTTTGTATTAAAACACGGTCGCCCGAAAGTAATTATAACAGACCAAGGTAAAGCTTTTATAGGCAAAATAATGGGGTGGGTAGCGAAAATTTTTAAAATGAAACAACTAAAAACAACAGCTTTCCATCCTCAATCAAATGGTTCTCTAGAAAGAAGCCATGAAGTTTTAACAGATTACATTAAACACTTTACAAGTCACGATGATTGGGATAAATGGTTGCCTCATGCCACTTTTGCTTACAACACGAATGTACATGAAGGTACAAAATTCACGCCGTATAGATTAGTTTTCGGTAAAGAAGCACGATTACCATCGGAATTTTCATATCTAGACGAGATTCCTACATACGCAGATTTTGTTAAGGAACTCGCAACTAGATTATTAGAATCACGAAAAGAAGCAAGACAAAATTTAGAAAATTCAAAGCAAAGATCCAAAGTACGGTATGATAAAAAAATTAATCCAGTAAATTTCAGAATAGGTCAAAATATATTCTTAGTAAAGAATCAGAGAGATGGTAATTTTGATGATAATTATTTAGGTCCGTATAACGCTACAGAAATATTTCCTGATAAAAATGACATAGAAATTGAATATAAACCGGGAAAAAGAAAAATAATTCATTGCGACAGAGCAAAAATAGCGCATTTGAATCGGAATTTTTTTTTTCTACCACCTCTCTTTACCTACCTTACCTCTAACCTTCATTTTAATTTTACAAGAATATCCAAGCAAGCACCATAAAAATTTACGAAAAGGAGCCGAGACAACTTTTCTTTCAAATTGTTTAAATTACTAATATAAATTCCAGGAAAAAAGAAATTTTTAATTAATAAATAAATAACAATATAAATACACACAAATAAATTATGAGAAAAAAAACTGCTATTAATTGGAATTGAGTAATAATGCCAAGAAAAAAAATAAGCTTCCAGACTATGAACTTTAAAAAAAAAATTAAAAATAATAAAAAAGAAGACAGAAAAGGAAATAATTTTTTTAGCAGTATACAGACTATAACCGGGCAGCGTTGGTACGACGTGAGAGTGCGGCTCTCTCGCTGTCTTTGTCTGATTTTTAGTCTTTCTCTCTCCCTCTCATCACAGCCTGATTGCTGAGTTTGGCTGAGTTAGGAGCTAGACCATAGGGGATGATCTCGCGCAGCAGGTGACCGTGAATTGGTCATTTGCGCATAATTAGGTAGGGGTCATCAGAGGTTGTGACCAGAGGCAGTTGAGCCTGGATCGTCATTCGAGTCCAAGCGAGCAACTAAACAGGCGCGACAGCTATTAAAATTAGTACTGTTTTACTTGAAAATCTATTTTCAAAGTGGAAATTATTAAGTCCTCTGGTGTACTGGTTTTGAAAACCAAAGTGAAGTGCAGTGTATTTCTTTTCCATCGCCACCTGCCAAGGAACCCGAGGAGTCCACGTCGAGGTCTTGTGATGCAGCGACGGCCGATTCCCTCTGTACGTCGTCTATACGAAACCAGATAAGATTTATAATAATTTTATATATGTAAATACTTCTCTCTCTTCAACGCGATACTTATTTAATATTTAATATTTAATTCAATTAAAATTTAGTTTCTAAGAAAAGGGGATATTTGTATATACTGGGCTTTGGTTAAATAAAACTTTATTTTATATAATTAATTTGAATCTATTATCAGCTATTTCTTTTATCACCAACGTCGTCTAGAATAAGTTGTATTTCAGCCGCGTGTCCGGTCAGAACGAGCCGACCCACCTCTGAGATCTATTTCCCGCCTTCCAGAACCAACAAATAAAATAATTATAATTCATATTTATATTTAATAATTTATTATTAATTAATTATTTATTCGGGAAATTTTAGTAACTGTGGTTCGTGGCTATCGGACACGAGATAGCCAGGGCCCACCGTTATAAGACTCAACTAGAATTTTAATATGAAATTAAGAATTTGTAGATTAAGTTTTTCTTTATATGTTATTCAATAGATAATTTTAATGGAAATGTATATAAAATTTAATACAAAAAAAAAAAAAAATTAAATAAAAGCATAAAACTATGCAAAATGCAGGAAAACAAAAAAAAAATTTTATACACACACAGAATTAGCACATAAAGGCAGAAAAGTCCTAAGTAATATTAAGAATTAAATTTATACAAATATTTAGATATAATATAGGTACATCATTGTCATAATATAGTCATACTTATTAACATTAACGAACAAATTAAGGAAACAATAATATAAATTCAAAGAAAAAAAAAATAACAAAAAAAAAAGTCAAAAGTAATAAAAGAAAAAAAATCTAAATAACAGAAAGAAAAAGGAAGAAATGAGGGAATTTTTATATACTACGATAAGGTAATATGTTTTAAAGAGTTAAAGGAAAATATAAATCATAATCAATATTTTTAGTCCTTCGGCTGAAGAGGAGAGCCCGAATACATTTTAATGGCACCGGGTAAACTAAACGGTTTTTTATGTATTTTGAGCCGAGGATAACGAAAATCGGGTCCATTTTGTTCAAAAGTGGTGCAAACAATTGTTAATAACAATTTATTTGTTTAAATCGAAATAACTCCCGAACCGCTGGTTTGTTGGGGCAGTGAAGAGGAACAAAAATGTTTAAAATAAAAAAATACACAAAAAAGGTATCATAGTATTTTTTCGTATCTCAAATGTTTCGCGAGATAGGACGAAAAAACAAGCGACGCGCTCGGACCTCTCTCTCTCGCATGAGCAGCTGCCTATGGCGCGCACTCTCACTCCACTGAATCGCGTCAGATGCTTGATAGGCCAGAATTTTTCTAAGTTTTTTACACGAAAAATCAGAGAAAAAAAAAAAAAAATCGTTAAAATGTCGATACCACCAATCGACAGCATTTTTTCTGAATCGAATTTATAACCGATCGTTCAAAGACATTTTTTTTTTTTGTAACTAATGTTATAAACAAATGGATTTTTTTAAAGTCCATTTTGGATTCAAAAAATCGTTAAAATGTCGATACCACCAATCGACAGCATTTTTTCTGAATCGAATTTATAATGTATCGTCCAGAGACATTTTTTTTTTTGGTAATTAATGTTATAAACAAATGTATTTTTTTAAAGTCCATTTTGGATTCAAAAAATTGTTAAAATGTCGATACCACCAATCGACAGCATTTTTTTTGAATCGAATTTATAACCGATCGTCATAGAGGAATTATCAACAATTATTGAATAATATTAATGTGAAACAAGTGTGAAGGTAGCAAACATCAGACAACTTTAAAATTATAAATAACTAAGATTAATAGTTAAAAAAAAAATATTTACAAAAAAAGCACAATTAAATTCAAAATTTTTCGAATTCGCGTTTTTAAGAATTTTATATTATTATTATTTACTCGATTTGTTAATAATTTTAAATTTGTCTGATGTCAGCGATGTCACGGCCATAATGCAATTTGCATTTAAAATTTTTAAGTGATTGAATATTTAATGAAAATAAATATATTAAACTAAAGAATAGAAATAAAATAAATCATTTAAGGTTATCCTATAAAAATAGTTAAAAAAAAACTTAAACCGAAACAGTAGATCGCTTCCCTTCGATTCTAATTGATAAGTATCATAGCGAAAAGCTAAAAATAAAAATTTCACATTTTTTGTAATTTACAACAACAAAAAATATCGAGATTGTACGACTCTGGACGTTACATTATGAATTCGATTCAGAAAAAATGCTGTCGATTGGTGGTATCGACATTCTAACGATTTTTTGAATCCAAAATGGACTTTGAAAAAATCCATTTGTTTATAACATTAGTTACCAAAAAAAAAAAATGTCTCTGGACGATACATTATAAATTCGATTCAGAAAAAATGCTGTCGATTGGTGGTATCGACATTCTAACGATTTTTTGAATCCAAAATGGACTTTGAAAAAATCCATTGGTTTATAACATTAGTTACCAAAAAAAAAAAATGTCTCTGGACGATCGGTTATAAATTCGATTCAGAAAAAATGCTGTCGATTGGTGGTATCGACATTTTAACGATTTTTTTTTTTTTTTCTCTGATTTTTCGTGTAAAAAACTTAGAAAAATTCTGGCCTATCAAGCATCTGACGCAATTCGGTGGAGTGAGAGTGCGCGCCATAGGCAGCTGCTCATGCGAGAGAGAGAGGTCCGAGCGCGTCGCTTGTTTTTTCGTCCTATCTCGCGAAATATTTGAGATCCGGAAAAAATACTATGATACCTTTTTTGTGTATTTTTTTATTTTAAACGTTTTTGTTCCTCTTCACTGCCCCAACAAACCAGCGGTTCGGGAGTTATTTCGATTTAAACAAATAAATTGTTATTAACAATTGTTTGCACCACTTTTGAACAAAATGGATCCGATTTTCGTTATCCTCGGCTCAAAATACATAAAAAACCGTTTAGTTTACCCGGTGCCATTAAAATGTATACGGGCTCTTCTCTTCAGCCGAAGGACTATTTATAATACTAAATATTTTTAAGACAAGATGTTTTAAATATCTAATGTGTCAAGAGACAATATAGAATATTTTACATTATGTATATCTGATCTCCAAATAATGTATTTCAAATAATATAATTCAAAATTATTGATAAAATTTATAATGAATAATAATGTATGTATCACATAAGGTATTGTATTATCGCCAGTTCTGAAACAATTTACTCTAGAACCATAATATTAACCCTTTCTCGGCTCGGAGTATCGGTGAGTCTAGGTGTGAGTCATGTGGGGATAGAGCCGATGAAAGTCCGTTATAAGGCTTTATGAGTGAAAGTTTAGATGTAGTCGTGTAGAGAAGCGCCCCCTTCTATCATTTTTCCGGCCCCCTCTCTCGAAAACAGACTATAACTCTCGCATTTTAAGAATAAGACGCATGATTCAAATTAAGAGTAGGGATTCAAGGTCGACCGGGAAAGGGTAAATAAATAAATGAATAAAGGAAAATAATTACAAAAAAAAACCGGAAGAAAATCATTAAAATTAATAGCTTGAGATTTTAAAATATTTTTTTTCTTTTTAGCATAGACTTCTTACAAACATTATATATTAAAGTTATTTTTTTTTGAGAAAAGAAAATATTAATAATTTTACAAAAAAATTTTAGTAATTCGTCTTATTCGTAGAATTTTTTTTTCATATTGTTATGGCCCCGTGAAAATTTTAGTTAATTTATTATGTTTACATTTTGATTTTTAGAAATCTATAGATTTCTTGGAATAACTTGTTTCGGGGGATTCACGGGGAAATATGGATGTGAAAATTTTACAATAATAAATTTTATTTCGTAGTTTAAAATTTTATTTAAACACATATTGATTATTAGATATTTGGTAAAAATTAACAAAATTAAAATTATTTAAATTCGTAAAAATTAATAAAATTAGGAATTATTTAAATTCGTATTTAAATTCGTTAAATTTACATTACAATTATTCTTATATAGTAGTGTCTTCTAGTATAAATTTATTTTTGAATTCGCAAATTAAAATTAATTATTTAAATAATATTGATTAGTTTTATAAAATAATATTAACTGTTTAAAGTAATATTTGAATAGTAAAATTGTTGCTTAAATTCATAATATAATATTTTATATTACATTTTAAATTAAATTATTTACGTTTGAATTAATATTGAAAGATATATAATATATTAATACTTGGATTAATATTGGAAAATAGTGAAATTATTATTTAAATTTATAATATAATATTAAATTGTTTAGATTCATAATATAATATTTAGTAAAATATTTTAAATTAAATTATTTATATTCACATTTGATTAATATTAAAAACTAGTAAAATTTTTCTTTAAATTCATAATATAATATTTAGTAATATATATATATTTAGATTCATATTTAAATTACTATTTAAAACATAGTAAAATTATTAAATTATTTAGATTATTATTGGTTCATAATTCGTAAGTCAGTTTTATAAAATAATATTTTTGTAATATATTTTAAATTAATTATTAATATTTAAATTAATAGTAGAATTATTATTCACAATATAATATTTTGCAATATATTCTTAATTAAATTATTTATATTCATATTTGATTAATATTGAAAAATAGTTAAATTCTTATTTAAATTCATAACATAATATTTTTGTAATAATATTTTAAATTAATCATTAATATTGGAAAAAAAATAATAAAATTCTTATTTAAATTCACAATACAATAGTTTTGTAATAATATTAATTATTGAAAAATAGTAAAATTCTTATTTAACTTTATAATATTTTAAATTAATTATTGAAAAATATTAAAATTCTCATTTAACTTCATCATATAATATTTTTGTAATAATATTTTAAATTAATTATTAATATTGAAAAATAGTACAATTGTAATTATTTTGAAATATACCATTAAAATATATTTCATGTTAAGATTAAATAAAAATAATTGAAAAATTATTTTCATGAAATATTATTGATAAGAATTATTGTAGTAAAAATATTGCCGATTGAGTCACTGATCACTCGTTTAAACAAATTGTTAGTCTACTTGTTCCTTGAAGACAATTAAATAAAAGAGAACGTACGTTCATAACAAATCGTTACCTTTTATTGCAGGTAATAAAATAAAAACTTAATTTAAATTTCACACACTTATTTTAAATTCACCAAAATTTTTATATATTTCCTTCGAGTAAAATTTTAATTTATTTGTTTTAAATGCCCATATGTATTCACAGCACAAATAAAAAAATCACTGCACCCGTTTTAACGTTAATTGAAATGATTCACTATCGAAATCCTTGAAATAATCCCAGAATAAAATGCTGAATTGAAATCCTTGAATTTAAATCCAAATGAAATGAAAATTGAAGTCCTTGTAAGTTATTCTCCCAAAATGAAGTGAAATTGAAAATCCTCGTAAATATAGTGAAATGAAAAAATGAAAAATCCTTGTGAATATATTGAAATGAAAAATGAAGAAATCCTTGTAAATATTTTGAAATAAAGATGAAAAATCCTTGGAAATATTCTTCCAATAAAAATACGGGATCACACCCGAAAACTGTACTTTGTAAGAAACTCAAAAACGGGGTCACACCCGGCAATAACGAAACGTAAAAACGTACTTTAACAAAAAAAAACTTAAACAAAATAAACGGGGTTACACCCGACGAGAACGGGATTACACCCGACGGTAACGGATTTACATCGCGGACTGATGAGTTTTTCTGACCGATTTCACTAGCTGGTGCAGCGACTTTTATTTGCCATGTAATTTTAGATGGGCCACCATGGTAGGGGCCATGGGAAAAGACGCAGAAAGACTCTCCCAGAGTTTATTGTTTATTCATTAAAAATTTTATCGATGATCCAAGTTTTCTCCGAATCTTTGTTTATTTAAATAAATCTGATATCTCATATCAGCAGTTTATTTATTTAAATAAAATAAAAAGTACTGCCATCGGCAGTTTAATTTATTACATTAATAAATAATAAAATTATAGATATTTTCCAAAATGCATAGATAAAAATTTATAAAAATGAAATTACTATTGAATTTAATGTTTTCGATAATTTTACTATTACAGCCCTCTGAACAGTCTTTTCTCGATTTTATGTATTAGGATAACAGCAGAAGTAAGTTGGTCGTTTACTCTCGCTGCAGGCGTTTCTTTTCTTTTATTCTGGGCTTTACTCTATTGTTTTACTCCGCCCGGTACTCAGGTTACAGCACGGTATTCGCGCCCTCATATGTAATGTTTCGCCTTCCCGTACGTTCTCTTTCTTACAAAATGGTGTATTTAACTATTTATCATTACTTAAATTATTTTCAAATTTATATAAATATATATATATATATATATATATATATATATATATATATATATATATATTAATTTTCTTAAATATGTTTTCCAATTAAAATATATATTATTTACATTTAAATACATATATATTTCCTTATTTGTTAAACATATTTATCTTTAAATATATATACATTATTTATTGTTTAAATGTATAAATCGTATATTATTTATTTATTTTTATGTACTTTAATTTGATTTAAAATTTAAGTTATTTTTAAATTATTTAGTTTAAATTTATCCGACTTATTTTATTAGTGTATATTTATTTTTATCCATATATATATATGTGTACCCACATATATATACATGCGTAAGGGATGAAGGGTGCCGGGTTCGTAACAATATATATACGTATATAGTCTACTTTAAAATAATTTAACAAAAAAACAAAGAGAGAATTAAAAAAAATAATAATAAAGAAGAAGTTAATTAATTAGAGAAAAAAAACGGTAAATAATTTTAGAAATATATTAAATTTTTTTTTTTGTTACAAAAGAAAATATAAATTTTTAGATAATTTTATGGCCACAGATGCGGCATACGTGATACACAATTTATCTAAATCTTCAAACAAATAGATTAGAGAAAAAAAAAGAACATCGCCATTGAAAATCCATAAAAATGTTTACTATGGTGTTCAAACAGACGGATTAGAAGGAAAATGAATTTTTAATGTCGCCACTAAAAAAGCAGGCGTCGAGTCATAGGTCACAGGTCGGTACTTAGATTCTTTAAACTTGAAGATGGGTAAAATAGAGTTACAGATAAACAATAAAGAAAATGAACTACATTTCCAACAAGAGCTAAGGCCTAAAACAAGCGGGGCGCTTGTCTACCGGGTAGGGAGGTGTTACGTCCCAGCCTGCTCAGCAGATGTCTCTGATTATTTTTAAATACTAATTATTGAGAGACCGATCTGAGACCTAACTAATTAATTAAGATGCATATCGATGATTTAACAAATGACATAATTAATAAGTCGACCTATATTATAGAACATAATATAATTTAATATAATGATATGATGAAATATAATAATATAAAGTAATAGAATATAAAATAGTATAATATTATTTGGAATATTTAAAACATATTGATAAAGTTATTTTCCTCTTAATATTTGTTATGTACAAATAAACACTGACGCCTCGAGTAAATCCTCGAGACGCGCAGCTGCACAAACATCTATTTTGTTCTAAGAGAACTTTTGTTCATAGATAAGTGACTCATTTGTTGATAACAAAAACGGAGAAAACGTGAGAACGGAGAATGGATCATTCGAGAATATTGCTTATCTCGACCCACCTCTCTATATCGAACGATGCGCGGGCCTGATGCCTAAGCGCCTCGTATTGATAAGAGACTTTGTTGCGTTATTATCAAATGTTCGCGCCAGAACAGTTGATAACTCCCCGCTCTACTCTATCAGAAGTGCTGCTATCGACGCACCCTCTGCTACTTGGAATTTCAACTCGATCGCCAGCTACGCGGTAACTGCCACTTTTCTACAACACGTGTTATAGAATACCTCGTGTAAGTTATTTACAACGCAATCATCAAATAATCTAGCTACATCTTATTCATTGCTCGACGTCATAATTAAGACCATCATCAATTAAACTCGCTGAATTATCAGGTATTTTTTGTCATTCATATTGTCAACTTATTTATTCATCATAAAAACTCTGTGATCATTTTTTGGGTTGACCGCGTGCTAAGCTAACCTGCCGGTCATGTCTATATACATATATACATACTCAATATCACATGACTTGCAGTCACAAGTAATTATGGTTCAAATCACGCACCTGTGATTTTCTTTTACTTATTACTCATTACTGAAACATTCTACTAGAACGCGATGCTAGCTGGTTGGTTGATGTCATCATTCAATCCATCCAGCTATGCAGTTAATCTCTAAAATGAATACCAAATTTTATTTGTGACTGCAAATTCTTTAGTTAACAACAAGACTCGACACTCGACTCGTCTCTATTTAATTACTCGGTTCACAAGTACATAAATGTTCATAATAAATTACATTATGAATTTTACATTAGAATTAATTGTCATATCTTGAATTATCAATTGTTACGTATGGTTTTGTTATTTCTCTGCGCTCGTATGTCTATTAAAGTCACGTGTAAGGTGCCGTGTAATTTTTATAAAACTCGAATGGAATCTTGTTCATAAAATTGTGCTCCAAAACATAACTTATACTCGAAGTAAATGAGTAGGGGGAGTTCACCCGCCCGATAAAACAGATTGTGGGTTCGTGTCCATGTTAAAACTGTTTTACTGGCAGATGGTAAGTTACTAGCAGTCGATTTGATGCTAATTGACGTTGTTTGAGCTTATCTAGGACCTTTCTGAGCACTTGTCAGCCATTTGATGCTAATTGAGCTCGGTTCGAGCTCATCGCCATTTTGAGCTCGTGTCATGACAGATGGCGCCTTTTGTATATTTTAAGCGGGGGGAAGTTTTTAGAAAAAAATTATGTACGATTCCATTAATGACTAGAGCGGGTTCTCGGCTTGCCTATCAGGTTACAGGTTCTGGCATCGTGTTTGTGCTTAACCCCAGAGCTGACACTAGCGTAGCCTACCCTGATTAATGTAATATGTAGACGTAAATGTATGATTTGAGGATTCATATATTCAAACTAGGGGTAGTACGGGTACTTGCGAGAAGGCATGCCATCTAGTGGCATAGTTCCTCTCCCCTCTATTTCTAACTGCGTAGTAGATGACGTCATCCGACAAGTCTGAACTGATTTTTTCTATTTCTAACTGCGTAGTATATGACGTCATCAGACAAGTCTGAACTTGTTTTTGCGCTAGAGTGGGGGGAATGAGCTGAGCGTTGAGCTCGCGAGCTCACAGCATTCAGTCTACTTCGAGAAACGTTCTCGTTAATAGCCTGTACTAATGGATAAGTTCAGTGAAAGTGAAAGAATTTTTCTCCGCCATAACCGGCCATACACTGATGACCTTGATGATATTATTGAATCGTTATTCGGTGACGTGCCTCCTGAGGAAATTGGTAAATTTGTGGATGATATAATTGCGTTTGCAAATAATATTGAAATTATCAAAAGTGCGCGAGAAGTATCGTGTCCAGGCTGTGCTGAAAAAAGACAGTTAGCACAGAATCTATTTGAAATTAGTGAAAAAACGGAAAAACTACAATTACGTATGCTTAGAAAATCATAAAAATGGGTCCTCACGGTTCAAGGTATATATAAAAAACTATTATTATTTTTCTAATAACTTAACTATGAATATTTATTTATTAACTTTTTCTATAGAATTCACGCATGCACAGACGAGTGTAACCACGAGGCTCAAATCGAGTTTGAAGACATAAGTGACGAAAGTGATATTTTCGATGACGACGACGACGACGACGAGGCTGCTGCTATTCCAGATTCCTATTATTTTAGGAAAGCGAATGAGGAAAGAGACAAAGAATTGGCTACCCGAAGGAAAGAAATAGAAATACAATTGTCTCATTGGAAGGAAATATTATTAAACTTCAAAGATCGCAAAGATTATGAACAAGCGTGTCATGAAATCACATTTATATTAACTAAGTTATTGTTTAGAGCTAACAAACCGCAATAATAATGGACTTAATAATTGATTTTGTGGGTTTCGAGATGCCTGATGGCAGATTTGTGATAAAAGAACTTTGCGCTACTGATGTTTATGATACAGCGGGTACATATGGACTTGCACGATGTGAACATTGGTTGTTTGAACCACCTATGGATCAAGTTGATGTTGCTGTAATGCAGAAAAGTGTTGATCACCACAAGCATCACCATTCAATATCATGGCTAGCTGGTTTGCTACCATATGAATTATTGAAAGAAATTCTTGAAATCATGGTCAAACATACACGATACTTTTACGTACAAGGTGAACAGAAGAAGAAATGGTTTGAAGATCTAATTGACTCGGTTGTACCAATTATCGATTTAGAAAAAATGGAATATTTCTCACTCTATCAAAAGAACGATTTCTTAAAATATCAATGTCCATATTATGCTTATCACTTGAAGAAATTGGATACTTCATGTGCATTTCAAAATGTCCAAGAGTTCAAGAGATGGTTCTGGCATTTTTATGGAATTCAACCAACCTACGAGAAGTCAGTTCAGATCTTCAATCAATTGCGAAATCTACTTTGTATGGATGATCGAGACATCGCATGCTTTGATGATACATTTATCCTTGAAAATGCAGCTCAGCAGATTGATTTCGTTTGGCACAAACTACCAGAAGAATTAAAAAATAATGAAAAATTGATTGGCTATCAAAGGTGTCGAGATCATTATGTTTTCCGTGATGATATCCCTGATAGCTTTGTATATCCATGTAAAAAAGATTGCTCTAACTGTATATTTTTAGGTTAAGAGAAAAGACTATATTTTATGTAAGACGAAAATGTATATTTTGAGGTTAAGAAAAATATCTATACTTTATTGTGTATTTGAGGTTATGTAAAACCAAATGTATATTTTAGGTTAAGAAAAATATCTATACTTTATTATGTATTTGAGGTTATGTAAAACCAAATGTATATTTTAGGTTAAGAAAAACATCTATACTTTATTAGGTATTTGAGGTTCTGTAAAATAAAAAAAAAATATTTAAGGTTACGTAAGACTTAAATGTATTTTTAGGTTATAAGTAATAAAAAACAATATATATCAATATAAAAAAGTTTATTCATTTATTAATTTAAGTTTATTAGTTAATACAGGTTCAATCATTATATTTAATTTATTAATTCTTTGTTTAAATCGTTCTCGATCTCTTGCTGCTTGTTCCCATTCGCCTCTTCTTGCTTGCTCGTGTGCAAATCTCCATACATACATGTAATGTATGGTTGGCGTTGGATTAAATTTAACAGTCTTCATATTAGTTTTCGTACGATGCTGCTTATAGGATTATACTCGACTATGCGATCATGTATAATGAGGCAATAAGCTGATGTCTGCGCAGGAAATTCATTTGTAGATTCAAATTCCAGACGAATGTCCACTGGTCCAGATTTTATCGATTCGTTTTGTTTCGAGCAATCGATAACATACAGTGGTGCTTGTTCCAAAAATTTCTTCTTCGTCAACAGTGGCTCAGGTTCTTTGTTGTAGTATGAAATTTGGAAATTTATATACATATCATACAACAGAGCATATTGATTGTTTGCAATGTTGAGGTTTAAATTCCCATAAGGATAACTCTGAGAGTTTAAAAATAATTTTATATCTCTGATGTTGCAGTGATCAAACACGCTGGCATTTTTAGTTGCATCATTTTTTCTTGCTGTTTGAAATCCAAGGATTACAAAACGTGGTTTCTCGAGCTGTGTAGATGTTTTAACTGCCCAAATGTGCTTCGAAGTATTAGGTAATAGTGGATACTCGTACAGCTCCCAAGCTCGGAAACTGATTGAGATAGCTGGATCACTTGTAATACAATTCAAAGCTTCAATTTTTTGTTTATCAGCCATAGTCACATATGGTACAATCCACTCGATTTTTTGCAGCGTAATTTTAACAGCTTCAGCATGAGCTCCAGCAGCAGGCGTAGCCACAATGTATGCATTCATATCAGAATTTGATCTTATTAAAATCAATTCATGCTTTGCATTGATGACAACTTTATGGTAATCTTCAGCAAATCCAAGCAGGAGACTTAGTGGTATAGATACATCAAAGTAGCCATTGTCATCATGCAATTTGTTAACAGCTTCATCCATAATCCAGCCTGAGTTCTCGAGTGTATTTTGTTGAGCTGGACTCAGTGATGTATATCCTTTCATGAGACTTGTGATGCCGACATTTTTATTACGATCAATCTCAACACCATTGAGCTCGTAGCGTATTTCTTCAAACATATGACATACTGTCATGTTGACCATGTGAGTAGTTGCACTTACAGCTGTACCATCAGACTTTGTAAATTTTCCATACACATGCAGTGTACTTTTACTTGGAAGTAGACACAAATCTTGATGTTGAACGGTAATTCTTATTTCATCGCTGTTGTTAAATGTTGATGAAGCATACGGAAGATGAGCATGTGCTTCATAGTGTGCAATCGACTCATCAAAAATGATTTGTCGTTGAATATTTAAGATTTCTGCCGCCATGGTCGTGTACACGTCAAACAACAAAAATAAATTTTTATTTTCTTAATTTTCCACGTAATTTTAGTCCTAGGCTCTGAAGAAACTGAGCGTTCTGATGTGTTAACACCTTGTGAGGTACTCGGTGACTGATGTTGCTCGACCATGTTGCTGTCGTTTTATACCCAGCACCACTTTTTGTTTCATACACGATACCCATTATTTTATAGACTTTATATGCAGTCTTATGGTTATCGTCTCACCTCTGACATTAGCCAGTTTTCCGTCTTGATCAACAATTCTCAGTCTGAGATTCTGTATTGCTTGTACGGCGATCGGCAGATAAATGACATGAGATGGCAATTCAACAATCTTATATCCTGGTGGTACACTTGGAAAAAATTCATGAATAGTGTGAACTTTGTGCTCATTTATGTAAGCACCTGATGTGATGTTGCACTCAACCCTCAGAGCATTGAGTTTTAATATCTTCACTGGTAAATCTGATGAGTGAGTTTTATGTGGTGTCAGCTTTCGGTTTGTAAATCCCAGTAGTCTACCAATAGAATCTTGAGGTGTAAAATTTACAAATTGATCACACTTAACTTCACTTCGCAATTCATTATTATTGGCTCTTATGCTGATGCTGAGTCTTTGTAATTTCTTTTGAATGTATTTTTCAATGTCGGTGATTTCATAACTTCCTGTTGGTATTGTCAAGACTCTCTCTTCAACAGTTTCATATTTTTCAGCTTCTATATTTTCACTCATCGTATTATTATTTTCAGTTACCGAGACATTGTCATCAAACTTTGTAATTATTGCCACATTTCTTTTAGCTCTTTTTTTCTTGACTACTTTTTTCTCATCAATATTATTTGTATCAATTTTTTCGATATCAATATTATCCACAGGATAAGAAACATAGAATTTATTAGCACCAACATCAATATTGGGTATTGAGTTAAATGTTAATAACTCTACAAGTCCCAGAACATAATTTTTAGTTGGTGATAATTCTATTGGAGGGAAGTAGTTGGCCTCCAACTCGGATGTGGATCCCGTCAGCGTTAATGTGAATGACTTAGCCATGACTGATGTGTTGTACACAGAGTCACATTTATTTATAGTTGTCCAGTGAGAAATTTGAGACACAAATGTCCACATATAATTGTATCAAAATCTTGATATCTTTTGTGATTATATTTTACGCTACCAACATCGAGATATTCCATAAGATCTTGCGGTGGTTGTAAATTACCAAAACTGTCAAAATAAATAACTTTATCATTATTTTTCTTGTATGCAACCCAATGAGTACCAGGTCCAAGCTTATCATCAAAATTAATAATAGCTGATTCATTTTTTCTTGGTCCAGTTTCAGGTAAATCATTTCTCATAAAAACACCATGAAAATTTGGAATTTTCAGAGCTTTAGCGTATTTCAGTAAATCGATGTTTGTGAGTGCTCGATGTGGTAGCTCTACTTGTTTTTTGATTTGCATCCTCTGCCTGTCGGATATGGTTTCAAGTATAAGCCCATACCACGTCTGTAAGGTTTCAAGTATAAACCTTTATCCATGGATATTTGTTCCATTTTCAAATTATGTCGTTTGCTCTCCTCTAATCGATTTTTAGCAGCACTTGCATCATTCACAGCTTTTGCTATACCAGCAGCACCTCCAGCCAAAGCTCCTGTGGCACTCAGACCGGCAAAAAGTGGTATTAAAAATGGTAGTACACCACCAACTTTAGATGGAACTGGTAAAATTCGTGGCAGCCTAATATTTTTTTTCCCACCAGATTTTTTAACTGCCTGACGAGCTCCTTTCAACGCTGTTTTGATTGGATCACCACCAGGAGTCATGGACTTTTGAGCAGCTGTGACAACTTGTCTTAGTGCTACTTGTTTCTTTACACTGGTCTTCCTTTTGCTAGTCTTTCTCTTGCCAGACTTTCTCTTGCCAGTCTTTCTCTTGCTAGGCTTTCTCTTGCCAGCTGTTCTCTTCTTCAACCCCATACTGAATCTTTTTTTCATCTTCATGATTTTATTTACACTCCACGCAGCAGCTTTTTCACCAATACCAGCGTCTTTTGCTTGATAACGTTGCCACGCCTTCTCAGCAAGTATTTGATCAGCCTCGTGACGTGCCGCCAAATTTTCACGATTATACGAGTATGCGATATCGTGTTCTTTACACGCAGCGACCAGAGGATTAATTCCAGGATCTCCACGAGCTAATCTCTTGGCTAGCTTTGTGCCTGGTCCACAGTACTGGTAACCAGGTATATGTAGTTCAAATGGTAGCTTATTGATTATACTGTTTACAAAACCTCTACCACTGGTCTCTACACGTCTGCTCTCCATAGTAGCAGCATCATGACTAACTTAAAATGATATAAAACCTGATACTTATAGCTCGCCGAGTGAGTTATTGTTGTGATCGCAAACTATCAACATGGAGTTTAATAGTCAAGAGGCCAAGTTGCCAGTAATAAATTTTGATCAAATTGTTCAAGGTACGGGGCCGAAAAAAGTCAAGAGACACGGTGCTTTATTACCAAACAGTGTACGAGCTATATTTTGTGGTCCATCAAATTGTGGAAAAACGAATGCTCTGCTCTCACTCATCATACACCCCAACGGCTTGAGATTTGATAATATCTATCTCTACTCAAAATCTCTAAATCAACCGAAATATAAATTTTTAGAGTCACTACTTAAACCAATAGAAGGTATTGAATTTTTTACATTCAACGAGCATGAAGAAGTACTGAAACCGGAAGATGCAAAACCAAACTCATTGATGATATTTGATGATGTCGCTTGTGAAAAACAAGATCATATCAGAGCATACTTTTGTATGGGTCGACATAACGATGATGACAGTTTTTATCTCTGTCAGACTTATATACGTATTCCTAAACATTTGATACGTGACAATGCAAATTTTATAGTTCTCTTTCGTCAAGATGAGATGAACTTGAAACATGTGTATGATGATCATGTAAATACTGACATGTCATACAATTTAGTCAAAGACTTGTGTTCAGCATGTTGGAATGATGGTAAATATGATTTTGTAGTGATTGACAAAGACAGTGAGCTAAATAGTGGAAGATATAGAAAAGGATTTGACTGTTTTATTAGTATAAATTAACTTGTACTTGATGAATAGTCATCAGAGATTAAGTGAACTCAAAGGCATCAACATGAAGACCGAGGAGCTTTCAAAGCAACGAGATGTCTTACATCAGATATCTCAGGCTAGTGATGCTATCCGACGGAAGCATAGAATGCTCAAGTTGGGTAAAGACACAGCTGAGAAGACAATGGGTGAAATGTTCAAGCCTATTGTTACACCTCTGCAGAGTCTAGTCGCATCATCTAAAGTCAAGCAAGAAGTCAAAGAAGAAGTTAAAAAAAATAATTCAACTGTGAATAATGATACAGAACTTGATGATGCAAGTAATTATGATAGTATTATCTCTGAAGATAGAAGCAGAACTCTGGAAGATACACAAATATCTCCTGCTGCATCAAGTACCTCTGCTAAACCAGCTAGCAGTGAAATAAAGTCTTATTTATCTAAAGTGTATAAAAAAAGTAGAGATATGGATATGAGGTATGGTGTCCGTCGATGTTACAATGATTTTTACATTGGTGATTCTGAAATAGCTTTTGATGATACTGATATTAATATAAAAAATAAAAATTACTCAGTGACTCCTGGTTTATTGGAATTATTATTTAAAAAATCACCTGATGATTCAAAAGTCACACAGAATGATAAAAATAAATATCTCGAAATTATAAAGATGACAAATGCTCATAGAAAAAAATATAAGCCCGATGGTAGTTTTTATGAAGACTCGACAATCAAGTTTAATAATTATATTGCTGATTTTCTTGCTAAAAATGCAAACTTATCAAGAGGTAAAGGATTACCTGATTTTATGATTGCGAAAAAGAAAAAAGCACGTATGGATTATGTCTACTGGGATGATCCAAATGAACTAGTCGACCGTCTTCGTTTACTTATGGCATCTCAAGCAGCTGGAAATCCAAGTCACACCAATGAAATCATATCAATTATCGAAGAGCTACGAGAAGCAGGAATTATTTATTAGCAACCACTGCGTCAAATTTATGTCATTTCCATGCCAACTGTTGAAGTGAAAAGAGCAAAAATGAGTATCGATATTTTTGGACGGTCACTACCAACTGGTGCTGCAATCAGTGGACCACCAGGACCACCTGGACGAGGATTTCAAATAACTGTTGATGGACAGTATGATGTTGAGAACAAGAGACTGTGTCATGTTGGTAAACCAGCTGAAGACAGGGATGCAGCAACTGTGAAATTTACACGTGATCTTGTGTACAAAGAGCTGTCTCTATTGTATGATAGTATAAGGAATGATCAGTCAGAGATCATTTCACACTTGCACTCTCAAGTGGTAACACTGGACTCTGCTGTGATGCTTTTAAAAAAAGAAAATCAAGAATTAAAAAATATAATAAAACGTATTAAGTCACGAAAAGAATTAATTAATAGAAATACACCGCGAATAAAAGAACTGGAAGCTAGAATTTTTGTTGACAATGGAAGACAAAAAATCAGTAATAGCGTATGAGCTGCACAGACCAGCACGCAGAAATTACCAACGTCGTCATGTTGACATACGAGCACTTGATGAAACTTGGCAAGCTGATCTAGTTGAAATGATTCCTTATGCAACAGTAAATAAAGGAAACAAATATCTGCTAACTGTCATAGATATTTTTTCAAAGTATGCTTGGGCTGTACCGATTAAAAGTAAAAGTGGCAGTGATGTTACTAGTGCAATGAAATCTATATTTCAACAAGGACGTGTACCAAAAAATCTGCATGTTGACCAAGGCAAAAAATTTTATAACAAAGAATTTCAAGATCTTATGAAACGTAAAAACATCAACATGTACTCCACATTCAGCAACTTGAAGGCATCAATCTGTGAACGTTTTAATCGAACACTTAAGACTAACATGCGGCGTCAATTCACCGCTCGTGGCAATTATAAGTGGATTGATATATTGGAAGATTTAGTGCACAAATATAATACAAGAAAACATCGTACTATTAAACTGGAACCTATTGATGTAACTGCTAAAAATGAAAAGCAGATATTCGAAAAAATATACAAACCTCTTCAAGCTCAGCGACAGGCACGAAAAAATAAATTCAAAGTTGGAGACAAAGTTCGAATCAGCAAGTACAAACATGTGTTTGAAAAAGGCTACACACCCAACTGGACCACTGAAATTTTTACAATCAAGACAGTGCAGAATACAAATCCAACAACATACAAACTTGTTGACTATCAGGATAAGCCAATTGAAGGTGGATTTTATGTTGAGGAACTTAGCAAAGTCAAGCATCCAGATGTCTATCTAATAGAAACAATTATAAAAAAACGTGGAAATAAATTATATATAAAGTGGCTCGGCTTCGACAGCTCACACAACACCTGGATTGATAAATCAGACCTGTAAAACTTATTATGTAAATTTATATTTCAATAAATGAAAACAAAATTTTTAATTGTATAAACATTTTTTTTTTTTATTTATAAACCTTTAAACTAATTTTACAAATTAGATAATAAATATATATAATTATTTACATAAAATTTTCATTTTTAATAACAATTTTTACAAACTTATAAGATAAATTATAACTATTTACAGTAGCTTTCTCTTTTTTATAGTTATTCCTTCTTCATCTACAATTATATTATCAACACTCGGTACTTTGTAACCCCATGGCAAAGTGTCGTGGCTACCGTCAATAAGCTGACGCTTATCATCAGCCCAACTTAACGCTATTCTATTTTGTACAATAGTTTTAACATTATGTTTTTCACTCTTAATTAAATACTGTTTTTTCGTTAAATTTACATGATTTTTCAAGCATCGTTTGTAATCATCAAACGTGATTGTTCGCAAAGTTGGACCTTTTACTCCCTTTGCTCGCTTTTTGGCCTTTTCGTTTTTATATGTCTTAAATGCATATAATTTAGCTCTAAGTCCAGTGAATTCAGTCATGATTTCACCATTATTTTCATCCTTCATTAGACCCAGGACTTTTTTATTTGCTAGCGGCATGTTGTAAATGTTATCAGTCGGGTAGTCTGAAGTATCAAACTTTGAAATATCACGTTTGATGGTTTCAAATATATCTGGTACAGTAAAGTGATAAATTAAGCTATCTGTATCAGTGTACATTAATTTATACTCGTCATTTTTAAAATTTTGTTTAATATAATTATAATGGAAGTCATAGATGAATGTTTTTGACAAGTCCAATATTGCAAAGCCAACATAAATTGGTTTATTAAAAAAGACTTTTGCTTGCGTAAGTTCAATTATAACCATATCTTCATCAAATATGGTAAGACTATGGAAATTTGGTTTACAAATCAAAGCTTTGGCACCAAATCTTCCGGTCCATTTAGTTTTTAATTGAACATCTTTGTATTTTCTAACGTTTTCCATAGTCTTACCAAATACAGCGTTGTTCATTAGTTTAAAAAAATTTTTTTCAAACTCATTTTTTGCTAACTTTCTGCAGTCTGTATTTTTATCTATATATGATTTAAGCCAAGCAGACTGTTCGAATTCAAGAACTCTGTGAATTTTTTTTAAGTTTAATCCTAACTCTAGACACTGTTGCAAATTTTTATAGTGTATTACATAATTTTTTTTATTATACAAAGTAGTTGATAGCTTAGAATATTTACTTCCTGGCGGTACAAAATGCTCAGGATACAGAGGCAAGTCCTTGTGGACTTCGTGTAATTCTTCAGGATATTCTAAATCTACTTCTAATGTATATCCTATATTTACATCATCATTAAAAATTTTATCTACATTATCTACATCCTCTACCCACTCAAATGAGCCTTTTGGCAGTGGCATACTCATTGCCGCACCATACAAATTATTTACATCATAGTACATGAGATAAGATTCAGCCTTGCTAGGATCGAAATCTTTACCCATGTACCGATTATTGGCAGCAGCATACCGGTTTGTACACTGTGAGACTCCGCCTCTGATTCCTTTTTCAACGAAAAGTAACATTTCAGGGTCTGTCAGAAGCTCAAGCTCAACACCAGTGTGTTTCAGCATCGCATCAAAAGCAAGTCCCGGTGCAGTATAGTAATGTAGCGGATCTAGACTGTAAGTTTTGAAACAGCTGCTACGAAAATTCTCAAAAACATCAGCTAGCAATAGTACATCAGTTTTAAGATATAAATCTGAGTAATCACCGAGAGTTTGAACGTTAAACTTATCCCAAACTAATTTCGCAAAAGAATAATCGTCATCAGAAATATCATTATCAGTTAATTTAGAAAAAAATTTGTCTTTATCAGGCAACTGTTTGTCATTAAGTTTATCTACATTATCAACATACTCATACGGGAATACCCCTTTACGTGTAACTAATTCAAATTTTTCTGGATCGGGGTAGTGAAGTTTTGTGATTTGCTTATCATCATCACCAAGATAAGAAGCTAATTTCTCAAGGCTTGATGCCATAAATCTAAATGAGTCTATAAAACGCAAAGTAACAGAAATATTTTTGACTTCTTTTGTAAACGATATATATTTTTCTTTATTGATTGGTAATAATGTCATATTACCTTCAAAAGTAGTAGCTAAAGATTTAATTAAAAAATGTGAATCGTAACCAGATAAATTGTGAAAGACTATGGGGATGACATGAGACTTTGGATAATTAACATTACAAGAAATATGTGCTGGACCACGATAATTACCGGTAAAGTGACAATGATCGTAACATTTATCTTTATTTGAAGAAAATGATCTTTCACATATATGACAAAGAGTTGCCTGATCATGACTTTCTTGCTGATGTTTAGTTAGCTGCTTCATAACTATAGGATTTTTTAAATATTGTTCAACTTCAATTGCTAAATTTTCTAGTCTTTTTGTAAACCACTCAATACATGTTGGTGATCGATTTATTTCGAATTTAGATAATTTATTATCATAACTACAATGACGATAGAAAGCTATACTGTGCGGGACGTGCTTTTGTGATTCATCATCATCATCTTGTGATTCAAGTGTACATTCTAGGTCCGCGTATACAACAAACGGAACAGTGTCTTTACATTTATAATTTTTAAATTTCAAAATTTTATCATTTTTATCTGGAAATTGCATTCGAACTTTATTTACTTTATAACAGTCTGCTTTGTGATTTTCATATGAATATTCAAATTTAAAATGATTTAAACATCGATCACAAAAAAATAATTGACAATGAGAATCTGATATTTGGCTTTTAAATAATCGAGATAAATTGTTTATTAACGCAAAATGAAATTTAGGTTCAAAAGTTTTTAAATCTTCAGATATATTTAAGTTTACATTTTGTTGAACCATTAAAAGATGAATAGTTTCTTTATCAGATTTTAAATTGTTACTTAAATACAATGGAATAATTACACTTTTTTCAGTTTTTTTACCGGTATATTCAGACTCAATACCATAAACATTTATGGATAAATTATTCAATTTTTCAAATTTAGAAATGTCTTTAATAGATATAGGAAATTTAATACCTTCATACTTAAGAATTGAGCTGAAATGTTTGTATTCTGAAGTTCTCTGAGGGTTTGGAACGGGCTGATGTAACGCTGCATTAACACACCATAGAAAACAAAACTCATCTGAGTTCTGAATATTTAATACTGCTTTTTTGTCTCGGATGTCCTTGGGCAGCATGACAAATGTTGAATCACCAGCTTGAAGAGGTGCATATCTTGACATCGTGATGACCAAGTTATTTATTTCAATCAAACTCCATCCAGAATCTTTTTGATTGAAGTCTTCAACTTTTTTCAACAATTTCTCATATACATTGTCCGTATACCAGTCAGCAAGAGATGTTGCAGGTAAAATTTCACTGCTTTTTATGTTGAATGATTTTGTTTCTTCAACGGTGTTTTCATTTTTGGCATTTCTGAATTTGCAAAATAATTCTACACTGACTTAAAGACCTGCAACATCATTTAACATATCTTGAACTTTTGCAGTCACTAAATTTTGAGAATCAGTTAAAAAAGTTCTCAAATCGGTGTGAGCTCGATTTACCACACATCCAGTCTTGATGTTATTTGCAAATGCGTTTTCCAGGTCTTGCCATTTAATTAAATTATTTCTTACACCCCAGTCACCACCGGTAACTTGACCACTAAGAAGAGAAAATTTATCGCCATACCAGCACAGTAGTACAATATTCGCTTGCACACTTCTTTTAACTTGGACACTTGTTTGTTGGTCCAACAAAATGTCATTAAAATAATTAATTGTGTCAACACACACTTGGTAGCACTTTTGGCATTGTTCTTCATTCACTGCGTCTTGTTGCAAATCATTAAATGACTTTGCACCTGTGTCCACTAAACTTTGAATTGCATCAATAATACCGCGAGATTGCGCCATCTTTGATGAAAATGTTTCTTATTCAATCACTAATTTTACTCGATTAAATATTTTCTGTTTAAAGTTTTTGAATGCACAAAATAACTGTTCTAAGTCTAAACAGTTCTTTAACACAGAAAGAATAAAAATGTTTATTTGCAATTGTTTATAAATAATTATTATTAAAATAATTTTTTCTCTCACACACAGAGTTTTTTTCACTTATCAACAAATTTTTCACCACAAAAATCTTTCAAACGCGAAAATTTTATGTTAAAAGATTGGTAAAAAAATATCACTTGAAATATTGATTATCGAAAAAATCAGAATAATTTTAAATCACACAGGAATTTCACACACAAAATCAACAGAGTGAATACAGGGAGTTATGTACTTCACTGCGAGACTTGTACTTCTTTTTAATGAAGTACGCTTTTACGCGCGTCTTTTTATAGGCATCAATTGCGCAGTAGAAAGTTTCTAGTTCTGAAAGGTACCAACTTTATAAAATGAATTCCCCAGAAACTTGAAAAAATTCCCTAGAAAATGACAATAATCCCCTAGAAAAGAACAAAAATTCCTAGATTGTATCAACATAACCTAAGATCTAGATGTCGCGACGGAACGTTTGACGTCATCTACTACGCAGTTAAAAATTGAACTAGATGACGTTTTGATCTAAAAATAGAATCGAGTGAGTCATCATCTAAAAATAAACATTCTATTGCGCAGTTAAAAATTGAAATAACAATGGAAAGGTTTTTTTCTCGGAACTGGATGAGTCATCATCTAAAAATAAAAATTCTACTACGCAGTTTGAAATAAACATTCTATTACGCAGTTATCTCAAGCAAAGAATATTTCTTCAGCCAATGAAATTGAAGATTATTAATTAAAAATAGTGTGGTGGGGAGAATAATAAAATAAAAAATAGCTGAGCTGTATTAATTCTTCAGTTGCTCTCTGACTGTTGCTGAGATACAAGCTATAAAAATGGATATGATACTAGATGTGCAAGGATTCAAAGGATCCGATAATCAATTTATCGTGAAAGAACTTGCTACAATTACGATTCAACATGAGATCGAAGGACTTGAAGAGTTATCATGTACACTATTTCAACCACCATATGATTGGGAATTGCTACCACATCAATGTAAACGTCAAAACACCTGGATCATATATAATCACCATGGGATCACCTGGAATGCTGGAAAGACATCATATTCTAAGCTACATGAAGTTTTTGATCATGTGACAAGTAATTACAAGTACATTTATGGCAAAGGTGATGAAAAAAGCTTATGGGTACAAGATCTAGTCGGACAAGATAAAGTTGTCATCGATCTGGAAGATTTCAAATGTCCCGCCCTCAAAAATAATAAATTTATCGATTGTAATTTCTGTAATTATCATTGTAAATTAAATGATGAATATCTATGTGCTTTAGAAAATGTAAAATTAATGAAAAATTGGTTTTTAAATAAAAATTAAAAAAAAAAATTTAATTTCTGACTTATTTTTTTTATTCAACTTAAATAATTTTTCTCTCTGACTTTTTTTTTCTTAAACTTAACTAATTTAAGTTTAATTATTATAAAATAGTGTAGAGTTACTTGAAAAATAAGTATGTATTTTAAGGTATTAAATAGTTAATTAATTTTTAAATTTATCTTGATTTTAATAAGTGATTTTTATAAGTTGAAAATTATTTTAATTTAATTAAAAAAGAAATGATTTTATTTAAAAGTGTGCAACTGTTTCATTGTTTTGAAAAATATATAGTTATCAGGTAAGTATATATATTTTTTTTTTTTTATTATTAATTAATTTTTTTCCTTATGATTTAAAAATATAGAGATCTATAGAATTAACGTCAATCTTAGTAGGTGGTTTATTCCACTAGATGGCAGTTATTTTTGCCTGTCATTATTTATTGACTGTCTACGGACAATGTGTATGGATGTATCGATCTATGTTTCTAGTTTATCCCCGCGAGATGGCAGTTATTTTTGACCGTCATTATTGATTGACTGTATACGAAATTGACAACAGTATGGATGTATCTAGTTTATCCCCGCGAGATGGCAGTTATTTGTGACCGTCATTATTGATTGACTGTATACGGAATCGATAACCACATGGATGTATCTAGTTTATCCCCGCGAGATGGCAGTTATTTCCCGCACATTATTTTTCTAAACTAATTTTATGTGATATAAATAAAATGATTGTTTAAGAATAATATTTAAAATCATCAAGAGTTGTGTCTTAGATGATATTTTGATATAATTTATATTTACAAATATTTATAAATATTTTTAACCAAAGTGCACGTGCTGAAGTTTTTAAGCGCGTCATTCAAAAGTGAACCAATCAGGTGTCGTCTTTTATGTAATAATTGTTTTAATTAGTTGATTTTCACCTCAACAGAAAAATTGTTTACTTAAGAAGGTAAAAATCTCTCAAGACTTAAATCCAATATATGTCTAGACGCTTTCAACAAGCAACAAGTTTGTGCATATAAAATTGTAAGTACTGTTGTAAATTAATAAATAATTATTAATTTATAGTTTAATTAATTAATTTCAACAAAATTTATGATTATATAATAAATTAAATTAAATAATTTACTTATTTCAATATTCAAATTAAATGTTAAATACCACTCAACAGTTATAGTGTCAGTGATGTTGTATACTTTTATATATCATAAAAAAAATAGTTTTAGTCGGGATAATAATTTTGTTTATATGATAAAACACATCAGTTAATTATAAATAATATAGTCTTATCATATAAACAAAATTATTGTTGAATAATAAATTTATGTATTTATTAGATAGACGCATATCACATGGACACCATCTTGTTATTTTTTTACAATTCATAATATTAATAATATTATTATTAATTATAATTTATCAATTAATTGAAATTTGTTTTTTTATGATAACGATAATTATTTTATATAAAATCCTTTGAATTGTAAAAATAAAAAAAAAAAATCATGTCAATTTTTATCTTTTAATAATGAATAATAATAATTATACTAATAGTTACTTTTATTAATATAGATTTGATACACAACCCTGGTTAAAAAAGAGAATTAAAGAGGATTAAAAAAGCACACATTTTTAATACTACTTAATACTCTCTAATACTCTTAATTCTCCGGAGAATTCAAATCGAAACTGAAATGAATCCTTTTTAATTCTCCTCCAAATTTTTATCATTTTAGGATTAAAAAGAATAAAAAAGGATTAAATATTTTTAATACTAACTAATTCTTTTTAATTCTAAAATAATATTGCAATTTCTGATCTCGCGGAGAATTCAAGAGGATAAAAGAGGATTGGAAAAAGTTTAATTCTAACTAATCCTTTTTAATTCTAAAATAATATTGCAATTTCTGATCTCGCGGAGAATTCAGGAGGATAAAAGAGGATTGAAAAAGTTTAATTCTAACTAATCCTTTTTAATTCTAAAATAATATTCGATTTCGGATCTCGCGGAGAATTCAAGAGGATAAAAGAGGATTGGAAAAAGTTTAATTCTAACTAATCCTTTTTAATTCTAAAATAATATTGCAATTTCTGATCTCGCGGAGAATTCAGGAGGATAAAAGAGGATTGAAAAAAGTTTAATTCTAACTAATCCTTTTTAATTCTAAAATAATATTCGATTTCGGATCTCGCGGAGAATTCAAGAGGATAAAAGAGGATTGGAAAAAGTTTAATTCTAACTAATCCTTTTTAATTCTAAAATAATATTGCAATTTCTGATCTCGCGGAGAATTCAGGAGGATAAAAGAGGATTGAAAAAAGTTTAATTCTAACTAATCCTTTTTAATTCTAAAATAATATTCGATTTCGGATCTCGCGGAGAATTCAAGAGGATAAAAGAGGATTGGAAAAAGTTTAATTCTAACTAATCCTTTTTAATTCTAAAATAATATTGCAATTTCTGATCTCGCGGAGAATTCAGGAGGATAAAAGAGGATTGAAAAAAGTTTAATTCTAACTAGTCCTTTTTAATTCTAAAATAATATTCGATTTCGGATCTCGCGGAGAATTCAAGAGGATAAAAGAGGATTGGAAAAAATTTAATTGTAACTAATCCTTTTTAATTCTAAAATGATATTCCATTTCTGATCTCGCGGAGAATTCAAGAGGATAAAAAAAAGTTTAATTCTAACTAATCCTTTTTAATTCTAAAATAATATTCGATTTCGGATCTCGCGGAGAATTCAAGAGGATAAAAGAGGATTGGAAAAAGTTTAATTCTAACTAATCCTTTTTAATTCTAAAATAATATTCAATTTCGGATCTCGCGGAGAATTCAAGAGGATAAAAGAGGATTGGAAAAAGTTTAATTCCAAGTAATCCTTTTTAATTTTAAAATACTGTTCAATTTCGGATCTAGCGCGGAGAATGCAAGAGGATAAAAGAGGATTGAAAAAAGTTTAATTCTAACTAATCCTTTTTAATTCTAAAATACTGTTCAATTTCGGATCTCGCGGAGAATTCAAGAGGATAAAAGAGGATTGGATAAAGTTTAATTCAAACTAATCCTTTTTAATTCTAAAATAATATTGAATTCCTGTTCTCGTGGAAGATTCAAGGGAATAAAAAACGATTGGAAAAAGTCTATTCCTCAATAATTCTCTTTAATTCGAAAATAATATTCAATTTCCGATCTCGCGAAGGATTCGAGAGAATAGAGGAGGATTGGGAAAAGTTTAATTCTAACTAATTCTCTTTAATTTTTAAATAATATTTCAATTTATGTTTTCGCGGAGGATTCAAGAGAATGAAAGAGGATTAAAAAAATTTAATTCTTTCTAATTCTAATATAATATTGAATTCCCGTTCTCGCGGAGGATTTAAGAGAATAAAAGACGATTGGAAAAAGTCTAATCCTAAATAATTTTTTTTAATTCTAAAATGACTTGGAATTTCTGTTCTCGCGGAGGATTCAAGAGAATAAAAGACGATCGGAAAAAGTCTAATCCTAAATAATTTTTTTTAATTCTAAAATGACTTAGAATTTCTGTTCTCGCGGAGAATTCGAGAGAATGAAAGAGGATTCGAAAAAGTTTAATTCTAACTTATTTATTTTTATTTCAAACTAATGTTGCAATTTCTGTTCCTGCTGAAAATTCGAGAGAGTTGTATCCATAACAAAAAGAAATTATTTTTCTTTTTAACTTTAAAAAAACAAAATAGTAATAAATTGTAATTTTATATATAGAAAAATTTTATTTTGGGAAAAAAATAATAATTTTATACGTGAAATTTTATTTCTTTCTATGGAGAAATTTATGGAAAAAAAAGTATTTAAAAGGCAAAAGGCAACGGGAAAAAAATGTAAGAGTGATCGTGGGACTCTCGCCGGACCGACAATCCGGCGGGAGAGAGTAAGTGAGCGAAAGATAGTTCTGCGCTCACCGCTAGAGCGTGTGGGCTTCTTGGATATGGACACTTATAGTAGAAGTGTTAAAAGCGCATGCAGTAAACGTTATTGTCAGTCAGCACTCCACTGCTACCAAGTGAACTTTACGTAGCAGAGTGCGAAGTACCTACTGGTAGTGGCGCAGTATACCCTGCACCACGTACTAAATATATATATATATATATATATATATATATATATATATATATATATATATATATATATATATATATATATATATATATATATATATATATATTCCTTGGGAATAGCTATTATTCTATTCGAATTCTCTGAAGGGAAATAAAAAGTATTGGAAATTTCTAAACATGAATTCTCCTTAATTCTATTTAATTCTCTGAAAATAATTAAAAAGTATTAAAAATTTCTAAATATGAATTCTCCTCAATTCTATTTAATTCTCTGGAAAGAATTAAAGAGTATTAAAATTTTCTAAATATGAGTTCTCCTCAATTCTATTTAATTCTCTGGAAAGAATTAAAGAGTATTAAAATTTTCTAAATATGAGTTCTCCTCAATTCTATTTAATTCTCTGAAGAGAATTAAAAAGTATTAAAAATTTCTAAATATGAATTCTCCTCCATTTTATTTAATTCTCTGAAGAGAATTAAAAAGTATTAAAAATTTCTAAATATGAATTCTCCTCAATTCTATTTAATTCTCTGAAGAGAATTAAAGAGTATTAAAAATTTCCAACTATGAATTCTCCTCAATTCTATTCAATTCTCTGAAGAGAATTAAAAAGGATTAAAAAAATTTTTAATCCTCTTTAATTCTCTTTTTTAACCAGGGAAGGTGAAAAATTGACAAAAACCGGCAGACATTTGTTTTAGTTGGAAAAAAAAGGTATAAAAATTTTAAATTATAATTATTTTTACACTAAAAATAAAAAAAAAATCATGTCAATTTTTATCTTTTAATAATGAATAAATTTTTTATTTCAGATCAATCATGGAAAATATCTTGACGTACAGTTATATCATACCCCATGTATGGATTGAAAATTACAATGAACATGAATTACTTGATATTATATGGCCACAAATTGAACCTTATACACTGATAGAAAATTTTCACCATGCTATTGTGACGGTAGCTGGACAGACTACGTTTTTGAATTTGCGCCACCATCAGTTAACCTGGTGGTTTGCTATCCCGGGAGATAGAGCTCCATCACACCACCACTATTATTATAGTGCTAATTATTTATCTTTTGGTCAACGAGTGGATGGAGTTGAAGATGATGATGGGGACGTTATAATGGTGGCTCATGAAACTGCTCAGGAACGAGCAGAACGAGAGCAACAAGAAGCTTTGCAATTGCATAATGTGATGAGACAACAAATGCAATTGCTGAGACAAATGAGGGGAGGTCACGATGCAAATCCAGAAGATGATGTGGGTATGGAATTAAACCCAGTTTTTGAGGAGGAGGAAACCGCTACGGAATCATCCGTAGCAACAATTGAACGGAAAATGCACCAACTTTCTCGAGAGTTCTTAGGGGTAAAAAAAAAGAAAGAACTATTGATAAAAAAATTGCAAATAGCAAGTAAAAATGAAAAAGAAATTGAAAAATTGAAATCCGAACGGACTAAAATTATAATACAGAGTATTGAACAGAAACAAAAAATTCGAGAATTAACAGAAAAATTGAAACAATTTGAGAAAAAAAAGGATTTCAATGATGATGATGATGATGATGAGGACCTCTGATAAATCTTATAGATATTTAGTTTTTTCAATAGTATAAAAGTTACTATTTATTTCTTTATATATTAATGATAATTTTAAGAATATTCATTTATTTATATGTTATTCATAATTTTAAGAATACTTATTTATTTATATGTTATTCATAATTTTAAGAATACTTATTTATTTATATGTTATTCATAATTTTAAGAATACTTATTTATTTATACGTTATTCATAATTTTAAGAATACTTTAAGAATACTTATATTAGTTAAATGCAAAAAAAAAAAAGTATCTTTAAATACATATTGTCTGTTATTAGTATAATAATTTTAAGAATATTTATATATTGATCATAACTAGAATTATTAATGTTTATATGATTAATAGTAAAAAAAAAAAAAAAAAAAAAAACTAAGACAGAAATACTATTACTCTAAGAAGTCTTTAATCATTAGAATAATGTTTATATTGATTTATAGAAAAAAATAAAAGAAAAAAATTTTTATATGGAAAATTTGTCGTTCTTTATTATATATATATTGTTTGTTAATAATTATCAAAAATGTATTTAACATAATATAAGTTGATTTGTCTTCATTGTCAACATAACTTTCTGCTTTTTCATTCATTCTTGATCTAATTGATTCGATTATCGTCACTTGTACTTCATTTGCATCGTTTTTTACGTCGTTGCTGCTCGCTCCTTCGCTATACATCTTTCTCCTACCATCAGTTCCATCCCTACTCTTGCGCGAACCCTCGCTACTGCTCACTCCTTCGCTATACATCTTTCTCCTACCATCACTTCCATCCCTACTCTTGCGCAAACTGCCATTTGAATTTCCCGCTCATATTACTATCCTTCTGTGGCAGTGTTACCGCTAGTACCAACAGGCGACGATAGGGTGAGCCTCTGTCGCGCAAACTGACTTTTGAATCTCCCACTTAGATTACTGTACTACTGTGGAAGCGTTACCAGTAGTACCAGCAGGTGACGATAGGGTGAGCCTCTGTCGCGCAAAGGGACGTTTAAATTTCCCGCATGTTTTCATGATTATTATTATTATTATTTATTTATTTTTTTTTAAATCTAACTACAATTAATAAATTATCTATTTCTATATTAATTTTTTTTTGTTATTACATTATATAAATATTTTTGTTTTATTTCTAATGTTTAATAATTTTAATTACATATATTTAAGTCTATAATGTGTGTATGGGATACATGTAATAATTAAAAACATTTAAGATATTTAAAATTTTTGAATTTATTAAATTAAAATAAATACATTCAAGATGGCTGTGATACAAATTCAAATTTGTTGTATTTTGAACCGTGGTATAAAATATAAAGACACGCTTCGGTAGCCATGTCGTTGAGATTTTTTAACTTCTCAGCATCACCAATCAGCTCGTTGTTTGTCCTGGTTGGGAAGTAGATGGTGAACTGATCCTCAACATAAGCGACAATTTTAGGTCCATACTGAGTTTTGATGATCTTTATCTCAGTAATTTTGTATGATTTGCCCACTTCCAGGTCTTGAAGCTTTTTAACTGGCAAGATATGCGCCAAGCAGTTGATTTTATTGATTTCGGACAAATCCATTCTTAAATTAAACAAAAAGAAATTAATTATTAAAACAATCCTTCATTTAATTAAAACGATTTATTAAGGTAATTGTTGGTACTTACTTGATATTAATACACATGATGTTTTACTTCAATTTCAGATAAAATATAAGGTATAACGAACAAACACTTGAATTTTTGTGTATACCGTCACTTGAGAAAAAAAATTTTTTTGGCACTGACCAACCGCTAAGAACTTTTAGTGTAGACTGAATGCTGTGAGCTCGCGAGCTCAACGCTCAGCTCATTTCCCCCACTCTAGCTCAAAAACAAGTTCAGACTTGTCTCATGACGTCATATACTACGCAGTTAGAAATAGAAAAAACCAGTTCAGACTTGTCGGATGACGTCATCTATTACGCAGTTATAAATAGAGGGGAGAGAAACTATGCCACTAGATGGCATGTCTTCTCGCAAGTACCCATACTACCCCTAGTTTGAATATATCAATCCTCAAATCATACATTTACGTGTACATATGCATTAATCAGGGTAGGCTACGCTAGTATCAGCTCTGGGGTTAAGCGCAAACACGATGCCAGAACCTGTAACCTGATAGGCAAGCCGAGAACCCGCTCTAGTCATTAATGAAATTGTACATAATTTTTTTTCTAAAAATTTCCCGCTCAGAATGTATACACACAGGACACCATCTATTATAACACAAGCTCAAAATGACGCTGAGCTCAGAGCGAGCTCACGCATGGAAGACAGAAGCTCAATTAGCATCAAATGGCTGACGAAAGGTCCTAGATAAGCTCAAATAACGTCAATTAGCATCAAACGGCTGACAAAAGGTCCTAGATAAGCTCAAATAACGTCAATTAGCATCAAACGGCTGACAAAAAACCCTAGATAAGCTCAAATAACGTCAGTTAGCATCGAATCGACTGCCAGTAACTTACCATATGCCGGTAAAACAGTTTAGCACGGACACGAACCCACAATCTGTTTTATCGGGCGGGTGAACCATCCCTACCTATCTACTACTCGATTCTTATACAAGACTGTATTGTAATGAATTATACATATTAATGTGCTCTGTTAAATAATCTCGTGCTCAATTATGTACTCGACGCTATTATCAGTGATATGGTTTTATTAAATATGGACAATACACCAAATAAGTTATTTATTATTTCTTCCATCATCCCGATCCAGCGTAAATAAATATTTAATGTAATTATGTTTAAGTTAATATTTTACAGACTCACTCTAGTTTTTTTCTCAATCAAGAGAAATCAGTCTGAAATATAGAATCATCGAGAGCAGTCAAGCTCAATATTAAATATTTAACTCCTTTCTCAGCCTTTCGAAGTTATTGTTAGACGAACCTCAACAAATTCATAAATTGATCCAATCGTATATTTTCACGTTATTCAAATTATTCTTTTACAATTGAATAAATCGGATTGAGATATAAAATAATAACCAGCTTATTTCAACCACCGAATGGTGGCTGTTTAACCTCTACTTAATAATTATTTATAATTATATGTAAGTTCTCATTACGTCCAATTCAAACCGACCGCTCAACTACGCCAGTGCCAAAACATCAACCAGGACGTAACACTTTGGTAGAATGCTATTTAATTTTAAGCCATGTTTTTATTTTAGTTTTTAATTTTTTGACCAGGTATCTGTGAGTAAGTATGATATTACAGTGCGTATTAGGCTTGGGGACTAATCCACATGCAACAACAATATACTTAGAATAAGTTCAAAATAAATGTTGCATAGTGGAAGAACCAGCATAGCCAATATTCCTCTAGCAAATAAAAATTTCCTGGTCGAAAAATTAAAAACATTTAAAAATTATTGTTAAAAAAATTTTTAAATTTAATTTGTAAATTGAATCATTTTGAATTTTTTAGTATATTATATTATTATCGAATAGATACATTAAATTTCAGAACATAATAAAACTGTAAAAAAAAATTGTAGTAATTTAAATAATTATGTTTTTACTATAAATTTATTTAATTTAATTAAAAGCATTTTATTAAATCAATTTAATTTATTATTATTTTTTTCATATAAATAAACTATTGATTATTATTCTACTCCAATTCATATTTATTTAGTGGTATGCCAATGACCATTTGGTTATTTATATTCATTATTACACAAACATCGATAACATTTTTTATTGGAGTTTTTTCATGTTCTTAAATTCAATTTATCTATTTAATAATAATATAATATACTCAATAATTTTTAACTTCCCGCTAAGAAAATCGATGATTTTCAAAAATTTCGTGAAGTTATTGTTTTTACCCCGATTTGCGAAAATTGAAATTTCATCAGATGTCGACGTTTTGAGGTCTTAGGAAGCTATTCTGACTGTTTTTAGAATGATGTCCGAGTGTCTGTATGTATGAATGTGTGTGTGGGTGTGTGTGTGTGTGTGTGTATGTGTGTATGTAACCGGGCTATAACTTTTTAACTAATGAATCGATTTGAATGGTTGAGGCGGCAATCGAGAAGGCTTGATGGCCATCAACTTTTCTAAAAATTTTAGATCATTTCATTACGTAGACTCGAAAATATTGACGAATTACGAAAAAAAGATTTTTTTTTTTTTTAGTTTTGTATTGATTTCTCAGAAACGAGTCTAACGATCGACTTTAAAATCTAATCAGTTTTCGGGCTTAATAAGACGCGTCGATTTCGTCCTTAGTTATCTCAATCGGATAATTCGTTCTAGAGTTATCGTGGGAAATAGAAATGGTGAAAAATGGTTTTTTGCGAATATATTTGAAACAACTGAACTAAACCATTCCGAAATTTGATCAGCTTTAGAGTTTATTAAAACGCGTCGATTGCCACCTCAACCATCAAAATCGGATCATTTGTCTTAGAGTTATCGTGGGAGAAAGAAACGATAAAAAACAGTTTTTTCCCAATATCTTTGAAACACCTGAAGGAACGATTCTAAAATCTGATCAGCTTCAGAATTTAGTAAAAGGCGTCGATTGCTAGCTCAACCATCAAAATCGGGTTATTTTTCTAAGTATCGTGGAAAAAAGAAACGGTGAAAAACGGTTTTTTGCAAATATCTTTAAAATAACTAAACCAAACGATTTTAAAATCTGATCAGTTTTAAACTTTATCAAAACGGGTCGATTGCTGCTTCAAACATGAAAATCAAATCATTTGTCAATGAAATCTTGTGGGAGAAAGAAATGGTAAAAAACATTTTTTTCAAAAACAACAGCATGCAAAAGTATTTTCGAGCTCTGTGAGCTCGAAACTGTATTTCTGACAATATTTTTGAGCTCAAGGAGCTCAAAATGGGCGGGAAGTTTCGGGACTGGCCCGCAGAGTCAACCGACAGACCGATTTTTTAAGTACTATTTAAATTTATTTGTATTGTATTATTTAATATTGATATGAGTGTATTTTGTAAGGCTACATTGATCAATCAAAACAATCGAAGATAAAAATATCGATCAAAACAATTAAAAATTGTCATGTAGGCTCGTGCAGGTTCATTATTCTGACTCGGGATTGTGCAACAAATTTTAATTTAAATTATTCAAGAACTTTATCTGTTGCGACAAAATTATAATGTTACGTAACTAATCTCATTGGAGCATGGGGGTCTGGTCATTTGTTAGGTTTCGTTAGATACCTGGAGGGAGGGGACTGAAAAATCTTTAAAATATGTTATGTAATTGATGGATATTTCCTAGTCAACAGTTACAAAAGCTAAAAGTGTTCGACAACTTGACGTTAAGTTGGTCGCAACTTATGTACACTAACTCTTTGATCAAAAACTCTGGCTATCAGGGTGGGTAGTTAATTGTCCTTATCATCAGAAATCTGTTTTATGAGAATTTAGAAATTTTGGATCTGAATCATCGCGGTCTGGATCATTAATACATCTCTGTCATGAGGATCTGTGTAATAAGCATCCACCAACAAAAGTTTCGTTAAAAAATGTTTTACGCATGCGCAAATGTAGATGCAAGCTGTTTTTGTGCATACTTTATTTGAGCATCAATATTTGAAAAAAAAAAGAGAGCGACCGTAGTTTGTGATACAACTAACCTATTAATGCGTTGTTTTGATAAGTATTCTTTAATTATTTATTTATTATGGTTAATCATAATAGAGTTTCTATTGTTTCTACTATTATTATTAGGATTGATTGACATATAGCTAATTGTGAACGTAAGTGATCTCAGTGATTGCCTGTTAGTTTTGAACAACCACTGAATTTATTACACAAACCTTTGTTTTCGTCGAGCAGCTCTATACCAAACGAACTATTAAATAAATAAATTTCATAGCAAAAAAACATATATTTATTATTAAATTAAATAACGTACATAACTATATTAGTATATTTTATTTAAGGAATACTGGCAATCTGGCCCGATCCAATAAGGATAATTTATTGTGAACTCATTCTAAGTATGTTTATTTGTTACATGTGGATGAGTCCTCTGTTTACATACGCACTGTAATATCATACTTTAGTTCATAGATGTTAATTTATTATAAACGGTTTCCCCCCCAATATACTTGCTGGGCTCATCAGTAAAGTTCATGCAAGTATATTCTACTTTAGACTGTTTAAAAGATGTTAAATAATAATAGTGGATTCTTGGATGATGATGATGCTGTAGCAAGTATCCCGATCTTGCTATCATCCTGTTGTAGAATTCTGTTCAGTTTAATGCCATAATTTTATTTTTTGATGATTTTAATTTTTTGACCAGCGTATTTTATTTTATTTAATTTTATTTAATTCAAATAAAATAAAATACGCTGGTCAAAAAATTAAAATCATCAAAAAATAAAAGTATAGCATTAAACTAACAGATAGCAAGATCGGGATACTTGCTACAGCACCATCATCATCCAAGAATCCACTATTATTATTTAACAACTTTTAAACGGTCTAAAGTAGAATATACTTGCATCAACTTTACTGATGAGCTTAGCAAGTATATTCGGGGTGAAACCGTTTATAATAAATTAACATCTATGAACTAAAGTATGATATTACAGTGCGTATGTAAACAGAGGGCTCATCTACATGTAACAAATAAACATACTTAGAATGAGTTCAAAATAAATTATCCTTATTGGATCGGGCCAGATTGCCAGTATTCCTTAAATAAAATAAAATACGCTGGTCAAAAAATTAAAATCATCAAAATATATATTTGTATACTTAGTTTTCTTATGATTATGGTATTTATATAAAAATCTCAGGGGTATAACTATGAGTATTAACAGCCTATAACCACTATATGTTAAGCTAACTCTTCACAGCGTGTTATGTACTTAATATTGTTGATAATTATGATACAGAAACTTATGAGCTACATTTTAATTTTTTTATTAAATAGTTTTTAATGAATAGTTTTTAGCTTTTTAAGTCATAGTTTATAACTTTGCGTATTATTGCATATTCGTCATGGAACAAAAAGTTTTTGACACTTTTGCTCTGGTTTCAGATTCGGTAAAAACGTCCTCTCCAGTACCTGTACATAATAAAATTATACATATTGTGACGAGGCAATATCCAATCCTCGGGTTTTCGTTACTCTGACAATAAAGTTTGTTAACTAACCGACGTCGCGACAACCAAGAGGCACCAACGTACGTACGGTTCTGAGTCGTACGATCTTTCCCCGCAGAACCCCATCACCAGGTGGTGGACGATACCTGCTGAAAATTCCCTGGAGCAGAGTGCTCCACTTTAGGAGACCTTAAGCCGACTCACTAGAACAGACATTGGTCCTGTGCCCTACAGTCCACCTCGCAGGGACATACGCGGCTGGCTCATTTGTCCAGGTGAGACCAGTTTCGCTTATGTGGTGCCATCTCTGAGGAGGAAAACACATCAACTTGTAATTGACCTTTCATTGAGCGACTGAGTGTGGTTTCGCTTCACTGTTGCAACCACCAGAGACGGATAAGTCCTAGCAATTCCCTAAGCGACGTGAAGTTGGCCAACTACAAAGAAAAAAAACCAGAGGCTTTCTTTTGGTGGGAAGTCACTCTTGGTTGACGCGCTACGCTGAACGGCAGCATCTTGTTCGCTAGTAACGATATAAATTTCACGTGCGTGTGTTGTAAGCCATTACTTGGTCAGAGAGATAAATAAATTTGATCGCTCGGTGAGCGCTATTTTTAATATTGAATAAAATTAGCGAATAATTAAAACTTCATATCGTATCTATTAAATTTAAAATTACCTTCTCAACAGTAAAGTAAGTCAGTTAAGTAAAGTGCGACGCTTCATTTATAGTTAATGAACATTGAACCGAGAGCTGCGGGATGGACTTGCTCATCCTTGACAAAAGGTGAGTCCTACTTTATTTGACTGCTCAATATTAATTACCCTACTAGTCCTGGTGAAGTCAGCTTGACAGCCGGGTTGACCTAGTAATTAAAATTACGTGATCCGACACCGCATCGTTGCGTAGAAAACAGCGTGTGTTAGGATCGGATAGATCAAGCGGATACCTGTTCTCGAGGCTATTAAACTCATGGAGGAGGCATACCATTTTAATATATTTTTGAGGAGCTTGGATATAAAATTTTTAATATTGTATCTATTGAATCATAAATTGAATTGGATTATAAATTTTGGACTTACGCCACATTATGTTCTCATTGGAATCTTCCCCCTCTGTTTCGTTGAGGTCCAAGATTATTCCTATTTGGTCCATTGAAACTGTGGCTTTTGGCGTTCATAACTCAGTACTTGGTCTCTTTCTCGGTCAGCCTGTGCGCGTTTTTCAGGATTCCTATCATAATTCACGATATGATATGTGAAACGATTTTGAAAATAAAGGATAGATGTTCTTCTATATTTTCGTTAAATTTTATCCTTACTTTTTCTACACTTATCTAAAAAATTAAAGGAACAAGAAAATTTTATAAAATTTTTAGCAATTTTTGGAAGTCTGTATTTTCGTGAAAAATGATCGTATCGAAAAAATAAAAAAAGCAAATTGGAGATTGAAATCTCGAGTTTAAAGATCTTTCAGCCAAATAATTTTCTGAGTTACGGTTTTTGCGGAATTATAAGAAATAGGCCAAGACAAAATTTTTCTAAATTTTCTGGTTTTGGTTTTTAGGTCTACGGGGCCGAGAAAATTTTTTTCGAAAAGACAATTAATGGCTTGTTTAGGAAATTTATTCAGCTACAATTTGCTTTTTTTGTTTCTCTGTACGATAATTTGCGGCTGAGATATCGGCTTTCAAATGAAAAAGGATCATTTTGTCTTTGATTATCGATATCTCAGTAACTAATGGTCGCACAGTAATTTAAAGGGCAGTTTGAAAAACTTGAATTAATACCTTACAAGCCCTATTTTTGATTTTTTTTTGAAAAAAAAATTTTTCACCTTCAATATCAATTTGAAAAACTCACAAAAAATGGCCATTTTCTGGTTTTTTAGTCAACTCATCGCTACTTTGTAAATATCGATAAAAAAAATAATGTTGCTAGGTGATTTTACAGTTTAATGTACCTCTAAAAACCCTGGAAATTTTCAGATTGATCCATTGAACCGTTTATCCGGACCGATTGCTCAAAGTTTTATAAAACAATTAAAGGAACAAGTTTTGTTCCTTAATTTGTGTAATCATTACAAAAATGAAAAAATTAATTTTTTTTGGATTTTCTTCCATTTTTACGTTAGTTATTCGGTAAATGTAAGGTAAAGAGAAAGAAAAAATTTTTTTTCCGAAAAACGAGATAAAACAAGAATTTTTTACTTTTTTTTTTTTACGTTTTATTCGGCTTTTTTTTTATCTCGTTTTTCGGAAAAAAAAATTTTTTCTTTCTCTTTATTTTACATTTACCGAATAACTAACGTAAAAATGAAAGAAAACCCAAAAAAAATTAATTTTTTCATTTTGGTAATGATTACACAAATTAAGGAACAAAACTTGTTCCTTTAATAGTTTTATAAAACTTTGAGCAATCGGTCCGGATAAACGGTTCAATGGATCAATCTGAAAATTTCCAGGGTTTTTAGGGGTACATTAAGCTGTAAAATCACCTGGCGACATTATTTTTTTTATCGATATTTACAAAGTAGCGATGAGTTGACTAAAAAACCAGAAAATGGCCATTTTTTGTGGGTTTTTCAAATTGAAATTGAGGATGAAAAAAATTTTTTTTTAAAAAAATCAAAAATAGTGCTTGTAGGGTATTAATTCAAGTTTTTTAAACTGCCCTTTTAATTACTGTGCGACCATTAGTTACTGAGATATCGATAATCGAAGACAAGATGATCCTTTTTCATTTGAAAGCCGATATCTCAGCTGCAAATTATCGTACAGAAAAACAAAAAAAAGCAAATTGTAGCTGAATAAATTTCCTAAACAAGCCATGAATTGGTTTTTTTTAAAAAAATTTTCCTGGCCCCGTAGACCTAAAAAACAAAACCAAAAAATTTAGAAAAATTTTGTCTCGGCCTATTTCTTATAATTCCGCAAAAACCGTAGCTCAGAAAATTATTTGGCTGAAAGATCTTTAAACTCGAGATTTCAATCTCCAATTTGCTTTTTTTATTTTTTCGATACGATCATTTTTCACGAAAATACAGACTTCCAAAAATTGCTAAAAATTTTATAAAATTTTCTTGTTCCTTTAATTTTTTAGATAAGTGTATTATTGTGTAATTTTCCTTACTTTATATGGTTCTCATTAGTTTGTTCATTATTTTTTTTTTTTATAAGAACAAATTTTTTTTCAAATTGTATTATTCTTACTCTCTTTACGCCAAGAGCGTATAATACAGCGTGCAAGTAATTATCGACCACCACCATTACCTCGCAACTCAATGTGTCCTTCGCTTGCATATCAAGCACAACCAAGACACCTACAGCAACGAAATTCTATAGAAGATAGAGAGCTCCAGAGTACCATGATCGCGATCGACGTCACCATCGATCAGTTTAATTGAGGGCAGCTCAAGACGGTGGAGAAGAAGAGGAAGAGGAGATTTTTGCTGAACACCTCGACGCGCTCCAGCTGAGGGAACAGAGCCAACTAGTCAATAAACACCAGAAGTTGTCTGAGAGAATAAAACGGCCAGCTAAAGCAAACAATACTAGGGTTACTGAAGATTTAATGGGACCCCTAGATTCTAGTATCGTTACAGGTTAGGAGAGGACAAAAATCGAGATACCAGTTTCAGGTTTCTCATCACCATCTACAGAGTTCCGATGTTGGAACTGCGATAAGTCAGGGCACCGTCATAGGAATTGCCTTGACCCTCTACGACGCTTTTGTTTCAAGTGTCGAGCTCCCAGAGTGACAACGTCAAGTTGTCCATTCTGCAACCCGGGAAACAAAAAGAAGTGAGTCATGCGCTGACTCAAGATTCACTAGGTGAGGGTACAGAGTCGGACAGGACTTGTCAAGATATGACCGACACCGTTACAGGTATTCATAATACAGGATAGTTCCAGAAGATTTGAGTTACAGAGTTTATGGAAAATAACGGTTACAGCCCATTACAAAATCACTTAAATAGTGACTGGTACCCACTGACTTGGGTGATTACAGACTTATTATGTAGCTCAGGGACAAGTACAGAAGATAAGATGATGTTCAAAATCCAAGAGAAGGATGTTCTAGAGTATCAAGAAACCTCCCCGAGGGAGAGGCGAGTTGTGACGTTATTTTTTGTACGAGGCTTGGATTAAGGTTAACGTCACAAGCACCAACTGATTGCATTATATTTTCGAGCATGGTAACTCAATACTTATAGTTTCACTTACAGTAATTAACGATTTTGATACAGATTTTTGATTTTAGTTATAGTTTAAGAATAAAATATAGAGTAACGTCTGCCTACTGATACAGCTGTTGATAAGAAAAATATATAGTAACGATTTTGAATCAGAATTGTGGAAATTTAATATGGAATATGGGTTGAGATTAAGGTTTGAGATAATGATAAAGTTTGAGTTTTAGTTTACAGTTTGGGTGTATTGAGTATGTGGACAAGTCAGTGTTACCGTGGAGCGGGACTTGAATCAGTCACCCGGTATCATCTGATGATAGAACCTAGTTCTATCCCTATGAGACTTCCATGCGGGTTGCATAGGTCTAGCTGAAATGCTAGCACTCCAAAATACGGACTATGGATTAGGTACATGAGATCAGTTTTTTTGTTATTAGGATTGGCAGGCCTCAGCGATTATTTACTGACCATTATCGCTGTGGAAGCCGCTATTTCTGGTCATTTTTGGAGTTTTGGGTTTAGTTGGTAGGCCTCAGTGGACAGTTTTGACCAGTGTGCTGCTGAGGGTAACCGCCGGTCACTTACATTTTGGAATTTGGTCTGCGATCTCAACCGAAGCCAAGTCCAGGAGAGCAACCACATTGGGATATCCATGCTCAATAGAGTACGCCTTAAGTTATTGCCTATTGAGTACTTGATATTGAGTTGGAGTTATAGAGTGAAGTATAGAGTTGGTAACAATGGCAACAATGTTCGAGTTTGGGGAGTAGGGATTCGGGGATTCGACTCTGGTCGCTCGAAGCGAGCAGACGTGTGCTAAAATGACGCTACAGTATCATGGCATTGCGGAAAGCTACCGATTCAGATTATTGTTACAGAAGTATTATTTAAAACAGTGTAAGACGTTACTTGATATTTTATTCATCAGTAATCAGGTATGAACTAATTATTATAATTATTAATAATTAATTGAGTTCGAGTCAGAGTCTTGAGATATCATACTACAGTTTAATTAAAGAGAATATTTAAGATCTGAGCGAATTATGAGAATATTGTTACAGTCTAGAGTCAAGTTCACAATTTGTTGTTAATATTATTTTATAAAAGTAGTTATAAGAAACACGTTTAGTTATTGGACAAATTGTCGTCTGATTAACGTCAATATAAGACCCATGTATGTTAGTTTTACCATTTGATCACAGTAGATGTTCTAGAGTATCGGATCCATCATTATTGGTCTAGTTCACCGAATACTAATCGAGTATCAGCTGGCTCCAGTTATTTAATTAATTAATTTATTTGTTTGTAAGGTTTTGATATGCATTAGTTAGATGACAATTTACTTCTGTTAAGATCAATTTTATTATTATTATTAGATTCAGTATTTTGTAATAGAGAAGAATTATTTGTACGAAGCTACGGTATTTTGTTTATTGTTGAATCGAGATTTGAGATTATTTTTGTTAAATATAAATTGCAAATCCACTGATAATCTACATGAATTTGGAATGATGTAACCCGGACCACTCCCTCTCTCCATAAACCTACACACTGAGCGACACCATGGCATACCGTAAATCTGTTTTTAGTTTTCCAGTCTCTGTTTTTGGTTTTTGCTTATAAGTTCTGAGCATTTTGTTAAGTTTGAGTTTTAGTTTTATTTAGTTTGCGTGGTTTCAAGATAATTCCACAGATCAAAAATTTATCTAATTTTCAAGATTCGCTGGTTTGGTGATTCCAGTGATAAAAGTTACCTGGCGCCCTATTCGTACTGAGACTGGAGGCTAAGGGCAGAGAACGAAGTTATAGCGCAAAAATGTATCGCATAGCGTATATAATTTTTGCGTTATAGTATGTGTGTGTGTGTGTGTGTGTATGTATGTGTGTGTGTGAAATGCCTATAACTTTTTAATTAATGAATCGATTTAGATGTTTAAGGCGACGATTGAAAGAGCTTGTTGGCCGTCAACTTTCCTGGAAATTTCAGATCATTTGATCAAGTAGACTCGAACATATTAGCGAATAACGAAAAAAAAAAAATTTTTTTTTTAGTTTTTTATTGATTTCTCAGAAACCAATTGAACGATCGATTTCAAAATCTGATCAGCTCTAGAACTCAACAAAACGCGTCGAATGCCGCCTTAACCATCTCAATCGGTTTATTTGTTCGAGAGATATCGTTGGGGAAAGAAATGGTAAAAAACGTTTTTTTGTTCAAATATCTTCGAGACAGCTTGATCGATCACTTTCAAATTCTAGTCAGCTCTAAAATTCAATAAAGCGCGCCTATTGCCACCTCAAACGTCAAAATCGGTTGATTAGTTTAGAAGATATCGGCGTTGAAAAGTTGAAAAAATAACGTTTAATGTTATTTTTTCCAGATAAATCAAAATGTACTGTACTAAAATGTGTCTAGAATCTTACAAACTTCTTCTCTTTATGGTCTCTTTTGATTATCATATAATGCCATCAAAGTTGTTCTTTAGTTTAAACCATATTATTAACGAAGAAATTGAAAAAACACAGTTTTTAATTATTTTCTCCGATATTTTATATTCGGATATACTGTTGCTCTGACCTAAGCTAAAACTCATTTAAATCTTGATTTTGATCATTGACATTGAATTCTGCATCAAGATATTTAGTTTATTCAACATAATCGGGAATTAAAATTTAAGAACAGCTTGTTCATGAATGATTATTGATTCTTAAACTTTTACACTTTAGCATAAAGCGTAACTTGCTAGAATTTGAATTGCTAGAAAAGCTCATAAAAAAACAATTGCATGCAATATGATTTTCGAGCTCGAAGAGCTCGATAATATAGTCAAATAGTCGATAATATAGTCAATATAGTCTTGAGCTCGAAAACAGCGGGAAGTTTTGGGGCTGTCCCGCAGGGTCAACCGACAGACCGATTTTTTTTTAATACTATTTCTTTTTTTTTTGTTGGAAGAGGAAAGGTTTTTTTTTCGTGTTCTATTATTTTCTTTTCATTTTTATATATACATTTTCTGATTGTGTAGTTCAATATATTCTTTATTATATAACAAAATATATATATGTCATTACATTTTTTTGTAGATATAAGAAAGATTAATAGAAATAAGTAGTTATTTTAAGAGAGTTCACCCCCCCCCATAACATAATATTCTACTCTACTCTACCGACCGTCAATAAGTGACTGCGCGCACGTGCTTTTACCTACGGCTGTTGCCGTGTGCGTGTCGACGGATGGTGATGTCGGTGGTAGATTTCAAATGTCGACGGTAGATGTTGATATGTGATATCAGCAGTGGATATCAGAACGTAATATCAGTGGCGTAAATTAGATATTAATATCCGCGGCAGATATGTGAACTTATAAACTGTTTTATTGGCCGTCGGTAAGTTAGTTTTAGCTTTATCTTTAGTTAGTAAAACGAAATCGAATATATTGTTATGCCCGCCGCTTAGATTTAAATTGATTATCCGGGATTTCTCCCTTTGGCAGCGATAGAAAAATTAAGACGAGCGATTTAGAGATTGCGGACAACATTAAGGAATCCGAGGATGAATTATCTTTCTATAATTTATTATTTATGGTGGATCTTTGAAATGTAAGAACCTAAAATGTCTCCGAAGAGACTGGTGCTCTTGTGATGAGCCTGCTCTCTTATGAAAGAGTAAAATGTAAATCCTCACCTACCTTTCGATGTTTCATTCTTTTTAGACACGGCATATTAGATCCCTCGAGAACGTTGGAGCTCATTCGGCTTCCTCCAGTAGGATTTGGTTGGATGGGTGCGGCTGGGGTAGGAAGATGTAAACTTATGTGCTACTCTCGAAGGAAACTTGAAAGGCTGATCTCATCATTTTGTCTATTTATTATTGGTTTAGTTACAATTCACTTGTACACTGAACTTTATCACAATTTCCAAACAATTGATATTTTTAGAATATTCGTTATTAACGGATATTTATTTAATATTTTTATTTTATGTGCAATGCGTCTTTTTTACACACCCCCAAAGTGGTTTTATGTGCGAAATAACTCAACCGGAGATGGAATTGCAAATTCACGTGATTTGCGTCACTGTTTCAATCGGACCGAAAGTTTTTATCAATCTTTGAGGATTATTAATGGATAAAGAGGTCGATTATTGATTTTTCATCGCCTAAGCAGATTCCTGCAATAATTGACTGCAAAAAGATGTCAATTTTAGAATGCCTTATTGATTACTCATCGCCGATGTAGATTCCTGCAATAAGGTTAGAATAGAAAATATTGAACATCTTCTTATTGACAGTTCATTAATTGTTCGTTCGTTTTATTGCAGTTATCCTCCCACTATTCTCTGACGCATAAAAAAATTGAAAAAGCTGACGCTGCGTTTCCGCACACTTTTAAAAAGAAGAGCTCTGTAATAATTATTATAAATAATTATTAGGATAAATGAGAAAAATTATTTGGACATAACAATATGAATCCGAAAGCTCTCATTTTGATTCTAGCTAATGTAACGGAATTCTTGTCAAAATCTAAGGAGTGTATCCCGAATTCATATGTGTTGAGTCACGAGCTTGATCATTTTTGAAAAACTTCGTGTACTTGCGCTACGTCTGGGAATCGCCAAACTCGCTACCGACTGCAAGTCAGAATATTGCCGGGTCACTCGCTATCTGGGCACGGTAAACAGAATTTCTAATTCATGGCCGTATCAAGACGCCATGAGAACTCACTACAAGCCGGCCAATTGAATAATGAATAATAGATAAGAATACATTTATTTGAATATCTGAAATATACTTTATTAATAATTTTTTGCTTCAATTCAAACCATTGAAATTCTAGTTTATTATTTAAAACTACACTAACGCAAAAAAGTAAAGGAACAGAAAAATTTCATAAATTTTTTAGTAATTTTTGGAAGACTGTAACTTTGTAAAAAATAGTCGTATCGAGATTTAAAAAAAAAGCATTTTATAGCTTAAAATCTCTCGTTTCAGTGCATTTTTATCAAAATTTTTCAAAAAGTCTGATTATTACGCTAACATGAGAAATACCGCGAGACAAAAAATTACTAATTTTTTTCTTTTTTCCGATGAGCCCACGGACCGTGGAAAAATTTTGTCGCCTAAACCAATGCATAGGTCATTTGGCAAATTTATTTAGCTTTAATTTGGCTCTTTTTTAACCTCGTAGGACAATTTGTCGCAGCGATCAGTCTTTAAACAAAAAATGATACTTTTGGCTTTGATCATCGATATTTCAGGTACCAATGATTGCACAGTGAATTCGAGAGCAGCGTTAAAAACTTGAATAAATTCTCTACAAGACCTGTTCATCATTTTTTGGAAAAAACAATTTTTAACATCCCGCTAAGAAAATTGCAAATTTTCAAAAATTCGGGAAGTTATTGGTTTCGGTCCGATTTGTGAAAATCGAAATTCCAACAGATGTCGACGTTTTGAGGTCCTAGAAAGCTATTCTGACTAATTTCACGATGATGTCCGAGTGTATGTATGAATGTATGTACGTACGTATGTAAATATCTATAACTTTTGAACGGATCAACCGATTATGATCGTCAAGGTGTCATTCGACGCAGTTTTTTAATATCTTGAAGCTGAAAAAAAATTGAGCTTGATCGGCAGGGCTCGTTCGGAGATATTCCAAAAATAAACTTTTTTCAAAAATGTTTTTTTTGGATAACTTTTTACGGGCTTGATGGATTAATTCCAAAATGAACTGGGCTCTGGAGATTTATAAGCCGCGTCGAATGTCACCTCAAACATCAAAAGCGGTTAATTCTTGCAAGAGAAACCGTTGTCGAAAGAATTAAAAAAAAAAAATTTTCTTAGTATTTCGAAAATTTCTCAAAAATGACTCAATGAATCAATTTCAAAATTCAATCAGTTATAGAACTCAATGAAACGCGTCGACTGCCACCTTAAACGTCTCAATCGGTTTATTCGTTCGAGAGATATCGTTGTAGAAAAAATTGTAAAAAACGTTTTTTTTTTGAAAACAAAAGCATACAAAAGTATTTTCAAGCTCGAAAATGTATCTACTACAATTTTTCGAGCTCAAGGGGCTCGAAATACGCGGGAAGTTTTGGGGCTGGCCCGCAGGGTCAACCGACAGACCGATTTTTTTAATTGATAACATCCTTTAGAAGTAAGTAAAAAAAAATGACTTTTTTTGGTATCTTAGTATATCAACCGCTACTCTGCAAATATTGATAAAAAAGATATAGTTGCAAGGGACAAGTTTTGTTCCTTTAATTGTTTAGCAATACTTTAATCGATCATCCCCAAAAAACGGCTCGATAGATCAATTCAAAAATTTATGGGGTTCTTGGGCGTACATTAAGCTAAAAAAGTCCCTGGCAACAACATTTTTGTTATCACTATTTGCAGAGTAGCAGTTGATTTACTAAAAAACAAAAAAGTCATTCTTTTGTACTTACTTCTAAAAGATGTTGAAAATAAAAAAAATTGTTTTTTCCAAAAAATGATGAACGGGTCTTGTAGAGAATTTATTCAAGTTTTTAACGCCGCTCTCAAATTCACTGCGCAATCATTAGTACCTGAAATATCGATGATCAAAGCCAAAAGGATTATTTTTTGTTCAAAGACTGATATCTCTGCGACAAATGGTCCTACGAGATGTACCTGAAGTTCCGAACGTTCGTGTAAGAAATGAAAAAATTAGAAAAAAACTTAGAAATATATTGAGTGCCACGCTGGATTTTTTTGTGGGGTGTCTTTTTAGCCCAAAGAACAACCCAGAAAAAATTCATTTGATTTCATCCCCCGGAACACCCCTAGCGAACCACCCCCAAGTTTAAATATTTTTTTAAAAATACTAAAAAGCTTAGTGCCACGCTGGATTTTTTTGTGGGGTGTCTTTTTAGCGCCTAGAACAACCCAGAAAAAATTCATTTGATTTCATCCCCCGGAACACCCCTAGCGAACCACCCCCAAGTTTAAATATTTTTTTAAAAATACTCAAAAGCTTAGTGCCACGCTGGATTTTTTTGTGGGGTGTCTTTTTAGCCCCTAGAACAACTCAGAAAAAATTCATTTGATTTCATCCCCCGGAACACCCCTAGCGAACCACCCCCAAGTTTAAATATTTTTTTAAAAATACTAAAAAGCTTAGTGCCACGCTGGATTTTTTTGTGGGGTGTCTTTTTAGCCCCTAGAACAACTCAGAAAAAATTCATTTGATTTCATCCCCCGGAACAGCCCTAGCGAACCACCCCCAAGTTTAAATATTTTTTTAAAAATACTAAAAAGCTTAGTGCCACGCTGGATTTTTTTGTGGAGTGTCTTTTTGGCCCCTAGAACAACCCAGAAAAAATTCATTTGATTTCATCCCCCGGAACACCCCTAGCGGACCACCCCCAAGTTTAAATATTTTTTTAAAAATACTAAAAAGCTTAGTGCCACGCTGGATTTTTTTGTGGGGTGTCTTTTTAGCCCCAAGAACAACCCAGAAAAAATTCATTTGATTTCATCCCCCGGAACAGCCCTAGCGAACCACCCCCAAGTTTAAATATTTTTTTAAAAATACTCAAAAGCTTAGTGCCACGCTGGATTTTTTTGTGGGGTGTCTTTTTAGCCCAAAAAACAACTCAGAAAAAATTCATTTGATTTCATCCCCCGGAACACCCCTAGCGAACCACCCCCAAGTTTAAATATTTTTTTAAAAATACTAAAAAGCTTAGTGCCACGCTGGATTTTTTTGTGGGCTGTCTTTTTAGCCCCTAGAACAACTTAGAAAAAATTCATTTGATTTCATCCCCCGGAACACCCCTAGCGAACCACCCCCAAGTTTAAATATTTTTTTAAAAATACTGAAGAGCTTAGTGCCACGCTGGATTTTTTGTGGAGTGTCTTTTTGGCCCCTAGAACAACCCAGAAAAAATTCATTTGATTTCATCCCCCGGAACACCCCTAGCGAACCACCCCCAAGTTTAAATATTTTTTTAAAAATACTAAAAAGCTTAGTGCCACGCTGGATTTTTTTGTGGGGTGTCTTTTTAGCCCCAAGAACAACCCAGAAAAAATTCATTTGATTTCATCCCCCGGAACAGCCCTAGCGAACCACCCCCAAGTTTAAATATTTTTTTAAAAATACTAAAAAGCTTAGTGCCACGCTGGATTTTTTTGTGGGGTGTCCTTTTAGCCCCAAGAACTACCCAGAAAAAATTCATTTGATTTCATCCCCCGGAACACCCCTAGCGAACCACCCCCAAGTTTAAATATTTTTTTAAAAATACTAAAAAGCTTAGTGCCACGCTGGATTTTTTTGTGGGGTGTCTTTTTAGCCCCTAGAACAACCCAGAAAAAATTCATTTGATTTCATCCCCCGGAACACCCCTAGCGAACCACCCCCAAGTTTAAATATTTTTTTAAAAATACTCAAAAGCTTAGTGCCACGCTGGATTTTTTGTGGGGTGTCTTTTTAGCCCCTAGAACAACTCAGAAAAAATTCATTTGATTTCATCCCCCGGAACACCCCTAGCGAACCACCCCCAAGTTTAAATATTTTTTTAAAAATACTAAAAAGCTTAGTGCCACGCTGGATTTTTTTGTGGGGTGTCTTTTTAGCCCCTAGAACAACTCAGAAAAAATTCATTTGATTTCATCCCCCGGAACACCCCTAGCGAACCACCCCCAAGTTTAAATATTTTTTTAAAAATACTAAAAAGCTTAGTGCCACGCTGGATTTTTTTGTGGAGTGTCTTTTTGGCCCCTAGAACAACCCAGAAAAAATTCATTTGATTTCATCCCCCGGAACACCCCTAGCGGACCACCCCCAAGTTTAAATATTTTTTTAAAAATACTAAAAAGCTTAGTGCCACGCTGGATTTTTTTGTGGGGTGTCTTTTTAGCCCCAAGAACAACCCAGAAAAAATTCATTTGATTTCATCCCCCGGAACACCCCTAGCGAACCACCCCCAAGTTTAAATATTTTTTTAAAAATACTCAAAAGCTTAGTGCCACGCTGGATTTTTTTGTGGGGTGTCTTTTTAGCCCAAAAAACAACTCAGAAAAAATTCATTTGATTTCATCCCCCGGAACACCCCTAGCGAACCACCCCCAAGTTTAAATATTTTTTTAAAAATACTAAAAAGCTTAGTGCCACGCTGGATTTTTTTGTGGGCTGTCTTTTTAGCCCCTAGAACAACCCAGAAAAAATTCATTTGATTTCATCCCCCGGAACACCCCTAGCGAACCACCCCCAAGTTTAAATATTCTTTTAAAAATACTAAAAAGCTTAGTGCCACGCTGGATTTTTTTGTGGGGTGTCTTTTTAGCCCCAAGAACAACCCAGAAAAAATTCATTTGATTTCATCCCCCGGAACAGCCCTAGCGAACCACCCCCAAGTTTAAATATTTTTTTAAAAATACTAAAAAGCTTAGTGCCACGCTGGATTTTTTTGTGGGGTGTCTTTTTAGCCCCAAGAACTACCCAGAAAAAATTCATTTGATTTCATCCCCCGGAACACCCCTAGCGAAGCACCCCCAAGTTTAAATATTTTTTTAAAAATACTAAAAAGCTTAGTGCCACGCTGGATTTTTTTGTGGGGTGTCTTTTTAGCCCCAAGAACAACCCAGAAAAAATTCATTTGATTTCATCCCCCGGAACAGCCCTAGCGAACCAACCCCAAGTTTAAATATTTTTTTAAAAATACTCAAAAGCTTAGTGCCACGCTGGATTTTTTTGTGGGGTGTCTTTTTAGCCCCTAGAACAACTCAGAAAAAATTCATTTGATTTCATCCCCCGGAACACCCCTAGCGAACCACCCCCAAGTTTAAATATTTTTTTAAAAATACTAAAAAGCTTAGTGCCACGCTGGATTTTTTTGTGGGCTGTCTTTTTAGCCCCTAGAACAACTCAGAAAAAATTCATTTGATTTCATCCCCCGGAACACCCCTAGCGAACCACCCCCAAGTTTAAATATTTTTTTAAAAATACTAAAAAGCTTAGTGCCACGCTGGATTTTTTTGTGGAGTGTCTTTTTGGCCCCTAGAACAACCCAGAAAAAATTCATTTGATTTCATCCCCCGGAACACCCCTAGCGAACCACCCCCAAGTTTAAATATTTTTTTAAAAATACTAAAAAGCTTAGTGCCACGCTGGATTTTTTTGTGGGGTGTCTTTTTAGCCCCTAGAACAACCCAGAAAAAATTCATTTGATTTCATCCCCCGGAACACCCCTAGCGAACCACCCCCAAGTTTAAATATTTTTTTAAAAATACTAAAAAGCTTAGTGCCACGCTGGATTTTTTCGTGGGGTGTCTTTTTAGCTTAAAGAACAACCCAGAAAAAATTCATTTGATTTCATCCCCCGGAACACCCCTAGCGGACCACCCCCAAGTTTAAATATTTTTTTAAAAATACTAAAAAGCTTAGTGCCACGCTGGATTTTTTTGTCGGGTGTCTTTTTAGCCCCTAGAACAACCCAGAAAAAATTCATTTGATTTCATCCCCCGGAACACCCCTAGCGAACCACCCCCAAGTTTAAATATTTTTTTAAAAATACTAAAAAGCTTAGTGCCACGCTGGATTTTTTTGTGGGGTGTCTTTTTAGCCCCTAGAACAACTCAGAAAAAATTCATTTGATTTCATCCCCCGGAACACCCCTAGCGAACCACCCCCAAGTTTAAATATTTTTTTAAAAATACTAAAAAGCTTAGTGCCACGCTGGATTTTTTTGTGGGGTGTCTCTTTAGCCCCTAGAACAACTCAGAAAAAATTCATTTGATTTCATCCCCCGGAACACCCCTAGCGAACCACCCCCAAGTTTAAATATTTTTTTAAAAATACTAAAAAGCTTAGTGCCACGCTGGATTTTTTTGTGGAGTGTCTTTTTGGCCCCTAGAACAACCCAGAAAAAATTCATTTGATTTCATCCCCCGGAACACCCCTAGCGGACCACCCCCAAGTTTAAATATTTTTTTAAAAATACTAAAAAGCTTAGTGCCACGCTGGATTTTTTTGTGGGGTGTCTTTTTAGCCCCAAGAACGACCCAGAAAAAATTCATTTGATTTCATCCCCCGGAACAGCCCTAGCGAACCACCCCCAAGTTTAAATATTTTTTTAAAAATATTCAAAAGCTTAGTGCCACGCTGGATTTTATTGTGGGGTGTCTTTTTAGCCCCTAGAACAACTAAGAAAAAATTCATTTGATTTCATCCCCCGGAACACCCCTAGCGAACCACCCCCAAGTTTAAATATTTTTTTAAAAATACTAAAAAGCTTAGTGCTACGCTGGATTTTTTTGTGGGCTGTCTTTTTAGCCCCTAGAACAACTCAGAAAAAATTCATTTGATTTCATCCCCCGGAACACCCCTAGCGAACCACCCCCAAGTTTAAATATTTTTTTAAAAATACTAAAAAGCTTAGTGCCACGCTGGATTTTTTTGTGGAGTGTCTTTCTGGCCCCTAGAACAACCCAGAAAAAATTCATTTGATTTCATCCCCCGGAACACCCCTAGCGAACCACCCCCAAGTTTAAATATTTTTTTAAAAATACTAAAAAGCTTAGTGCCACGCTGGATTTTTTTGTGGGGTGTCTTTTTAGCCCCTAGAACAACCCAGAAAAAATTCATTTGATTTCATCCCCCGGAACACCCCTAGCGAACCACCCCAAATTTAAATATTTTTTTAAAAATACTAAAAAGCTTAGTGCCACGCTGGATTTTTTTGTGGGGTGTCTTTTTAGCTTAAAGAACAACCTAGAAAAAATTCATTTGATTTCATCCCCCGGAACACCCCTAGCGGACCACCCCCAAGTTTAAATATTTTTTTAAAAATACTAAAAAGCTTAGTGCCACGCTGGATTTTTTTGTGTGGTGTCTTTTTAGCCCAAAAAACAACCCAGAAAAAATTCATTTGATTTCATCCCCCGGAACACCCCTAGCGAACCACCCCTAAGTTTAAATATTTTTTTAAAAATACTCAAAAGCCTAGTGCCACGCTGGATTTTTTTGTGGGGTGTCTTTTTAGCCCAAAAAACAACCCAGAAAAAATTCATTTGATTTCATCCCCCGGAACACCCCTAGCGAACCACCCCCAAGTTTAAATATTTTTTTAAAAATACTCAAAAGCCTAGTGCCACGCTGGATTTTTTTGTGGAGTGTCTTTTTGGCCCCTAGAACAACCCAGAAAATATTCATTTGATTTCATCCCCCGGAACACCCCTAGCGAACCACCCCCAAGTTTAAATATTTTTTTAAAAATACTAAAAAGCTTAGTGCCACGCTGGATTTTTTTGTGGGGTGTCTTTTTAGCCCCAAGAACAACCCAGAAAAAATTCATTTGATTTCATCCCCCGGAACACCCCTAGCGAACCACCTCCAAGTTTAAATATTTTTTTAAAAATACTAAAAAGCCTAGTGCCACGCTGGATTTTTTTGTGGAGTGTCTTTTTGGCCCCTAGAACAACTCAGAAAAAATGCATTTGATTTCATCCCCCGGAACACCCCTAGCGAACCACCCCCAAGTTTAAATATTTTTTTAAAAATACTAAAAAGCTTAGTGCCACGCTGGATTTTTTTGTGGGGTGTCTTTTTAGCCCCAAGAACAACCCAGAAAAAATTCATTTGATTTCATCCCCCGGAACACCCCTAGCGAACAACCCCCAAGTTTAAATATTTTTTTAAAAATACTAAAACGCTTAGTGCCACGCTGGATTTTTTTGTGGAGTGTCTTTTTGGCCCCTAGAACAACCCAGAAAAAATTCATTTGATTTCATCCCCCGGAACACCCCTAGCGGACCACCCCCAAGTTTAAATATTTTTTTAAAAATACTAAAAAGCTTAGTGCCACGCTGGATTTTTTTGTGGGGTGTCTTTTTAGCCCCAAGAACAACCCAGAAAAAATTCATTTGATTTCATCCCCCGGAACACCCCTAGCGGACCACCCCCAAGTTTAAATATTTTTTTAAAAATACTAAAAAGCTTAGTGCCACGCTGGATTTTTTGTGGGGTGTCTTTTTAGCCCCAAGAACAACCCAGAAAAAATTCATTTGATTTCATCCCCCGGAACACCCCTAGCGAACCACCCCCAAGTTTAAATATTTTTTTAAAAATACTAAAAAGCTTAGTGCCACGCTGGATTTTTTCGTGGGGTGTCTTTTTGGCCCCTTGAACAACCCAGAAAAAATTCATTTGATTTCATCCCCCGGAACACCCCTAGCGGACCACCCCCAAGTTTAAATATTTTTTTAAAAATACTAAAAAGCTTAGTGCCACGCTGGATTTTTTTGTGGGGTGTCTTTTTAGCCCCTAGAACAACCCAGAAAAAATTCATTTGATTTCATCCCCCGGAACACCCCTAGCGAACCACCCCCAAGTTTAAATATTTTTTTAAAAATACTAAAAAGCTTAGTGCCACGCTGGATTTTTTTGTGGGGTGTCTTTTTAGCCCCTAGAACAACTCAGAAAAAATTCATTTGATTTCATCCCCCGGAACACCCCTAGCGAACCACCCCCAAGTTTAAATATTTTTTTAAAAATACTAAAAAGCTTAGTGCCACGCTGGATTTTTTTTGTGGAGTGTCTTTTTGGCCTCTAGAACAACCCAGAAAAAATTCATTTGATTTCATCCCCCGGAACACCCCTAGCGGACCACCCCCAAGTTTAAATATTTTTTTAAAAATACTAAAAAGCTTAGTGCCACGCTGGATTTTTTTGTGGGGTGTCTTTTTGGCCCCTAGAACAACCCAGAAAAAATTCATTTGATTTCATCCCCCGGAACACCCCTAGCGAACCACCCCCAAGTTTAAATATTTTTTTAAAAATACTAAAAAGCTTAGTGCCACGCTGGATTTTTTTGTGGGGTGTCTTTTTAGCCCCTAGAACAACTCAGAAAAAATTCATTTGATTTTATCCCCCGGAACACCCCTAGCCAACCCCCCCCCCCCCAAGTTTAAATATTTTTTTAAAAATACTAAAAAGCTTAGTGCCACGCTGGATTTTTTTGTGGAGTGTCTTTTTGGCCCCTAGAACAACCCAGAAAAAATTCATTTGATTTCATCTCCCGGAACACCCCTAGCGGACCGGCCCCAAGTTTAAATATTTTTTTAAAAATACTAAAAAGCTTAGCGCCACGCTGGATTTTTTTGTGGGGTGTCTTTTTGGCCCCTAGAACAACCCAGAAAAAATTCATTTGATTTCATCCCCCGGAACACCCCTAGCGGACCACCCCCAAGTTTAAATATTTTTTTAAAAATACTAAAAAGCTTAGTGCCACGCTGGATTTTTTTGTGGAGTGTCTTTTTGGCCCCTAGAACAACCCAGAAAAAATTCATTTGATTTCATCCCCCGGAACACCCCTAGCGAACCACCCCCAAGTTTAAATATTTTTTTAAAAATACTAAAAAGCTTAGTGCCACGCTGGATTTTTTTGTGGGGTGTTTTTTTAGCCCCTAGAACAACTCAGAAAAAATGCATTTGATTTCATCCCCCGGAACACCCCTAGCGAACCACCCCCAAGTTTAAATATTTTTTTAAAAATACTAAAAAGCTTAGTGCCACGCTGGATTTTTTTGTGGGGTGTCTTTTTAGCCCCAAGAACAACCCAGAAAAAATTCATTTGATTTCATCCCCCGGAACACCCCTAGCGAACCACCCCCAAGTTTAAATATTTTTTTAAAAATACTAAAACGCTTAGTGCCACGCTGGATTTTTTTGTGGAGTGTCTTTTTGGCCCCTAGAACAACCCAGAAAAAATTCATTTGATTTCATCCCCCGGAACACCCCTAGCGGACCACCCCCAAGTTTAAATATTTTTTTAAAAATACTAAAAAGCTTAGTGCCACGCTGGATTTTTTTGTGGGGTGTCTTTTTAGCCCCAAGAACAACCCAGAAAAAATTCATTTGATTTCATCCCCCGGAACACCCCTAGCGAACCACCCCCAAGTTTAAATATTTTTTTAAAAATACTAAAAAGCTTAGTGCCACGCTGGATTTTTTCGTGGGGTGTCTTTTTGGCCCCTAGAACAACCCAGAAAAAATTCATTTGATTTCATCCCCCGGAACACCCCTAGCGGACCACCCCCAAGTTTAAATATTTTTTTAAAAATACTAAAAAGCTTAGTGCCACGCTGGATTTTTTTGTGGGGTGTCTTTTTAGCCCCTAGAACAACCCAGAAAAAATTCATTTGATTTCATCCCCCGGAACACCCCTAGCGAACCACCCCCAAGTTTAAATATTTTTTTAAAAATACTAAAAAGCTTAGTGCCACGCTGGATTTTTTTGTGGGGTGTCTTTTTAGCCCCTAGAACAACTCAGAAAAAATTCATTTGATTTCATCCCCCGGAACACCCCTAGCGAACCACCCCCAAGTTTAAATATTTTTTTAAAAATACTAAAAAGCTTAGTGCCACGCTGGATTTTTTTTGTGGAGTGTCTTTTCGGCCCCTAGAACAACCCAGAAAAAATTCTTTTGATTTCATCCCCCGGAACACCCCTAGCGGACCACCCCCAAGTTTAAATATTTTTTTAAAAATACTAAAAAGCTTAGTGCCACGCTGGATTTTTTTGTGGGGTGTCTTTTTGGCCCCTAGAACAACCCAGAAAAAATTCATTTGATTTCATCCCCCGGAACACCCCTAGCGAACCACCCCCAAGTTTAAATATTTTTTTAAAAATACTAAAAAGCTTAGTGCCACGCTGGATTTTTTTGTGGGGTGTCTTTTTAGCCCCTAGAACAACTCAGAAAAAATTCATTTGATTTTATCCCCCGGAACACCCCTAGCCAACCCCCCCCCCAAGTTTAAATATTTTTTTAAAAATACTAAAAAGCTTAGTGCCACGCTGGATTTTTTTGTGGAGTGTCTTTTTGGTCCCTAGAACAACCCAGAAAAAATTCATTTGATTTCATCTCCCGGAACACCCCTAGCGGACCACCCCCAAGTTTAAATATTTTTTTAAAAATACTAAAAAGCTTAGCGACACGCTGGATTTTTTTGTGGGGTGTCTTTTTGGCCCCTAGAACAACCCAGAAAAAATTCATTTGATTTCATCCCCCGGAACACCCCTAGCGGACCACCCCCAAGTTTAAATATTTTTTTAAAAATACTAAAAAGCTTAGTGCCACGCTGGATTTTTTTGTGGGCTGTCTTTTTAGCCCAAAGAACAACCCAGAAAAAATTCATTTGATTTCATTCCCCGGAACACCCCTAGCGGACCACCCCCAAGTTTAAATATTTTTTTAAAAATACTAAAAAGCTTAGTGCCACGCTGGATTTTTTTGTGTGGTGTCTTTTTAGCCCAAAAAACAACTCAGAAAAAATTCATTTGATTTCATCCCCCGGAACACCCCTAGCGAACCACCCCCAAGTTTAAATATTTTTTTAAAAATACTCAAAAGCCTAGTGCCACGCTGGATTTTTTTGTGGGGTGTCTTTTTAGCCCAAAAAACAACCCAGAAAAAATTCATTTCATTTCATCCCCCGGAACACCCCTAGCGAACCACCCCCAAGTTTAAATATTTTTTTAAAAATACTCAAAAGCCTAGTGCCACGCTGGATTTTTTTGTGAAGTGTCTTTTTGGCCCCTAGAACAACCCAGAAAATATTCATTTGATTTCATCCCCCGGAACACCCCTAGCGAACCACCCCCAAGTTTAAATATTTTTTTAAAAATACTAAAAAGCTTAGTGCCACGCTGAATTTTTTTGTGGAGTGTCTTTTTGGCCCCTAGAACAACCCAGAAAAAATTCATTTGATTTCATCCCCCGAAACACCCCTAGCGGACCACCCCCAAGATTAAATATTTTTTTAAAAATACTAAAAAGCCTAGTGCCACGCTGGATTTTTTTGTGGAGTGTCTTTTTGGCCCCTAGAACAACTCAGAAAAAATGCATTTGATTTCATCCCCCGGAACACCCCTAGCGAACCACCCCCAAGTTTAAATATTTTTTTAAAAATACTAAAAAGCTTAGTGCCACGCTGGATTTTTTTGTGGGGTGTCTTTTTAGCCCCAAGAACAACCCAGAAAAAATTAATTTGATTTCATCCCCCGGAACACCCCTAGCGAACCACCCCCAAGTTTAAATATTTTTTTAAAAATACTAAAAAGCTTAGTGCCACGCTGGATTTTTTTGTGGGGTGTCTTTTTAGCCCAAAGAACAACCCAGAAAAAATTCATTTGATTTCATCCCCCGGAACACCCCTAGCGGACCACCCCCAAGTTTAAATATTTTTTTAAAAATACTAAAAAGCTTAGTGCCACGCTGGATTTTTTTGTGGGGTGTCTTTTTAGCCCCTAGAACAACTCAGAAAAAATTCATTTGATTTCATCCCCCGGAACACCCCTAGCGAACCACCCCCAAGTTTAAATATTTTTTTAAAAATACTAACAAGCTTAGTGCCACGCTGGATTTTTTTGTGGAGTGTCTTTTTGGCCCCTAGAACAACCCAGAAAAAATTCATTTGATTTCATCCCCCGGAACACCCCTAGCGGACCACCCCCAAGTTTAAATATTTTTTTAAAAATACTAAAAAGCTTAGTGCCACGCTGGATTTTTTGTGGGGTGTCTTTTTAGCCCCAAGAACAACCCAGAAAAAATTCATTTGATTTCATCCCCCGGAACACCCCTAGCGAACCACCCCCAAGTTTAAATATTTTTTTAAAAGTACTAAAAAGCTTAGTGCCACGCTGGATTTTTTTGTGGGGTGTCTTTTTGGCCCCTAGAACAACCCAGAAAAAATTCATTTGATTTCATCCCCCGGAACACCCCTAGCGGACCACCCCCAAGTTTAAATATTTTTTTAAAAATACTAAAAAGCTTAGTGCCACGCTGGATTTTTTTGTGGGTTGTCTTTTTAGCCCAAAGAACAACCCAGAAAAAATTCATTTGATTTCATCCCCCGGAACACCCCTAGCGAACCACCCCCAAGTTTAAATATTTTTTTAAAAATACTCAAAAGCCTAGTGCCACGCTGGATTTTTTTGTGGAGTGTCTTTTTGGCCCCTAGAACAACCCAGAAAAAATTTATTTGATTTCATCCCCCGGAACACCCCTAGCGGACCACCCCCAAGTTCAAATATTTTTTTAAAAATAGCAAACAGCTTCGTGCCAAAGTAATTGAAAAAAACTGCTGAACAATAATCTTCTGCTACCGGGATTCGAAACCAAGACCTAACGAATATAAAACACAACCACTGCCGCACTGCTACTCAGACGCTCACGATCAGTCGGAAATATTTCTACGCATTCAGAACGCCGATATTATTATAACAATAATATCATGATAAGGAATTGAGCTCGTTCCAACTGACAGATCAAAAGTATGGTAGGTTTAAGAGGGTTAAAATACTATTTTAAAGAAGTGCTTTACTCCTCCATACGCTACTATTAGGATATCGGAATCGAGGACTTAAATAACCCCTAGTAGGAAGGGACCGTTGGCCAAGGCTCGGTCCAGGCATTGGCCAGTCGTTATGCCAGAGTCCCGAGCCTTGGCGCAAGCCTTGGTCCAGCCTTGGCTGAACCATTGGGTAAGCATTGGTCCAAGCCTTCGATGATGTCCATGTTCCAAGCTTTGGGGAACAAAATATCAAGCCTCGGCCGAGTCTTGGGAAACGAAAAGTTGAGCCTTGGCCAAGGCTTGGGAAACAAAAAAACAAGCCTCGGCCAAACCTCGGGAAGCAAAAAATCTAAGGCTCACCCAATGCTCGAACTAAAATATTATTATTTAAATTAATAAATATAATTAAATGAAAGTTCGATCACACTTTTATCGACATGACATTGGAGTGTAATTAACTAATTACTGAATTAATGAGAAATAACGATTAAATTATTTGGGGGCTACAGGGGTTCGAACTGAGATCCTTCTGATTACTAGGCCAGAACGCTATCCACCGTGCTAAAACTGATATCCAGATAATCATGATTTTTTTGCTTCTTAAATCATTTAAATACAATTTGATTCAAAAATATTAGATCGTAAAGATGAGGCGAAATATAGTTTTATTCAATGAACTTACAATTGTCTGATGAGTAATGACATATATTTATTAATTTGTAATTTTATGATTTGATATAAGGGGCTATTCATAAATTACGTAGGCAAATTTTGGGCAATTTTGATACCCCCCCCTCCCCTAAAATAAGCAATAGTAAGATTTTCAATTTGGACCCCCCCCCCTCTTATCTTAATATTACGTAAGAATACTAAAGTTAAAATTCGAGTGTTTTAAATATCGAAAAATCTTCCCATTATGAAGAATTATTTATTTGATGTACTCTTTTTCTTTAGGACACACGAAATAATTGAAACTAATTTAAAACACACATTTCTTCTCATTGTTAACTTTTTTTATTCAAAGATTTTTGTTTCGTTGCATTAAAATATAACATCTAAAATATAACATATAACATTTAAAATAAATATATATTAAGAATGTAATATATAAATATGGTATCATAATTATATCATCTTAAATAATAGACTACAAGCCATATACTATCACCGAATATTATTAATTTTTAAAAACAAATTGAAGATATTATAAATACAAATGCGAGACCAAAGAACAAATACTTCATATTTTTCACCTTTATACCTATAGGTATAAAATACTTAAAGATGTTCCCTCTGAATTTGTTTGTATGAACTGATACAAGTATAGTAGTACGGTTATACCAAAAACTGACGCATATTAGAAGTTATTCAAATTATTGACTGATCTGATAGAAAAAATCTTACGTAAGATTCCTTAAGTAGCATCCCCTGGGTACAGTAAGCATGCATAAAGATTCAAGTTGACCCTCCCCCCCTAAAAAGTGCTTACGTAATTTGTGAATAGCCCCTAAATGAATAAATTAAGAGTAAGATCAAGTAGCACTACTAGGGAAAGGGGTGGGGCAAAAGGGGGTAGGGTAGGCAAAACGGAGTACCCCCAAAATATATACAAAAAAAAACAATTTTTTTTTTCGTCTAATTGCTATAAATCCGATATATTTGCGCATTTTTAGTCCTACGCATGATACTTGGGGCAAAACGGACCGTCCGAAAATTTTGAAATAATGATTCTTTCATATTTTTATCGTAAAATTAAAAAATGTTTAATATAATAATCCATTTTTCGGCTGATTCTCTATAGCTGGGGCAAATTCAGCCACTAAAATTATTCGAAAATAATATTTTATTTTTTAATTGGAAAAATTTTTGAAATAATGCAAAATGATCTGTAATCTAAAAAATCAAAAAACACGTTTTTTGGGTTCAAAATAATGACAAATAAAAAATGTTGAATTGTTTTTTTTTCATTAAATAACTATTAGTAATTAAGCTGATCGGGGGGAAATGATTCATTAAACCAATGATGTGAAATGTAATTTTTCTTTATGTATATTACATATAAAAAATTTGAATTTAATGAAATTTGATCAACTTTCAGAAATTTTTTTTTTCAACTTTTTTAAAGAGTACCCCATTTTGCCCGCCAAAAATAAAAATTTCATGTTAGCTAAAGTTTTGTACATAGCAATAACTAATTAAATGGAAATTATTGATATTAATCGTATACTCGGTATGCCCTGGTCTTCTCTATATACATATATATAGATACATGTAAAGTTGATAATTTTAATTTTAAATTTAAATTTGACCCAGGCTGAGGCATTGGCCAATGGTCAGCTGCCAAGGTTCGGCTTGACAAAAATTAAACTATCGGACCCAGCCTCGGCCGATCCTTGGGCCAATGGTCAGCAGCCAAGGCTCAATTTGACAAAAATTAAACTATCGGGCCTGGCCCTGGCCGAGGCTCGGGCCAATGGTCACTACCCAAGGCTCGGCTTAATTTAATGAAACCAATGGACCAAGCCTCGGCCTAGACTTGGGCCAATGGTTAGCTGCCAAGACTTGGCTTAACGTAATCAAACCATTGGGTCAAGCCCTGGCCGAGGCTTGGGCCAATGGTCAGCTGCCGAAGCTTGGCAAGTGACAACAGGGCCAAGACTCGGCCTATTGTCAGTCTTGGCGGTTCCTACCTGGGGTATATTCGGTAGACCGTTATGTCCTGGTCTTCTCTATATACATATATATAGATACATGTAAAGTTGCTAATTTTAATATTAAGTAAAAATTTAATCCAGGCTGAAGCATTGGACAATGGTCAGCTGCCAAGGCTCGGCTTGACAAAAACTAAACTATCGGACCCAGCCTCGGCCGATCCTTGGGCCAATGGTCCGCGGCCAAGGCTCAGTTTAACAAAAATTAAACTATTGGGCCAAGCCCTGGCCAAGGCTTGGGCCAATGGTCAGCTGCCGAAGCTTGGCAATTGACAACAGGGCCAAGGCTCGGCCTATGGTCAGCCTTGGCGATTCCTACCTGGGACATATTACATTCAGCGGCAAGTCCAACATCAAAAGAACTGTTGCTTTGGAGGCTCAAACTACTGTTCTAATTCTGACTAGGCAGAAGTGACGCAGAACGATATGACATTCAGCCATTACTTTTTTAGAAAAGGATATCATAAACACAAAAAAGAAATGGAGAAATCAAGAATTTCAGTCGCTTGATAGAAAATAAAAAAGATAACAATTATAATCATTGAACCTTATTCTCCTTCTGTATTTACTTTGACCTCGAGGATACGCGTAGGCGTCCTTCTTCAGAAAAAAACACAACGTCTTATGTCCACTTTCTTTCTCTATCAATTCCCGATGATATCTGAAATTCAATTTTTTTTCAGTCTTGCGGCAAAAAAATTTTTAGGTACTCATGCTAAAAATATATAAAGAAAAATTTCAAAAAACCGACCAAAACTTGTAAAATACCGTACGATTAAAAATTTCGTGAGATTAATTTACGCCGTATCAAAAAAATTAATATTTTCCGTTGAACGTTAAAAAATTTTTTAATTTTCAAACAGTATTTCTATATGAACAAGAAAAATTTTATAAATGTCATTACCCATAATTGTAGAGGGAATTGTTGAAAAAAAATTATTTATATGATGATTTTATTTGAATTTTGTTCTTTCGGGTATTTTAGGATAACCGGTTTTTACAATTTTTTTAATTTCAAATTCAAGAAAGTTTTTCCAAATTGATCTGAAGTATTTTCTGTTTTTCAAATTTCTCTACTAAAATATAGTTGAAAGTAGAAAAACAATGTTATTCGAATATTGCAATTTATTCAGCACCCAAAAAAGTATGAGAAGAAAAAAAATATTTTTGAAAAATTAATTTTCGTGCTAAAATGTAGCTTCAGAGTTTAAAAAAGCATGAACGGTACAGGTACGAATTAAACTCCGAGATAGTGCGCGTGCGCCATTCTCTTCAAACCGTTCTCGGAGAAAAATGGGGGAAATAATAATAATAGTAGTAAGCGGCCGATCAGATACTCGAAGTAATTGGTGTTTCGCCTTTCTCGTAATTTATTCTATTTTTCATTTTTTTTTGACAACTAACTTTTGAAAAATCGATTTGACAATATAGGTATCAATCGATCGCCAATCGGTAGCCGCTACTGATTTATTTTTTCCGTGAACATTCCAAAATTAAATAAGTCATACAACTAGTGAACTAGTTTCTTCTTAAGGTAGTACTATCGACACCACAAGAGCCAAATGTGTGCATTGGCTAATTTGACTACCGTAGGATTTATATTTGGCAACGACGCGTAAAAGTAAATAAGATAGAAGAATGCTTAGAGTAGCTCTGTTTCACTCAAAATATGAGATCATGCGCAAAGTCTATTGCGCAACTATCTATTATAGAAGTTATTGGCTTCACATGTTGTTTACTAAAATTTCTAATTTAAAATTGTTGAACAATAAAAAAAATATTTCATTGAAAAGATAAGTGTCATAGAATAAAAAATATAAAAAAATCTGTAAGAAGTAGCATTAAAAAATTAATTAAATGAGAAACATGAAAAGTTCACGTCTCCTACGACTAAATGACTTTTTTCTGGGTTGTTCTAGGGGCTAAAAAGACACCCCACAAAAAAATCCAGCGTGGCACTAAGCTTTTTAGTATTTGTAAAAAAATATTTAAACTTGGGGGTGGTCCGCTAGGGGTGTTCCGGGGGATGAAATCAAATGAATTTTTTCTGGATTGTTCTGAGGCTAAAAAGACACCCCACAAAAAAATCCAGCGTGGCACTAAGCCTTTGAATATTTTAAAAAAAATATTTAAATTTGGGGGTGGTTCGCTAGGGGTGTTCCGGGGGATGAAATCAAATGAATTTTTTCTGGATTGTTCTAGGGGCTAAAAAGACACCCCACAAAAAAATCCAGCGTGGCACTAAGTTTTTTAGTATTTGTAAAAAAATATTTAAACTTGGGGGTGGTCCGCTAGGGGTGTTCCGGGGGATGAAATCAAATGAATTTTTTCTGGGATGTTCTAGGGGCCAAAAAGACACTCCACAAAAAAATCCAGCGTGGCACTAAGCTTTTTAGTATTTTAAAAAAAATATTTAAACTTGGGGGTGGTTCGCTAGGGGTGTTCCGGGGGATGAAATCAAATGAATTTTTTCTGGGTTGTTCTTTGGGCTAAAAAGACACCCCACAAAAAAATCCAGCGTGGCACTAAGCTTTTTAGTATTTTTAAAAAAATATTTAAACTTGGGGGTGGTCCGCTAGGGGTGTTCCGGGGGATGAAATCGAATGAATTTTTTCTGGGTTGATCTAGGGGCCAAAAAGACACTCCATAAAAAAATCCAGCGTGGCACTAAGCTTTTGAGTATTTTTAAAAAAATATTTAAACTTGGGGGTGGTTCGCTAGGGGTGTTCCGGGGGATGGAATCAAATGAATTTTTTCTGGGTTGTTCTTTGGGCTAAAAAGACACCCCACAAAAAAATCTAGCGTGGCACTAAGCTTTTTAGTATTTTTAAAAAAATATTTAAACTTGGGGGTGGTCCGCTAGGGGTGTTCCGGGGGATGAAATCAAATGAATTTTTTCTGGGTTGTTCTAGGGGCCAAAAAGATACTCCACAAAAAAATCCAGCGTGGCACTAAGCTTTTGAGTATTTTTAAAAAAATATTTAAACTTGGGGGTGGTCCGCTAGGCGTGTTCCGGGGGATGAAATCAAATGAATTTTTTCTGGGTTGTTCTTTGGGCTAAAAAGACACCCCACAAAAAAATCCAGCGTGGCACTAAGCTTTTTAGTATTTTTAAAAAAATATTTAAACTTGGGGGTGGTCCGCTAGGGGTGTTCCGGGGGATGAAATCAAATGAATTTTTTCTGGGTTGTTCTAGGGGCCAAAAAGACACTCCACAAAAAAATCCAGCGTGGCACTAAGCTTTTGAGTATTTTTAAAAAAATATTTAAACTTGGGGGTGGTTCGCTAGGGGTGTTCCGGGGGATGAAATCAAATGAATTTTTTCTGGGTTGTTCTTTGGGCTAAAAAGACACCCCACAAAAAAATCCAGCGTGGCACTAAGCTTTTTAGTATTTTTAAAAAAATATTTAAACTTAGAAGTGGTCCGCTAGGGGTGTTCCGGGGGATGCAATCGAATGAATTTTTTCTGGGTTGTTCTAGGGGCCAAAAAGACACTCCATAAAAAAATCCAGCGTGGCACTAAGCTTTTGAGTATTTTTAAAAAAATATTTAAACTTGGGGGTGGTTCGCTAGGGGTGTTCCGGGGGATGAAATCACATGAATTTTTTCTGGGTTGTTCTAGGGGCCAAAAAGACACTTCACAAAAAAATCCAGCGTGGCACTAAGCTTTTTAGTATTTTAAAAAAAATATTTAAACTTGGGGGTGGTTCGCTAGGGGTGTTCCGGGGGATGGAATCAAATGAATTTTCTCTGGGTTGTTCTTTGGGCTAAAAAGACACCCCACAAAAAAATCTAGCGTGGCACTAAGCTTTTTAGTATTTTTAAAAAAATATTTAAACTTGGGGGTGGTCCGCTAGGGGTGTTCCGGGGGATGAAATCAAATGAATTTTTTCTGGGTTGTTCTAGGGGCCAAAAAGACACTCCACAAAAAAATCCAGCGTGGCACTAAGCTTTTGAGTATTTTTAAAAAAATATTTAAACTTGGGGGTGGTCCGCTAGGGGTGTTCCGGGGGATGAAATCAAATGAATTTTTTCGGGGTTGTTCTTTGGGCTAAAAAGACACCCCACAAAAAAATCCAGCGTGGCACTAAGCTTTTTAGTATATTTAAAAAAATATTTAAACTTGGGGGTGGTTCGCTAGGGGTGTTCCGGGGGATGAAATCAAATGAATTTTTTCTGGGTTGTTCTAGGGGCTAAAAAGACACCCCACAAAAAAATCCAGCGTGGCACTAAGCTTTTGAGTATTTTTAAAAAAATATTTAAACTTGGGGGTGGTCCGCTAGGGGTGTTCCGGGGGATGAAATCAAATGAATTTTTTCTGGGTTGTTCTAGGGGCCAAAAAGACACTCCACAAAAAAATCCAGCGTGGCACTAAGCTTTTTAGTATTTTTAAAAAAATATTTAAACTTGGGGGTGGTCCGCTAGGGGTGTTCCGGGGGATGAAATCAAATGAATTTTTTCTGGGTTGTTCTAGGGGCCAAAAAGACACTCCTCAAAAAAATCCAGCGTGGCACTAAGCTTTTTAGTATTTTTAAAAAAATATTTAAACTTGGGGGTGGTCCGCTAGGGGTGTTCCGGGGGATGAAATCAAATGAATTTTTTCAGGGTTGTTCTAGGGGCCAAAAAGACACTCCACAAAAAAATCCAGCGTGGCACTAAGCTTTTTAGTATTTTAAAAAAAATATTTAAACTTGGGGGTGGTTCGCTAGGGGTGTTCCGGGGGATGAAATCAAATGAATTTTTTCTGGGTTGTTCTTTGGGCTAAAAAGACACCCCACAAAAAAATCCAGCGTGGCACTAAGCTTTTTAGTATTTTTAAAAAAATATTTAAACTTAGAAGTGGTCCGCTAGGGGTGTTCCGGGGGATGCAATCGAATGAATTTTTTCTGGGTTGTTCTAGGGGCCAAAAAGACACTCCATAAAAAAATCCAGCGTGGCACTAAGCTTTTGAGTATTTTTAAAAAAATATTTAAACTTGGGGGTGGTTCGCTAGGGGTGTTCCGGGGGATGAAATCACATGAATTTTTTCTGGGTTGTTCTAGGGGCCAAAAAGACACTTCACAAAAAAATCCAGCGTGGCACTAAGCTTTTTAGTATTTTAAAAAAAATATTTAAACTTGGGGGTGGTTCGCTAGGGGTGTTCCGGGGGATGGAATCAAATGAATTTTCTCTGGGTTGTTCTTTGGGCTAAAAAGACACCCCACAAAAAAATCTAGCGTGGCACTAAGCTTTTTAGTATTTTTAAAAAAATATTTAAACTTGGGGGTGGTCCGCTAGGGGTGTTCCGGGGGATGAAATCAAATGAATTTTTTCTGGGTTGTTCTAGGGGCCAAAAAGACACTCCACAAAAAAATCCAGCGTGGCACTAAGCTTTTGAGTATTTTTAAAAAAATATTTAAACTTGGGGGTGGTCCGCTAGGGGTGTTCCGGGGGATGAAATCAAATGAATTTTTTCGGGGTTGTTCTTTGGGCTAAAAAGACACCCCACAAAAAAATCCAGCGTGGCACTAAGCTTTTTAGTATATTTAAAAAAATATTTAAACTTGGGGGTGGTTCGCTAGGGGTGTTCCGGGGGATGAAATCAAATGAATTTTTTCTGGGTTGTTCTAGGGGCTAAAAAGACACCCCACAAAAAAATCCAGCGTGGCACTAAGCTTTTGAGTATTTTTAAAAAAATATTTAAACTTGGGGGTGGTCCGCTAGGGGTGTTCCGGGGGATGAAATCAAATGAATTTTTTCTGGGTTGTTCTAGGGGCCAAAAAGACACTCCACAAAAAAATCCAGCGTGGCACTAAGCTTTTTAGTATTTTTAAAAAAATATTTAAACTTGGGGGTGGTCCGCTAGGGGTGTTCCGGGGGATGAAATCAAATGAATTTTTTCTGGGTTGTTCTAGGGGCCAAAAAGACACTCCTCAAAAAAATCCAGCGTGGCACTAAGCTTTTTAGTATTTTTAAAAAAATATTTAAACTTGGGGGTGGTCCGCTAGGGGTGTTCCGGGGGATGAAATCAAATGAATTTTTTCAGGGTTGTTCTAGGGGCCAAAAAGACACTCCACAAAAAAATCCAGCGTGGCACTAAGCTTTTTAGTATTTTAAAAAAAATATTTAAACTTGGGGGTGGTTCGCTAGGGGTGTTCCGGGGGATGAAATCAAATGAATTTTTTCTGGGTTGTTCTTTGGGCTAAAAAGACACCCCACAAAAAAATCCAGCGTGGCACTAAGCTTTTTAGTATTTTTAAAAAAATATTTAAACTTGGGGGTGGTTCGCTAGGGGTGTTCCGAGGGATGAAATCAAATGAATTTTTTCTGGGTTGTTCTTTGGGCTAAAAAGACACCCCACAAAAAAATCCAGCGTGGCACTAAGCTTTTTAGTATTTTTAAAAAAATATTTAAACTTGGGGGTGGTTCGCTAGGGGTGTTCCGGGGGATGAAATCAAATGAATTTTTTCTGGGTTGTTCTAGGGGCTAAAAAGACACCCCACAAAAAAATCCAGCGTGGCACTAAGCTTTTTAGTATTTTTAAAAAAATATTTAAACTTGGGGGTGGTCCGCTAGGGGTGTTCCGGGGGATGAAATCAAATGAATTTTTTCTGGGTTGTTCTAGGGGCCAAAAAGACACTCCACAAAAAAATCCAGCGTGGCACTAAGCTTTTGAGTATTTTTAAAAAAATATTTAAACTTGGGGGTGGTCCGCTAGGGGTGTTCCGGGGGATGAAATCAAATGAATTTTTTCTGGGTTGTTCTTTGGGCTAAAAAGACACCCCACAAAAAAATCCAGCGTGGCACTAAGCTTTTTAGTATTTTTAAAAAAATATTTAAACTTGGGGGTGGTTCGCTAGGGGTGTTCCGGGGGATGAAATCAAATGAATTTTTTCTGGGTTGTTCTTTGGGCTAAAAAGACACCCCACAAAAAAATCCAGCGTGGCACTAAGCTTTTTAGTATTTTTAAAAAAATATTTAAACTTGGGGGTGGTTCGCTAGGGGTGTTCCGGGGGATGAAATCAAATGAATTTTTTCTGGGTTGTTCTTGGGGCTAAAAAGACACCCCACAAAAAAATCCAGCGTGGCACTAAATATATTTCTAAGTTTTTTTTTCAATTTTTTCATTTCTTACACGAACGTTCGGAACTTCAGGTACATCCTACGAGGTTAAAAAAAAGCCAAATTGAAGCTGAATAAATTTGCCAAATGACCTATGCATTGGTTTAGTTGACAAAATTTTTCCACGGTCCATGGGCTTTTTGGAAAAAAAAAAAAAATTAGAAATGTTTTGTCTCGCGGTATTTCTAATGTTAGCGTAATTATCAGACCTTTTAAAAAAATTTAATAAAAATGCACCGAAACTAGAGATTTCAAGCTATAAACTGCTTTTTTCTAAATCTCGATACGATTATGTCTTACAAAGTTACAGCCTTCTAAAAATTACTTAAAAAATTTATAAAATTTTCCTGTTCCTTTAATTTTTTACGTTAGTGTAAATAAAAATTATCGCTAAAATGATCACACGTAGATATTATTACATTTTACGTGAAAAGAATCCAGTTGTTGTCTTCATTGCTTTTTTAGGTCGTTGTCTTAATTTTCTTGATACTGGTAAAGTAACAGTCGATAAGTTTACATTAGTATCATTATTATCAGTAATAGTTGAATCCACTTGTTGATTTTTCCGAAATATTGAAACAAGATTTTCTAACTTTTGACGTATTTGATCGAATTCTGGTTCTGTTGCTTGGAGAGCGTCCTTTAAAATCGTATCAAACAATTTTTGTAGAATTCGTTGTCTTTCATTTCCAAATGTTTCTCCAATTCTATATTCAGCAACAGCAGTGATATTGTTGGACAGGATAGTTTGTGTCTCGGAAGTTTCTGCTAATTCCGTTACTGATTCAGTACTAAGTGGATTTTCCTGATTAAAAACTCCGATTGAAACTGATTGAAAACGTCCAATCAGATTTAATCAGAAATTTCTGATTGACTTTCAATAAGTTCCAATCAGATTTAATCGGAATTTCTTATTGACTTTCAATCAGTTTCAATCAGATTTAATCAGAATTTATTATTGACTTTCAATCAGTTTCAATCAGATTTAATCAGAATTTATTATTGAATTTCAATCAATATCAATCAGATTTAATCAGAATTTCTTATTGACTTTCAATCAGTTTCAATCAGATTTAATCAGAATTTATTATAGAATTTCAATCAGTTTCAATCAGATTTAATCGGATATTTTCGGAAGGTTTCAATTGTAAATTAATAAACAATTACCGATTCTCGGGACAAATAATTGTATATATTATTAAACGGTAGAAAATCAAAAAATCGAATGTTTCAAAATCTACGTTGAATCTATATAAACAATTAGATTGCATGTCATGAAGTAATATAGAATATACTATATTACCACCGAAAATTGTACTTGTCACTCTGTCAAAGAACAGAGGAGTGCTCTTGTTAGAATTGCTTCCAAGTCTGGAATATAATACGTCTGAACGAAGTTTCTTACCAGGGACACTACACAAGTGGTAGGCGCTATCTAGTGGCGAGAACCGAATTACTCTTACTGCTATTGCTTAGGACTGATGAATTTTCTCTCCTCCATATATATCTTTTCTCTTAAGAAATTTTTGTCTGGGTTCAAGCAACTTTTTTTTCTATTAGTTGCATACGGAAATCCTTTCGTTAAACATCCCCATGAAAAAATTTATTTAAAAATACAATATAAAAATACAAAATAAAATATAAGTTTAAATACAAAAAATATATTTTAGAATTTATAAAAAATAAATCAGAAAACTATTTTTTTAAGAACTTGATATTGAAATGAAAATAACTACACTGAAAAAAATAATCGCTAGCAGCTAGCGATTTTTAATCGCTAGCTGCAAGCGGTCATTTCGCTAGCAGTAAGCGATTTTTTCTTTAGCAGCTAGCGATTAAAAATCGTTAGCTGCAAGTGATTATTTCGCTAGCAGTTAGCGGTTTTTTCGCTATCAGGTAGCGATTAAAAATCGCTATCAGGTAGCGATTAAAAACCGCTTGCTGGAAGCGATTTTTTCGCTAGCCGTTAGTGATTTTTTCACTAGCCGTTAGTGATTTTTTCACTAGCAGGTAGCGATTAAAAATCGCTTGCTGGAAGCGATTATTTCGCTAGCTGCTACAGATTTTTTCCTTGTAGGGAAAGGGGGGCAAAATGAGCCCCTTAAAATTCTGGATGACTTGAAATATTTGGGGGCAAAATGGGCCCCCAACTTTTTTAACATGAAAAGTGTTTGGGGTGGGAGAAAAGCAAAATGGGACATTGAGGCAAAATGGGCCACTGAGGCAAATGGTCCCCCAAAAATTTTTAAATAAGACAAGTAAAAAAAACTGATGATTTGAATCTTTTTTTTCTTAAGGGGTCCACTTTGCCCCACCCCTTCCTCCATACCAAACACTTTATATGTCAAAAATTTTTGGGGGACCATTTTGCTTCAGCGACCCATTTAGCCCCCCTTTCCCTACAAGGAAAAAATCTGTAGCAGCTAGCGAAATAATCGCTTCCAGCAAGCGATTTTTAATCGCTACCTGCTAACGATAAAATCGCTAACGGCTAGCGAAAAAATCGCTTCCAGCAAGCGATTTTTAATCGCTACCTAATAGCGAAAAAACCGCTAACTGCTAGCGAAATAATCACTTGCAGCTAACGGTTTTTAATCGCTAGCTGCTAAAGAAAAAATCGCTTACTGCTAGCGAAATAATCGCTTGCAGCTAGCGATTAAAAATCGCTAGCTGCTAAAGAAAGTAATCCCTAGCTGCTAGCGATTATTTTTTTCAGTGTAGAAAAAAAAGCAAAACTTTGGAAAACTTCATTCATTATAGTTTTTGAGAAATGAAATTACCCACACAAAAGTTTCTATAAGATTTTCTGATAAAACTGATAGTTTCGCTGGAAAATTAAAAAGATCTCAAAATTTACTATAAATTTGACTTTAAGCTCAAATAACTTTTGAACAGTTAGATTTATCAAAAAATGATGAGACTTTTGTTGTAGAGCATTCAATTTCCTACGAAAATATCTATCGTGCATCATAATTCGTTGATTAGATTATAAGTTAGAAAATTCTAAAATATAAAAAGTTTTTTTCCCGTGTTATTTAAATACTCTGTAAATATGAATAAAAACGGCTGGACGCAAACCGTAGTATTATTATTGAGAGCTTGAATTGGTACAGAAATTTTGGTTTTTAGGTATACTTTCAATTTTTGGATACTAAAAAAAAAATTTTTTTTTTAACCAATCTAATGTATATATAATTTTTTATTAATGCTTTTTTTTTATTTTTGTGATAGTTTTAATTCAATCAATACAGTTCCTCAAAAAAAGTTTATACATAATCCTGAAAAATGCTTGTTTTCACTTTTTATAAAATTTATTAAATTGGAAAGACCGATAGAATTCTATACTTTGATACTTTAAAAATTGCTGAATTCATGACAAATGAAATTCATATCTGCCCAAATTTTAATAATTATTAATATTATCTGAATTGTTATTTTCCGATTGAAACGGATTAAAACTGATTGAAAATTTTCTGTCGGATTTAATTGGATTCAATCGGAAAATAATCGATAAATGAATTATCATTTTCTAATTGAATCCGTTTTGTTTGAAAAGAAATTTTTTTTTCTAGCCAACACAAGATAATTTTGCCGTTTATATTGAGAAAAATTCCCTGAAAATTTTAGCTCTTAAATTTAATTTAAAGTACTTTTTCTCGACTATCAAATTTTTCCATTTAAAAAGTATGTAAATTAAATAACTTTTTTTTTAAATTGCTATAACTTAACAGTAGAACATTCTAAAGTAAAAAAGATTTATACTATATTAAACTTACCATTTTTAAACTGTCCAATGTTAAACTACTTTTATCTCATAGATAATATCCCGAGTCAAAAAACAAATTCTAGTTTGGACCTCAAAAAATTCAATTCCTTTGATCTTTTATCTACCGGTCGGAAAATAATACAATATTGGCACCCTAAATCTATGAAGTCTAAATGCAAACTCTTCATCGGTTTTGACTTCTAACGGAGCTCTCAAAATCCTCAAAAAAAAAATTACCGTTTTCTGGACTTGGAAAATTTTCGAGTTAAAAAAAAATCTGAGTACTTAGAAAAATTTATGTGTAAAAATAAAATAAATTGATTAATTTATTATTATTATTCGCTTTTATATATTCCTGGACAAACTTTTAGTAGGTCTCAAAAAAATTTTTTTTTTAATTTCCGAAATAATATAGAATACAAAATCAAACATTTTGTCCTCAATAAATTTTTGTATTTTAATTGAAGAAATGTATAGGGGAGCCTGGGGCACGAAGGCCCCCCTCAAAAATTAGGTAAAAATTTTTTTTTTATTTCCCGTCAAGTTATGACCTCTATAATGATTTAATCATATTGTAGGCCGATATGTGATATGTGGGGTAAAATGGACCACTCAAAAAAATTATTTTTTTCAATTTTTCCCTCAAGTTATGACCTTTATACTTATTTTGTTACATTTTAGATCAATACGTGATGTGCAGAGCAAAATGGAACACTCGAAAAAAAATTGTAACGAAATTATTATTTTTTTTTTTATTTTTCGTCAAGTTAATTTTTTCGTTACTATTTCTTTGTTTTGAGTGGTCCATTTTACCCCACATATCACATATTGGCCTAAAATATGATAAAAACATTACAAAGGTCATAACTTGACGGGAAATAAAAAAAACTTTTGTTTTTATAATTTTTGGGGAAGGGGGCATTTGTGCCCCAGGCTCCCCTACTAAATTTTCTTTCAGTTAACTATTTTCTTATAGTAACCATTTAATTTTTTTTGAATGGAGATAAATACAAATAAATATTCATTTTCATTCATTATACTTTGTAGAGGTTCCGGTAATTTTTCTGCAAATTGGTAATTAATTATTTATTTTTGGGTAATTTTTTTTGAGATTCCCCGTCCAAAGTATTTATTTTTAAGGAAAAAAAGTGAGGGAATCTGCGTAGAATACGTCATTTGAGAAATTTCGGCCTAAATCTGGAGCACTAAATTTTTTTATATTATGAGAAATTTGAGGTTTCCACAGCGACGCTAGCGAGGTGCTAGCCAGTGCCTCGTTTCATTTTTACTAGAAACTTTAGCAATATATCTAGCTAATCAGGAAGATAGTTTAAAATCAATTAGAATATTCTACACGGAGAAATATGTTGGCTCGAGACCTAGCCATTTTTATTGTGCTGCTCTTAAAACAGGAAGTGAAGTATCCAAAAAATTATTTCACCTATACGAAAAATTGTTACGCCGCATCAGAATTATTATAACGTATGAAAGTAATTGTTATTAAAGTTTATCGATAAGTCTCTCGCGCGTAGTAGGTATTGTGATACAGCATAATAAATTTTCGTATGAGTATAATAATTTTTTTTATGCTTCATTTCCTGTCTCAAGGTTGTTGACAGCATAATAAACATTGCTAGGTTTCGAGCCAACATTTATCTCCGCGCGACCGGACAGACATACATGAGAGCGAGTTAATAAAAACATGATAAGTAATCTTAAAAATAAAATATTATTCACTCATTGTATTCGATTAAAACTAAAAGAGAAAAATTTAATCAGTTTCAATCAGATTCAATCAGAAAATAATAATTTAAAATAAATTATTTTCCGATTAAATCTGATTGAAACTGATTGGATTTTTCTCTATCAGTTTCTATCAGATTCAATCGGAAAATAATTTTTAAAAAATTATTATTTTCTGATTGAATCTGATTGAAACTGATTGGATTTTTCTCTATCAGTTTCAATCAGATTCAATAAGGAAATAATAATTTTAAAAAAATTATTTTCCGATTGAATCTGATTGAAACTGATAGCGAAAAATCCAATCAGTTTCTATCAGATTTAATCAGAAAAAAATAAGTTTTGAAAACTTATTTTCCGATTAAATCTGATTGAAACTGATTGGATTTTTCTCTATCAGTTTCTATCAGATTCAATCGGAAAATAATTTTTAAAAAATTATTATTTTCCGATTGAATCTGATTGAAACTGATAGCGAAAAATCCAAACAGTTTCTATCAGATTTAATCAGAAAAAAATAATTTTTGAAAACTTATTTTCCGATTAAATCTGATAGAAACTGATAGAGAAAAATCCAATCAGTTTCAATCAGATTCAATCAGAAAATAATAATTTTTAAAAAATTATTTTCCGATGGAATCTTATTGAAACTGATTGGATTTTTCTCTATTAGTTTCAATCAGATTCCATCGGAAAATAATTTTTTAAAAATTATTATTTTCTGATTGAATCTGATTGAAACTGATTGGATTTTTCTCTATCAGTTTCTATCAGATTTAATCGGAAAATAAGTTTTCAAAACTTATTTTTTTCTGATTAAATCTGATAGAAACTGATTGGATTTTTTGCTATCAGTTTCAATCAGATTCAATCGGAAAATAATTTTTTTAAAATTATTATTTCCTTATTGAATCTGATTGAAACTGATAGAGAAAATCCAATCAGTTTCAATCAGAAAATACTAAATATTTTTTTCTGATAGAATCTGATTGAAACTGATAGAAAGTCAATCAGAACCCTCGAACGCTCCCGAACATTTCTGATTGGGAATTTGTTTCTGATTGAAACTGATAGAATTCTGATTGAGTTTTAATCAGATTCAATCAGATTCAATCGGAGTTTTTAATCAGGGTTACGACAAACGAATTGGCTGGAGAAAAATCAAGGAAATTCGAATTCCAAATTGATAAGTTTTCTTTTTCTGACCATTTACCCTGTAATAAAATTTAGATAAAATATATGTAAAGGCAAACTATTCGTAACGTGATTGGTTCAACGCAACATTTAATATACAAAACAGCATAAAAATATATTTTGAGGACATAATGTATATTCAATAAATATTAACACAACGAAAATAGGATAAGAATATTCTATGATCATTATATCAAAAAATGATTATAAAAATATGGTTTACGTTTCTATCCATAAATATATTCGTATTTATTTTTTTATTTTTCTATATGTACCTACACATAGAGTATATCCCGGAATATCCAAGGCTGCTAAGTAACCGTATGCCGTACATATAGTTTCCTGCAATTGGCAGCTAATGAACGTCAATTTCATGTGCTTACCATTTCTTGACGTTAATATAAATTCGATGTACAGTGTGAGCCATTGTACATTTCCGGCGTATTGGAATGGTCATCAACTGCTGAAATTGTTATCAACTTGATTGACATAAGATACGTGTTTTACTAAATTAGGTGCTTAGTAATTCAACTGTTACTTTGACTACAAGTTGACGGAATACTACGCTCGTAACTTTACGTCAAGTTTTCTATAACTTCGTCACATCAAAAATAACTTTTGTTCTTATTCGTTGGCAGCAGTTTATTATCTAATTGAAAAAAAACTTTTGCTTTGCCAACCTGGATATCTTGGAACCTTAGTGAGATAACATATAGTAAAGAATGCTTTTACTGCACTAACAGTTACTTAAATTCCTAAACTGTATCGTATGTATAATTTGTGGTCCAGAAGTGTAAGCAGAGTCAGGAACAGGAAATCGTTCTTTCGCTCATCGGCTTTCGTAGTGTCAAGACATGTCGTGTTAATTTCTTACAGTTCTAATTTTTTCATTATAAAAAAAAAAAATTAATCTTAAAATGACTTGGGCATCTTTACTTGAAACGTTTACTCTTGATGCCAAAATAAGTTCGTGGACTCACGATGATGACAGCATGTAAGTATTTTTTAATTTTTTTAAATATTAAAATGTTTAATAATCTTACGACCCCATCAGCACATTGACTGGATTGATGGTTCAATATTATTAATATGAATATTTTTAAATTACATAATAAATAATAACAGCAGCAATTTATTCAAAATTTTATTGTTATTGATTTATCATACTTTTTTTTCAATGAACTGCGTGGATTCGTTGACAAGATAGAAGGGACAAGAACCGTACACACTTCTTCAGGCGGGGTCAAAAAGCCCGTATCTCTTTTCAAAAATGTTGTGAATAATGGTAGCAATTGCCGTGTCCGAGTATTATTTTGGGACGAACATGCCGCGCGATATTCACCATTGATTCGTGATCGTTCAGTAAGTATAATCATCATTATTACTTATTTAACGTTAATATTATAACTACACGGAAAGATTAGAACCCGAGTGGTTACTGTTCTGCACCCGACTCAGTACGGTTCTTGAAAAAAATGAAAGAAAATCGAGTTAGCACCCGACTGAATGATGTGCGCACACGACTCAGTCAGGTTCTGAACAGTAACCAGTGTGGTGCTGCACCATAATCCGAGCACAGTAACCAATCAGGTGCGGCACATGAATGGCTCGTGTGTGCACACGAATGGTTCGTGTGCGCACACGAATGAGTAGTGTTCTGCATGTATATATAAAAAAATAAAAGGTTAGAAATAAATTGACATATAAAGTAAATAAAGGAGACTAAATAAATTAAATTGTGTTTTGATCAAAATATAATTCAATTTATTTAATTACAAACAATTAATAAATCATACAATATTCCTTTTCTACTGTAACACTTGAAATAATTCGCATCCAATGTAATTACCACAAAAAAAAATTGGGATTGGAGTTATATTGATGGTAAGATTAATAACAAAAATCGAAAATAAATAAAATGAAGTAATAAAAGATTGTTTAAACTATTTAAAAGATCATAAATTAAAATACATTCGATTCTATTTTTTATGAATATATGGAGTAAAATGATTTTGAATACGTGAGATGTTAAATAATTAACCTCCCAAAGTCAACACAGCATATCATACATATTAGACGACTATTAACAACATTTGCAATATGAATTTAGTTACCTAAATATTCATAAATCTAATGGATGTTGAACACAAATGTACATAAAAATTAAATCAAAATTATGATGACTAAATTTACATATGAAATTGTTCATACGCTTGCTAAACAATTTATTTTATTACTTCATTTTATTTTTTTTCGATTTTTGTTATTAATCTTATCAACAATATAACTCCAATCCCAATTTTTTTTTGTGGTAATTACATTGGATGCGAATTATTTCAAGTATTACAGTAGAAAAGGAGTATTGTATGATTTATTAATTGTTTGTAATTAAATAAATTGAATTATATTTTGATCAAAACACAATTTAATTTATTTAGTCTCCTTTATTTACTTTATATGTCAATTTATTTCTAACCTTTTAGTTTTTTATATATACATGCAGAACACTACTCATTCGTTTGCGCACACGAACCATTCGTGTGCACACACGAGCCATTCATGTGCCGCACCAGACTGGTTACTGTGCTCGGATTATGGTGCAGCACCACACTGGTTACTGTTCAGAACCTGACTGAGTCGTGTGCGCACATCATTCAGTCGGGTGCTAACTCGATTTTCTTTCATTTTTTTCAAGAACCGTACTGAGTCGGGTGCAGAACAGTAACCACTCGGGTTCAAATCTTTCCGTGTATGAAACTTGATTGTTAATTATAACACCATCAAATATATTTATAGGTAATTACCATTGTTTGTGGACGCATACTTGCAGCTAACTCTCAATACGGTGATCCGAATGAACCTCTTTCATCACTTGAAGCCTACATTCAGCAATATACCACAGTTACGGTTGGTGATGTCGAGTTTGGAGACGATGTCGCCTCTTCTGAAATTCCTCTTGTAACAATTGAAAAAAGTTCCGGAATCCAGTGGACACATTTGTAAGTGCAAGTGGGTAAATTTAACATGCCGATTGTTTCTTGAGATTCATTTTTATTTTTTTTTTTACTTTTAACAGACGTTGAAGGTTATTCAAAACAATCTTTTGCAAAAGTTACTGCGTACGGTGGATGTTATGATGCAGGTGTCTTAGTAAAAGATAAATTTACAATACAAATGAAAGTAACTCAATATGAGGACGATGAAAATTTCTCGAAAGGATGTTATTCGCGAGTCTTGAGTAAACCCGTTAATCCTACACCTGAGTAAATAATGTATTTTAGGAATACTAAATTGGAATAGTTTTACAACTTTTATGCCTAAAATTGTTTTCTTTCTGGTTTATATAGAGGGGCTCTCTTATCTATTGATCCGTTTAATGGATGACATAACTAAAAGTACCACAGTTTCGCCATTACTTGAAAAAGACCTGAGAGTTATTGGTTTCCAGATACCCAAGAGGAAACGCGAAAATTCACATGATGCAGCTTATGTAAAAAGATTGCTTTTTGAATCTCCTGACCGGTAGATTCTTATGCTTATATCAAAAAATACCTATTTTCATTGAAGTTCAACTCTGTGAGTACCAAGAAAAAAAATGTAATAAAATAATTAAATAATTAATAATTAAATTTTATTACATAATTTCATTAATGGCTCACAAACTTTTTTTGGATTCATTTTTATTATTTAAATTGTTGAACATGATTTTGATGACAATTCTTCAAAAACCATAAACTTTTCTTCAGTATTGATATTTTAATTCAGATATTTCGTTTAAAAAAATTATTTTGCTAAAGACTTGATAATTTCGAGAAGTGATATTGATGTTAAATTCTGATACCATTGACTCTCAATGTAAATCATTAGTTTTATATGATATTACAGTTTTATAGTACTGTAACAATTACCTGATTAGATAATAATTGTTTCAAATAACATACTATTAGTGCACGTCGATGGTTCAAAAGCAAACTTAACTGCTTTATTATTTATTGCGTTATAAAAAGTATATATTTATCTGATTAATATTATAGTATTTAATTTAATGTCATTAATATGCATGAAAATTGTGATAAATAAAATGTCACTTTCTATTAAGTCCAACCTTCTGAGGATCGGAAAAAAAGTAATAAAATCTAATTTTATTACATCTCATAAATGGTTTTCATGTATTCCTGAAGTTTTATTATTAATAATTGCATTTTTCTTATTATTTAAATTATTCAAAATGATTATGAATATGTTTCTTTAAAAACTGAAACTTTATGACACTATTGGTATCTGAATTCAGATTTTTGTTCGAAAAATTATTTTGTTAGTGACATGATTATTTTTGTAAAGTGATATGATAAGTTAAATTTTCAAACCATTGACTCTCAATGTGAGTCATTAATCTTACATGATAAGATTTTCAACTTCCCGCTAAGAAAATTGCAAATTTTCGAAAATTCGGGAAGTTATTGGTTTCAGTCCGATTTTCGAAAATCGAATTTCTAAGAGATCTTGACGTTTTGAGATTCTAGGAAGCTATCCTGACTAATTTCACGATGATGTCCAAGTGTATGTATGTATGTATGTACGTACGTCCGTATGTAAAAATCTATAACTTTTCAACGGATGAACCGATTTTGATCATCAAGGTGTCATTCGACGCGGCTTGCGAATATCTTGAAGCTGAATAAAATTAAACTTGATCGGTACGGCTTGTTCAGAGATTATTTTAGAAAAATGTTTTTTTTTTTGGATAACTTTTATGTCTTCGATGGATTGATTCCAAAATCAACTGGGCTCTGAAGCTTTATAAGCAGCGTCAAATGCTACTTCAAACATCGAAATCGGTTAATTCTTTCAAGAGAAACCGTTGTCAAAGGATTTAAAAAAAAAAAAGTTTTTTAGTATTTGGAAAATTTCGCAAAAACGACTCGATAAATCAATTTGAAAATCTGATCAGTTGAAGAACTCAATAAAAGGCATCGATTGCCAGTTTAAACGTCTCTATCGGTTTATTCGTCCGAGGGATATTGCTTGAGAAAAAATCGTAAAAAACGATTTTTTTCGAAAACAAAGGCATACAAAAGTATCTACAACAATTTTGAGCTCTAGGAGCTCAAAACAAGCGGGAAGCTTTGGGGCTGGCCCACAGGGTCAACCGACAGACCGATTTTTTTTCAATAGGATAATTATCTGATTAGACAATAATTGTTTTGAACTACTTACTATAAGTTTACGTCGATAGTTCCAAAGCAATAATTTGACTGCTTTGTTATTTATTACGTTAAGATTAATATATTTATGTTGGTACTATTATAAATATTATTGTATTTAATGTCATTAGTATGCATAAGTACGGTGATGAATAATATGTTACATACAATTTATGGCTGTTAATTAGTACATAATGAAGTTAAACACATAACATTGTATTTTTGTTTAGTAATATGTTTAAAATGTATGGAAAAGATTATTTAACAATAATGTAAATATGGTTCTAAGCAATTCATACTTGTTTTTATTGTCTACGTCAAGAAAAAAACATCAAGCGTAAAATTATGATAATTTAATCAGTCTAAGATAATTTCTTGAATATATTGTACTTTTGTATCACCTGATTAGATAATAATTAACACACTATTGTTATGATAAGAACATGTATTAATGTTCTAGAAATAAGTAACTTATTTTGTCATTTAATTTCATTACATATTAGATTCACTAAAATTCTATTTTTTCGTTGATAAAAAAATTATTCTTAATATACTTTTTATTATTGTTGTACATATAATTCTTTTATAAATGTTAACTTCCCTTTACCTTCAAAGTAATATTACTGGAAAAAATCTGGAAATTTATTTGTTAAAAATCATTACTATTATTTTTCATTATGTAGTAAATATTTTTTTGGTTCTTACTCGAAACGATTACCTATAATAATGTTATTTTTAATTGTTATTAATAATAGAAAAACTTGATAAGTTTAGTATATTAATTCATGGCTGATTATTATGGGTTATTGAGTTTACTATGGATTGATGAAATTTTATTTGATTTAATTTGATCCTTGCTTTTTTAGCAATCTCATTCAAACTGTGTAAAAACGATTTCCAACAAAAATATTTCATATAAACCGCCAAAACGACAGTAACGCCAGCTATGTTCCATTTTATGAATTGCCACTTTAATGCAACTAAGGGTGCGTTCTACTTGACGTTTACAACGCCACGCTCACGTGTATTTAGATAGGATTTTGAGGCGTTTTGAGCGTTATGAACGTTTAGTGGAACGCACCCTAAAAAATCATGTTTAAAATTTACAATTGTGGTTTTAAGAACAAAAGAGTTTGAGGTTAATCATAAATTTATCTTACAATTTATGATAGTATTGCAATCTTAAAGCTAATGAGAGATATACTAATTAATAAGAATTATATTCATCATTTTTATTATAAGTAATACGGCTATATTGATATAATATTTTATTTATTATTAATAAGAAATAATACAGTTCCTGTCAATTAAAAAGGTGTTGAAAAAAATATAGCACGTGCAAGCGTGACTGCCAAATTGTCACATTTATTATTATAAAATACTTTCGAGAACTTCGTAAGTATATGTTAATTTAATTATTCTATTGATTAACTAATATTGCAAATGGGTAACCTTTAAAATTTCACTACTCTCTGGTAATTGTTCACGTTTATTGTTAGTTACAATTTTCATCCTTCATAACCCGAGTCGAAATTTAGCGCGTTCTTTAACTCTTCTATGGTCGGACTTACTTCGGACTTGAGGATTCAAAGTCGGAGCTGGTCCCATGTTAAATGAAGTCCGATTTTGAACCTCCAAGTGTTACAAATTTCCGTTTTCACCATTAAGGGGTCTAAAGTCGGAATTGCAGGAATAAAAATTAGTTCCGATTTTGAACCTCTGTATCCGACTTTATAATAATAATAATAATAATAATAATAATAATAATAATAATAATAATAATAATAATAATAATAATAATAATAATAATAATAATAATAATAATAATAATAAAAATTAATATTATTATTATTATAACTGCACAATTAATATTATTAATAATAGAAACAATAAAAATTTATACTTTTAAAATATTAAATTGTTATTGTTTAATACTAAAATTATTATGAGTACATAACTATTATTATATAATAATTATTGTTAAAATTTTGTATATATTAAATAAAGTATACGTGAAACGTTAATTTTTTTATTGGCTTAAATCGAACACAGTGATGTAGAATTCCTTATAAATAATCAGAAATTACTTTTAATTATCTTTGCTAATGTTTGATGTAAAATTACTCGCAATTGGTTGATTTTACTATGATAATATATTTTTGAATTATTTTAAAGGAATTTTAAAATTCAACCAATTATTATTATTATTATTACTATTGTGACAATAATTGTTATTATTTTCACTATTTTCCATGAAAATGATTGTTGCTATAAACTGAAGAGCCATTTGAAATTTATTTACATTTAAAAATTACCACTTGTTAGGACGATATAGTCCAAAAAAAAATTTGTATTATTATTATTTTTACACTGATATAACTCTGAATTGAAAATTAATTATTTGTCTTCTGATTTTAGCAGTTAATTATAAGAAAAAAATTTGTTATGTTTTTATTCACTATTGCTTTGAAAATTAACACTTAATTATTGCTGAACTTTCTTATAGAATAGAATATTATAATGATATCTAAATGAAGTTAAAACAAATTAAATTGCATCATGCTATTGCAATAGTAAAAATTTGAAGTATGTATAAATCATCAATAGAACAGATGTACATCATAGGTACATATGGACAACAATTTTTGCTATGATTAATTGATTTTTTATTATTCTTGATCAAAAATTAATTATCATTACATGATAAATTTAATTTTATCGGATTTGGGGGTTCAAAGTCGGACTTCTCGCGAAGCAGTCGGACTTGGGGGTTCAAAGTCGGACCTCTCGCGAAGTAGTCAGACTTGGGGGTTCAATATCGGAGCTAGTCGGACTTAGAGTCTCAGAGTAGGAACTATCTAGGACTAGAAGGATCAATGTAGGCGCTATATTTCGACTAGGGAATAGAAAAATGTATATACTTTTTTAATTTTCCGCTTGGAAAATCGATGATTTTCAATAATTTCGGGAAGTTATTGTTCTCACACCGATTTTCGAAAATAGAGTTTTCATCATATGTCGACGTTTTGTGGTCCTAGGAAGCTATTCTGACTATTTGTAGAATGATGTTCGAGTGCCTATGTGTGTGCGTGTGTGTGTGTGTGTGTGTGTGTGTGTGTGTGTGTGTGTATGTGTGTTAACGGCCTATACTTTTTAACTAATGAATCGATTTAGGTGTTTAAGACAGCGATTGAAAGATTTTGTCGGCCATCGACTTTCCTAAAAATTTTAGATCATTTGATCGAGAAGACTCGCAAATATTGGCAAGTTACAAAAAAAAAAAAATTTTTTTTTCTAGTTTTTCATCGATTTCTCAGAAACGAATCGAACGATCGATATTAAAATCTAATCAGCTCTAGAACACAATAAAATGCGTCAAATGCCGCCTTAACCATCTTAATCGGTTAATTTGTTCGAGAGATATCGGAGAAAGAAATGGTCAAAAACGGTTTTTTTCAAATATGTTCAAAACGGCTGAATCAATCGCTTTCAAATTCTAGTCAGCTTTAGAATTCAATAAAATGCGCCTATTGCCACCTCAATCGTCAAAATTGGTTAATTAGTTCAAAAGATATCAGCGTTGAAAAGTTAAAAAAATAACGTTCTATGTTATTTTTTCCAGATAAATCGAAATGTATTATACTAAATTATGGCTAAAATTTTACAAACTTTTCCTCTTTATGGTCTCTTTTGATCATCATATAATGCCATCAAACTTGTTCTTCAGTTTAAACCACATTATCAACGAAAATATTGAAAAAACACAGTCTTTAATCATTTTTTTGGATATTTTATATATTATTGCTCTGACCTGAGCCAAAACTCATTCAAATCTTGATTTTGATTACTAACATTGATTTCTGCATCAATATATTTAGTTTATTGAACATAATCGGGAATTAAAATGGAAAAACCGCTTCTTAAACTTTTGAACTTTAGCATAAAGCGTAACTTGCTTGAGTTTGAAAAACTCATAAAAAAACAATCACATGCAATAAGATTTTCGAGCTCGAAGAGCTCGAAAGTATAGTTGCATTAATATTTTCGATTTCCTGGAGCTCGAAAACAGCGGGAAGTTTTGGGGCTGGCCCGCCGGGTCAACCGATAGACCGATTTTTTTATTTACGATGTTCGTTAGCATAATGCACTTGAAGTAATTGAATAAACGGAATAAAATAAAAACAGTTTTAAAAATATAAATAAATCTTAATCAAAAAAAAAAAAAAAAATGATTAAATTTTACATAAAATCAAAAGTTTCTGTAGTCTTTAATTTTATAAATCTATTTTTAAAGTTTTTTCATTGCTTTCGAATTGTTAGCTTTGGTGCTACATGTAATAAAAATGAATAAAATAAATGAACAACAGATATTTCCAACAATATTTTCACAGGGAATCTGTAAAAATTCGCTTATTCATTTTTGTAACTATAGCATTAAAAAATACGGAATTACCCAATTTCTTCGCATTTTATTTATCATTTTCTATTTATTGTCAGTCGGTTAAGGCCATTTCCAGGCAATGCCCCTAACCTTTAAAAAATTTTCAACAACTTTCAACTGTCAAAAGCGTATAAAAACTTTATCAATTCACTAAAAAATAATTAAAACATTAATTGAAAAAAGTAAAACGTAGTCGAAATTTTATCGAGATAAAGATTTAAAAGAAAAATAACTAAAGTTGATATCAATTGTGAGTTAAACGAAATTTGTTGACTAAATTTTAGCCTACGAAATCAAAAAATTTGAATTATAAACTTGACTTTCGCTGAACTCCCGATTGATTTCAACTGTAAGTAATTTTTCAAGAATCTATCTCTTAGGAAAATTACGATTACGTTGTCCTTTTTTTAATTAACGCTTTAAGTTTTTTTTTAATAATCGATAACATTTAATATGCTTATGGCAGCTAAAAGTCATTGAAAAAAGTGTAAGGGGGGGGGGGGGAGAGGCATTGTCTGAGAATGCCGTTAAAATTTGAAACACCGAGTTACCTTAAAAGTAGAAAATTACTAATGCTATGTCTAATACGAATATAATTGAAAACTCATTTGGTTTTCGAAGCATTGAAATAAAAAAAAAACTCGATTTTCGAGACTGAAAATAATCAAAACAATTTAAATATATCAAAAAATTTTCAATTTGAATAAAAAGAAGTTATAAAAGTATGACATCGAATATCCGTAAAATAAACCGTTTTCATTACCCATTTTTGTGTCTTTGTGCAAGATGTTCCTTCTATCTTTTGTCAAATTCTTAATTTCTTACTATACTAATTTTTTTTTTGTTTTTTTCTTTTAGCTGGATTCAGTGAAGGTTAACTGCGTGCAGTGAGGAAACTGAATTGAGGGGAAATGGTAGTAAAATGAGGGGAAATGATATCTTACAGAGGGATATCTTAGGGGTAGAGCACTGTACTAAAATAAAATTAAATAAACACTAAGAGTTATTTGAATATTTCTTAGAGTAATTTTACTACAATAAAAAATCTAAACGTGATCTTAAAAGAACAAGAATAATCAATCAAAACCAATAAAAATACATTAAAAGTACAATTCAAGAACCTTTTCAATAAAACTTAAATAAAAAACTGTAACCGAGACTTGAGAGACTTATATCTTTAAATAAAAGTTATAACGAACGAGCGATTATTATATTAATTACTAAACATAATAGGCTATCAATTTACATAAAATTAAGAATATTAGAATTAAAATTTTCAATATCAATAAACAATATTTAAATTACAATAATAATTATTCCATACTGTTTTATATGTTATAAAATTGTATACTTTAATTACAATTACTATTGATTTGTATTTTTAAACCTATTTATCTTTATTGTGCACTACCTGACAAAGTATTTTGTATTCTACTTTCGTACATGAAATATTCCGTTCTTCATTTTAAGTTAATATTAAAATTGCAGAATAATGTAACAGTGCGTTCGACTTGAAAATCGAGCGCCAAAGTTTAGTCGACCTACGGCCATCTATCGGAATAATTTAACGTTAATTAACACTCATCAGTCACTCGGGGCCATGTCAGAGGCCCCCTAGATCACATTCTACTGAGACAATAGTGGGGTAGTTTCCCACCCTTGGCTCTTGGACTTAGGCTCTGGCTACCACCCAGAGTGGACCAGTAGGGTAGTGGACTGATGACGCTTAGCGAGGTTCCTACTCTATACCCAGAGCTCATATTAATTCACTTGAGCTGGCCTAACGATAAGTCTAGTCACATCTAGTCATTTAGTCCAGTGATCATTTTATTGAATTTATATTATATCTTTGAGTTTGTTCGTTATTAATAGCCGCAGTAATTGTTTTATAAATTATTTATTTGAATAACGTTTTAATTGACCACATTTTGAGTCAAATTTATACACGCGGTCGTTTAGTAAAGTTAATGTTAAATTTGAATTGTGCCGATAAAATTCGTGAGTGTTACCACACCATTGCAGTTCATTTCCTGCGATTTCCTATCACCGAAGATTTAGGCCTACAACGTTGCTGCCACGTTTGCTGCCTACGCTTATTGAGGGTCATCCACAACTACAGGAATGGATCATGCAGTAAGGTACAGCGTAAGTGGGATTCCGTCTTCCCCAGATTATATTTATACTTGGTCTCCTCCCGCGTAAATTAAAATATCAAAACTTGTGCACTAAATTTTATTCAAATTAATTCTATTGGGGAAATTTTAATATTGTGAATGGGTATTTGGTTAAATAAAATAATATTTTCTTTTTTTATAATGCAAAACCAAATCTTTTACTAAATAAACCACCAGGCATTTCTTTTCCATTAATAATTAATAAGCACTAATTTCAGGGAGCGAGGCGAACCCCCCAGCTCATCGAACTAAATTAATTAAGTTAATTATAAATAACCGTGGCCTGGATAAGAGCTAGCCCAACCGAGCTATACCGGTTATAATAAAATGATACAATAGATGATTTTTCTTTTAGTTACCCCTTATTTTTTGTTTTTATTTGTATATCAATAAATAACCTCATAATAAAATTTATTTTATAAATAGACCCGATTAAAGTATTTCATTGTTTTTAAAATTAAATTATAAAATAATAATGGGCCGTAGAAAGATTGAACGTATACCAGCCGAAAAAGAAAAAATTGAAAAAGCACGTCGAAAAAAGAACAACGAGCAACAGCGTATATGACGTATGCTGAAAAAAAAAACGGTATTTGTTTACAAGTGGGGGCCACCCTATTTTGGGCCATAACTAAGCGAAAAATTAACATTTTCAACTCGTTTTTTTATTTGATTCTGCTTGTTTTTACGGCGCATTTATGATGAGAAATCGAGCGATGTTGAAAAAGTAATATTCACATGACTTTTTTGCGATTGAAAGTACGAAAAATAAAAAATTTAGCGGTTTTTCGTTGAAATTCGTTTCATATGATTTTTGCGGATAATAACGTATTTTTTTTTTAACTACATAAAAAAAGAAACAATTTAAAAAAAAAAAAGTTAAATATCATAATTTAAAAAAATTTTACGAATTATTGAAATAAAAAAAAATTATAATTATAATTTTAATTGTCATTAATTGATTGATTAATTTAAAAAAAAAAAATTGTTATTGATAAAATTTAATTGTTTTTAATTTTCGTTGAAATTCGTTTCATATGATTTTTGCGGATAATCAAGTATTTTTTTTTTGAAACTACATAAAAAAATAAAAAATAAAAAAAAAAAAGTTGAATATCATAATTTAAACAAATTTTACGAATTGTTGAAACAAAAAAAAATTATAATTATAATTTCAATTGTCATTAATTAATTTATTAATTTAAAAAAATAAAAAAATTGATATTATTGATAAAATTGAAATATTTGAACGCTTCAGTTTGTATCACAATTTTCTATGTCATAATCACAATTTTCCAAAAAAAAAAAACACATTGAGAATAAACACTACTCTACGTCACAACCACAATTTTCCTAAAAAACTAGCACATTGAGAATGAACACTCAACTCTAGTAATAATAATAATGATAATTTTTTTTTTTTTTCACATGTAGTTCGGAACTTTGAACGCTCAAATTTGTATCACAATTTTCTATACTGTACTCGATCACTATACTTGTTAATAAATAATATTTCTTAGTAATTTCCATACAGAACTGATATTTTTTGTGTTTTCACAATTTTTTTAAAAATAACAATTAATTAAAATTTATGAACATTAAATTAATAAATTAAAATAATAACAATTAATACTAATTTATGAACTTGCTAATAAATGATATTTTTTAGTAATTTTTATACAGAACTGACATTTTTTATGCTTTAACAATTTTTTTAATAATAACAATTAATTCAAATTTCTGAACAATAACTTAATTAGTTAAAATAATATCAATTCATTAAAATAATAACAATTAATTAAAATAAAAACAATGAACCAATTGATTATAATTTACTCATTAATGAGTACGTCATGGAATTCACGCAACGTGGCAAAAAATGCGTAAAGACGATCGCGATGATCATTAAATTTCGATCGGAACATTAGTTCGGCTATATAGCCTGACATATTTTCTTCACGCTGTCCATAATTTGGGATATGAGCCCTCGCGGTACGCCATGTACGTTCTATATTTTGCGTATAAGCACCAGTGTCAGGATCCACGAAATTATATTTATGATCGACAGAAAGGTGCTTGTAGCCTGAAACAATATATTTTATTAATTTACAAGAACATACGAAATATAAACATTTAACATACGCATATAAATATGCATACCCTGATTAAAAATACTCATTGAAAAGGATTGAAAAGCGCTCACCACATGCAAACTGTATATCTGTATATTCTTCTATATCTATATATATACTTCTTCTAGATTTATAAATACATACAAAATAATTGAAATTATTGAAAAGAATTCGAATTCCATCATTTTCAATCCTTTTCAATAAGTATTTTTAATCAGGGTAAACACACACATGTGCCCGTATACTACATCTACATCTTTAAGACAATTATATGCCTTCCAACAATCTGACATAATAGTTGTATTAGGCCGGATTTTCCTTTTAATGATTAATAACAGAGTTGCTTTCGTTCGATCAGGCACAGCTTCAATAAAATACGTTTAACTCTCCCGCTCAAAACTTCCGAAAAGCCATTGCCCATCGATAATTCGGCCCTTGTGGTATTTCCGTCGTCCAAATTTTGGCTTACCAATTTCTACAATTTTATTCCGCCCACCAATCATCGGGGCTGAATTTTTCAAAGCCCAATATTCCAATACTTCGCGAATAAATGCTCCCCAATTGCAGTAAGTCTTCGAAGATTTCTGCATGTCATTCATTATGAATAATTGGTGAGGCGGATTCAACAGCAAATACTCTGCAACAAATTGACAACTTGTTTCCGGACTTAAATGAGCGTTTGAAAACCAGGAGTCTGTACGAATCGATTGTCTGAATCTACATCTTTTAACTTTTCTTTTGCGATTTTCCATGTATGTAATTTGTTTTCGGCATTCCCACCTCATATTATCGATATTTAACGCACAAAAATTATTGCATGACTTACATTTTACCTCTGATTTAATTGAAGCGTGATTCATTAAAAATTTCAGAGACTTGTCTCTATTTGTGAAAATACTAAATGCCGTAATTAGATCAACAGAGCAATTATTACAACTCGTTTTCAATAAAAATTATTAATAATTATAATGTGATTATTCACTACAACAACACGATGAATATTGAAATTAAAACATATATTTTTACATATTTATATCAAAATATGAGCCAAAAATATGTCCCTTGTCCGAGTAAATGCAACTAACGCCGATCGATTAATAAGGATTTCTATTTATCGATTAAAAACATCCGAATTTGAAAAAAAACTCGTTAGATGGCATTAATGAATAATTTTAATTATTAATGAATTTGTATAAATTAAAAAATTTTTTTCAATAAATTATTTTTTTATTATTATTATTATTTATTTATTATCTATTACAAAAATACAATTACAAAAAAAATTTGTTTAAATTATGATAATCAAATTTTTTTTTTCTTAAATTATTTCTTTTTTTATGTAGTTTTCAAAAAAAATACTTTATTATATGCAAAAAATCACCGGTAACATTAACTGTTGTACAAAATTGCTACTATGAACCTAATTATAGTACAATGATTGCCGAATCAATCAATGGTGTAACTATTAGCAATAAGCATTTAATTCAAAATTGTTCTCTAAATGTATTAAATATAATTAATATTAACAATATAAATAATAAAAATAATATAGTTCCTATTGAAAAAAAATCACATCGGGGAAATGTATGTAATTCGCCGACATTATAATGCGAAACATTTTTCTGATGAGAAAGTAGCAAACAAATTCAATTCTTTTAATGAATTTTGTCGTCACAGTGAAGCAGCATTGGAATCTCTACCGGAAATTCCGCCAGTATTAAAATCATTATATGAAGGAGTTCATGAAAAATCACGCAACTTTTTTGATCGTATTCGCAGTTTCAACAGTTCGTTCTCTTTCGCTTCTTTTAATGCCAACTTAGTTGATCTATTTTTTCAAAGGCAGGGTCCATATTGCTCCAAGATTCAAGGGCAAGTATACTATCAAATAAATACGTCATTATTTCCATCTTCAAGTGAATCTCCAAGTTACAGCCAATTATTTATTGTGGATTCTACTGAAGCGATTGGATATAGGTCCGCACAAAATATCGGTTGTGATGTAGATGTTTTGAAAGCCATTGATGTTACATTACGTCAGCATAATGTTTTTGCTAAATCCTATGAAATGATGAAAGATGTGTTGAAAAGCGAATCAACAATTGACCCATATGGCAATACCGTTGGACCTGAGTTAAATTTAATGTTCACTTTGAAGCCTAGTATGGATATGCGACGATATAATTTTCAGAGGGCAAATGAAGTTGCCGCAGTCTTTTCCACGACGGCTGATGGAAAATTCCCTGAATCTTATGTCACAGTACGAAACAAAACAACGAAAACGCTTGAATATTTAAGTACAATGAACCCTAATACTGAACCTTGGGTTTACTCTCTATTTTATCCATATGGCAATCACGGATGGCATCAATTTATCCCTTATGCCCATAAATCTAATCGAAGAGTAACTTGAGCGGACTATTATAAATATCGTTTAGCCATTCGAGAGAACTTTAATGTTTTTCTAATGGGGCGTCGTTTATCGCAACAGTGGGTAGTTTATAGTTACGTTAAAATAGAGAAAGATAGATTGAATTATTGTAAATATAACCGAAAGAAACTTCGGGTTGAATCATATCAAGGTTTATTAGATCATTTACAATCCCGGGCTGAGAATAATAATGTAAGTTTCAATATAGGTAAACAAATTATTTTTCCTTCAAGTTTTCCCGATTCACCGCGTAATATGTTGCAGCATTATCAAGATGCAATGTCCATCGTGCGTAAATTCCGAAAGCCTGATATTTTTGTTACTATGACGTGTAATCCAAAGTGGCGCGAGATTACAGAAAACTTATTACCGGGACAAAGTGCCTCAAATAGGCCCAATTTAGTTGCACGTGTATTTAATATAAAGGAAGACATTTTAATTAAGAAGATTGTTGAAGCAAATCTCTTTGGTAAAGTTATAGCTTACAATTGGGTTATTGAATTCCAAAGGCGAGCATTACCACATTTACATATGTTGACAACATTAAAAAACAATTTTAAAATTACACCTCCTAATCGAGTAGATGAATTGATCTCTGCAGAAATCCCTGACCAAACAAACAATCCTTTATTGCACGGTATTGTTACAAGGAATATGCTTCACGGTCCTTGCGAAGACTGGTGTTTAGTTAACGGAAAATGTTCAAAAAATTGTCCTAAAACTTTTCGTAATGAAACAACAATAACATTTGCGCGGAACGATTACATCTTTGATAATCGTCATGCAGTTCCGTACAACGCAACTTTATTGGAAATTTTTGACTGTCATATTAATGTAGAAATTGTGTCTTCAATAAAAGCAGTCAAATATTTATACAAATATGTCTACAAAGGGCATTATAAAGCGGGAATAACGATAAATAGAAACATACCAAACGTTCCAACGGCACCAATAATCGCTGAACATGAAACATCTCATGGTCCAGGTGTCAATATCATTAACCATGATAAAGTTCGAAGCTTTGTTGATGCTCGCTATGTTGGCCCCGTTGAAGCTGTTTGGCGAATTTTATCTAAACCTTTACAAGATAGAAGTCACTCCATTATTTCTTTAACTGTACATTTACCGAATGAACAAAGTATTACCGTTAGTGATTATTGCAATGAAAACCATCTTAAAGAGGCTTTACAAAAACAAACAATGTTAATTGATTATTTTTCGTTAAACGAGTGAGATCCATTAGCTCGACAGTATATATATATATAGCGACATTCCATATCATTACGTGTTTAAGAAAAATAATGGAACTACCGTTTTATATTGGCAACCGCGCAAAAAACACTTTAATGTTATTGGTCGTATGTATCCAGTCAGTCCTTCTCAAACTGAATTATTTCACCTCAGACTATTATTAATAAATGTTAAAGGTGCAAAAAGTTTTCAAGAACTAAGAACGGTAAACAGAATCGTCTGTGACACTTATATGTCAGCATGCTTAGCAGCTGGACTCATTGAAGATGATTAAAAATGGAAATGAACGTTAAATGAAGCAGTATCTTGGATGATGCCGAGACAAGTACGTTCATTATTTGTTCGCATACTGATTCACTGTCAACCTCTTCATCCGGAAGATTTATGGGAAGAATTTAAAGAATCGATGACTGAAGATCTCAAAAGACGGTTCAATATAGAAGAAGCACAAAAAAAAGCTTGTGTATACATTAATTCTATGCTTCATCCAGAAGGGTACAGCCTCTCAGCATTTCCTGGTATGTTACAAATTAGCGAAGTTGATGATACAATTGACGACGAATCATCAAACGCCCCTATGTAAGACGAATCGCAAGTGTTTTATAATAAATTGAATGTTAATCAAGAAGAAGTAGTTGATTATATATTAAGTTCAATTGAAAATAATGTACTTGATAATGCTCATTGTGATTACATAGATGGCCCTGGTGGTTCTGGTAAAACGTTCATTTGTACAACGTTATGTCATATTTTAAAAAATAAAAATAAAATTGTATGTACTATGGCTTATACAGGCATTGCAGCGACGCTTTTACCGAATGGAAAGACAATACATAAAACGTTTAAGTTACCTGTTCCTATGTTTTCTGATTCATCTTCACATGTTAAACCTAATTCAAAACAAGGTAAATATTTAAAGAACGTAGACGTTTTCATTTGGGATGAAGCTCCGATGTCACCAAGATACGCCTTAGAAATAATCAATCGAATTTTACAGGACATTACTGGTAAAGACATTTCCTTCGGTGGAAAACTTATAATTTTAGGTGGTGATTTTCGACAGTTGCTTCCAGTTTAACCTCATGCTACCCGAACTAAAATCGTTAATTTGTCTATAAAATTTAGTTCATTATAGCACCATTTCTTGAAATTTTCGCTAACACAAAATATGCGTGCATTACCGGAAGAAAAAGAATTTTCACAATTTTTATTAACTGTTGGTGATGGAACTGTTAATAATGTTAACGACGAATTGGACCTTCCGGATACGTGTTTGACATCGAAAGATGATGATGTTGTCGAAAATATTTACGGAAGGATTATTAGAGGTAAACGTTATGATGAGTTGACAAAAACAGTTATTCTATCGGCTAGAAATGTAGATGTAGATGCAATCAATAAGCAAGTCGTTGAACTTCTTGATGTATCTACAACAAAAATTTATACGGCAGTTGACAGTACCGAGAATTGTGATAATGGAAATATTGACGATGCTATTTTGCCGGAATATTTAAATACATTGAGTCTACCTCATTTTCCGCCGTATGAATTATAATTAAGACAACATACGATAATAATGTTAGTTAGAAATCTTAATTTAAGTGAAGGGTTGTGCAATGGTACAAGGTTGATTGTTTTTGAATTAGGAGTTAATGTTTTGTGATGTAAAATTTTAACAGGAGATAAAACCAGTGACATTGTTTTTATCAATCGGCTGTCATTATATTGCGAGAATATATACCCATTTACTTTCAAGAGGCGGCAATTTCCAATTAAAGTAGCTTTTTGTATGACTATCAATAAAGCCCAAGGTCAAACTTTTGATAAGATAGGAGTAGATCTCACCAGAGATGTGTTCAATCACGGTCAATTGTATGTTGCTTTTTGAATAGTTCGAGCTTGGAAAGCATTGCAAGCATATTTAGAAAACACAAAAAATAATAAATCTGTTAAGAACGTCATTTTCAGAGAAATATTCTCATAATTCATCTTTCAGAAACTATCATTAGTAATTATAATTTAAATTCTCAGTAATTGTACAGTATATGCCAGTTCACACGCGCGCTTGCACGCACCGAGGACACTAGTTATGACATAATTTAGCACAAAATAGATTCAAATTAAAATATTTTCTTACAGCTAGAATGTGAACATATGGTAATTTAAGACTCTCATGAAAGTGACATGAACAGTCAGTGGCAGAAGATGTTAAGCGATAGCCGTTAACTAATATATTACAAACCTTAGTCTTTGCGCAACTTGCGGTTATGTTGATACAGGAATATTTTTGCAATTCTTCTTTGACTTTATTAAATGCTACTCTTGTCAAAAAATCAGCGTATTCGTTCACATAAGAACCAAGTTCATGCCCAATATTTAATCGCTTTAAGCCATCTGTTGCTATCAGTAAATTAGTTTCCAGCTTAGATGATTTCAACATAATAAAAAAATTATTTGCAAATTCACAAAGCGTACTGTGATAGTTGCACACCGATTTTATTTGCTTATTTGCATTTTCAACAATATTTTTTGTGTCATTTCCATAATTTAATTCAGCCATAGCATACATAGTCCATTTATCACGGATTTCATGCCAGTTATAATTGAAATAATTTATGACACAATTTAGTGCTTCAGACAACAATTGTAGGTATACTTTGTCATAGTACTTTTGTGATTTAGCATAAGCTAAATTACGGAGCTACTTAAAGCTTCCCAATCTTTCCTCTTTAGATAATTTCATACGTTTTAACTGCGTGTCAAAAGTTTTTAATGTATGAAAGAAACACAGCAAGAATCGAGTATCGGGAAAAACTTCTGCAAATGAACGTCTCTCAGTTTGATCCTTGTCAGTCATTATGCATGTTATTCTCTTACAGGCTTCTTCGTTTAATTTGCGGAAGTTTCTGGCTATCCATTTAATATTTACAGCTGTTTCCGATGTTACTATTGCTGCTGCAACGATTTCTCCTCTTCGGCTACCATTTTGGATCATTATTAAATATAATGTACAATCCAAATTGAACAATTTATATGTTTCATCAATAAAAAGCATTTCTGGCCAATTACTCATAGATTTCATCGAAGCATCAGTAAAAAGTAATGCTTCAAAATTAATATCGTTATCTATATTGATTCTTATTGTGCAGCCTGAAATCGAAAAATAAGTATGAAGATATCAATATAAACAGTTGTAAAGAGGAGTAATTGAATAGAATACAATATGACTGATAATTACTCCTTTCAGTGTAATATGAATTATTTTAGATACGATTAGTTTCTTTGGTACTCTAGATTTCGACTTTTTAAGTCGAATAATTAGTGACACAAGGATTGGCAAATTGAATATATTAAGACCAAACAATTTTTGTCTTTGACTTTTCTTTAGCTTGGCGCTAAGAAGAGTTTTTTAAAAGTATTAATAGTATTAGCTAGAATAAACAGGGCTAAAGCTCACTTTATTTAAGCAAATAATTCAGAGTGTATTTCTAAAAAGACCTGAATAGTAGATTACGTACCTCGGCCGGAAAGCGGTAACTTTCTGCCGGCCGCGTAAACAAAGTTGCCACTTTCCAGCTTTGTCGAGCAGGAAAATAGTATACACACCTTGGCTAGTAAAAAAGAAAATCTCAGTACACATGTTTGTCAGCCTCGGTTTCGCCTCATCCAACAATTACATGTGGTCTGAGACTTTTCTTATTTTACTGCGCTACTTATGTAATGAACTATTAATTACGTCAAAGTATCATTTTTCATATTCAAACCGACAGGTTTTTCTTCAAAAATATATTCGTGTTGACCGCATTCAATGCGATTTTCAGAGACGTTCTTACTATCCCAACAATAGAGGCATGTTTTTTGAACAACACACAAATTAGGTACGTGTATTTTTGTAGACTTATCACCTTTTAAATGTTTATTTTGCCGCGTTTCAAAGTCATAAAATAAAAATAAAACTTTTGGAAGCTCTTTTTGTTTAAGAGGAACCATAAAACAATAATGATTAAGCGGTCTTTCACAGCAACAAATCTGACAGTAATTTATGTTATACTTATGCTCTAGATTATGATATGTGTATCTTACAACATGCAGCGCATAATTTCAAAGCATCACACACTGTAAGAGCCTTATTTTTCCCGCGTAAATTAGCCGAAGCTAATTTTGAATGATTCTGATAACATTCGATCTTTGAAAACCAGCGATTACATAAAATACACGTTTTTTTAGCTACATATTTACATACAGCCAAGGTATTACAACGGGGACATTTTTTAGATAATCTATGGTCACGACTAGACTCATAACCTTTATTACATTGATCGTAAAATGAACGACTTCCTAAAGCACCAGCTAAATTTGTTATGAGCTGATAATGATTAGTATTTTGATAATATAATAAATGTAGTAATGACAAATCGACCCAAACGTTTCTTGAACCATTACGCGTCCGTCGAAAAGCGGTTGAGCTCCTTTTCCAAATGTTAAAAATGCATACACAACTATTGCTATACCTTTATGTATAAAATAACGTTGAAAAGCTAGTAATAATTTAAGAGCTTCTTTTTGTTGTGTATCTCTCCTGTTGTCTATTATATTTTTCCACTTACGCTGTAAAGAACCCGAGCGAACCTCACCTCTTTCAATATACATTATTGCAATAACTAACGATCGCGGCAAACATAAATTATCCTTATTATTAATAGTTATTATTGATCGTTTAAAAAGCGTTTCGTGAGTCAAAACTACTTTACCGCGACCCTCAATACCTGAGACAACAGCTGATGTGATAATAAGTCTATCATCAGTAGTCAGACCGCCGGCGCTTTGTGCAACATTACTTAATAAACGCCATAAATCATTCACTGTGATACTGTTTGCTCTTGTAAATTTCGCCCAAATAGCCCCAGCTGTGAGTCTTTCATAATTAATAGTAAAACCTACGTGATCGTAAGATCTGCACGACGCTGTAATATACGTGAGAATATCGCTTAAAGCACCTTCAACCCATTGCATATGATTAGATTCTGCAGTAGGTGGAAGGATTCTGATTGTAGTCTCTTTACCTTTAGCTTGAAACTGTCTATATTTTTTAACTATTTGCCGCTCGACTATAAATCTTTGACCTGGGGGTTGTACGTTAATGTGGCCCTCTACGTTTTCATCATTTTCGCTATTGCTATTATCGTTATTATTATTATTGTTATCATCAGCGTCAAACTGTGTTGATGTTGACGGCAAAGAGGCCTGTTCCTTTTTTGCTTTTGATCTTGTTGTTATACCCCCTGATTGTACACCTAAAAATATAATTTTTAAATATTTAAAACTTACAGGTTACAAAATTTATCTTACTTTTTAACTGGTACTACAGTATCCAAAATTCTATTATAATTATTAAGCCGCTGGCGGTGTATAAAAGGTATGCTGTTTAGCGTTGTGTAAAATACCTAAAAGTTGACGTTGTATAAAATGTCTTGACTCATCACCGTCATCGTCATCATCATCATCAGAAATGTATGTATGTTGCAGATTATCTTCTTCTTCTTCTTCTTCTTCTTCTTCTTCTTCTTCTTCTTCTTCTTCTTCTTCTTCTTCTTCTTCTTCTTCTACTTCTTCTTCATCTATGTCGAAGTCACAATTATTATAATATTGTTGAGTTCTTTCAACTATCAGTTCCTCTTCAGAATCAAATTTACCAGGGTCGTCCAATTCTCCATTATCTGTTGGAAACGAAACGTACGAATCGTCAGAGCTAGTAGACAAATTACGCTCACGCTGAACCCCTGTGAAATGATCCATTCTTATAGTTTCGCAACCTGGATAATAACCAACCCATGGCCTAACCGTTTGCGTAACGTCCTAGGTGATAAGAGTATAAAACAAACTAAACTTATTAACCAAATTAATATATTTCACAAAAATTTAAAACTCACGTCAACGGTTTCGATATTGCTATTAGAGCTATCGTCTAACTGCAATAGCTCATCACGGCTGTATCGTTCTAAAATAGAATTTTTACATACTTGATAAATTAAGAAATTAAATTTATCATAAGAGGTATGTATACACTTACCGTAGGCCGCCAACAAATCTTGTAAGCAATTAGCGTCCGCTTTTCGAGTTTGAACAATTGTTGACACTACTGTACGTAAAACAACTGTATTGGTCGTTAGCAGCCCTCTTTTATAACCCCTTGCTAATAAACGACATGATGAAAACATCACAAGGCGGCGTAATAATCTTATTAAACATTCCCGCGACAATTGCCACCATTTTTCAAGTCTTGTTTCCGTATACACTGAGAAAAAATCAGTTGAATTAACTATAGAATTGTAGTTAAATAACGCTTCAACTATTTGATCATATTATCTACAATAATGATTTATAGTTATTATATCAATTCGAAAATAGTCAAAATAACTTTTTCATAGTACAGTCAGTCATGTACATTGTTAACATAAATAATTTGTAAATGTTTATTTAATAAAAGTTTTATTATTTCGATAACTTTATTCTTGTGATTTTTATTGCTATAAGTATTTTATTCAATTAAACAAAAATTTTAGTCTTTTAGTATTTTATCTTTAAGAATAAAGTAATAATTATTGGAAATATTTAATTTTTATTAATCTTATTAGTTTAATATAATTGACACAATTCTCGTGTGTAAGTCAAATGAACTATACATATGTAATAAGGTGAAAAATAATTTTAGTTATCACGATAAGAAGATTATATTTATAGTACCTATAACTTCAATTCTTTTCTAACTACAATAATTAATCATTCGAACTAAACTAGTTTTGTTTGATTTTTTATTAGATTTAGGTTATATAAATAAAAATATATTATTATTTGGAGAAATTAAGTTGTAGTTGATGAAATCATCTTTTTATCATTGGATTTATTCAAATTTATCCATTATATGAGCAATATAAAGTCTTTACCCAAATGGTTGATGCTTAGTTAGAATAAATTAGACACTGACGTTATGAACAATATTAATTATATAATTAAATTTACTAGAAATATTCAAGTTAAAGAAAGAAAAAAAAAATTAGTATTACTGTCTACTATTATTTTCATTACTCTAAATATAATATCCTTACTACCGGTATTACATTCATTCATTTATACACAATAAAAAATTCCACTGTGTCCAATAATTTTTTATTGTCGACGGAAGAGTATATGTGCAGTTAATAGAATAGTATAATTATAGTTTTTTAAACTACATCTTTGGTTATTTAGAATGGTAATTTATAATTATATAAAATAAAATTACAAATTAAAGTGAACAATTTATATTTATTTAAATTAAATCAGTACATTTATTAAAATTAATATTATTGATGATAAATATATATTTTTTTATCCTTTTTTTTTAAAAACTTAAACTTATACAAGTAACACAAATATTATTTAAACAATTTTCTTTAACTGTTACTTATTAACTGCTAAATAATTAATAATTTTGTTAGAAAAATCTTGTTTTACAATATCAATAACTCTTAAACGTATTATTCTCGGACTTCCACTTTTTAAAAATGTGCAATGACTTTCAACTGTCATAATTGCATTGAAATTCTACTAATTAGTTGAAAAAAAATTAAAACCTTAATTGAAAATTGGACAATGTAGTTACAATTTTGTCAAAATATAGGATTTTAAAAAGAATTTTTACAGTAGATATCAATCAGAAGTTAATCGAAATTTGTTAAATAAATTTCATCAATATTGTGATGTTGATTTGTAATTCCAATTTCAAAATTTTGTAGACTAAAATTTATTTAACAAATTTCGTTTAACTTCCAATTGATATCAACTGTAAGTAATTTTTTTTCAAATCTATATTTTAACGAAATTACAACTGCGTTGTCCTCTTTTTTAATTATTGCTTTAGATTTTTGTCACTAATAGATGAAATTTTAATACGCTCATTACAGTTAAACGTCATTTAAAATTTTTAAAAAGTGGGAGACACTGTCTGAGAATAGACTTATACATCATAAGAAAATTTTTTTTTATCATCTCCAACATATATCAAACTCAATTAAGTAACGAATAAATGACATAATATTGATAATGAAAATAATTGTAAGTTCAGCTATAACATGTAATTATCATAAGAAATATAGGGCATACCATCCGCTAAGAACACCATAATGCGCGGTTCAATAAATAATAAGGAATTATAAAATACAAACTCATATTTTTTCATATTTTGTAATCGATAGCTCTGTATTGAATAATTACTCTCAACGCTTTTAAATATTTCAACTATGAACGCAAAGTTTGTTTCAATCAAATTAGTTATATCTCGAAAGATGTTGCATATGCGACCATATACTGGCATCTCATCAGCAGAAAGTTTTATAACGTCATTAATGTTATATTTAATATTTTTAATAACAGCATTTTCAATTTGACAAAAATTATCAAAATTTATTTGCGGAATTTTTGCAACAGGATATTTATCAGGCCTTAAGTCCTTATAAGAAGTATTAACCTTAAATTTATCATTTCTTAAAAATATCTCACTTAAAGCTAGCTGATGTTTTATGGCCATTGTCTTCGGTAGATTGATTCTATTTTGGGATGTTGATCCACCTTGCTTAACCGGTTGGTGTTTTGCTTCAAGACGCATAGCCCATGTGTTTACTAAAGGTCCAATGATTCGCATTATAAAAGAATAATGAAGCATAAACTGATGCTTGGGTTTTAAAGTATTGCCGAATAGTTTTATATATAGAGTATGATGGTCTTTAACGAGTTTACCCATTAATTCAATGTCATTATCGTCAATTGAAGGCTTCAAAGCAATGCAAACTATTTGTCGCAACAATAAGTACAACTTCCAAGTTGATATATTTTTTCGCGGTATAAAATCTTGTGACGGGGTGACCTGGTATTCGACTGCCAGGTCAGACAAAATTAAATTTCGCGCCATCTTTATTTGTGCGCACCCGCCCTCGCGTCGGAAGTCCTTTAGTTTAGCGGCGTGACGGTAGGGGGTAGATCAGGTACACCTCGTTGCCAGACACCCGATCATAAAAATTAATTACAACCTAGAAGCCGCCTGGAGCAGTCGCTCATCTAGCAGCCGTTGCCTTCGCAAATTTGATAATTAAAAAATAAAGTTTCTTGTCAGGCAGACGCCTCTTGTTAAGTTGGTTTTTTTGGTGTTGGAGTTTTGGGTTTTGTCCAGCCGTTTTGCTCAAGGAAGTCCGAAGATCATGGCGAAACACTTAGGACAAGTCGACGTAAGTTCCTTGGCGTAAAGGTTAAATTTATTTAAATAATTATTTGTCAAACACGTGGGGAAATTTCCAAGTACATTTTATCGTCTTTTATTAATTGATTATTTAATTATTTATATTATATTTAATTTAATTTATTTTATTTCTTAATCGCTGTGCATGCAGAATTTTAATTATTAAATTTTACTTGTCAGGATTTTCCTTGTCTCTGACTAATCTATATAAAATTAAAGCCGTCATCAATGATATTAGATTGAATTTATAATAATAAAATAAAATAGAATTTGAGTTTTGAGATTGTGAGTGCCCGAGTAAAAGTATCGGGCACCTGATGAAAGCGACTCGCGCATGCGCAGCAGAGCCTCGTTAGAATTCTGTATCTGAATTTATTAATTAATTTCTTTAGAATATAAATTAACTTTATTCATTAATGCAAACCAGTATTAATTTATTATAAATAAATAATTTAATTAGTTTTACATTTATTCTTAACTTATTTCAACACCATTTCCCTATCCTAAATCAGGCCGCGTACTCGGTCATATCAGACATTCCCGAACCCAGTGCTCAACGTCTACACGAGCAACTTCAGAAGGACTGTCCAAACTTCCTGGTACGGGGAAGCCAGGGCAGACCCTTACAATGGCGCCCAACGTTTTGTTGCAAATGTCTAATTGATTTGGATAGTGGAAAAATTTAAAAAAAAAAAAAAATCGAATTTGTAGAATTTTTTTTTAATTACTATGGGAAATTATTCTGGAAAAAACATGTGTTTGACAAATAGGGATAAAACCCTCAATAAACTATAAAAATTTTAAAAAGATCTGGAACATAAAACTTGCCAAGTATTGAATTTATAAAATATATATAATCTATTAAAAATGATTGAAAATATACTGATATAATAGATTTGCAATTATATAAAATTGATGAAAATAATTCGTTACAAGGACTTTATCGTAAAATCTAAAAAGAAAAAAGCGCGGGAAAAATAATACTGCGTTGTCTGTATGACTCATTGCTTGGCCGGAAGTTAAAATAAATAGACGCTACAGGATAAAATTAAGTTAAAATTTTAAGTGAAAATAAAAATTGTGAATAATGGAAGTTTTAGTCTAATGATAAAATTTTAATGACTTATTCAATACAGAAATTTGCTATTGTAAAAATTAAAATTCTTGAAGAAATTAATTAATAAATTATTTGTTATTAAAGAATATAAAATTTTGAGACGAATAATTAAATAAAAAAAAAAATAAAAAAAAATTTAGGTAAATCCTGTAGTGTGATTTATTATCGTCAAATAAAATAATTGTGAAAAGATTTAAAATATAATTATCGAAAAGATAAAATAAAAGTAACGATAGAATCTTAAAATTTAAAACGGATTACGGTTGTAATATTTACGTTTATTATAATATTTACGGTTGTTAAATTTATCATAAGTTTAAAAATAAAATCTTAAGCCATAAGATTTAAAATAAATAGATAAAATTGAGTGTGTCATTAAGGGATTAACCCTCGTTGAGAATCGGGATATTTTTCTTTTACTTAAGTGAATAATCTTTTATTGTGGGATTGTGATTAGTGATTTATATTGTGTGAGTGAAATAAATTGAAGACTAACAAGATGTCAGGCATCAAACCAAATAGTAGGCGTATGCTAAGGTCAAATAGTCAGAGGAATGATGACGTACAGATCATGGCGGCCCTATCGTCTAGAATCGTGCATTCACCACCAGGACAGTCGACAACAAGAACAGTAACGTCAACGAGAGTTACAACAGCTACAGTAACTAGACCTTCTGCTACAGTGACCAGTTCTGGATTGAATGGAGTAACGTCGTCTACCAGGGTCATCCCTACAACCAGCAGCACAAGTAATATAAACACAAGCAATACAATTTCAGGTCAAATTTCGAATCCAAATTCAAATTCAAATCAAAATTCCAGTTCAAATTTAAATTTAGATCAAAATCAGAATCAAAGTCGAAATTTAAATTCAAATTCAAACTTAAATTTAATTCCAAATTCAAATCAAAATTCAAATTCAAATTCAAATCTGAACTTAAATTTAAACTCAAATTCTAATCCGACGGCAAACGTACAAAATTGAAATTTAAACTCCAATACAAACGAAAATTCAAATTTAACTTCAAACCCGAATGAAAATCAAAATCCAAATTTAAATCCGAATCAAAATTTGAACTTAAATTTGAATAATAATTTAAATTCTAATAATTCAAATGAAAATTTAAATCTAAAAAATAGAGATGGAAACTCTGGAAATTTGGACATGAATTTGAATTCGCACCATCGGGATAGAAATTTAGATAGAGATCAATCAATAATAAGTAGTTTACTATTGAATCCGATCCTCAACCAGGGAAATGACCCTATAAATGAAGATGCTAGTCGTGTTCAGGCCGTGTTGGTTCCAGGTTCCGCTTCTTTACCTGGCCCTGATCCAGTACCAGTTCCAACAGGTGGTGAACCGACTATGACGATGAGCGAGGTATTAAACCTATTTCAACGTTTCTCGTTGAACAATTCTTATATGGCTGCACCTTCTGTAGCTCAAACTGTTCACCAGATGGCCAACAGTTTTGGTGACGGGGGGTGTCGTGCAGCCATACCCGCTCCACAATGTCAGGGTATAATGAACGATCCTAGAAATTATGAAAATAATATTCCAGAAGAGGTTTTTCCTGGGGATTATATTGACACACCAGTACAAAATTTTAATAATAATAATTTTAATAATAGATCTACTGGGAATCCTTTATTCCAACAATCAAATAGGGGAAATGGTCCCGAGGCATTTCCGAGGCAAGAATATGGCAACCAAGACGAGAGAAAATGGCGTGACATCAGGCAACACCTAAAACTGTGGACATTGAAATATCCACAGGGTGACCTATCGGCGAATGGATTTATTGCCGCTGTTAAGGCTAGGATATATCGTGAAGGTTGGTCGGAATCCGATGCGATTCGTATAATTAGTTACTTATTGGAAGGCAAAGTTGTCCAGTGGTTTGACACAAACTTTCTGCGCTGGACTGATTACCAGCATTTCAAAAGGGAATTCCTGCGTGTATTCGGCTCATCAAAAACTGACTCCCAAGTACTGATGGAAATAGTACATATGAAGCCAGCTGAGGGTGAATCTATGGTGGATTTCACTTTCAGAATGCAGCGGAAATATTTTGAACTGCGCTCACCTCTATCCGAGCAAGAGCAAATCACTTGCATTCAAAATCACTTGCCAAGTGAATTGAGAATGTTGGTATTTGCTAGATCAGTTCATGACTACGATTCGTTTTTGTCTGTCTTGCACGAAGCCACTCAGTCAATGGAAGACAGTGAGAGATTATTCAGATCGTCATCTTCTGAATCCTTCAATAAGTCAGTACCTAAGCCCAAGGAGAAATCCAGGTTCCTAGCTCTTGAGGGATTGGCTGGTACTGAAATTTGCATTGATACTGGGTCGTTGAAACAACCTCTAGTCATCAAAGAGGTCAAGGAAGATTCGAAGGGTGGTTTTGTTGTCTGTGCTTCAGCGGGTAGTTCAACTACAACCAAACCTCAATTTTTACTGAGTACAGGGGAAGTCCGTCAACAATATTCAGTTCCACCTTCGAACCAACAACCTTCTCGATCAACAATTAATTATCCATATTCGTATCGTCAAAATTTTTCACCTAAAACCAATTATGCGAGACCAAAATTCAATCAAGTTGCTCGAAATAATTTTGCAAAGCCTCAGGTAAATCCTAATGCATTCTTTTGCTATAATGGTGGTCAAAATGGCCACAGGTTCAGGGAATGTACGAACCCTAGAGTTAATATTTGCACATATTGCAATAAAGTTGGCCATCTTAGGCAGGATTGCTTTGCCATCCAAGGTTTCCCGACTGGAAATGGATTTCGCAATCCTAATAATTTCCAGCGTCAGAATAATTTCAGATCTAATAATAATAATAATGGTTTGGTGAATAATAATAATAATAATTTTAACAACCGTCCGAGAAATAATTATAGTAATAATAATTTTAATCCGGGTCAACTAACCCAACAAAATTTTCCAGCTTTACCTAGCACTAACAATAATAATTCGAATAATAATAATGCTCAAAATGTTAATTTAAACGGGCAACGCCCTTTCCCTGGTGGTTCCCAAGGAGACGGGGCGTAAAAAAATCGGGAATCCGGAAACGGAAACGAAAGATGAGTCCTGGTAGTAGAAGAAGGTATAGGAGATTTAAAATGAGGTTTATGCCTGAGGTTGGCGATGATATTCACGTCACCCAGGTAAGTAAAAATTTGTTTGATGGGGTTGGCGATGATTTTCACGTCCCCCAGTATAATGAAATTGTTGTTGAAGGAGTTAGCGATGATTTTCACGCCCCCCGAAGTGAAGAAGTTAGTAATATTGATGATTCACGGGTTGACGATGATGTTCACGTCCCCAGTGTTCAAAATAATATTGGTAATGAGATTGGCGTTGATACTCACGCCTCTCAGCAAAGTAAAATTAAGAATTCAAGGGTAGACGATGATGGTCACGTCCCCTGTCAATTAGAAATGAAGGACTCATCGAATGTTGTTGAATTTTCCGTCGTTAAACGTTTAAAAAATTTCTTTGGAAATAAAATCAATAAAAATAAGATTAGTAAAGCTGGAAAAATGGAGGCTCAGCCTGTTGTAAATAATGTAAATAGTATAAATAATTTCATTGAATCGAGTCCTGTGGTTGAACAGACTCCTGTAAATAATAATTTTAGAAGTAGTGATAATTTTGTTGCTGATAAAAATCAGTCTTGTGTAAATAGTTTCAATAATTTTAATGGTAATGATAGTTTTGAATCCTCAGAAACTTGTTTTAGTAGTTTTTGTAATTTATTTGAAAATATAAATGGTTTTAGTGTTTTTGAGGATTTACCTAATTTTAATATTGACGAGGTACATCTGGGGGAAGTCTTAGGTGTAGAAGAACGGTCCCCAGATGACCATACTGTGCCAGTGACCTTCAAGTCTACTGGATTTAATCTAAATTATTCTGATCTTTTAAATAATCTATCATCTACAGAAAACTCAAGGGTGTTGGAAAATTTAATTAATGTATTTGAAGATTTACCGATAAGTGCGCATATAATAAAAATTTCTCCAGTTGGCGTCGATGAAGAAGAAGAACCAAGTGTTGTGAATATTGAGGGCACGCCCTATTTGTGTGGATTGGAACCACTAGCTGATCCAGAAGAACCGGAAGAACCTTGGGAAGATGAGTTTGATTCAGGATTGGAATCTGATGTTGAAGCAGAGCGAATTCCCAGCGTTCCAACGTCACCTGAGCCTTCTCGAGCTGCTTTCCTGCCTGGAATACTAAGAGGTAAACACCTACCCTCTCATATTATTAATAAAATTACGTTACGTTCTAGATTTCTACCTGGCACTGGCTCACGTCCGCCAGTTATGACAGCCAGGATACCAGTGTCTGTCTGGGTGTTTGGGATCCAGTTGAACGGGATAATTGATACAGGCAGCGAGAGGTCATACCTAAATTCAACTGTATATGATAAGATACGTGAATTTAGTTCAGGTGAATTACAAGAAGATGACACGCAACGTCGAGGTGTTCTTCTTACCAATCACACAGCGTGCAAGACGATAGGCGGTGCGCCTTCTATAATTCAAATTGGTTCAGTGGCTGGAGAGCAGTATCTCAGCATCATGAAAGACCTAAGTCACTCAATTGTTCTAGGTATGGATTTTGCCTTGCATTTTGGTGTTAAAATTAATTGTGCAAATCAAACATGGAGATTTGATGGCACGGATGAAGTCTACCAGTTCCAGAAAATTAATTGCAATGAACGACGTGCTCGATGTCAGGTATTAACCTCAAGTCAGGAGGATGATTTCGAAAATTTTCTGAAAGTGGAATTGGATAAATTTCAACTGCTTCCAAAACAAGGTTTGACTAACTTGGTGCAACATGAGATAGTTCTTCAACCCGGGGTTAAGCCCATACAGGTACGTCCTTATAGGAGAAATCCTGTTATAACTGCAGAGCTTAATAAACAAATCGACGAGTTGCTGGAGAAGGGATATATACGTCCCAGTAATAGTTTCTGGTCATGTTCACCAGTAATGGTTCACAAGGCAAATGGAGATTGGCGATTCTGTGTCGATTATCGACCAATTAATCGATGGACTATTCTACCTGCGCACCCATTACCAAACATGCTCAGGATATTGAGTGCGTTACACGGAGCTGTCATCATAACAACTATGGATCTTACTGAAGCCTTCCATCAAATCCTAATGGCGGAAAACTCCATTCCTTTAACAGCTTTTTCCGTTGAAGGACGTGGACAATACGAATGGGTTAGGATGCCCTATGGTTTATCTGGAGCACCATCTACGTTCCAGAAGGCGATGGATAAGCTTCGGTATCGTTTTATCCACCTTATACATGACAGAGATTTACCTCGAGCTTGGATTGACAAGGTCTTTGCCTATTTGGATAATTGGGTTATTATCAGCGAGACCTACGAAGAACATAAGCGTATACTTTCTCTCGTTTTCGAAGTATTCCGGTGTTGCGTAATTATCAAATGTTCGCGCCAGAACAGTTGATAACTCCATACTCTACTCTATCAGAGGTGCTGCTATCGACGCGCCCTCAGCTACTCGGAATTTCAACTCAATCGCCAGCTACGCGGTAACTGCCACTTTTCTACAACACGTGTTATAGAATACCTCGTGTAATTTAATTACAACGCAATCAAAATCGTGCTACATCTCGTTAATTACTCGACGTCATAATTAAGACCATCGGTAGTTACACTCGCTGATTTATCAGGTATTTTTTGTCATTCATATTTGTTATCTCATTATTTATTTCATTATACAAACTCTGTGATCATTTTTTGGGTTGACCACGTGCTAAGCTAACCTGCTGGCTATATCTATATATATCCATACATAGGGGAGAGGTGCTGCAGTTGTAACAAAAAATTTTATTTTTTCGATTCCATTTGTTTTTTTTAAGATATTAAACTTAAAAACTGTTAGAAAGTTAGCTGATAGTATCTTGTATGTGACCGACTTGGTTAATTAGTAAAAAGTAAATGTTAACTTATTAAAAAATCAATTTATTTAACTAAAGTCAGGGGCCAAGATGGCAGCGTGCGTCGGCTGCAGTTGTAACACAGTGCAGGGGCAGTTGTAACACGGAACGAAACAGATATTTTTCACCAAATCGCTTTTATTATTCAGTCTTAATACATACTATTATACTTAATTAACTCTTAGAGTCAAGTATTTAAACTTAAAGTAGCACAGATATTTGTATCTTTAATATAAATTAATAAACATTCATAAATATTAAAACTACACTATTCCAGAGTAGATTTGTGGCGCATCCAGTTTGCGCAGATTCCATACACGACTTTGAGTGTTACAATCGCTACTCATTCAAGTGTTACAACTGACCCTCACGCAGAATTGTTAATAAAAATCTAATTACAATAACAAAAATCAGTAAATTGATATAAAATTCGATGATACAATACTCTTGATATGTCCCTTGAAGTATGAATGCAAGTCTCACATCATAACATTAGAAAACAAATTTGTTATTAAAAAAATTGTAAAGCGTAAAAAAAAAAGTTTTCACGCGTATTTTCAAACATTCTCAATATTTTAATACCGGAACAAGATTAATAACTGAAACTTTGATCTAATCAATAATTTACTATTTTGAACAAGTTAAAAAAAAAATAATAATAATTTTTAGTTTTTTTAATAGTTTTTCACTGAGTGTTACAACTGCCCCTTGTTACAACTGCAGCACCTCTCCCCTACTCGATATCACATGACTTGCAGTCACAAATAATTATTATTCAAATCACGCACATTTAATTATCATTTACTTATTACTCATCACTGAAATATTTTACTTGTACTCGATGCTAGCTGGTGTGGTTGATGTCATCATTCGATCCATCCAGTTATGCAGTTAATCTCTAAAATAAATACCAAATTTTATTTGTGACTGCAAATTAAGTTAGTTAACGACAAGACTCGACACTCGACTCGTCTCTATTTAATTACTCGGTTCAAAAGTACATAAAATATTCATGATAAATTACATTATGAATTTTACATTATAAATCAATTGTCATAACTTGAAGTATCAATTGTTACGTATGGTTCTTTTGATTTCTCTGCGCTCATACATCTATCAAATTCACGTGTAAGGTGCCGTGTAATTTTTATAACACTAAAATGAAATCTTGTTCATAAACTTGTGCTCTATAACATAAACTCATGCTCGATTCTTATACAAGATGTATTGTAATAACTTATACATATCAAGTGCTCTGTTAAATAATCTCGTGCTCAATTATGTACTCGACGATATTATCTGTGATATATTTTTATTAAATATGGACAATACACCAAACAAGTGATTTATTATTTCTTCCACCATCCCGATCCAGCGAAAATAAATTTTAATGTAATTAGGTTTAAGTTAATATTTTACACTAATGGTCCTTCGAGCCGGATCGGATGGTGGAAACCGCGTAAAAGTGATCACAGACTAAACTCATAATTTCATGATCGTCCAGAACTCTAATTGTGTAATTATTATCAGATTCAAATGGATGGTAAGGACTCGACCGGGTTGGGAGGCTCCATAAAGGATCCTCCACCACACCCACTCACTCCATCGATCGTCGTCCATGAGACCGATGATTGACCTGCACTCCCTGGGATATTACCAACTGGTCATCCCAGTGACTCAGAGATCACTGACGATGGCAATCCCAAGGTGCCAGCACTCGATACTCAAGACGCCAAGAAGCGGACTCGCAAGAAGTCCACCAAGGGCTGTGAACTCGAGCTCAAAATCAGCAGTCAGTTGTCTAGACTCAAGCTCATCTCCGACACTGAGGCTCTAGCATCATCACTCACGGCTGCTGAAGGTATGGCAGCACTCAAGGCTCGACTCGAGATCCTCACCCAGGAGTGGCAGCAATTCTCAGTTGTCCACGACTATCTGGGGATCAACTCGACGGAGGAGGTTCTCCAGCACTCTTACATCAAGGATGGTATCTTTGATGTAGCATACAGGTCATACCTAGGAGCTCGCACTCGCTTATCCACACTCATTCACGCACTCGACACGCCTGCTCAACCCACTCAGGCTCAGAACTCGACTCAACGCTCACACAGCAGCGTCAATCTTGCTCCACTCAACATCACTCCATTCTCTGGTGACTACGCCAAGTGGCCAGAGTTCAGGGACATGTTCAAGTCCGTCGTGATTAATCGTGATGGCCTGGAGGACGTCGAACGTCTTCACTATTTGAAGACATACCTGACAGGTCAAGCAGCTCAAGCAATCGCCAACACACCCATGTGTAACGAGAGCTTCGCACTCGCCTGGGGTGCTATCTGCAAACGGTATGAGGTACCTAGACTACTCATCGGAGCTCAACTCGACAAGTTGGTCAACCTTCCAGCACTCACTTCGCGCTCATCCAAACAGCTCTACTCACTCATTGATCAAACCAGCGAAGCGATCAATGCTCTTCTGGCTCAGAAGGTGAACCTTCAAGATGGTGACTGCTACCTTCTCACTCACGTCATCATCTCCAAACTCGACCGATCAACTCGCGAGGCTTGGGAATTGTCCTTGGGGGCATCAGTGGAATTCCCAAGACTCAAACAACTTCGTCAATTCCTGATGGAACGTGCTCGTGCTCAAGAAAGGTACGAGGAGAGCACCTCCAAGGCTGGCGATCATCAAAAACCCAGCAACTCGAACTCACACTCATACTTCAAGGCTACCAAGAGCAGTGCTCATGCACACCTAGCTACTCCAATCAAGCAGACGTCATCGGGGACTCCAACACCACCAGGAGGTCAAGAGAAGGTGTTCAAGGCTCAATATCCTTGTGATTTGTGCCAAGGTGATCACTACTTGGTCAGGTGTGATCAGTTCGGCAAGATGACTCCTCAACAGCGAACTCAGCTGGTGGTCCAAGCCAGATTGTGTCCAAACTGTCTTGGACACCACCGAGTCGAGTCATGCAACTCGAAATTCAGGTGCAGGGTGTGCCAACAGCAACATCACTCGATGATTCACCCAGGAATCACCACCACTCAACCTCAAAGTGCTCCAGCTCCAACTCAATAAGATTTTGCGCTTCCGCACGACACTCAAGCACTTGACACTCACCGGCACTCGCTTACTACAAGCTCATCACACTCGAACAGCGCTCTTGCCCACACTCAACCGCAGAACACTCAAAACCAAAACACTCGCACTCACCACTCGCCCGCTCAGAACTCAACAACTGGTTGTATTCATGCTCAACATTACTCAACGTTACTCGCAACTTGTCAAGTCTACGTCGTGACCAAGTTAAGTACTCATCCAATTCGCATTCTGCTAGATACCGGTTCTGAGATCTCCTTTGTTTCAGAGTCCATGGTAAAATTACTAAATTTAACTCGTGCTCGATCCTATCTCTCTATCCTGGGGATCGGTGCAGCCAAGGCTGGCCGTACCAGGGGATGGGTGAACCTAACCTTACGCTCGTGCCACTCGGATCACTCACTCACAATAAAGGCTCATGTCCTAAGTGGTTTAACGGCTTTACTACCAGTTGACCAAGTCACACATGACGACTTGGATCAATTCTCGCATCTTACGCTCGCAGATCCAGACTTTGGAACTCCAGGTCCAACGGATGTCATCCTTGGCGCTGATTATTACGGCCAGGTGATTACGGGCGAGACCTTTAAGTGCAGGTCTCCTGGATTACTCGCTCAAAACACAATTTTTGGCTGGATTATCTTGGGTCCAGTCCCAGCTCGGCTCACCAAACCACTTAGAACTCATCACGCTGTCTCCAATCATTGCGATCAAGATCTCCAGGACCTGCTTACTCGGTTTTGGCTCCAAGAAGAGATCGCTTCAGCTCAATCACGCTCACTAACTCCCGAGGAAGAGGCTTGTGAGGCTCACTTCCGGGACACTCACACCCGAGATAGCTCTCCCGTGAAAAAATTTTCTGATATGGCCTGATATGGCTTGATTTCGGCGGTCCATATCAGGCCTGATATGGAAATTGGCCATATCAGAAAATATATGTACAGATAAGATTTGATATGTTCTGATATGGACATATCAGACTATATATAGTGAGATTAACATTGTTATCTCGGGAACTAAATTTATAGATAATTTTATAAAATTGTGTATAACTTTGTAAAGTTGTATATGCAATAATTGTCATGAAAAAAAAAAAAAAAAAAAAGAAAAAAAAATCCATCCAGGTCATGGGTTCGAACCCGAGTACTTCTGATTCTAAGTCTGATCTATTAACCACTCTGCCAAATCATGAACTTGAAATGTAAGGTTGATTATATTTATTTGGATAAAATTCAAACTAAGAAAATTAAAGACATCAGATAAATGATTGATTTGGTTACTTGTATTATATTCAATTGTTATTGTTTATAGAGTAAGGAGACCATTAACGGTATACCCACCAGTAACGGGGCAAGAACTACTTCTTTTGGTAAAAGAAAAAAAAAAAGTTCAAGTTTTTTTAACTTATAAGTTTTAAAAAAGTATACATAAAAATTTAATAATAATTAAACTTTTTTCAATTTAAAATCTCAATTTTTTATATTTAAATTCATTACGAAAATTTGAAATTCTCTCAGAGATTTAAAAATTGATCTCGTTAGCTTATTAGAAAAATTTTTCAACAAAGTTTGTGCACTTTATACAATTTATAAATGCGGTAAATTAAAATATTTAACAGACTTCATAAGATTTTATGAACCATTATAAAATCGGTTGTTCCGAACAATATTACGTTATTTGGTCATTTCTAAATTATTTTACCAAACGTATGTATACGGAAAACTCGAAAAAACTAGTATACGTGCCCATATCAGGGCATATCAAGCCATATCAAACCAAATCAAGATTTTTTTGATAAGCATATTAAAATATATATACCCTTATCAAGTTATATCAGGTCATATCAAGACATATAAAAAAATTTATATGCAAGCATATCAAGTCAGATCAAGACATATCAAATCTGATATCGAAATATCAAGTTGATATGGACATATCAAGTTGATATGGCTTGATATGGCCAATTTTTATATCAGACTATATCAGAATATATTAAAAATTATATATGGGCATATCAGATCATATCAAGTCAGATATGAATATATCAAATGTTTTGATATGGCCATATCAGGTCATAGAAGGCTTGATCAGAAAATTTTTTCACGGGCTGGTAGATACATTGTTCGACTGCCATTATTATCAGATCCACAACAACTCGGTCACTCGTACTCAGCAGCGCGTCGCTGTTTACAACATCTCATGCGACGCCTCGAACACGATACTCGGCTCAAAACACTCTATATGAATTTCATGACAGAGTATCTCGAACTCAAGCATATGGTGCCCGCGGCATCATCGACATCATCAACTCAATACTTCCTACCTCACCATGGGGTACTGAAAGAAGATAATAACAAATCCAAGATCCGTGTGGTTTTCAATGGATCAAAACCAACCAGTTCAGGACTCTCACTCAACGACATCATGCACACAGGACCGAAATTTCTGGTCAACATCTTCGACGTACTCATCAGCTCAAGACAACACCGGTTCATCTTCATCACAGATGTAACCAAAATGTATCGGCAAATTCGGGTTCATGAAGATGATCAGGATCTTCAACAAATACTCTGGTTTGATGATAAAGGGAATGTCATCCCCTTCAAACTCGCCACCGTCACCTATGGGACGAAATCCGCTCCATTTCTGGCGGTTCGGTCGTTACTCCAATTAGTCGAAGATGAGGGACATCGGTTCCCACTCGCAATCACGCCACTCACCAAAACACGGTATGTCGACGACATTTCCGGAGGTGCAGATGATCTCGAATCACTGCAAGCTGTTGCAGATGACACCGAGGGTCTGTGCATGGCGGGCGGCTTTCCACTCGCAAAATGGGCAAGCAATCATCGAAAATTACTTCAGCTCAATCGTGCGGAAGCGATAACACAATACAAGATTGAAGATCCAGAAGTCAGCACCAAAATTTTGGGAATGTACTGGTCTTCACATAGAGATCGATTCTCGTTCAAGCACTCGACATCGTGCTCTACTTAACCATGCACCAAACGTGCAATCTTATCAGAGATTGCTCAGATCTTTGATCCACTGGGATTCCTATCACCACTCATAATTCAAGCCAAAATGTTCATGCAGGAACTTTGGCTTGTGAAACTCGGCTGGGACACTCCATTGCCTGCAGAATTACGTCAGAAATGGACTTCATTTAAAACTCAACTCAACACGATTCACATAATCACGATTCTCAGATGGATCCACTCGTCCACGAACTCGGCTCTAGAAATTCATGGATTTTCCGATGCGTCGCAACTGGCGATGGCAGCGGCCGTTTTCATCAAGGTCCTACCTCAACATCACACTCAAAGGGCAAAGGTTACGCTACTTTGCTCAAAGACCAAGGTGGCACCGTTAAAACCTTTAACGATTCCACGCTTGGAACTCACAGCGGCTCACATGTTGGCAAAACTCGTCAAACACTGCCAGACTACACTCAACTACTCGCACGTGCCAACATATCTTTGGACCGATTCATCAATCACACTCACGTGGATACACTCGCACCCATCTCGCTGGAAAGACTTTGTCAGGTATCGGGTGTCATTTATTCAAGAACTAATTCCAGATGGCCACTGGAAGTTTGTTCCTGGCACTGACAATCCAGCAGATTGTGCAACTCGAGGCTTGACAACCAGTCAGCTTAAAGCTCATCAACTATGGTGGTCTGGCCCATCGTGGTTGCTCGAAGACTCGCCGTCCTGGCCAACCAGTCCTACTCACATTGATGCAGACACTCAACTCGAAGAACGTCCAGTTAAGGCACTTCATGTGTCAACTCGACCTCTGACCTCACTCTGGACAGTCATGGAACGTCCAATCCCACTGCTGCGCATGCTCAGAGTCACAGCAATTTGTGGAAGGGTACGCGATATGATCAAGCGCATACCAAACTCAACTCTATCTCGTCCACTCACATCAGATGAAATCACACTCGCACTCCAATTCTGCATCAAGGAAACTCAACGTGCTCACTTTCATTATGAATTACAATTACTCAAACGACAAGCATCATGGCCGAAGAATCACCCATTTGCTCGGTTGGTGGCCTTCCAAGACACCGATGGCATCATCCGAGTAGGGGGGAGGTTGGATAATGCTCCAGATTCTGATCAGCACAAGCATCCTGCAATTCTACCTCGTGATGCTGCTCTAACTCGACTCGTCATCTCTGATGCCCATCAGCGTACTCTGCACGGTGGTACTCAGCTCACACTCGCACATACTCGCTTACGATATTGGATCATCGGTGGGCGTCAACCAGTACGCTCGCATATACTCAAATGTCTCGTCTGTGCTCGTCATCGGGGTATTCGAGCTCAGCAAGTAATGGGACAACTCCCTGCTCAACGTGTCACTCCAGCGCCACCATTTTCTCACACTGGGGTCGATTACGCTGGTCCAGTATCGATCAAATCATGGAAGGGTCGCGGATCCAGGACATACAAGGGCTGGATCTGTGTATTTGTCTGCTTAACCACATCAGCAGTTCATATCGACCTTGTTAGTGATTACTCTTCATCAGGTTTCATTGCAGCTCTCCGAAGGTTTATTCATCGTCGAGGTGTATGTACAGCACTCTATAGCGACTGTGGAACGACATTCCAAGGCGCATACTCTGAACTCAAGTGACTCTTCACTCAAGGTACTCAAGAATCTAGGGCTCTACTCGATTGGGCCACTGTACATCAAATTACATGGCATTTCAATCCGCCTGCTGCTCCCCATATGGGTAGCAAATGGGAAGCCGCAGTGGAATCAGTGAAACATCACCTGACTCGCACAATCGGAGAATCAGCCTTCACGTTTGAAGAACTTAGAACTCTTTTAACTCAAGTGGAGGGGATTTTGAACTCAAGACCATTGGAAGCGTTATCCGACGATCCTCAAGATCCTTCAGCGCTAACTCCAGGTCATTTTCTCATTGAGAGACCACTCAGTGCCATCCCAGAACCATCACTCATGGATACAGATGTATCACGACTCTCGAGGTGGCAATTCATTCAACAACGTGTCCAACACTTCTGGAAACACTGGTCTACCAGTTACATCCAACGTCATCTGGCCCGCACCAAGTGGCATCATGCTCGCAATGACATCAAACTCGGCTCACTCGTCCTTCTTACTGATGAACGAACTCCACCAACTCGCTGGCCACTCGCTAAAGTGACCGCACTCCATCCTGGAAAGGACAATCTTATACGAGTGGTAACCATTCAAACGGCTACGGGGTCACTCACTCGCCCAATCGCCAAACTCGCACTCTTGCCACTCGCGCCAGAACCAGATGCCTAACTCGTCTACAATCCACTCACCACTCGTCAAGGCATTCAATATTCGTATCAGCAACTCTGGTCCTGATGGCGGGCGGAATGTTGCGTAATTATCAAATGTTCGCGCCAGAACAGTTGATAACTCCATACTCTACTCTATCAGAGGTGCTGCTATCGACGCGCCCTCAGCTACTCGGAATTTCAACTCAATCGCCAGCTACGCGGTAACTACCACTTTTCTACAACACGTGTTATAGAATACCTCGTGTAATTTAATTACAACGCAATCAAAATCGTGCTACATCTCGTTAATTACTCGACGTCATAATTAAGACCATCGGTAGTTACACTCGCTGAATTATCAGGTATTTTTTGTCATTCATATTTGTTATCTTATTATTTATTTCATTATACAAACTCTGTGATCATTTTTTGGGTTGACCACGTGCTAAGCTAACCTGCTGGCTATATCTATATATATCCATACATACTCGATATCACATGACTTGCAGTCACAAATAATTATTATTCAAATCACGCACATTTAATTATCATTTACTTATTACTCATCACTGAAATATTTTACTTGTACTCGATGCTAGCTGGTGTAGTTGATGTCATCATTCGATCCATCCAGTTATGCAGTTAATCTCTAAAATAAATACCAAATTTTATTTGTGACTGCAAATTAAGTTAGTTAACGACAAGACTCGACACTCGACTCGTCTCTATTTAATTACTCGGTTCAAAAGTACATAAAATATTCATGATAAATTACATTATGAATTTTACATTATAAATCAATTGTCATAACTTGAAGTATCAATTGTTACGTATGGTTCTTTTGATTTCTCTGCGCTCATACATCTATCAAATTCACGTGTAAGGTGCCGTGTAATTTTTATAACACTAAAATGAAATCTTGTTCATAAACTTGTGCTCTATAACATAAACTCATGCTCGATTCTTATACAAGATGTATTGTAATAACTTATACATATCAAGTGCTCTGTTAAATAATCTCGTGCTCAATTATGTACTCGACGATATTATCTGTGATATATTTTTATTAAATATGGACAATACACCAAACAAGTGATTTATTATTTCTTCCACCATCCCGATCCAGCGAAAATAAATTTTAATGTAATTAGGTTTAAGTTAATATTTTACATCCGGGAAGCCGGCTTATTAATCAATCCAAAGAAGTGTTAGTTTGCTCGATCAGAGGTCAAGTTCCTGGGTTTTATTGTGGACAGCGAGGGCCTACGCCCTGATCCGGAAAAAATCGCTCCTATTATAAAATTGCCTCGACCAACTAGCCGTAAACAAGTACGGAGTTTTTGTGGACTCGTTAATTGGTACCACCGCCATTTACAAAATGTGGCCAAGGTACAGGGACCCCTTAATAAATTGTGTAGTTCAAATTCAGATAGGAAATGGGGACCTGAAGAAGAAGAAGCTTTCCAGAAGCTTAAGCAAGCACTTATCGAGGCCAAGCCTTTAGCGATACCAAAACCAGGGCTACCATATATTTTGTATACCGACGCAAGTGATACTGGATTAGGGGCATTTCTTTTACAGAAGGATCCTGAGACAGATAAGGAGTATCTGATAATTTGTTTGAGTCGTCCACTACGAGGTGCAGAGACACGCTACACGACTACTGAAAAGGAGTGTTTAGCAGTTGTCTGGGCTGTACGAAAATTGAGATGCTACCTAGAGGGGGCACCCTTCACCGTCGTCACTGACCATGCTTCGCTCAAGTGGTTGCATACTCTGAGAGACCCCAACAGCCGTCTCGCAAGGTGGGCAATGGAGTTGCTGTCCCACCAGATCACCATAGAACATCGCCGCGGACATGAAAATGAGGGACCAGATGCCCTATCACGATTGTACGAGGATGATAACCCTGTTTAATGGTCTGCAATATTATTATATAAGTTGCAATATTATAAACCTGATTATTTAAAGGAGTTCCTTGAGGATCAAGATGCCTGGATAATCGTGTTGCGTGATCATGAAGTAACCGAAGTGCTGAAAACCAACCACGATGTGCCTGACGCTGGACATCTGGGTCGAGAGAAGATGTACCAGCGCATTAAAACCAAGTACTACTGGCCCGGCATGTACAAGGATGTCGCTGATTACGTTGAAGCCTGTGAGACATGCAAAAAGGTTAAATACAAGCAAACTTCCTCACAAGGACCTATGAGGACCCGTCAACCAATTGAGCCATGGGGAATTGTAGCTGCCGACGTTACAGGGCCATTCCCTCGTTCTAAAAATGGCTATCAATACATTTTGATTATTCAAAACTTGTACACGCGTTTCATTGAAGTCTTCAGGTTACGTAAACAGACTGGTCAGAATATTAAGAAATGTTTTTATCGCGCGTTTTCTCGTTGGGGTTATCCCATGTTCCTGGTTACCGATAACGGTACTGAATTTATTAACCAATTGGTTAAAGATTTCTTACTTGAAACTGGTGTGAAGCTGACGACTACCGCTGTCGCTCACCCTCAGGGTAATCCTGTTGAGCGCATAAACAGGACCCTCAAACCAATGATTCGGGCTTTCATTGATAAAAATCAGACATCTTGGGATGAACATTTGGGTGAGTTGCAACTCGCATACAATAGTTCCTACCATACGTCTCTCAAGATGTCTCCTTATTATCTCGTACACGGTTAAGAGCCCAGATTATCGGGAAAGGTTACTAGCCTCGAAATTGACGATTTAGAGCTTGAAAATCTAGCTTGGCGCGCGCGAGTAAATCGATTAGATCAATTAAGGCATAAGGTAGAGGACATCATGAGAAAAGAGAGCGAAAGACAAGCTCAGTATCATGACCAAGGCATTAAGGATCTTCCTATTCTTAAAGAGGGGGATCAGGTTTATTATCCTAACAGGAAGCTAAGTAAAAGGATAGATAAATATAGCGCGAGTCTAGCATGTAAATTTTTGGGACCCGCTATAGTAGATCAGATAATTAGTCCATTAGTTGTAATTTTAAAAGACGATAAAGGGAAATCCCTTGGCAAGCATTATGTTCCAGATCTCAAAATTCCAAGAAGGAGTTTGAGGTCGAAATCATTAAATTGAAAATTTGTTACAGAGGCGTACCAGAGATTGGCTCACTCTTGAGCACTACTTCGACTACCTGCACCGCTACTACACACTCACGGACGTGCGTACTTTTGATCGTTTGGGCTGTAGGAACCGCAAGAGTGTACGTATGGGAGACGGGACCATTGTCCAAGGTTCCTTGCTGGTGATTCCGTCAGTACGTCCCCCACTGCAGGGTGGTTCGGATGCTACGCCTCACTTGTGCTACAAGCCGCCGCAGCCGCCGAAGTCACTGTACCCGACTAACTGGAGACAGGTGGACTATGTCACTCCAGACGGTTCAGACCCATTTCCGCCAGTGGCCCGACATGTAAGTCAGCAGGCAGAACCACCGGTACGTGCCAAAGGGGAAGGTGTTCGCAAATCGGAGGGCGACACCCAACCGGAGTCCGTAGCCCAGGAGGTGGTAGATGAGGAGGGCCTAGAAGACGATCTGGACGTCTTACATATCGACCAGGAAGTGGTGATAGAAGAAGGTCCACTAAATATTTGGGAGAAGGCTCTCTTGGCAGTGATGGGGAACCATGTAAAAGACACGGCTTAAACCCGAGTAAAGGGTTTCCCCTTAGGAGAATCTCTCTCCATATTTATATTCCTCTCTATTTTGTATATTTTGTTCCTTCTAATCCATGGGTCATTTGAAATAAAGGAACAACCTAATCAGCCAAGTTCACTCAAAATTTAATTTTCCCTGACCTAACGTCAGTCTGGTGACGGGGGTTGTGACGGGGTGACCTGGTATTCGACTGCCAGGTCAGACAAAATTAAATTTCGCGCCATCTTTATTTGTGCGCACCCGCCCTCGCGTCGGAAGTCCTTTAGTTTAGCGGCGTGACGGTAGGGGGTAGATCAGGTACACCTCGTTGCCAGACACCCGATCATAAAAATTAATTACAACCTAGAAGCCGCCTGGAGCAGTCGCTCATCTAGCAGCCGTTGCCTTCGCAAATTTGATAATTAAAAAATAAAGTTTCTTGTCAGGCAGACGCCTCTTGTTAAGTTGGTTTTTTTGGTGTTGGAGTTTTGGGTTTTGTCCAGCCGTTTTGCTCAAGGAAGTCCGAAGATCATGGCGAAACACTTAGGACAAGTCGACGTAAGTTCCTTGGCGTAAAGGTTAAATTTATTTAAATAATTATTTGTCAAACACGTGGGGAAATTTCCAAGTACATTTTATCGTCTTTTATTAATTGATTATTTAATTATTTATATTATATTTAATTTAATTTATTTTATTTCTTAATCGCTGTGCATGCAGAATTTTAATTATTAAATTTTACTTGTCAGGATTTTCCTTGTCTCTGACTAATCTATATAAAATTAAAGCCGTCATCAATGATATTAGATTGAATTTATAATAATAAAATAAAATAGAATTTGAGTTTTGAGATTGTGAGTGCCCGAGTAAAAGTATCGGGCACCTGATGAAAGCGACTCGCGCATGCGCAGCAGAGCCTCGTTAGAATTCTGTATCTGAATTTATTAATTAATTTCTTTAGAATATAAATTAACTTTATTCATTAATGCAAACCAGTATTAATTTATTATAAATAAATAATTTAATTAGTTTTACATTTATTCTTAACTTATTTCAACACCATTTCCCTATCCTAAATCAGGCCGCGTACTCGGTCATATCAGACATTCCCGAACCCAGTGCTCAACGTCTACACGAGCAACTTCAGAAGGACTGTCCAAACTTCCTGGTACGGGGAAGCCAGGGCAGACCCTTACAATCTGCTATCATTAAAGACAAGCTCAAGACAAAACATTTCATCTCTGCAGCTGACATTTTTATGCATTTATTATCTAATTGAGAACGGGTTATAGTTGGTGGTTTATTTGAATTTTTAGGAAATTGAAAAAATTTTATTTTGAAATTAAGATTATCTAATGTTAATAATTTTTTTGAAATAATCAAATCATGTAATATCAAACCTAAGTCATAGTTACATACTCCCTCCAATATATCATGCATGATATCTACGCTGTAATTCTCTGCTACATGAAAATCGTTAACTTTATGCCACGCACAGTTCTCTTTTATTCCGGTTTTTTGTAAATCGTCTCTTAAAACATCTGAATCGTAACTTAATTTAGTTCGGAGTAATAAGTCATCTTGTTCGATGAGTTTAGTTGACATTGCTTTAGTCACCTTACAGAATCTACAAAAGCCATCAGCATTAAAGCTAGTAGTGAATCCGAGCATTGAATTTAATCCCAAGTTATCGCCAACTATTAAAGCTAGTTTGAAAAAAATGTTTATCGAATGTCCGGCAACATTGATCATTATTCCACTTCGCTCTCAATCATTGAGTTGTTTATATTAACTTTTTTTATATATTATGACTGTTAACTAATAATATAAATGAATTTTCTTAGAAAAATTATTGAAATTAAAATACTAATAAAAAATGACTGTAGAGAACAAAGTAACCGATTACGAAACTTAATAGTAATAATAGTGATTGATTTGTAGCATATATGTAGCAACCAATCTTTTTCGAAAATGAATTATAATTATTTAATGTTTGTCTTCATCAGAAGACTCGGAAGAACTGAGACAATCGGTATCAGATATATCATTTAAAGCCTTAATTACCCATTGGACCGTTTGATAATTGCTTATTTCTTTATTGCACTCGTAGATTTCTTGTTGTATGAATGTCCACACAGCAGTACATGAAATATGATACTTGGCATTCAATGCGTACGTCGCTTTCCAACAAAAAGCTACAGCTTGAGTAACCGTGGTGAATTTTATTTTTTCATTATCAATTATCACATAGGCTGCTTTTATCTTCTTTAAAGGTCCAACAGCAATTACAAACGGTTGAAGAGTTATCTTTCTGAGTTCACACGTTGTTTTTTGTGTGACAATCGCACTGTCTATCTGATAAATTTCCTGAAAATATAACTGTATTGAAATAAAATTTTTAATGATTAAAGAATTTAACTTACATCAATCCAAGTTATAAATCCGTGAGATTGTTCTGTACTTGACGGCTTCCATGGTTTCTTGGTACCTGTACTCATCACTACTGGGCTGAACAAGTATGTAAATACTCGCCAAGCTAATACATCCTTTGGAACTCCCTCTGCTTCATTAAAAATTTTTGAAGCAGCTTTTTTTGTTTTACAAATTTTTAGCACTTTAAGATGTAAAGTTGGCCACTTTTTTTCCAAAGCATTAGTATCTGCGATTCCCAATAACTTAAAGTCTAGTTCCAACAATCGTCCCACTAATGGTGTCTTCAACTGAATAAATTCCTTAAAATAATCAGAAATATCGCCGCAATAGTGTCTACGGTATTGACATGTTTTTTTGCACAAAAATAAAATGCGACCAGTATCATCCAAAGAGGTTTGAGCTAGTTCATCTATATATAGTTTCACAGTTTCTTCGACTTCATTATTTTCTTTAGGTTTCTCTTCTTTTGAAAACTCTAAAACCGCTGGCTTAATTTTTTTTGATTGATTGGTAAATCGACTGAATAATTTTCCTGAAGTCGCTCTGCCTCCGGAACGATGTCTGTACCATGTAGCCAATTCTTCCTTAGGCTATATAGCAACAATTTCACTGGCCCAAAATTCGTATTGTTCTCTTCTAATTCTGAAAATAATATGAACATAAGTATAATCAACTATATTTCTGTAAAATTGAAGCATATTGTATTTTTTAGAGATTAATAAACTACCCATTAAAATGTTAAAATTGAAATTTTTGAATTGAGATACTGAGAAAAAAAATATATCTTTTCAATCTCATTCAAATATTTTAGTTATTTGAATAGTATTAAGTAATTATGTTTCTCAATGAAGTTATATAGTTGTGTAATTCAAGTTTCTAAGTAACTTGTTGAATATTAAGAAAAAATTTTAATTTTCAAAATAAAACATTATTAGACATGGCATTTTCAATCTAATGTTGTCTCAGATGTCTCTAACAAAGATTTTTCTTATAAGTAAATTTTTCTTTAAATCATTTTTTATTATTCAGCCACATCATTACCGAATTCATTCGTAATAATGTGGCTGAATAATAAAATTAAAAATTAAAACTCGTGAAGCAAGTAAAAAAGTTACTTGAATTAAATTTTTTTTTCTTAGTACACGATTATGAAGTAAAAATGTAAATACTTGTAGTTTTAATAATATACGAAATTTATTAGAACATTACTTGAGTTGTCGATTTTTGCAGAGGATGGAGTCGACAATTAATGCTGCGAGGTCATTACCGCATGATAAAAGATTAGTCTGATAAAGTATATATTGTCCGGAGAATGTACTTTTCAACAGTTGCTTCAAATTCTATAATTAAATTTTTTTATATCATGTTAACGGGAAATCAGAAAGCATGTTAATAAAAATTAAATATTAATATACCTGTCCCGGAGCACACAATGTCTTAGGTTTCGGGTCAATTCGGTTCTAAAATATATAAAATTTATAGTGAGAATTCTATCACTTGAAAATTGTTCAAAGATAAGTTATATGTATGCATACATTGGGGTGCGCCAAAAAGAAGAATTATTTTTTTTTTCTTTAGTTACCGTGAAAATATTGTTGAAGATGATGAAAAAAAAAAATTCTGGCAAAGTTTGAGCTCTTAATATTAATATTAAGAGGTGGCGCTTCATGATTTTTGATTTCCCATTTAAATAACAAAAAAAAAAAAAAAATTCAAGTTTAGAATTTTATATTTCGGTAATGGCTCATTGTACAGATAAGGTCGAGACATATGTTTGTAGGAAATAATATTGTCTACAAAAAAGATCACATGATATTTTGTGGTAAGTTTGATAGTTTCTCCGGAAAAGTAAAAAGATCTCGTAGAGCGTTTAATTCCCTACTAACATATTTCTCAACTTTATCTGTATAATAAGCCATTGCCGAGATATAAAATTCCAAACTTAGAAATTTTTTTTTAATCTTATTTAAATGGGAAATCAAAAATCACGAAGCGCCACCTCTTAATATTAATATCAAACTTTACCAGAATTTTTTTTTTATCATCTCTTACGATATTTTCACGATAACTAAAGAAATAAAAATTAGTTCGTTTTTTTTGCCCACCCTAATATTAATAATTTTACAGTATCGTAGAACAATTAAAAAGTAGATTAAAAAAACTATAACGTAAACCGTTTTTCTTTTCGCGACGGAGACGCGAATAAAAATCCGGAGTCGTATGTGGTCACCCAAGTGTATTAAAAATTAAAAATAAAAATTATAAATATAACTCAAAATAATAAATAATTATAAACAAAATAAAATTGTGCCTGGACCAGCTCCTCAGGCTGGGTTAGTGCACGAGGGCGCCATTCCGTTTTTACAAAAAACGGACAAAAATAATAATTCAGGGGAGAGATCACGGGACAGAATCTTGAGCGAGAATGTATGCACCAAGCCGAATGACAACCAAATAAATATATAATCAACAAAAATAATAATAAGAAAGAATTACTGTTAAATATATCCAGGAAATAAACAAACAAATATTGGCTATCACTGGATTCCTTTTTCTAAAATATTTAATTCAAAATATATTTAAATAAACTCAACACTTTATAATAAATTTTTATCAAATTAAAATATACTCATTACAATCAAATAATAATAATTCATTTTAAATTATCCACTGGGGAATTCAAATACAAGTTACAATTATTCAAACTCACATAAATTGTAAACTAATAAAATAATAATAATCTTTTTCCTTTATTTTAAATTATGTACTCTGGGGAGAGAAAGACGCGGGTACTCAACACATTTGGCAACACTGGGTTGCATACCATCAAATTATAAAATAAATTTTACCCAGAGAAATAGTATTAAATACTCAAATATACTTTTCAAATAATATGTAAAATACTAGTGTAAGACAAGGAGCCACACTTGCTATCCTTGTCTAATCCTCTAAGGAATTCGCTCGACGCGTCTATACGTACATGAAACGTACGCCGAACAAATTCAACTTATTATAACAATACAACTCAGGTTCAATTATTTATCAACCAAATACCGCGATCACCTCTACTCAAGGACCAGCGATAGCCGATGCAACAATGATGACACAATTGACTTACCGGCGTTGACAACAATTTACTTCTTGAGTTTTTCAATAATCAATATCACAAACCAAATTAAATACTTTAACTATGTAATTATTTTATTAAGGCACCTGGGCCAGAACAATTTACTCAAGAATAATCACGGACAACAACACGTCCTATCTTTACAAAAACCCGGTCCTCTCTGACTATATTTTCGTTGATTTTTCCGAGGGAGGGGTATCACTCACGTGTTATCCCCTCTAACTACCTCGGACCCGAAATTATCAATTAAAATAAACATTTGAATTCATTAAACGACCTGAGTTATACCATAATAATAAATTAAATAATATTTTCTATATATAAACATAAACATAATGATTATTAATCCTATAAACAATAAAACAATAATTATTTCAGTGCACCACGTGACTGGAGAAAAATATCGATTTTTATCCTCACTTTATCGACTTACTCTCCCTTCGGTCGATATTTTTATGTACGCTCTATAACACGTGTGCTACTGACTGAAATGAAAATATTGATTAAGTACATCAAAATCAAAATAATTATCAAAATATAAATATAAACATAATAAACAATAATATCAATAATTTCATAATTAAATCATACTAAAATAATCCAATAAAATACTATAAATATTTAAATAATAACAAATCATTATAAATAAATGCGCTGAATTTGAGCTAGGAGGTGTTGTTAAATTCACGGCGAGATGGGAAAGCGCGCGCAGCGATTCACGTTTGAATCGCTACGTGACAAAACTTACACTTGCGGAAAGATACTCTGTTCGCCTAAGCAAAAATTGATAACAATCGCCTAATGGCTTAATTAAGTTTTTGAGCTCTTCTTCCGGTATGCGTAAGAAAACGAATTCGTTAATTTTTTTACCTGAGGAAAATCAACTTTTTAAATAATTGTAATTTTACTTGAAATTATTGTATAGCATATGCTACAAATAGCACCTCATTAAATAAGGTGGTTTAAAATAAATAATAAACTATAGCATGTAACATATAAATATATATGCAGAAATTAAAAATTAAAAATAACAATCAAAACCTATGTTTAAAAACATCAATATATTCGGTTAAATCCCAATGGGTTAATTTTTCTTTAACAAAGTTAATGTTTTCATTATTTAGTTCATTATTAATAATTGGGTCCATAATCGAATTACTTGATGACGATTGTGCTATATTGTCACCAACATCGCGAAAATTTTCATGATGCTCCGAACTATCATTGAAACCGTTCCCCTCCATTATACTTCTCCCTGAGTAAAAATGAATAGTAAATTACTCTGATCATTGGGGTCACCAAAAAAAACCGCTTACTTTTTTTTCGAATTTCGTATAAAAATTTGTTAATTCCAAATATTTAAAGGACTTAGCCTAAAAATCAGCTTAATAAAAGAAATTGTAACGGGTCACTCATGAATTTCGAATTCCACCGCTCAAGAATTTTTCATCAAGCTGATTTTTTAAGAAGACCCTTAAAATGTGTTAAATTAACAAAGTTTCATACGAGACTAGAAAAAGAAAATAGTCAGTTTTTTTAAGTCAGTCTAATGGTCATAGTAATTTTGTGAAAATTTATTTTAATCCGCGTATATTAATAAAAAATTAATACGTTTATAGATATTGTGACATGATGAAAAATTTGACATAGACCCGTGATTCAATATTATTTGAATATAATGAAATGTTACCCGTCGAGCAATTTTTGATGACATTTATGATCACCATTTCGGATTAGACCAAGCAATCGTTCCACCACATGGATTCAGACGAGAGATCCGGCTGAGACGCCAAACTGAACAGCCCCGTTTCTGTGTTTTTGAACAATTTGACTTCCGATCAAAGAGAACGATTTCGATTCAGACTCTTGAACAACGCGATTCACGACTTTTGCGAGCAATCCGAGTGTTGACCACGATTAATTAATCATGAGAAATAACTTCAATCGACAGTAACCGTCTTTTTGTGACCAAGTGAACAAGCCAAAGCATCGGTGCGAAACTGAACAAAGTGTATGATCGAATTTTTGATGAACAAGTGAAGCGCGTTCGTGTGAAAATCAAAAATTAATTAATTAATTACGCTTCGTACGCGTAATGGTACTAATGGTGTGATAGTCCATATGAACGCGTTACCGACATAAAATATTATTTGATATTTTATTTCAATCGAGCCATTCTGATAATTACGGATTATCCATTTTTCCTTCGTTGTGGCAGTCGAGCTGTGCCGTGAAAAATACTCTGACGTCATTCGTCAAGTATTTCGTTGATACTAACGTTGTATGTGTGTCTCTGAACAATAAAATAACTGATTTTTATTTCGTCAACCGAAGTAACTGACTGTTTTTAGATCAAGTCTGAGTATTTTTCGAATAGTTTTGTTGACACCGAGTCAAGCCGATACCGGCCATTTATATTGTATTCTCAACCGATTATTTGATGTGTAATACTGATTAATTGTTTTGTTTTGTTCAACATACAACTAATTATGTTTTTTTAATTCTGATCGATCATTCATCGTAATCTCAAGTGCCTGACCTTTCCCCGATCCGCTACCCTGAGCGGATTTGTTTTTAATAATTGTTATTTGGTGATAGCTAAATCACCTGGCGCCCAACTTATAATAATTGAAAAAAGTTGCCATTTCTAAGTATACACGGAGACTACTCCGATAGATCCCCGGTGGTGGAAAAACCCGTTACAATAGGGAGGGCCAAAAAAAAAAAAAAACAAATTTTTTTTTCTTCCGTTACCGGGAAAAAATTGTTCAAGATGATGAAAAAAAAATTCTGGGAAAGTTTGAGCTCTGAATGTTAATATCAAGAGGTGCCGCATCGTAATTTTTGATTTCCCATTTAAATAACATGGGAAAAACAATTTTTTAAGTTTGGAATTTTATGCCTTGACAATGGCTCATTGTACAGATAGGGCCAAGATATATTTTTGCAGGCAATTAAAAGTTCTACGAAATGAATCTGTTATCATTTTTAAATAAATCCATTTGTTCAAAAGTTATTAGAGCTCGAAGTAAAGTTATAATAAATTTCAAGATCTTTTTACTTTTCCGGCGAAACTGTCAGACTTATCACGAAATTTCATAGGAACTTCTTTGAAGACAATTTTATTCCCTTCAAATTATTTGTTGTAGAGTTTTTTCAAATTCCACATTGTTTTCTAGTTATTTACATTTCAATGTTAAGCTCCTCAAAAAGTAGTGTTCTGATAAATTTCGAGAACTCGACATTAAACGAAAATAAGAAAGTAGGGGATAAAATTGTCTCCAAAAAAGTTCCTATAAAATTTTGTGATAAGTCTGACAGTTTCACCAGAAAAGTAAAAAGATTTATCGAAATTTATTATAACGACTTTGAGCATGTTATTTGAATGGGAAATCAAAAATTACGAAACGGCACCTCTTAATATTGATATTAAAAGCTCAAACTTTACCAAAATTTTATTTTCATCTTCTTTAACAATATTTTCACGGTAACGGTAGGAAAAAAAAAAATTAGTTATTTTTTTGGGCCACCCTACCATTACAATATACAAGTATTAATATTTAGAATGAGCATTTTACGTTAATCTGGGTAAAGGTCCCTGATTAAGAAAAATTACGTGGAATGTAGATACTCAGGAGTTTACAGCTAGACGCTTTGGGCTAACCGAACAACCAATGATAACTGAGAGATTGGGTGCAACTCCGTATAACTTCATGAAGTCTTCCGCGTTTAAAAAAAACCTCATGATTTTTTTTATTTACTGTTTTAAGTTTAGTCACAACATTAAATGTTTCAAATATAAATAATTTAGACCGTGCAAAATTATTTAAGTATTCTGTATACTCATATACATTCGATTAAAAATATTTCACAGAAATGGAACCTTTAATATCAGTTTTCAATTAAATAAAAAAAAAAAAAAACAAAAAAAAATATTTATAATTGGAATGCTTCAATATAAATAGATAAACAGAGTTCAAAATCTATTATTTTTTTCTTTATCGCAAAAATCGATTAAAATAAATACATCACCTGAATGAATCTCGGTAATGATGCGAATATGGCGTCGTCACATTTACCGAGAATAAGTAGTCGCATAGATATTTTGATTAATAATATTTGTTTTAATTCTTAATTAAAACAAAAAAAAAATTACTCGGGATGAAACAGTAATTAAAATGAATTATGGTTTTTTTTTTATTTAGCATAAACTTAATGGCGTCTAACGCTAAATTTTGTCCGAACTGACTAAAGCAATTTCTTACCACTAAGGAGTTTACAAACATAACGCTGGACGCATCGAGTTAACCGAACAACCGGAAACCGCCAAACCGCCAAACTTGGAAAAAAAAGTAAGAAAGCTGGAACGCTTTTTCGCGCGCCAAACTTGGAAAAGTAGTAGAGAAAGCTGGAACGCTTTCTCGTGTGCCAAACTTTAAGAAAAGCAGAGGAAGCTGGAACGCTTTTTCGCGCGCCAAACTTGGAAAAATAGTAGAGATAGCTGGAACGCTTTTTCGCGCGCCAAACTTGAAAGTTAGTAAAGCTATTTCCCCAAAACTCAAATTTATCTTTAAATATTCTGAACTCCCAGATAAACTCAGATGTGTCCCTGTTCGAGCGCCAATTTGTTATGTCCAAAAAGTAGCTTGTACTGTGATATTTGGACAAATTATTATTATTTTTATTTTCGGCCCTAGTCTTTCGACCAATAGACCGGGATCACACTGAGTTATTATCTGGAAGGTTTGTTTGAAATGAAGATGTTGAATATACAAATTAAACTACTATATATTATACAATTTACAATTTTGATGATGTGAATACAATGAATTTAATATTTAAAACATTAGGTGGCTAGTCAGCTGACTCTAATTTACAATAAAATGGTTGTGATAAAATTCGTTTTGAATACTAGAGAAGACTATAGAATTTTGAATACAATAATTTCTTTTATAATATTTCCGTGTATTGGAAATGTTTCTATATGTTTTGGCATACATAAACTTAAAGATTACAGTACCTGAAGTTGTGAAGACTGGAGTATACTTTTGGTTTACACTGAGTTTACTTTATTATTCGCGGTTACAATTTGTTTCGTTACTATTAAACACTAACAATATAAATAATAGAATAAAGTGTGAGAACACTTGTACCATTAAATTAAAATATAAAGTGTGAGAACACTTGTACGTTTAAATAGAAAACAAAGTGTGAGAACACTTGCAAGTAAATACTAGTACGGAACTAGTGTAAGTGTGAGAACACTTGTACTTGAATTTTCTCATCCTTACTGATCCAGGACTGAGAACTGTGACTTAACTGAGAAATTGAGACACTGCCGTAAAAACTGCGAGATTGAGAGTGATTGATGTGTGTCAACACTTTTTATAATTTCGTCAGGTCCTAATTGGTGTATTGTTTGGGGGAAAACTGTGTCCAATCGGAACACAGTTCCTTGGGTCCTTTCCCTTTCCCTAGGATTTTCCGCTAGGGAAGTGGTAAAGGGCACACCCCGATGCAGGCCTATGCGTGTACGTATCCACACATACACCCACATGCACAATATTTTATGTATAATAATATTTTAATTTATTTATTATAATAGAAATTTATATCTTATTTTATAAATTTTCCTTTTGATAAATTTACTTTTATTTATTTGTATGAATTTTACTTATTTAATTTTTATAAATTTACTTCTTTATTTATATAAAATTCTATATTTATTCGCATGAATCTTTTATTATGTAAATTCTATTAATTGCTTTATTTATTTATGTAAAATTTCATATCTATTTTATAGTCTTTACTTCTTCAAAATTTTGTAATTTATTTAATCATTTATATGAATTTTTGTATTTATTCCTGAAATTTTATGTATTTGAATTTTATTAATTAGTTTAAAAGTTTTATATTTATTCTTACTATTTTTATCTATTTGAGTTTAATTAATTAATTTAATTATTTATACGAACTTTCATCAGATTTTTTGTTAGTTAAAAATTATTTTGAATAGTAAGTTTTTTTTTGTATTAAATTCCCTTAAGGACTATTTCGTCATTTAAAACAATTTTGTCTATTTGTTCTATGATCCCGAGATGTCTCGTTGAAAGTGCACTCAAAAATGTAAGGGCTTATAAGATTAGGTATTTTCGTTTATTTTATTTATTTAAAAATGAGTCACTGTTAAAATTTCATTTTTTTCCTTTTTAAATATTTCAAATACGTCTCCGTTGATAATTTTTTATTGCTTTCTAAAAAGAATAACCTTGGGCCTTTTCGCTATGGTGACCTGAGGGGTCATTAAAAATGCATTTGATTGTTTGCTCTAGTACTTTTTTACGTGCGTCAGAGCAAACAAGTTCACTAATCTTAAAATATTTTTACAACTAAAATGTCTTATCGCTCTAGAGCTATTAAAGAAAAATAAAATTTGGTCGCCACGTAATTTTAATAAAAAAAAAAAGTAAAATTTTATATAAAAAGTTCAGCGTCTGAGCTGGACGTAACAAAAACAACCGTTAAAGATAAATTAATGAAATTTTCAGGATTTATTGTCAAATATCTATATTTTATAAAAATATTGATAGCTTGAAATAATTTATTTATGATCCTATTGTTAATTAACTTTTAAGTAAACAAATGAAAATTTCATTGACTTCTCAGTCATCAAATGAAGTTTTTTTTCATGGGTTACATGCATTATTCATTAAAGTTTAAGATCCCGAAAGAAAATTTCACTGCCCGCGATTAGTTTAAACAATATGAATTTATTTATCACCGCGCACTGGTCGCTGAACGCTCTCAATACAGTGCGCGGCCGAGCTTCTCAGGCTCTATTGCAGCTTTGGTCCGTCATAATTCAAAGTAATATTTAAAAATATTATAACTGAACAAATTTTTTTTTTTTTTACAATATCATGAATAATACAACAAAATAATTTTTTATTATTAAACTGAAACAGGGAAAACTAACTAATAATTAAACTTAATTATTAATTAATAATAATTTTTTTTTTTTAATAATTTATAAATTATTATTAAGTAATTATAGATACATTAATTATTCATTAAACAATAATCAGGGAAAACTAACTAATAATTAAGTTTAATTGTTCAATTATTAGTTAGTTTTCCCTGATTATTGATTAATGAATAATTAATGTATCTATAATTACTTAATAATAATTTATAAATTATTAAAGAAAAAAATTATTATTAATTAATAATTAAGTTTAATTATTAGTTAGTTTTCCCTGTTTCAGTTTAATAATAAAAAATTATTTTGTTGTATTATTCATGATATTGTTAAAAAAAAAAAAAAAATTTGTTCAGTTATAAGGTAAAAGACCCAATAGCGGAACGACGAAGGCCGTGTGTCAATATTAATTATTTTAAAATTATTGATGCAACTCATGAGAAGAAATAATTTGATAGATCGTTCGGAACAAACATTTAACTACGTGAAAAAAAATTTAAATATCAGTTGAAGTAAAGTTTAATAAATAAAAAAAATATTTTTGGAAAAAGTCCCAAAGACCCAGTACCGGAACGCTAAGAATGCCTAGCCCCAATACCGGAATATGGTTGGCTCAATACCGGAACAGTGAATAATATGAAAATTTCCAAATGCAAAAACTATACTTTATCTAAATAATAACTAAGTAAATGAATAGTTGGGAAGTAAGACTAAGTACTAATACATTTTCATTATAAAAGATATAATTTTAATTATGAAAGTTATAATTTTTATATTGAAAACAATATTCCACGTTGAGCATCTTGTAATGCAGCACCAAGATCGGAGGTGGTATGAAATTTTTTATTATTTTTCACTTTTGGCATCCTAGTAGTCTTTAAAAAATTTAAGATTAATTTATAAATTTAATGACGAATATTTTTTTATACTTGGTAATTAAAATAAATAAAAGATTTTGAGGTTAAACTTTATAAATTAGTCTTAGAAAAAAACATTGAGTATAAAAATTTAGGTTTATTCTTAAAATTAAAGTGTACATTTATTTAATGAAATTGTTATAACAAACATACTTATTGTATTAATAATTAGCTCAATTAATTTTTGATTGCACTACACTTTAGACCATACACTTTAACCAAATAAACTGCATGTGTAAGTTAAGAAAATAAATATGGCAGACTGTTCCGGTACTGGGTCAGGCTAACTTCTAGCGCACCTATAAGCGAACAGCAAAAATTAATATTTTTACTGAATTTTTTGTATACATACACTTGAAATTGTGAATTCTAAATACCTTTACATGCAAATAAAAAAAAAGGGTTGAAAAAGTTGCATCCTACATTTTTTACAAGCTTAAGACTACTGGCTGTTTTCTTAGCAAAATCTTTATTTATTTTTTTTTTTTTTTTTAATATTATTGATGGACTTATAAGTTTTACTTATAATCGATTTTTGACCTAAAACATTGAGATTTTGGAAAAATAAAACTTCTTAAAATTCCGTATTGTACTCATTAAGATATATTATAATAATCTTAAAATCGTTCCGGTACTGGATCTCGTTACGCTATTGGGTCTTTTACCTTAATATTTTTAAATATTACTTTGAATTATGACGGACCAAAGCTGCAATAGAGCCTGAGAAGCTCGGCCGCGCACTGTATTGAGAGCGTTCAGCGACCGGCGCGCGGTGATAAATAAATTCATATTGTTTAAACTAATCGCGGGCAGTGAAATTTTCTTTCGAGATCTTAAACTTTAATGAATAAAGCATGTAACCCATGAAAAAAAACTTCATTTGATGACTGAGAAGTCAATGAAATTTTCATTTGTTTACTTAAAAGTTAATTAACAATAGGATCATAAATAAATTATTTCAAGCTATCAATATTTTTATAAAATATAGATATTTGACAATAAATCCTGAAAATTTCATTAATTTATCTTTAACGGTTGTTTTGGAATCTATTTTTTAATTAAAAGTACTTAAAATTTTCATTGTAAAAAAAATTGTTGTTAAAATGAAAATTTTGAAAAATCGTTTGAGGGTTTAATTTTTCATAGTGACTACATAAGAAAAAAATACATAAACTTAATTTTCATGATCAAGTGGAAAATGGGGGGTCCACTTGACGTGATCTTACTCAATATCAGTTTTAAATTAAATGAGAAAAAAAAAAACTATAATTGGAATGCTTTAATGTAAAAGATGAACAGAGTTCAAAATCTATTATCTTTTTCTTTATCGAAAAAATCAATTAAAACAAATGAATCACTTGAATGAATCTTGGTGTTGGTGCAAATATGGCGTCGTCACAATTACCAATAATAAGTAGTCGTATAGAAACTTTGATTAATAATAATCGTTTTATTTTTTAATTAAAACAAAAAAAAATATCACCCGCAATAAATCAGTAATCAAAATGAATTATGTTTTTTTTTTTATTTGACATAAATTTAATGGCGTCTACCGCCAAATTTTGTCTTTACTGACTATAGCAATTTGTTAAGACTGAACAGCTTACAAACGAAACGCTGGACGCATCGAATTAACCGAACAAGCAGAGTAAACTAAGAGACTGAGTGCTATCCCGTATTATTTTGTGTTGTCTCCTGCGCTTGTACAAAATCTCATGATTTTTTTTTTTTATTAACCGTTTTTGGTTTATTCACAACATTAAATTTTTTAAATGTTAATAATTTAGGCCGTGAAAAATTATTTAAGTATTCTCAATTCTTATAAATATATCATTAAAGATATTGGAAATAAATGGAACCTTTAATATCAGTTTTTAATTTAATGAAAAAAATAAAAAAAAAATATTTATAATCAAAATGCTTTAATATAAATAGATAAATACAGTCTGTATTTATACATTAACTTTTAATCATTAAACATTAAATTTTTTAAATATAAATGATTTAGACTGTGAAAAATTGTTTAGGTATTCTGTATACTCTGTTACGATGTGGGCATCGTTCGCCTCCAAACGACTTAGGGTGGGGGTATCACGTGCTCTAATATGGCGTTCCCGGCTATATAAGCACGTGTGGCCTACACCCAGGCGCTTCTTGCCACTGGCGTTTACGTGCTTCTTGCTTGGCTCGTTACCAGCCATTACCAGTTATAAATCAGAGCATCGCGTTGTCAATCAGTCGACTCGTTTATAATTATCTGAGTATTTGTCCGCGTTGACTATCACGTTATAGTTGGTTACAGTTAGTTAACCAGGTGACTATCAACCAGTATAATCATTACAGTTAGTTAATGATTATAGCAACCAGTTAGTGTTGTACAAGAATCAGAGCAATAGTACGGTTCCTTGTAATAGTCGTATTATTGGGTAATTAGCCCTGTGCAGTTAGTCACAGTAACGATAGTATCACATGCAGTTAGTTGTGTGATACATTGACTTTGTAATCAGAGTGTGTGCGACGTGGCATTATTGATAATTATTCAATAAAATATAATTATCATTAAATAAGTAACTGAACCAGAGTTTGAGTGAATTCACCCTGCTTCATCCACCTCCTATTGTGAATAATAAGAGTAGCAGCATCTGAGAGCGGAGTCAGGTCCAAGGAGGCGATTTCCAAGGGCCAAACCAATCGCTAAGTCCATCAACATCCAGGACAACTACACCGAATACTAAAATTAGGCTAAGTACTAGTATTAGTTTAGTTTTATACGGCCAGTTCGGGTAATTTAATTTAATCAGAGTCTCATTTTGGAGCGTAGCCTGCGAGAGACTCACGAAACCTGCACGCCTACACCATAAGTGCAGGAGAACGAATCCTCTACGTTTCAACTCATATACATTTAATTGAAGATATTTTACAGAAATGGATCCTTCAATATCAGTTTTAAATTAAATGAGAAAAAAAAAACTATAGTTAGAATGCTTTAATGTAAAAGATGAACAGAGTTCAAAATCTATTATCTTTTTCTTTATCGAAAAAATCAATTAAAACAAATTAATCACTTGAATGAATCTTGGTGTTGGTGCGAATATGGCGTCGTTACAATTACCAATAATAAGTAGTCGTATAGATACTTTGATTAATAATATTTGTATTAATTCTTAATTAAAACAAAAAAAAAATTACCCGCGATAAAACAGTAATCAAAATGAATTATGTTTTTTTTTATTTGACATAAATTTAATGGCGTCTACCGCCAAATTTCGTCTTTACTGACTATAGCAATTTGTTAAGACTGAACAGTGTACAAACGAAGCGCTGGACGCATCGAGCTAACCGAATGGGCAGAGTAAACTAAGAGACTGAGTGCTATCCCGTATTATTTTGTGTTGTCTCCTGCGCTTGTACAAAATCTCATGATTTTTTTTTTATTTACCGTTTTTGGTTTATTCACAACATTAAATTTTTTAAATGTTAATAATTTAGGCCGTGAAAAATTATTTAAGTATTCTCAATTCTTATAAATATATCATTGAAGATGTTGGAAATAAATGGAACCTTTATTATCAGTTTTTAATCGAATAAAAAAAAATATTAATAATCGAAATGCTTTAATATAAATAGATAAATACAGTCTAAAATCTATTATTTTTTTCTCTATCGCAAACATCAATTAAAACAAATAATTCACCTGAATGAATCTCGGTGGTGATGCAAATTTGGCGTCGTCACAATTACCAAGAATAAGTTGTCGTATAGATACTTTGATTAATAATATTTGTTTTAATTCTTACTTAAAACAAAAAAAATTATCATCCGCAATGAATCAGTAATTGAAATGAATTATGGTTATCATTTTTTTATTTAACATAAATTTATGGCGTCCAACGCTCAATTCTGTCCAAACTGACTGCAGCAACTTGGTAACACTAAGGAGTTTACAAACGAAACGCGGGACGCATCGAGTTAACCGAACAACCAGAGTCAACTGAGAAACTAAGCGCAACCCCGTATAACTTCACGTAGTCTCCCGTGCTTATAAAACACCTTATGATATTTTTTTATTCCTGTTTTGGGTTTAGTCACAACATTAAATTTTCTAAATATGAATAATTTAGACCGCGAAAAATTATTTAAGTGTTCTGTATACTCATATACATTCGATTAAAGATATTTCACAGAGATGGAGCCTTTAATATCAATTTTAAATTAAATGATGAAAAAAAAAATATATATATATTTATAATTGAAATGCTTCAATATAAATAGATAAACAGAGTTCAAAATATATTATTTTTTTCTTTATCGCAAAAATCGATTAAAATACATAAATCACCTGAATGAATCCCGGTGGTGGTGCGAATATGGCGTCGTCACAATTGCCAATAATAAGGAGTCGTATAGATACTTTGATTAATAATATTTGTTTTAATTCTTACTTAAAACAAAAAAAAAAATAACCCGCGATAAAACAGTCATTAAAATGATTTATGGTTATTTTTTTTTAACTTCCCGCTTAGAAAATCGATGATTTTCAAAAATTTCGGGAAGTTATTGTTTTCACCCCGATTTTCGAAAATCGAGTTTCCATCAAATGTCGACGTTTTGAGGTCCTAGGAAGCTATTCTGACTATTTTCAGAATGATGTCCGAGTGTCTGTATGTATGTATGTGTGTGTGTGTGTGTGTGTGTGTGTGTATGTATGTGTGTGAATGGTCTATAACTTTTTAACTAATGAATCGATTTAGTTGTTTAAGGCGGCGATTGAAGGAGCTTGTTTGCCGTCAACTTTCCTGAAAATTTCAGATCGTTTGACCAAGTAGACTCGAAAATATTGGCGAATTACGAAAAAAAAAAAATTTTTTTTTTTAGTTTTTTATTGATTTCTCAGAAACGAATTAAACGATCGACTTTAAAATCTAATCAGCTCTAGAACTCAATAAAACGCGTCGAATGCCGCCTTAAACATCTCAATCGGTTAATTTGTTCGGGAGATATCGTTGGAGAAAGAAATGGTAAAAAACGGTTTTTTTCAAATATCTTCAAGACGGCTGAATCAATCGCTTTTAAATTTTAATCAGCTCTAGAATTCGATAAAACGCGCCTATTGACACCTCAAACGTAAAATTGGTTAATTAGTTCAAAAGATATCAGTGTTGAAAAGTTAAAAAAATAACATTCTATGTTATTTTTTCCAGATAAATCAAAATGTACTCTGCTAAAATGTGTCTAAAATCTTACAAACTTTTCCTCTTTATGGTCTCTTTTGATCATCGTATAATGCCGTCAAACTTGTTCTTTAGTTTAAACCATATTATCAACGAAAAAATTGAAAAAACACAGTTTTTAATGAATTTCTCGGATATTTTATATATTATTGCTCTGACCTAAGCCAAAACTCATTCAAATCTTGATTTTGATCACTGACATTGATTTCTGCATCAACATATTTATTTTATTTAACATAATAGGGAATTAAAATTTAAAAACCGCTTGTTCATCAATGATTTTCGATTCTTAAACTTTTAAACTTTAGCATAAAGCATAACTTGTTAGAGTTTGAAAAACTCATAGAAAAACAATCGCATGCAATTAGATTTACGAGCTCGAAGAGCTTGAAAATATAGTCACATTAATATTTTCGAATTCTTTGAGCTCGAAAACAGCGGGAAGTTTTGGGGCTGGCCCGCAGGGTCAACCGACAGACCAATTTTTTTATTTGGAATAAATTTAATGGCGTCTAACGCCAAATTTTGTCTGAACTGACTACAGCAATTTGGTAACACTAAGGAGTACCAAAAAAAATGCTGGACGCATCGGGTTAACCGAACAACCAAAGAGAACTGAGAGACTGAGCGCAACCCCGTATAACTTCATGTAGTCGGCCGCGTTCACAATAATAATCTCATGTTTTTTTTTTCTGGTTTCAAAATCGAATTTTTTAGTTATAATAATTTAATTTCTATGAATCATCTGAATATTCTATATACTTAATCACATTTAACGAGATCTTGAATATCATTATGTTATGTTTTTCTTTTTCTAATTGCTCAAGTAATCATTGGGAATTCATGTAAATGATAAGAAACAATACTTACCTTCGATGTTTATCTAATCCAACTTAATTGATTCGATGCACCTTAAATTAAACATCAAACTTGCGATTTCATATTTAACACAACGTTACACTTCAGTTCATATTTGCCGAGGGAAAATAATTATCCGCGATTATATTTTAAAAATATAATTGATTATATATATATATATATATATATATATATATATATATATATAAATATATATATATATATATATATATATATATATATATATATATATATATATATATATATATATATATATATATATATATATATATATTAGGGTGATTCATTTTAGACCAACATTTTTTTTTCAAGTCCCACTCAAAAATCTTGTAGCATATGAAAAATAAAAAATTCTCACCAAATTTGAGCTCTTAATTTCAATTTGTAGAGGTCTCTCAACGAACTTTTAGTTTTTCCATTTAAATAACATGGGAAAACTTTTTTTTTCATTTTTTACTTCCGCATCTTATCTAAAAATTTTTTTTTCGAAATATCGTTCCGACATTTTTATAGTAGACTAAATGCTCTACAAAAAAGTTCTTTGAGTCGAGTTTGTAAGTTCAATATCTTCATCATAATTCGCGTTGCAAATTGTGATTTTTGTGGAAATTCGATTTAAATGCACTTAGAAACGAAACTATTGGTGATAGACGAAAACTTCAAATGGCAATTTTGTAGGTCATTCAATGCTCTTAAATAATGCATTAATGACTATTTCTGCACCACCAATAGTTTAGCCTCAAGACGCCCTTAAAGTTCTATTTTTTCGAAAATATACTTTCAATAAATGTCGAATCGAAACTATTGATGATAAACAAAAAATTTACATCGCAATTTTGTAGATCATTTAATGCTCTGAAATAATGCCCTCGTGGATATCTTTGCACCACCAATAGTTTAACAGCTAAACGCTCTTAGATTTCGTTTTGTTCTTAAAATTCACTTTCAATGTATTTATTACGGTGTGTTCTTTTATGACAACTTGTTTTTTTCAACAGTCTAACAGTATCTATACTTGGAAGAAGGTAAAAAAAGATGTCTGTTAAAATTAGAGCCCTAAATATTAATATCGACAATTGTCTCATCCCTATTTTCTATTTCTCATTTAAAGAACATGGGAAAAAAAAAATATTAAGTTTGTATTTTTATATCTTGGTGATGGCGTACTGTACAAATAAGCCCAGGATACATTTTTGAAGGGAATTGAACGCTCTTCAAAAGAAGTCCCTAATCATTATTTGATAAATCCATTTCTTCAAAAGTTATTGGAATTAGATTTATGGTAAATTTTAAGATCTTTTTATTTTTCCAGTGAAACCATCGGACATATCATAGAGTATCGAAGAATCTTTTTCATAGACAATTTTATTTCTCATAGATTATCTCAGAGAAAGTTTTTTCTTATTCTGCACAATTTTCTGTTTATTTCCATTTTAATATCATGCTCTTGAAATCGATCGCAACACTATTTTTTTTAAGAACAAATTTAAATCTAAGAGCGTTAAGCTGTTAAACTATTGGTGGTACAAAGATATCCACGAGGGCATTATTTCAGAGCATTAAATGATCTATAAAATTGTGATGTAAATTTTTTGTTTATCATCAATGGTTTCGTTTCGACATTCATTGACAGTATATTTTCGAAAAAATAGAACTTTAAGAGCGTCTTGAGGCTAAACTATTGGTGGTGCAGAGATAGTCATCACTGCATTATTTTAGAGTATTGAATGACCTACAAAATTGCCATTTGAAGTTTTTGTCTATCACCAATAGTTTCGTTTCTAAGTGCATTTAAATCGAATTTCCACGAAAATCACAATTTGCAACGCGAATTATGATGGAGATATTGAACTTACAAACTCGACTCAAAGAACTTTTTTGTAGAGCATTTAGTCTACTATAAAAATGTCGGAACGATATTTCGAAAAAAAAAATTTTTAGATAAGATGCGGAAGTAAAAAATGAAAAAAAAAAGTTTTCCCATGTTATTTTAATGGAAAAACTAAAAGTTCGTTGAGAGACCTCTACAAATTGAAATTAAGAGCTCAAATTTGGTGAGAATTTTTTATTTTTCATGTGCTACAAGATTTTTGAGTGGGACTTGAAAAAAAAAAATGTTGGTCTAAAATGAATCACCCTAATATATATATATATATATATATATATATATATATATATATATATATATATATATATATATATATATATATATATATAAATATTAGGGTGATAAAAAAACTAACAAGTTTTTTTTTCCTCGCAAACAGGTTCAAAAGTTTCATTTAGATAAAAAAAGACGCCTGTGCAAATTAGAGCTCTAAGAGGTTCCACATCGCTTTTTTCTATTTTCCGTAAGAATAACATGGAAAAAAAATTTTTTGCGCCTTCTGATTTTTATAATTAGCTAACGATGCGTCATAGGAATAATTAGCAGACATATCTTTGTAGGTGATTGAATGCTCTACAAAAAAAGTTTCCTATCATTTTTTGATAAATCTATTCATTCAAAAGTGATTTGAGGTTGAAGTCGAATTCATATTAAATTTTGAGATCTTTTTACTTTTCCGGCGAAACTATCAGACTTATTACAAAATATCATGGGTCCTTTTTTGTCGACAATTTTATTCCCTAAAAGTTATTCTTCTAATGTTTTTTCGAATTTCGCATTGTTTTCTAGTTATTGTCATTTTATTGTCAAGCTCATAAAAAAAATATTCTTCTGATTGATTTTATGAGCTTGACATTAAAATGAAAATAACTAGAAAACAATGCGGAGTTTGGAAAAACTTTATTAAAATAATTTCTAAAGAATAAAATTGTCGACAAAAAAGGTCCCACGATATTTTGTTATAAGTCTGATAGTTTCGCCGGAAAAGTAAAAAGATCTCAAAATTTAATATGAATTCGACTTCAACCTCAAATAACTTTTGAGCAAAGAGATTTATCGAAAAATGATAAGAAACTTTTTTAACTTCCCGCTAAGAAAATCGACGATTTTCGAAAATTTCGGGAAGTTATTGTTTTCACCCCGATTTTCGAAAATCGAGTTTTCATCAGATGTCAACGTTTTGAGGTCCTAGGAAGCTATTCTGACTATTTTCGGAATGATGTCCGAGTGTGTGTATGTATGTGTGTGTGTGTGTGTGTGTATGTATGTAAACTCTTTGTAACTTTTGAACTAATAAACCGATTTGGATGTTTAAGGCGGCGATTGAAAGAGCTTGTTGGCCATCAACTTTCCTAAAAATTTCAGATCATTTGATCGAATAGATTCGGAAATATCTGCGAATTACGAAAAAAAAAAAATTTTTTTTTTTAGTTTTTTATTGATTTCTCAGAAACGACTTATACGATCGACTTCAAAATCTAATCAGCTCTAGTACTCAAAAAAACGCGTCGATTGCCACCTCAAACATCAAAATCGGATAATTCGTTCGAGAGTTATCGCAGGAGAAAGAAATGGTGAAAAACGGTTTTTTCTAAATATTTTCGAAACGACTGACGCGATCGATTCCAAATATTAATCAGCTCTAGAATTCAATAAAACGCGCCGATTGCCACCTCAAACGTCGAAATCGATCAATTAGTTCGAAAGATATCGGCATTGAAAAGTTAAAAAAATAACATTTTATGTTATTTTTCCCGGATAAATCATAATATAACCTACTAAAATGTGTCTGAAGTCATACCAACTCATCTTCCATATGGTTACTTTCGATACATTACGTCATCGAACTTGGTTTTTAGTTTAAATCATACTAACAACAATAAAATCGATAAAACGTAGTTTTTAATATTTTTCTCGGATATTTCATATTTGATTGTTTCTCACATGAGTCAAAACTTATTTAAATCTTGATTTGAATCCCTGGCATTGATTTCTGCCTGAATACACTTATTTTATTGAACATAATCAGGGATTCAATTTTAAAAACCGCTTCATTAACAATTCTTGATTCTTAAATTTTCAAACTTTAGCATAACAGGCAACTTGTTAGAGCTTGAGAAGATCGTAAAAAAACAATCGCATATGATAGCATTTTCGAGCTCGAAGAGCTCGAAAATATATCTACACCAATGTTTTCGAGCTCTTTGAGGTCGAAAACAGCGGGAAGTTTTGGGGCTGGCCCGCAGGGCAACCGACGCCCAGATTTTTTGTGGAGCATCCAATTACCTACAAAAAATTTGTCTGCCAATTATTCCTATGAAGCATCGTTAGTTACTTATTAAAATCAGATGACGCAAAAAAAATTTTTTCTATGTTATTCTTATGGAAAATAGAAAAGTGCAATGCGGAACCTCTTAATGTTAACATTAAGAGCTCCAATTTTCACAGGCTTTTTTTTTAGCTACATGAAACTTTTGAACCTGTTTGCGAGAAAAAAAAAATTTTTTATTTGTTGAATCACCCTAATATATATTTAATTATTCTGTAAAAAAAAAAAAAAAAATTAATTTAACGTATAATGTTATTTGTATAAACATACGTAAACTTCTAAAGTCAATCAATTATTATCAGTACAGCAAAAAAAAAAATTGTGGTTCTTCGAACTACAATATTGTAGTAAAACATTGTAGTAGCAAATACTCCAATATATAGTAAAGAATACTGCATAATAGTTCTTACATTACTACTTGTGTGGTACCACCACAAAGTTGTGGTTATTCCAAGTTAGAGTCGGCATTTCTTAACTCCAACTTGTAGCAATACCAACTACAGCTGCTGTTATACCAACTACAATTTATTTCCCGTGTATCATTTGCGACGATTAAAAAGAATTCAATCACAATAAATAATTGTAATTCTTGCAACCGTCAAGTTTTGTTTATTCAAATTATTCTAGAATAATTAAAGTAACTATAACGTTCTCCTCTATTTTACGCGTCCCACGGCGGAGTGTGGTCAGCGCTCAATAGTCGTTATGGTTCTCCGTTGGATGAAAAACCTGGAAATAAAATAATAAACACCAAAACCAACCAAAATGTCCCACCTGGAGATATCCTGAATCTCCCTGGACAGGCAGCTCTGCTCAGGCTGGGTTAGAAAACCTAATTGGGCGCCAGTTCGTGTACCCCACGAACAAAATGTAAATGAACCAAAATAACCAACGGAGAAAATGAAATGAAAATGAAAATAAATACAGGATAGCAAATTTCAGAAATAGGAATAGGATAGCAAGAAAAGATAGCAAATAATTAAAATAATGAAATAAATACGCCCGGGTTGCCGACCATTTGCATTTAATTATAATTTAAATAATACTTTGTTTCTCAAACTGTATCGCACAACAATAACAATTTTAATTATAGGAAACTAATACTGAATCACTTACAAAATTAACCAGAAATAATAATAGTTGTGTGCGTATACAAAATTATAAATAATACGGGTATTTTAAATAAAATAATAGAGGATAAACAATAGTTATCTGCCGCACAAATAAAATAATTAATAAAATAAATAAATCACTCGCCTGTGAGTTATTAAAAAAAACAATCAACTTATAGATATCAATAACTCAATATAAATAATAATTTCACCCGCTGGTGATTTATAGAAACAAAAATCTCAATATATAAATAATGATACTTGATAATTTCACTCGCACGTGAAATCAAATAATAATAAAAATATATAATAATTAATATCAATTCTCAAAAAAATAATAACTCAAAATATTAATGCAATAATTATAAACTACTGTATCACTCAATTTCAAAATAGTTATCGCTTTCCACTGGTGAATAAATCGCAGTTCACCAAAATAAATTAATAATAATCGATAATTATCTTAGTAATTATGTAAAAAGAACTCAGTAATAATTTAAATAATATCCTGACTTATGATATTAATAGTGCGTGATCCTCTGTTTACTTAACTACTACTCACACAAATATTCTGAATACTTAAACTGTTACTAAAGACCAGGAAAATCTTTCACTGATACGTATATCTATATACAAATGCTACAGGCCCAGTCGCATGTATTCAGTTCCAACAAATAACGTTATCACAAAACTAAATATAAATAATATCCAAATATTTAATATTTAGTATTAATATACATTAACCAATATTATTGCAAATTAATTATTACTCAAACATCCACTGGGCTCTATAATCATCTATTTCGTAATATGCTTGTAAATTCTGTGTACAAGACAAAGTACTATATATATATGTATCTACGCGCAAGTGCAAATGGCCACCAACGCGGGAACGCAAAGTTACACGCCAATGAATTACCAAAGTACTTACAGTCGTTGAAGTAATTTTCCCCGTACAACTTTCCTGGTTGATACACCAAATACTACAAACAATTGTACTCCAACAAATCAACAATACTTTAAATATTCAATGTAAATAATTGCAAATATGCCAATGGCGTCACAAAATACTATGGGTCTACCAGCAAATAGCACACACCCTGCTCTTACAATTGTTTATCCACGTCTGACCATGGCAGCACGTGATTCTCATGCCGGCACCTCGGCCGGCCATCTTAGATATCGGTATCTCACTTCAACCAATGGGAAAAGTATCTCTGTCTCATGTTACTTTTGAATACTACCAACGACAAATTTCAGGATGTCAACTGTGTAATTTTGCATGTTCCCATCGTTAAATGCCCACCCGATTATCATATTATTAATTAAAATTAATATAAAATGCAAAATTACTTAATACTTTATGCATAACGAATATAAAGTTAATTAAAAAAAATAATAAATTGGTTGCTGACAACTGTTGCGTCAACGCGCATGCGCCGAGCAACCCCAATAATTACAAGCACATTAATTAAATATATGATTATTTTCCCCAGCATCATGAAATATAATTGTATGCCTGCTGTAATCAGTGAATTTTCCTGATCACTAGCCACTTTATACATAACGAAACAATCCAGTGGGAATAATGTAATAATTAAAACAAAATCACACATGTAAACAAAATAATAATAATAATAATGCATATAGAGACGTGTGAGCAGCGTGTGCCGCCATCTGTTGCTCACCGACCGGATGTGAGGCTGCCGCGATATTTAAATATCGTGACATAACAATTAAATCATAGTTCTTTTTTACATTTCCAAGTAGTCAATATAGTTATAAGATTGTCAGTGTAACTACGTGACGGTTGTAGTTATTAATCATTAGTTTACTTATAATAATTGCAATCAAATAATCCATAATACTACGTTGTTTCATTTCATCAAAACCAATTCGTTTAGTAAAACTAACCATAAAGTTATAGTGCAATAAAGCTTTAACTAAAAAATTTTAGTTTTATCAATTTATTCGATGATTAGAATAACTATTTAATATTAACTATAAATCTGCACTTACGACTGAAACGATTTTATAGTTACTCGAACTAACGAAAAACTTGTTGTAATTACTCAAAATTTATTTAATTTTAACTACATTTTAGTAGTTGTGATAAAAAAATTCAATCACTATCAAATTATAGTAGCATCAATAAATTGAATTATGTTTCAGCAATTACTAAATAGTTAATATTACTATCGAAAGTAGTATCAGGAATTAATTTTAAATAGTTGAAGCTTTTTAGTTATCACGACTATCGACTTTTCTCTGAGTGTAGGCTGCCCTTGCACGTGGCGATCTTCCCTTTACATAGCGTACCAATTCTAAAAGGGCCGTAATAAAAGGTTTCTGATAGCGTAAATTATCAGAATTCATCTTACTATGTAAGTTGTACAACACTAGGTATCTCGTAACAAACTAAATAATTATTGAATACCCGCCAGCTACAAATAAAATCATACTAAAGAGTAAGACACGTTGTGCTGATGATGCTGTTTTACGCCTCACGTGTTGTTATGACTACCTTTTTATGTAGAGCTGTATGATTTCATTTTTACCATTATTACGTGGATATAATTTTCAAGGTCTTGTAAAATTATTCTTAAAAGAAATTTTAAGTGTGTAGGTATTTTAACATAAGCCCTGATAACACCTTTACAACCGTAATAGAAAAATCATGGTTCATGGAAAATTTGAGATAAATCAGCATAAGTTATTCAAAAGTAGCCATGTATATTTTTATTTATTAATTTATTTATTTATTTATTAATCTATGTATATATATATACCATAAAGCTACGTGCATTATTAATCTAATATAAAAGCGTAAATTAAAAATGCATAGTTTGCATTTATATATGGTGGGGTAATTAATGTGTTAAAAGTTGAAACTTTCATAATAGGCGTCAGTTCTCTCCTAAAGCTTGTGACTTAAACATATCACACTGCTTTAACAATGTCGTTATCTAAAAAACGATCTTTCAATGAAATGGCTGAGCCAACTACTTCGCAACAAGACAACCGTGTGCTTCAGTCTTGGGAGAAATTTGATTTTTTATTAACAAGTTCTTATAAGCTAAACGAGACTCGTACAAAATCCATAATTGTAGGACTCAAGTTGGATACTGAAACGTACAAATTTGTGCCGTGTATTGCAATTGTTGATGAAAAATCATGTGGTATAGTGTGTTCCTCAGAAAAGTGGCAGAAATTTACAACTGAATTAAAAAAACTAACGAAGAATTTTAACTTGCCTGATGCTCAATACAGAAAGCTGCCTAATGACACAACATCGATCGAGGGCTACATTTTTCAATATTCATCGTTGAGATCCACCTATGGGAAAGCAAAATTATTTACAATCATGGAGTTACTGATCAGCAGACCGGTGCAATGCCTAAATATGTAAGAAAAGTTACAATGCGTCAAAACACAGTGCAGAATATTTACGAGTTTGAAGATCTAATAAATAGTCGTCTGAAGTATCTTCAAAAATTATGTGCGCCGTGTGATGAATGTTTAAACCAATTAATAATACCGGCTAAGAAGAGAATACCGCGCATACGTCAAAATTTTGGGGATATCGATCTATCTGAGGAAATCATTGGTAAATTTGTTATTAGTGGTTTGAAAAACGCCTCTGTAAACGAAAAAATAAAGAATAGCTTAGAAGCTACGTACAATTGGTTTGTCGCTGATTATATGGAGTTAGTTATGCTCGAATCAATATTATTTTTTACTAAGGACATTATTACCAAAGTAACGAGTTAAGATTTTACTAGAAATTTAAAATTATGTATGCAAGGGTCATAATACCGCTTATGAATATATTTCAAGATTGTTATGGTATTACTTATATAACATATTTTTATTGTTAAATATGTCAAATTTTTATTATTATTATAAGTTTAAATAAACTGCCCGTATATAAATGTATGCCTAAAATACTTTAAATAACACAGGTAAATAAAGTATAATACTTAATTTTAATTCTATATTATTTTAAAAATAAGTATACCTAAAATGATTTGAAAGTGATAATTTTGAATTTACATTTTATAAGCTACGGTAAGTTACTTTGAATTATAATTATAATTATAGTTTAAATAAATATAAAAATAATACTTAATTTTAATTCTATATTATTATAAAAATAAGTTTTTAAAATACTTTATAATAAATATACCTAAAATGATTTACATTTTATAAACTACGGTAAGTTACTTTGAAATATAATTATATTTTAAATAAATGTAAAAGAAAAATAATAATGTTTAATTTTAATTCTATATTATTTTAAAAAATAAGTTATTTAAAAGATTTTATAATCTTAATTTGATAATAAGTAGGCCTAAAATGATTTAAAAATGATAATTTTAAATTTACATTTTATAAACTACGGTAAGTTACTTTAAATATTTTCTGTAAAATACTATGAATTATAGGATGTTAATTAGAGGATGTTATGCCGATATTTTTAATAAAGTTAATATATATATATATATATATATATATATATATATATATATATATATATATATATATATATATATATATATATAGTAATTAAATTAGTTGTCATTATGTCTATATATCTATATATTGAGGCGCTACCTCTATTATCATGCACTTGATAATGTGTTACGCTAATTTACCATCGTCAATAAACACTAACTTAGCGACGCACGGATAAAGTCTTTTTACCTCTTAGACGCATTAAATAATTTAAATTGTACAAAGCACCTAAAAATTATTCAATATTTGCAAATTTTAACTGAAAACGAATAAATATATTTAATTTAAATAAGATTATGACTGAAATAAAAATAAAATTTTAAATATTTTTAAATTTTGACATCTGGTAATAAAGTATGTATTTAAGAATATTTATATATATTGGTAATTGTTTGAAATAATATTCAAATATCTCAAAGCATCCTATAATGTTTATTATTTATTAATCATTAGATTTTATAAGCTTTAAATTTTATTGAAGTATATATTTTAGTTGCAAAATTGTCGCGCAGCATACATTTATCGAGATATAAATCTGCGGCGAGGTGTAATTAGAGATGCATCCCATAGACATCCACAGTAACTTAACAATGCATTACTCAGTAGAACTATAGCACTCAGTGTAAGAGCACACAAAACAAATTAATAAAAATATAACTTAACTTTTCAACGCCTAACAAATTAATAAAAATAAAAGCTTAACTTTTTCAACGTTTAAATGAATAAATAGACAAATACAAAATTAACTACAATCTAAAACGCAATGGCTGTTTATATTGGTATGCGTTTTTTTATACTCTGTCTACTGCGTCTTGAAAGACATGTGAGTTAAAATTTTAAATACCAAATAACATTTTTAAATATAAAATTAATAATTATACGTGTTTAGGTTCTAAAACAAGTGTACGATCTCGTTGGAGATCTTTATTATACGGTTTATTCGCCTCTCGAGGGTCTAGATATACTAGACAAAATAAAAAAGCTGACGGGGTGCAACTTGCCGCTTGTACTGGAGCCACTCTACGAAAATTTAGAAGAAACCAACGATGTTCGTCTTCAACTCTACCTTAAAAATAAATCGTCATACATGAAGTATAATAGACCCTATGACTTTTCTGTCAATATGGATCCTATAATTTCTCTACATGAGCGCATAGAGGCTATATTATAATAAACTTGTGATTAATAATACTATTACTATATATTAATTGATAATATATAATAATTAATATATATAAATATATCATTATAAATAATCGTAAATAAATATTCAATATCCTTATTGCATATAAATAGGTTTTTGATTACTTATTTATTTATGGATATTATAAACCTGAAGGTAAGTAAAAATCTTTGTCTATTGATATATATTGTTCATGCTTGGTACTATAGATTCAAAATGTATATTATATATATATATACACTCTTTTGCACTGCCCGCAACGACCGGCGGACTCGCAGCTGACCCCACCACGCACTGGGCTCTACCACCACTTTGTGGTGGCGGGTGCTATAGTTGCACCATACTACTCACCTTTGTGGCCCGCTATAGGACTACAGTGGTTTTCTTCAATGATCTCATCGTGTAACTCTTCGGCAGGAACTTCTATATTTCCTTCGCAACTTGTTACCTCGATAGGACAGTCACCCAATTCTTATAAATGATAGGGTTTTATGTTTAAATCATCGAATTTATCCCCCTGTTTCGCCATGCGGAATGTATAGATTTCATGTTTGAACATGGACACTCTTAAATTTCGTAAACCTTCAATTAAATTATTTAAATCGATTTTTTCGAAATGGTTTTTCTTGACGAAGACCGTGAAAATAAAGCACTGACCCAATTTTGTGACTAATACATCACCCATTTTTGGTTTAGCTGTCTTCAGGTCTTCCCGATTGATGAAAGTGAGATCTCTCAACAATCGTGAGACTGGTTTCATCAATTCACAATCCAGAGACAGGAAATGTACCATGTGGTCTCTCACATAGGTAATTCCATCTCGACTGTCTTTGAATTTGATTCGGATTTTCAGGTAGTTTCAGAGGTCTATCAGACTCGGAGCTCGAGGAAGACGAAACTTCCGGTGCTGAATAGCGTTGATCACTCGAATCTTCAGCTATATCTGAAGAAGGAGGATCAAATACGTACCACGGAGCTTGATTCGGAATTTTAGGAGGTAAATCAACATTCATCTCCGGTTTATCCCCCAGTTGTTCGTCAACAACTTCTGGTTGAGTCGTGTTGAGGGTGCCAGATTCGTTTACCTGAGCATTTCCGTCATCTTGTTCCTGATGTACTTCCACTTGAATCACAATGGCTCCATCAGATTCATTTGCATCTGACTGGTCTGATTGAGAAGATCTCTCTGCTATGATTGTACAGTCATTTGCAGAATCTCGAGTTAGTGTTTCAGAGTTTGACAAGTGGAAGGCCTCGCGATGACTGTAGATGTGTTGTCATCAGAACTTTCTGCGTCTTTCCAGTAAAAGGTTTTTGTATGATCGTCATAGTCGAGTTCTTTGCAATTTGCTTGCGCAGCTTTCAGCACCGTGTTCTTCCCCATAGGAGTCGAAGGACTTCTACCTGCGGTGAGATATTTCTCTCGAATCTCATCAGCTCGAGGTGTCTTTGGAGTTGCAGGAGTTATTTCTACTTGAAATTCCGGTTCAGAGCAGCTGGCTTCACTCGAATCTTCATTATCGTCTATATCTTGATTTTCACGAAGGAATTCTTCTTCTTCCTCTTCGTCGGACTCGTCCGAGTCTTCAGATTCATCGTGTTCATATGATAAGTAACCTCGTTCAAGATATTTACTGACTTCTTTGGCTACTTGAGGGCTGACTACAGGCAGTGGGTTGTAATAATCCTCTGGACGAACAGTACGATCTGCTTTTTCATCTGAAACGTTAATCGCTCGTCTTTCTAGGGCTTTATCGAAACGTTCAAATGATTTCCTCAAGTCTTCACGCAATTGTTGTCGATTCATCGCTTCAAAAGAATTTTCATCCCCCTGATCGCTGGAACTTTTCTCCGATTCGTTGAGCATATATTCCTCATTCATGAGTCGGACTGCTTCTTCTTCCTCATCATCGGTTTCTTCAAGTTCTAGTCCGGGTTCTCACCCAATTTCTACTACTGGTTCGGCTAGAGCCTGAGGTGCTGAAAATGACCCTGGTTGGTTTTGTTCAAAAACGTCATCTTCGATACTTTCTGAGACGTCAGGTTCAGTCGTACTTATTTCGCAATAATTTATCTTTTTCTGGTTTTGTGTCATTTCCGTAGCCCGTCTCATTCGCAACCGGAATGCAATCGTGTCATGAGGTTGTGGAGCGCTGTTGACCCAAGGTTTGTTTTTACTTCCGGGTTTTCTTCCTCGTTTTACAGCTGTTATGGCTTTTTCGTCAGGACAAGAAGTTTTCCAAAGTGGTAGTATTATTGCTTCCTTGACAGATTTTTGATTTGAAAATGCTTCATCTGGAGATCTGCCCTCAGGGTTGTAGGACAACCCTTCAGCATATTGCTCTGAGATCTTATGTCGAACAATAACCGAAAATTTGTATTCACTTAGTTTAGATCTCCACTTAATTTGTCGTTCAGTGACCGTTTGGCTGTCTTTCAACCAAGACATACAAGGGCTGCTTATATACAAGGTGAAAGGCTTACCATAAAGATAAGGTTGAAATTGTTGTACTGCGTACAAAACGGCCAAAGACTCTTTTTCATTGTGTGTATATCTCGTCTCAGTCTCTTGCAAGACTCTAGACGTACAGGAGACAATTTTTTCGATATTTTCGACAGGATTTTCAGGCGTATGGTCTTCGTTCTCCAGTTCCTGGCTCAAGATGCCTGAAATACCGACATCAGAGGAACTGGTTGCCAATATGAAAGGTCGATTGAAATTTAGATATGCGAGGAATGAGTTCTCGCATAATGCGTTCTTAATATCATCGAAAGCCTTCTGCGAATCAGCTAACCAAACAAACGGTTTAGTTTTTCTGGTAAGGTCAGTGATCGGTTTTGCTCTTTCAGCGAAGTTTTCGATAAAGCGCCTATAGTAGTTTGCTAATCCCATAAATTTTCGAGCTTCTGTGTGATTGCGGGGGTGCGAAGCGTTTTTAAGGGATGATATTTTCTGTGGGTCGGGTTTCACACCGTTTTTAGTGATAATGTGACCCAAATATTCCACCTCGGGGCAGAGAAATTTGCATTTCTCGGGCTGAAGAGTTAGCCCAGCCTCTCGAAGGCGGTTGAAAAGTCTTTGGACTCGTACTTCATGCTCTTCGAGTGAAGATGCATAACTTACGAAGTCATCGAGATAAATGAATTATTCTGTTCCTTTTAAACCACTCAGTGTGGAATCCATCATACGTTGAAAAATTGCTGGAGCACACTCAAGCCCGAAAGGCATACAGCAATATTCCCAGTGACCGTCAGGGGTGGAAAACGCAGTTTTCTCATTATCTCTGGGGTCCATTGGTACTTGGTGGAACCCACTGGCAAGGTCAAATACACTGAAGTACTTGGCTCCGCCGAGTTGGTCTAAAATATCGATTATGAGTGGGAGGGGGTAAGCATCCCCAATGGTTATCTTATTCAAATTCCGAAAATCGATAACCATTCTCCACTTTTTGTTACCTTGAGCGTCTGATTTCTTAGGGACAATCCACAAAGGTGAATTATACGGAGATTTTGATTTGCGTATAATTCCTTGTTTAGGTAGATTATCTACTTGTTTCTTACTTTCGTCGCGATGTTCTTGAGGAAACCGATATTGTTTTATTCGGACCGGTTTATCGCTGGTGGTTTCTATTTTACAAGTGAACTTTTTAGAACGTCCCAGACGATCACCCGGGAGGTGAAATATATCGTGATTTTTCTGGATAAGTCTGAGAATTTGCTTCTTTTCGGTGCGACTGAGATGGTCAGTAGGAATTTTGTCAAAGATTGCTTGAAAACAATCTCGCTTAGAGAGCAAGTGCGTTCTAGATGGAGTCTCCGTTATGTCGGAAAATTCGTCAGATGGATCAAGATGATCAAATTCGAATTCTTCAAGCAGTTGAGGTTCAATTTCGATTTCTGCTGGATCTGATGTGGTATTAATGACCATACACATCGCTTGATCGTCATCGACTGAGACAACAGCTTCGCCCATTAAGAGTCCCTCTTTAAGAGGAATCTTACGGAGTTAGCCCTGTTTGATCTTAGGATTTATAACAGGTACCGACACGGACATTCGCATCCGGGCCGGAATTACGTATGCACGGGATGGTTTTATTCCGAGGCTGAAAGATAAGGGTCGGGAAGGTTGAGATGATAAATTCAGAGATTGATGATGAACAACCAGAGATTTCATATCATCGGAATTTTGGGCAACAATTTCTTAAAAAATGAACAAGCAGAGATTTCATATCATTTTTTAAGAAATTGTTGCCCAAAATTCCGACACCGTGAAAGGGTGAATTCCCATCACAAACATGGAATCGGATTTTTGAACCCAAAACTTTTAATTCCACGGTATCAATTGTTTCCATGGACTGCCCATTCAAACCACGGAGTAGCATCGTATCACTACGATCCACTCTAATTTCGGGTTTAAGGGCGGAAGAATTTATCAAACACACACCCCCCCCCCCTCTGTATCTATAAGAAAGCATTGTTATTCTCCATGAAGGGAATTACATGAGTCGAAAATTTTAGGACCTGTCCCTAGGGACAGGATATATCTCACATCAAGGTCGTCATCCATTGAAAAAGGGATAGGACGAGTAGGTCGGTTTTTGAGGACCAACGTATTCCAATAAAAAGAAATGCCAGCTCGTTCTTTGATGAAAAATTCATTTCCAAGGATGCCCAGGTAACCACCTGGTGGCCTAGGAACAACCTGGAAACAAACGTCTACATCAAAAATCTTAAGGGTCACAGTTCCAATTATCAGCATACTGCTGGTCGCTATGCCGCCCACCACATTGTCATTTTCCGGGTAAAAGGTAGTATCATCCCCCAGTGTGTCGATGCAAAGGAGATTCAGGTCAGAACCTGTATCCAACAAATCTTCGCATCCACCCTGGAAGAGGTCTGGAGATGTTATCCAGACTTGTGGACCTTTACCGATGACTAGTGTGAGGGTTTCGGGCGTTGAAGGATTCTGAATTCCTTCACCGCCTGAGTTTTCTGATGAAGACTCGTAGGTCGGCGAGACTCTCGGGGCATACTCGCAGTCGCCTCGGTCTGTCGAGCGCCCTTTGAGTTTAAATGTTCGTCATTATCTTTTGCAGAGTGAGATTTATTTGCCTCTCGATGAGGGCAGAAAGGACAATCACAACAGGGAGCCTCTAATTTTAGGTGTTCAAGTTTTTCGGTATCAATGTCTGTAGAGTCAAAAGTCACAATCTTTTTCTTTGTTGAAGAAGGTTCTTCTGTTCGTGGGCGTGAGGAACTTTTCTTGGACGTTCGTGGAGTCAAGTCGTCGTCGTAGGTTCGTCCACGTCCTCCTTTACTAGAGATGTAAGTGTACGTTCGGTAGTCAGCTGATGCTGAACTGCTATCGGAGTCTACACTGTCTTCGCTGTCTGTAGCGTATTTACTCGGTCTGTAATGTCGTTTAGAGTAAGTAAACGTTCTTCCTCTCGTTTCTCGACTCGTTGTAGTCTCGATCGTAACCTCTGTCTTTATGAGACTGACGCGAATAATCGTTAGAGTCGCGCTTACGCCTTGGTCGTATGCATTCGCGAGATCGCTCTTCTTTTACTGCTTTATAAAGATCCTCGAGTGTTTTTGGATCTTTTAAACTCGCGAGACATTTTGGGAGGTCAGGCAAAGCGGAATAAAGCGTATCGAATGCAACCTTCTCTTGTTGCGACATGATGGCTTCTCGATTTTTCTCTGGCAACGCAGCTTCCAAGCCTCTAATCATTTTGCGTAACCTGAAAAAGAAATCTTCGATAGTTTCACCCTCTCTCGGGCTAGCTGAAGCTAGTCGTTTATCCCAAACAAGAGCTGGATAGCCGTCTCGATACCTTTCTCCCAATACTTCGAGAAGTTCCTCGACACTGTAAATCGGAGTGTATTCGATTAGATCCCTAGCGCGACCGGAAATTCTTTTTACAATTTTTGCAACGAACATATCTTGATGTTCTGGGATGATGCAAGGCATCCAACTCCGTACAGTTGCGTCAAATTCCTTGAAATCTTGTTCGCAATTTGGACCTTCGCCGTTAAATTTAGGGAACTCTCGATAGAGCTCCTTGGCCATATCATACTGAGTAGGTGGAGTGTTTGCATCGTGTAAAGTGGCATTTAGCCGGATAACGGGTCTTTCGTCCTCATTGACCATTTCGGCTCTTAGACCACCTGCTGGAGGAGGCGTTAAATTTCTTCACCTCAATCCCTTCGGATCATAATAAAATTTTGATGATGTAATGATATTACTAAGGGATAGCAAGAAAAAAGTAAGCAAAATAGGCCCTTTGAAGTTTTTCATTAAATGAAGTTTTACTTAATAAGCCAAAATTACATATTAAGAAATGTTTAGCTTCAAGAAATCCATTTTTAGCAGATTTTATAAAAATCTTACTGTTGTAATTGTCCTCATGACGCAGCTTTACAAAAATTTAAAGATTTTCTATCTATTTGAGTCAAGTAGGTTCCAAAAATACTATTGGTGAAAAAGTTTACATATGTATATATATATATATATTAGGGTGTCCGTTATTTCCCAAATTGGTTTTTGACTCTGCAGCGCCCCTAAAATTTTTAGTTAATGGTCCAAAAAAAAATATCCGACCGATATAAGCTCTTAATATTGATAATAACCCGTGCCACAAAGACGATTTATTTCTCATTTAAATAACATGGGGTTTTGGTACTTTTTGCAATTAATTTTTTCTTTGCAAAGCCAGTTGATAAATTGCAGCGGCATTAACTTATTTTTGTAGAAAATTGAATGCTCTACAAAAACTTTTTCTTTACATTTTTCGAAAAAATCACTTGCGTCAAAGTTATTCAAGGTCAAAGTTGAACTAGAAATAATTTTTTATTTTTTTTTGTTTTGAACAAAAAATCATCGTTATTTATATCAAAATCTATTGTTTATTGCCGAAAATATCTTATTTTGAGTATTTTTTTGCATCTGTCAATACTATTGAAAAGAGAAGAGTCGAACATTCTCAAAAAGAGATTCCGATGAATTAAAAATTTCAGATTCACAATTACTTTTATGAAAAAATAAAATTCGTGCCTACGCATGAGCATGAAAGAGAAATGTAGTATCGTGACTAGCCGGCGTCGTGTATTGACTATTGCCCTGGCGGTCCTGAATTATGGTGATTCACGGTAGTATCACGGTGAAGGTTCACGGTGATTCTACGGTGAATCACCGTGATTCAGGACCGCCAGGGTGACCATAGTCAATACACGACGCCAGCTAGTCACGATACTCCATTTCTCTTTCATGCTCATGCGTAGGCACGAATTTTATTTTTTCATAAAAGTAATTGTGAATCTGAAATTTTTAATTCATCGGAATTTCTTTTTGAGAATGTTCGACTCTTCTCTTTTCAATAGTATTGACAGATGCAAAAAAATACTCAAAATAAGATATTTTCGGCAATAAACAATAGATTTTGATATAAATAACGATGATTTTTTGTTCAAAACAAAAAAAAAATAAAAAATTATTTCTAGTTCAACTTTGACCTTGAATAACTTTGACGCAAGTGATTTTTTCGAAAAATGTAAAGAAAAAGTTTTTGTAGAGCATTCAATTTTCTACAAAAATAAGTTAATGCCACTGCAATTTATCAACTGGCTTTGCAAAGAAAAAATTAATTGCAAAAAGTACCAAAACCCCATGTTATTTAAATGAGAAATAAATCGTCTTTGTGGCACGGGTTATTATCAATATTAAGAGCTTATATCGGTCGGATATTTTTTTTTGGACCATTTACTAAAAATTTTAGGGGCGCTGCAGAGTCAAAAACCAATTTGGGAAATAACGGACACCCTAATATATATATATATATTAGACTGTTTCAAATTAGGGGACTATTTTTTTTTTTTTGATGAACATTGAAAAATCGAAAGGGTATCTTAAAATATGGTGACAGTTAAAATTTGAGCTCTGAATATTGATATTTAGAGGTGGCTATTTGTAATTTTCGATTTTTCATTTAGAAAACGGTAAAAAATACATAACTTCCGAAGAAATCAAGATACAAAAAATCTCTTTCCAACTATTTTGTAGCAAATTTACTAATCTACAAAAAAGGTATTTTATGATTTTTGCATAACTTTAACCATTCACAAGATATCCGACGTCCAAGTTTAATAAAATTCAAAGAACTTGTTTTTGCTCGTTTTGAATTTTATACCATGTCAACCAATGAGAATTCAGAAATTTTCGATATAGTTTTTTTAAAGGAAATTGAATGCTCTACAAAAAAAGTCTCTTATTATTTTTTGATAAATCCATCTCTTCGAAAGTTATTAGATCTCGAAGTGATGTTGGAGATCTTTTCACTTTTCCGGTGAAACTATCGGACTAATCATAAAATGTCATGGAATCTTTTTTGTGGGCAATTTTATTTCTCACAAATTACCTCTGATAAATTTTTTTTAAATTCTGCATTCTCTTCTAGTTATTTCCATTTTAATGCCAAGCTCCTAAAAAAAGTGCTCCGATCGATTTTAAAAGCTCGTCATTAAAATGGAAATAACTAGAATAGAATGTAGAATTCAGAAAAAATTTATCAGAGATAATTTGTAGAAAATAAAATTGTCTACAAAAAAGATTCAATGACATTCTATGATTTACCCGATAGTTTCACCGAAAAAGTAAAAAGATCTCGAAATTTACTATAACTTGACTTCAAGCTCTAATAACTTTTGAACAGATGGATTTATCAAAAAACGATAAGAGACTTTTTTTGTAGAGCGTTCAATTTCCTACAAAAAATTGTTTTGAAAATTTCTGAATTCTCATTCGTTGGCATGGTATAAAATTCGGAACGAGCAAAAACAAATTCTTTGAATTTTATCAAGCTTTGACGTCGGATATCTTGTGAATGGTTGAATTCATAAAAAAATCATAAAATACCTTTTTTGTAGATCAGTAAATTTACTCCAAAATAGTTGAATTAATTAATTAATGTAACGGAACGGCATGACCGTCCACCTCCGTTTTACGGGAGGCCGATTCCTCACCCTTTTGGGCATACTCGCGCTGCGTAATCGCCTATTTTCCACCATAATATTATAAAAGCGAAATATGAGCATAAGCTCACATTAGCGTACCCATTAGGCATGCAGTGCATGTGGGTGCCTCACACACAGCCACCACGAATCCTACCGCAAATCGACCCACACTCCTCCCATCTCAGGAAATAGAGAGACTGGTCGAAGCGGGGCTTGGAATGGGTCTCCCATGGTACCAATTCCCTGTATTGGTCAACAGAATGCTCATGGTTAGTGGTGGGCACAATTTCTTTCCACAGACCCATACGGGCAGCCACCACTTGTATAATCACTAAGGATTGGAGACAAGTCATTATAAGCATTTGCCCTCATTTGTCACCTAGTGTTCACTAATTTCCGAGCTTTTTGGGGCCGCCATTATGTTTTGAGACCCAAGATGGCGTTGGATCGCCCACTCGGGAACAAAATAGTTGAGAAGAGATTTTTTGTATGTTAATTTTTTCGGAAGTTATGTATTTCTTACCATGTTTCTAAATGAAAAATCGAAAATTACAAACAGCCACCTCTAAATATCAATATTACGAGCTCAAATTTTAACTGCCACCATATTTTAAGATACCCGTTCGATTTTTCAATGTTCATCAAAAAAAAAAATAGTCCCCTAATTTGAAACAGTCTAATATATACATATTGTTTACTTCAACGTAAATATGATTTTCAAAAAAAAAGTTCTAAATCAACGTCTAAATCACCTTAAATTTATAGAACTCTCAAATTTTATTGATTTCGTTTTTTTCAGCAACTAAGGAAGAGTCCGGGTTGTCTAATCTCCGTTGAGGAGAGCGGACAACATGGCTGAGTGCCAACCGGGCGCGTCCCCAGGTGGTGGATAGGGGGACGGCTAGGGTGAGAAGTGGTAGCTAACGGTGACTTCCAGCTGGAGGGACATCGTGGGCAGGCCACGACTGCTTTGGTTAACAAGTGCTACAGGAATCCCGGCTGGTGTAAAAACCGGCCCAGGGGGACCAAAGCCTTGTCGCGGACCAACTTCCCAAGCCAAGGTGTAAGCTATCGTGCCGAGGGCTGAATGGCACAGGGGTACTGTGTCGCGAACGATGCGCCTTGGGTCACCAGGTGCAAACCCATTGTATTTAATGCACCTTCCGCTAGCATCAGGCTCTGCTGGTGGTGACTTGTTATTTCCTGACTTTTCGTGGGACCGAAAATGGAAACAACAAACAAAAAAACAAACTTGGGATTGGAGGCTTCGGAAGAGGTCTCCAATCTTTCTGCCCGTATGGATGCCGTGGAGGGTACGGAAGGCTCAGTTAACACCGGGACTTCTGGAACCTCCAACGATGGAGGTAAGAAGAAGAACCGCAGTGGTGCTGCGAAGAAAAGGGCCAGGAAAGCCAAGTTGGCTGCACTGGAACAATTTTCGGGGCAGGACTGTAGGGATAATTCTAACCCTATTAATAAAACCTCAGTGGAGGATGGCTCTTCGACATCTGGTTGCCCTAAAAGGCCCAGACCTGAGGAACAAACTCCACCAGAGGTCAAAGAAGTAGTGAAGCGAGGCAAGGTGACTCATAAGTCGACTGGTTTCGGCGACGCCGTTCGGGCGGATAAGAGGGTTGCTATAGCACCTTCTGGCTACCCGGGCACGCTGCTGAGCCAGGAGACGGGTGATCTGGTCATACAGGCGTTGGTCAGAGCGTTGGATGCTGTCCCTATAGGGCAGCCAGTCCCGTGCTTCGATGGATGCCGGTGGGACCAGGGAGCTTTTTGGGTCACCTGTGCTGATGATAACGCCAAAAAGTGGTTGCTGGGGACTGCCCCGGCTATTAAGGTGAAGGAGGGACTTGTTCTCCAAGCTCTGGAGAATGAGAAACTTCCGAAACTTAAGAAGCTGACGACGGTTCTCAGTTCCAATGAGGAAACCAAGGTCATCTTGGACCGATTGACACGCCAAAATTCTGGGCTCACCACTCAAATGTGGAGGGTCTGGGATAGAAGGGTAGTGGGCAAAACAGTCTACTTAGTTCTGGGAGTGGACCAGCAGTCACTGGCGGTACTCTCGAGGTGCAACTATGCTCCTCACTTCGGTCTGGGTAAGGCTCGTTTTTACGAGGCATCATCCAGGGCCGGGGCTGGGGAGGGTGGAGGTGCTTCGAAGGGCGCTGCCAGTACTGCAACGAAGTCCACATCCTGAGCAGGGACATCACCCACAAACGAGGTAGGGAAGCAGGACCAGGGAGTTGAAGCGGCCAATGCTGCCCAAAAAACTGGCACTGCCCCTGTAGCACCCGAAATTGTGGTCGTTCCACCTCCACCTTCTCTGGCGGAGGAGCCCACCAGGCTCCTCGGTGGTGAGGGGGGGGGGAGCACTCCAATTCGTTTTGGACCTCATTGGTAGGTCCAATTATCAAGCCACCTCGACTGGTAGTAGGTGGGACTTCCGATGGGGAGAAGACCTTGCCTCCGGCAAGATCAGGATCCAGAGGAAGGCCCACAAAGGCGAAGGCGGTGGTTAAAGAGGGCCTGACAGGGACTAAGCAAGGGAAGCAAGCCACCCTTTCTCAGGCCCTGGCAGGAAACCTCTAGCTGTCCGGCTCATCGAAGGATGAAGCAGCCGTGACTGACAAAGAGGAAGAAGATGGACACTAGACGGTCCCCTTCCTTTCCCAACCCATCATCCCCCACCTCTCCTCTCCGATTTCCTCCCCATCCCTTCTCCTATAATAAAAGCGATAAGCCAGCCAGTGCTGCAGATTTTATAACTGCAGGACAAACTTGTTTTTCGCAAATAAACTTGCAACACTGCAAAGCTGCCTCAGCATTACTTAGCAGAGACCTGGCGGTGTTGCAGACAGATGTATCCCTAATCCAAGAACCTTGGGTCTATAAAGGGCAGGTCTTAGGGATAGACAAAAAAAACGGCTGTCTGGTCCATGGTGACTCGGAGCTGGGGCCTAGGGCCTGTATCTTTATAAACAAGAAACACACAGCGCTCAAGCTGCACCAGCTCTGCACCAGGGATCTAGCTGTTGCCTCCATGAAAATCTCCATAGAGGGGGTTAGGACGGAGCTGATCGTCAGTTCTGCCTATTTTCCATATGAAGATGCTAATGTACCTACCAAGGAGGTCGCTGACTTGGTAGAATACTGCAGGTCCAAAGGACTACCACTCCTGATAGGCTGTGATGCTAATGCACACCATTCAGTCTGGGGTAGCACGGACATAAATGAAAGAGGCTCCACACTGCTAGAGTACCTTTCCACCACATGCCTAGAGATCCTAAATATAGGATCCAGGCCCACTTTCGTCACTCCACGAAGGCAAGAAGTGATTGATATCACGCTGAGCTCACACAGGGTAGCACAGTCTATCAAAAAGTGGCGAATGAGCGAAGAGGATTCTCTCTCAGATCACCGCCGAATTTACTTTACGTTGGAAGGCAGCAAAGGCGGCAGGGCTGGGGGTACATTTAGGAACCCCAAGGCCACGGACTGGCTCATCTATAAGAAGGAGCTAGTAAGTCGGCTGGGGAAATCCTGCGGATCCCTAAGAACTGTCGGTAGGATTGAACAGGCGGTCGAGCATTTGCAGACAGCTATTGTCCGGTCCTATGAAATTGCATGTCCTTTGAAAACTAGGAAATGTAGCAAGCGGGTGACATGGTGGAACGCAGAGCTGAGTAGGCTCCGTTCCTTGTCCAGGAAGCTACTAAACAAAGCGTTGAAAACGAAATCTGACCAAAACTGGGCTGAATATAAAACAGCCCAGGTGCAATACAAAAAGTGCATTAAGTTCTCTAAAGCTGAGGCCTGGAGGAAGTTCTGCGGGGAGATCAAGGACCTACCATTGGTGGCCCGTCTCCACAAGATCTTTACTTCAGGTCCTACAGTTAAGTTAGGTGGTCTGACCCTCCCAGATGGGAAGGGAACAGGTAACCACGAAGAAATACTGGCTCATCTCTTTGAGGTACACTTCCCTGGCTCGGAATTGACGGGACAGGAGGAAAATCAAAGAGAAGAGAGGAGCTTTACGGTCCCCAGACAAGGTGACTGGAGAACTGCTGCGAGGGTGGTAACGCCCAGCAGAATTGAATGGGCAATTGGTAACTTTGAGAAGTACAAGAGCCCAGGGGTGGATGGGATTTTTCCGGCTGTGTTACAGGAGGCTGGAGAATCACTTCGCAAACACCTCCTACAAATTTTTAGGGCATGTCTAGCCTTAAGATATGTCCCTGAGGCTTGGCGCGAGGTCAGGGTAGTCTTTATACCAAAACCTGGGAAAAGCTGCTATGACCTGGCGAAATCCTTCAGGCCCATAAGTCTGACCTCCTTCCTTCTGAAAACCCTGGAAAGGATGGTGGACAGACACATTAGAGATGTAGCGCTGAGCCAAATACCAGTGCATCATTCACAACATGCATACCAGGCTGGCAAATCTGTCGAAACGGCTCTGCACGAAGTAGTTAGATATGACGAGAGGGCCCTTCGCCAGAAGGAATCGGTACTGGGAGTATTCATAGACATTGAAGGGGCGTTTGATAATACACCCTTCGAAGCAATTTGCGAAGCGGCGGAACACTTTGCGATAGAGATATCTATCACAGAATGGGCCCATAATATGTTGCGCTCAAGAATAGTGACAACCGAACTTAGTGATACTAAGGTACGGGCCTGTGTTAGAAGGGGCTTCCCGCAAGGAAGCGTGACCTCTCCTCTCATGTGGCTATTAGTCATTAACGAGCTCCTCGTACGGCTGGAGAAGCTAGGGGTACACGTAGTGGGCTACGCGGATGACGTAGCTTTGATGATCAGAGGATATAGCCCGGTAGAGATAAGATGGAGGATGCAAAAAGCATTCGATCTTATACAAGGGTGGTACACCGACTGATCTCTGAAAGTTAATCCTAACAAGACAGAGATGATGCTCTTTACTAATAAGAGGAAGCTTGATATGAAGGCGCCCTCAATTTTCGGCACTGAGCTGAAGTTTTCAACAGAGGTACGCTACCTTGGAGTGACTCTAGACAGTAAGCTCACGTGGAGAAGCCATATCAGGAAGCAGGCTCAGAAAGCTACTGCCACTTTTTGGGCCTGTAGAAGAGTATTTGGCACATCATGGGGTCTCAAACCAAAGTTAGTCAAGTGGATCTACACGGCTATTTTGATACCTCAGTTAACTTTTGCCTCTGTTGTTTGGTGGCCCGCGATACGAAGGGACGTCAACATCAAGGCACTAAATAAGGTTTATCGACTTGCCATGCTAGGCATAACAGGAGCGTTTAAAACGACTCCTACCCTAGCAATGGGGGCACTTCTGAACGTAGTTCCTCCAAATATTACTATAGAATCTCTGGCTGTGAAGACAGCATTGAGACTTCATTTTGTTGGCCTGTGATCGAGTGCTAGGACGGGATATGCGTCCATCCTACGGAACAGAGATCTCGAGGAGACTCTGTCCCAAGGAGGGGACTATGGCTCACGTAGCTACCACTTCAGGTCTAACTATAAGGTCCTCTTTCCGGGCAGGCAGGAATGAATGGAAGAGGGCATTAATATCCTGTTCCCCAAAGGGACTGGTCTGGTTTACAGACCGGTCTAAAAGGTTGGAGGGAGCAGGCGCAGGAATTTATAGCGGTGGACCCAAAACTGAGATATCTCTCAGACTGGGACACACCGCCTCTATTTTTCAAGCAGAGGTATATGCGACTGGTCCTGTGTTAAGCACACTATAGAGCTGAATCACAGGAACAAACACATATACATATGCACTGATAGTCGGGCAGCTCTCAAGTCACTTACATCTACCGTGGTGACTTCAAAGCTGGTACGGGACTGCATTGTGCTTGTTAGCAGACTAGCGAGTGCCAACTATGTCAACTTCGTTTGGGTACCAGGTCATAGCGGTATCAAAAGAAATGACATTGCAAATGAGCTGGCAAAGGCAGGAGCGTGTAAAACGGATCCAGAGCCAGCCTGTTCAATCCCGGTGCCTCTGTGCTTCATCAAAAACCATTTGGCTCAAAGGACCAGTGACAAGTTCTTGGACCTATCGCTCGAGACCGGAGGCATGCAACATACGAGGGCACTATTTCATGGGCCATCAAAGATACTAGGAAACAGTCTTGTAGAGCTCGACAGATATAAACTGAGGTTTATTGTCGGGCTTGTCACAGGACATTGGTTTACCAGGAAACATCTGAAACTTATAGGCATCACCGAGGATTCGGTGTGTCCCAGATGCAACAGAGAGGACGAAACTCCTCTTCATCTGCTGAATCGGTGCAGAACCCTAATGGATGTAAGGAAAAACATCCTGGGGATCTGTGATGGCAGTAAATCGAAAACGACCGGCTATGCCAAATTTAAATGAATGTAACAGCGCATCATCACTCAGTGAATTCGAAATTTCTACCAAAAAAACAAAAGCTGATGACAAGCCAAGAAATACCAATAAAACACTTAAGCCTTTTGATTTGAATAAGAAAATTGATGATATCAGACAAAGATCAACTGGGTCTCACAAAATTTCCAACGAAATCGTATGAGTATCGATCAATATTTGAAATTTATGGATATTTAAAAAATTCGAAAATAATATATTTAAATGTTATGGTTTGCCACGTAATTCCCCTCTTTTCATTTAGAGCTAGTAAAGTTTAAACTTCATAAAAATCGGGTCAAATAGGAAAACTCTTTTTCTTATTTATTAATTTTTGTATAAGTGTTTTTTCAATCTTCCATGAAACAATGAAAACTTACGAATGTAAAAATATGAATACATAGAATATTTTACAGGTGAAGACTGTACCACCTGGAAAATCATTAAAACCAAAAGTAATTTGAATGACTGCCATCAAGCCACCGACAAAGACTTCTACAACCGAACAAGTCAATGGAAAAAAATTAAATAACTCAAGTAATTTAAAAGATCATGCTACTGCGTCAATATTAGACAACCTTGATTCAAAAAAAAATGATGGTAATACTGTTCCACAGGTTTGTATATTTAAGTAATCCATTATTTTAACAATAAAATAAAATTTCACTACGAGTGATGTGTAATTTTTATCTTTGTCTTTGCCATAGAAGTTATCAACAGAGGTACATCAACAGAGCAATGAAAAAGAATTGTTAGAAGATGATCCAAGTTTTCTTGAAAACGTTGAGATTTCTCATCGAACTCTTCGAGCTCGAAAATCATATTGCATACGATTGTTTTTTTATGAGCTTTTCAAATTCTAGCTAGTTACGCTTTATGCTAAAGTTTAAAAGTTTAAGAATCAAAAATCATTAATGAACAAGCTGTTTTCAAATTTTAATTTCCGATTACGTTCAATAAACTAAATATATTGATGCAGAAATCAATGTCAGTGATCAAAATCAAGATTTAAATGAGTTTTGGCTTAGGTCAGAGCAATAGGATATAAAATATCCGAGAAAATGATTAACAACTGTGTTTTTTCAATTTTTTCGATGATAATATGGTTTAAACTAAAGAACAAGTTTGATGGCATTATATGATAATCAAAAAAGACCATAAAGAGAAAAAGTTTGTAAGATTTTTGACACATTTTAGTACAGTACATGTTGATTTATCTGGAAAAAATAACATTGTATGATATTTTTTCAACTTTTCAACGCTGATATCTTTTGAACTAATCAACCGATTTTGACGTTTGAGGTGGCAATAGGCGCGTTTTATCGAATTCTAGAGCTGTCTAGAATTTGAAAGCGATCGATTGAGCCGTCTTGAAGATATTTGAAAAAAAACGTTTTTTACCATTTCTTTCTCCAACGATATCTCTCGAACAAATTAACCGATTGAGATGGTTAAGACGGCATTCGACGCGTCTTATTGAGTTCTAGAGCTGATTAGATTTTGAAGTCGATCGTTCAATTTGTTTCTGAGAAATCAATAAAGTACTAAAAAAAAAAATTTTTTTTTTTTCGTAATTCGCCAATATGTTCGAGTCTACTCGATCAAATGATCTGAAATTTTCAGGAAAGTTGACGGCCAACAAGCTCTTTCAATCGCTGCCTTAAACATCTAAATCGATTCATTAATTAAAAAGTTACAGGCCATTCACACTCATACATACACACACGCACACACACACACACACACACACACACACACACACACACACACACACACACACACACGCAAACATACATACAGACACTCGGACATCATTCTGAAAATAGTCAGAATAGCTTCCTAGGACCTCAAAACGTCGACATCTGATGAAAACTCGATTTTCGAAAATCGGGGTGAAAACAATAACTTCCCGAAATTTTTGAAAATCATCGATTTTCTAAGTGGGAATTTAAAAAAATTCAATCTTGAACAAATAAATTATTACCCTTCAATTAATAATAAAAAGATTTCTTTTAAAATTTTTACTCTTGAAAGAAGTGTTTTTTTTTTTTTCAAACAAGATGTATATTTGTTTCTACATTATTTAAAAGTATTAAAGCAATTAAATTTTTCAAACTAGCTTTCTCGGTTCAAGAATATATCACTTGAATCAAGTTCACTTTTTTTTCTGTGTACTTTTTTGTTTTTGTTATATTCAACAGTTTCGAATTTTGATACAAAAAAGAAGATAGTTTGTATGCATTACAAAACTTTTTACAATATATATCTTTTTTTGTCATAAATATTTTTTGGTTCTCATTAAGGTTAAATCCACTAAAAAGTAAATTTTAGGATTATGTAATGCCGAACTTTAGTAGAAAATGCCAAAAAAAAATAATCAAAAACTTTATCTATTCATGCACGCAGACAATTTTTGAGTAAAAATTAATCATAAAGTTTGATACCGTAGGGATATGTAGGCAGTAACTAAATTGTTATAATGTTATTACTAGAAATTGTACTTTATTTACTTGCTATCGAGTAGCATATTTTACAATGTGTATGGGGCAAATTCAAATATTTACCACGTGGTACATGTACATGTCCTCACAGTATCAAACTTTTTGGGTTATTTTTATTAAAGACTTCTCTGCGTGTGCTAACTCACTTTGTTTCTATTCTCATTTTATTGAAATTGATAAAATATCTGAAAAAATTTTAAAACTTCTAAATATGTATGTGTTAATAATTGGCTAACTTATGTATTTCTAATTTTCGAGTAAAAATTTTCCGTTCGCACATAAACGATACGAACAATTGACTAAGAAAGAAATAAAGGAAATATTGCTACGCGTTCAAATGGAGTTGAAAGCAGAAAAAAATAAGACTGGGAAACTTGAAAATACAATTTCATAAGTTCAAGAATTAAATTTAAAATACCAAAAGGAAACATTTTCAAAAATTCATTTGATATCAGGTAATTATTTGATTATTAATAATCGATTTATATACAAGTAATTTCACGTGTATCTGAACTTATTGTTAGCCAATAAATAGCAGTGTTACATGCCTATTCACAACATCTTTATTCAAGGGAAATAGTTGTAACTTGACTCATTTCCTTCTCAACTTAAACTCAACTCTGCTAAAATATTTTTGCTCTCTAAAAATGAATTAGTGAAATTCACTGCGAATCAGTGGATAGTCACTATTTTTACAGCTATAAGTATACCACTAATTCAACCAGTGGTATATACTTATAGCTGCTTCCCAGTGAATTTTCACTAATTCAAAGTCAATTTCACTGATTCATTTTTAGAGAGTTAACTAGCTTCAACTCTAATCAGTTATATCGTCACTTAGCTTCAACTAGACTCAGTTACAACTCTACTCACAAAATTTTGTATTTTATCGATAGGCTAAAATACGAGAATAGAGTTACAGTTGAGTAAAGTTGTTGCTGAGTCTAGTTCAAGCAAAGTAAACATATAACTGAGTTGAGTTCAAGCTGAGTTACAAAATATTTGAGTTGAGTTGAGGTTAAGTAAAGAAGAAAATGAGAAAAGTTATAACCATTTCCCTTATTGAGTATATATGTTGTAAGTAGACATGTAATACTATCACTATTATTTCCTTAAGTTTGTATGGTTTTGTCTGTACTTAATCACCTTCAGATAAAATGATCACAAAGAAAAAAGACGAAACATTTCCAAAAAATGTCAAAGGAAATCACAGAAATCAAAAAAATTAAAACTTGTTTTTTGGGGTCGAAAATTTTTTTTTGACATTTTTTGGAAATTTTTTGTTTTTTTTCTCTTTCTCTCACATTGACTGAGTTACCACTGCAAAAATAAAAGAAAAGTAAAAGAAAATTATTTTTTCATTCTGATTATGATTACACAATTAAAAGAACAAAACTTGTTCCTTTAATTGTTTAGCAAATCTCGACTCGATCACCCCCAAAAAACGGCTCGATATGTCAATTTAAAAATTTATAGGGTTATTGGGAGTATATTAAGCTAAAAAAGTCTCTAGCAACATTATTTTTTTTATCAATATTTGCAGAGTAGCGGTTGATTTACTAAAAAACCAAAAAAAAGTCATTTTTTTGTACTTACTTCTAAAGGATGTTAAAAATAAAAAAAATTGTTTTTTCCGAAAACTGATGAACGGGTCTTGTAGAGTATTTATTCAAGTTTTTAACGCCGCCCTCAAATTTACAGTGCGATCATTGGTACCTGAAATATTGATGATCAAAGCCAAAAGGATCATTTTTTGTTTGAAGGCTGATATCTCTGCGACAAATTGTTCTACCAAGTTAAAAAAAAAAAAACCAAGTTGAAGCTAAACAAATTTGCCAAACGACCTATGCATTGGTTTCGTTGAAAAACTTTTTTCACGGTCCGTGGGCTCTTTGGAAAAAAAAAAAAAAATTTAGAAATTTTTTATCTGGCGGTATTTCTCATGTTAGCGTAATAACCAGACCTTTTGAAAAATTTTGATAAAAATGCACCGAAACTAGAGATTTCAAACTATAAAATGCTCTCTTTAAAATTTCGATACGATTATTTTTCACAAAGTTACAGCCTTCCAAAAATTACTAAAAAATTTATAAAATTTTTCTGTTCCTTTAATTTTTTGCGTTTGTGTATAAGGGGCATTTCATGCCAATTTGTCCCACCAATAAATTTTGCATCTCTGATTCGGCTGAAATTAGGTCACTTTTTTGTGCTCCTAGAAAAAAAAGGTTTTTATAAATTTTTTCAAATTTTTTTTATCCAGCCAATCGGGAGATATGAATTTTTTAAGATTTTGGGGGTTTTCTTGTTAAATGGCCATAACTTAGCGGAAAATTGTTTAATTTGTCTTTTTTTTTTTTTTCAAAATTCGTGTTTTTCGTTGAATGTTCTAGAAAATTCACACAAAAATGTATTCATTTTGAATTTGATGGTTTTTTCATTATTTTAAACTTGAAACAGCGATTATAAGATTGTTTCTGTGCTTCGATTTTTTTGAAAAAATTTTCAAAAATATTGTTCCCTAAAACACGAACTTTAAGTGTAGCCTCGTAATGGGATAATGATAGGTTATTATTTCTTCCAACTTCCCGCTAATAAAATTGAAAATTTTCAAAAATTCGAGACGTTATTGGTTTCGGTCCGATTTCCGAAAACTAAATTCCTATCAGATCTTGACGTTTTGAGGTTCTAAGAAGCTATTCTAACTAATTTCACGATTGTATCTAACTGTATGCAGATGTGTATGTACGTCCGTATGTAAATAATTGTGACTTTTGAACGGATAAACCGATTCTGATCGTTGAGGTGTCATTTGACGCGTCTTGTTGATATCTATAAATTGTGAAGATCTGAACTTAATCAATATGGTGCGTTCGGAGATATTTCAAAAATAAAATATTTTCAAAAATATTTTTGTTGATAACTTTTACTTTGCTTAATGGATTGTTTCGAAAATCTAATCAGCTCTAGAACTCTCTAAGTTGCATCGAATGACACTTCAACGATTACAATCAGTTCATCCGTTCAAAAGTTACAGATATTTACATACGGACGTGCATACACATCTACATACATTCAGGCCTAATCGTGAAATTAGTCAGAATAGCTTCCTAGAACCTCAAAACATCAAAATCTGATGAAAATTTGGTTTTCGGAAATCGGACCGAAACTAATAACTTCCCGAATTTTTGAAAATTTTCAATTTTATCAGCGGGAAGTTAAAAAAAAATTATAACCTATTATTATCCCATTACGAGACTACGCTTAAAATTCGTGTTTCGGGGAACAATATTTTTGAAAATTTTTTCAAAAAAATCGAAGCACAGAAACAATCTTATAATCGCTGTTTTAAGTCTAAAATAATGAAAAAACCATCGAATTCATAATTAATACTTTCCCGCATAAATTTTCTAGAGAATTCGACAAAAAACACAAATTTAAAAAAAAAAAAAAGACCCAAATTGGACAATTTTCCACTACATTATGGCCATTTAAAAAAAATCTCCGAAATCGTAAAAAATTCATATCTCCCGATTGGCCGGATGAAAAAATTGGAAAAAATTCATAACAACCTTTTTCTAGGGGTACAAAAAAGTGACCCGATTTCAGCCAAATTAAAGATGCAAAATCAATTGGTAGGACGATTTGGCATAGAATGCCCTATATATAAAATTAAATTACTTAAAGAACATGCAAAGAAAAAGGTGCCATTACATAAAAAACGTAATAATCTAAAACTGATAAATATCAACAATGTAAATTTTTGTTTTAATTAATTGAGAAGTTTTTGTTTCTTACTCTGGAATGGAATACTGGCATCAACTTCTTGTACCGAGCACCTCTTTCGTTTTTGATCTCGTTTCACGTCTTTGTCTTTCCTCACAGTATTAACGGAGCTGCTGGTAGAATATTATTCCTCCATCCATCGACTCCTATTCTGGTTTAGAAATTTCTGGATCGTGATTTATTTTGACCCTCTTCTATCTGAAACACTGAAATTATATTTTTGTTTAACATGCTGTAAGGGATGATGTTTTACCTCTGTTGATTTTAATTCTAATGGCTTCATCGGCTGGTTGAACTTCCTGTAGATCTCCGGAAAATCCCGTTCAATTGATTTTCCAGGTTTAATGTGCACTGAAACAAATGAATACGTTGAGTCAACCATTGTAATTGTAATCCTTTAAAAGAAGTATCTGAACGATAGCAACAAATATTTAAGGTTATTGGATAACACTGCGATGAGTACGCTAATAAGTTTCACGGAGAAATAATAAAAATGGCCGCACGGTAATACTCTATAGAATGTTCCTCAAGTAGTATGTCAATGCGCCCTCATGTAGATGAACGATGAATTAAAAATGTAAAAAGAATGTTAATGCGAATAAATCGAATTAAATGTTTCTTTATTCACTTTATAATTTACCATAGTTTTACTAATGTTAATAAAGACTCATTTTATTCCAAAATAGACATTTGAAAGCTTTCTTATGCGTAATTTTCGAAAAGATGAATAGGTCCAATGTCTATTGTATTATTATGACTCAAAGAGATACGTGAGTGCTAGCGCACTGAAGTAGCGATGGACAGAGCCGAGCTGTGAAAACCACGTGATCTCAGGCGACCGGTATTACGAGTTGCACAAAAAAGTCGCGCGATCAAAAGATCAACAATAAATCGTCATTTGGAAAATATTGATAGTTGGGAATATCAAAATTTTCTCGTTTTTGAGTACTCTCCGATTGTTTATGAAGTATATATAATATCTATTATAATTCAGAATCATGGAAAACAATCTTATGAGATTATAAAAAAAATATAAAAAAAAAAAATTTGGGTGTGTGTGTGTAAACTCATGACTTCTTAAAGAAATTACCCAATTTAATTGGTTCGGTGGCAATCGAAAGAGTTCATCGGCTGCCAACTTTCCTGAAAATCTTGGATCTAATAGTGTCCCGCATGTAAAGGTATGTATTGTCAAAAGCATATAAAAAAATCGATCTATCGGTTGACTCTGCCAGCCAGCTCCAAAACTTCCCGCTGTTTTTGAGCTCTTTGAGCTCGAAAACATCGATGTAAATACATTTTCGAGCTCTTCGAGTTCGAAAATACTTTTGTATAGCTTTAGTTTCGAAAAAAACCGTTTTTAGCATTCTTTTTTCTCACGATATCTCTCAAACGCAGCAGCCGATTGAGATGGTCAAGGTGGCAATAGACGCATTTTATTAAGATCTGGAGCTTACTGAATGCTAAAATTGATCAGGTGAGTCACTTTAAAGATAATCGAAAAAAACCATTTCTTACGATTTATTTCTCCCACGATAACTTTGGATCAAACTATCCGATTTTGATGTTTGAGAAGGCGATCGACGCGTTTTATTGAGTTCCAGAGCTGATTAGATTTTGACGTGGCTTGTATAAGTCGTTTTTGAGAAATCAATAAAAATCTAAAAAAAAAATTTTTTTTTTTTTTTCGTAATTGGCCAATATCTTTGAGTCTACTCGATCGAACGATCTGAAATTTCAAGAAAAGTTGATGGTTAAAAAGCTCTTTCGATTGCCGGCGTAACCATTCAAATTGGTTAATTAGTTTAAAAGACATAAAGAGTTTACATACATACATACGACACACACACACACACACACACACACACACACACACAGACGCTCGGACATCATTCTGAAAATAGTCAGAATAGCTTCCTGGGACCTCAAAACGTCGACATCTGATGAAATTTCAATTTTTGCTAATCGGGGTAACAACAATAACTTCCCGAATTTTTCGAAAATCGTTGATTTTCTGAGCAGGATGTTGAAACTATATAGTGAATATGTAATAAATATATAGCGGCAAAAATATCTATATTGACAAATACATATTTCTTACATATATTGGATTGTATATTTATAATAATATATTTACCCAGACATAATGTTGTGTACTTTTCTGTATATATTATTTCATATAATGCTCAATATACTCTTGCCATACATAGATTGTATATACACTAGTCCCAAAAATTAAAGGATATAAAAAAAATTCGAAATTTTTGGGTGATTTTCAACATGCTGTAACTCGGTGAAAAATGATCGTAGAGTAAAAATAAAAAAAGCAAATTGTAGCCTCAAGTTTCTAGTTTTCATATCTGGTCCTCAAATATTTTTATCATGCTCGGTTCTGGAGTAATTTTAAGAAAACTGACGAAAAAAAAATTTTCAAAATTATGGCTCGTCTTTCAACAAGTCTATGGGCTTCAATAAATTTTTTTGGATAATTTGACATCATGACTCTTTTAGGAAATTTTATGCCCTTCCATTTTGGCGGGCTCAAGAAGTCTTTACGACAAGTTGGCGCCAAGTTATCATTGATCAAAGCAAAAAAGTCCATTTTGGCTTTGATAATCAATAACTCCGAACGTATCGGTCGTACAGAGAATGGAAGTAGGGTTTTGAAAACCGGGAAACATTTTCTATAAGACAAAATTAGTTGCTTTTGATAAAAAAATTTTTTGTGAAGCGATAATGTTTATTAAAAGATAGGTCTAAATTCGCATATTTAAGGATATTCGGAAATCTTGCTATAACATTGGATATAATGGATGAACAAAGGATATCGTCGTTTTTTTTTCAACCTCAAAGTGTCTTGAAAAAACCCTGAAAATTTCATAGCGCTGCGATTTTTCTTTCTTAGTGTCCCGAAGCTTTAAATTTATCGATTTTGCTTAAAATCTCCATAATTGGTAGTTTCTCGGTTTTTGGTCATTTTTTCGATTTCCAAATGTTTTTTTTACCAGAAATCTTGATTTCTTTGATCAAAAAGATTGATTATCGAAAAAAATCGAAAAAAAAACATTTTTTTTTAAAATTAGAGAAACTACCAATTATGGAGATTTTAAGCAAAATCGATAAATTTAAAGCTTCGGGACACTAAGAAAGAAAAATCGCAGCGCTATGAAATTTTCAGGGTTTTCTCAAGACACTTTGAGGTTGAAAAAAAAACGACGATATCCTTTGTTCATCCATTATATCCAATGTTATAGCAAGATTTCCGAATATCCTTAAATATGCGAATTTAGACCTATCTTTTAATAAACATTATCGCTTCAAAAAAAACTTTTTTATCAAAAGCAACTAATTTTGTCTTATAGAAAATGTTTTCCGGTTTTCAAAACCCGACTTCCATACTCTGTACGACCGATACGTTCGGAGTTATTGATTATCATAGCCAAAATGGACTTTTTTGCTTTGATCAATGATAACTTGGCGCCAACTTGTCGTAAAGACTTCTTGAGCCCGCCAAATTGAAGGGCATAAAATTTCCTAAAAGAGTCATGATGTCAAATTATCCAAAAAAATTTATTGAAGCCCATAGACTTGTTGAAAGACGAGCCATAATTTTGAAAATTTTTTTTTCGTCAGTTTTCTTAAGATTACTTCGGAACCGAGCATGATAAAAATATTTGAGGTCCTGATATGAAAACTAGAAACTTAAGGCTACAATTTGCTTATTTTATTTTTATTCTACGATCATTTTTCACCGAGTTACAGCATGTTGAAAATCACCCAAAAATTTCGAATTTTTTTCCTATCCTTTAATTTTTGGGACTAGTGTATAAATGATTTATAAGTATCATATAATTAACTTGATATATACTTCCATATATTTCGACCCATATAATTAGTGGTATATGGTCTCTATATAATTGGATATATATGAAAGAATTCATGATTAAATGAATGGTTTGCAGTGTATTGGAATTACATTTTCCCAATATCTTAAAACTTATATTTTTCGTAATGTATTGAAAATTTTATTTTTTCAATATACTTATTCAATTTCTATACAATTCTACAAAAAAAAATCAAGTTGATTGTTTTTTTTTTTTTTTTATTCATCTTGCATTTACTAAATCCCTTACGCAATAACCTAAGAAAAGTAAAAATTCTGCCATATATTTTACAATATACTGAAAATCATGTATTTTGCAATATACGGCAAAAACATGTAAAAAATACAAATAATACTATATATTAATTAATATACTACTTTCAACGTAATATTTTAATATAAAAAAAGATATATTAAGGGGGATAGCCACTGTGAAATTTCAAAAAAAAAAAAATTTTTTTTTTTTTATTAAATTAAAATATATTTATTCAAAAATATGTATCTAGAGTTTTATATGAAAATTCCAAATATTTTTCGAGTTATAGTTATTTTTGTGACAGCGCGTCATCTGACCGTTGCATGAACTAAAAACTTTAAACGCGTTTTTCTCGAAACTGCTTTTTTTGAAGTGGTGGCATCTGTAATTTGGATAAATATGAACCGATTCGCGACTTTTTCAACTTCCCGCTTAGAAATCGATGATTTTCAAAAATTTCGGGAAGTTATTGTTTTCACCCCGATTTTCGAAAATCGAGTTTTCATCAAATGTCGACGTTTTGAGGTCCTAGGAAGCCATTCTGACTATTTTCAGAATGATGTCTGAGTGTCTGTATGTATGTGTGTGTGTGTGTGTGTGTGTGTGTGTGTGTGTGTGTGTGTATGTGTGTGTGTGTATGTATGTGTGTGAATGGTCTATAACTTTTTAACTAATGAATCGATTTGGATGTTTAAGGCGGCGATTGAAAGAGCTTCTTAGCCGTCAACTTTTCTGGAAATTTCAGATCGTTTGATCAAATAAACTCGAAAATATTGGCGAATTACGAAAAAAAAAATTTTTTTTTTTAGTTTTTTATTGATTTCTCAGAAACGACACGAACGATCGACTTCAAAATCTACTCAGCTTTAGAACTCAATAAACGCGTCGAATGCCACCTTAAACATCTCAATCGGTTAATTTGTTCGGGAGATATCGTTGCAGAAAGAAATGGTAAAAAACGGTTTTTTTCAAATATCTTCAAGACGGCTGAATCGTTCGCTTTCAAATTTTAATCAGCTCTAGAATTCAATGTAACGCGACTCTTGCCACCTCAAACGTCAAAATTGGTTAATCAGTTCAAAAGATATCAGTGTTGAAACGTTAAAAAAATAACATTCTATGTTATTTTTTCCAGATAAATCAAAATGTACTGTATTAAAATGTGTCTAAAATCTTACAAACTTTTTCTTTTTATGGTTTCTTTTGATCATCGTATAATGCCGTCAAACTTATTCTTTAGTTTAAACCATATTATCAACGAAAAAATTGAAAAAACACAGTTTTTAATGAATTTCTCCAATATTTTATACATTATTGCTCTGACCTAAGCCAAAACTCATTCGAATCTTGATTTTGATCACTGACATTGATTTCTGCATCAACATATTTATTTTATTTAACATAATCGGGAATGAAAATTTAAAAACCGCTTGTCCATTAATGATTTCCGATTCTTAAACTTTTGAACTTTAGCATAAAGCATAACTTGTTAGAGTTTGAAAAACTCGTAAAAAAACAATCGCATGTGATTAGATTTTCGAGCTCGAAAATATAGTCTCATTAATATTTTCGATTTCCTTGAGCTCGAAAACAGCGGGAAGTTTTGGAGCTGGCCCGCAGGGTCAACCAACAGACCGATTTTTGTCTATCGTATTCGTCTATTGTTACGGCCTGGGTGAGGACACCAAAGATAAATAAAAAAAAAGAAAGAAAAAAAAATATAATAATTTGTATGTTGAAATTCTATCGTACCCTGGTACCGACAAAATCCTCTAAACATAAGAAGAGGTATTCTTGCTATAGAAGCTCTCTTCCAAGTCGGAGCGGGGAATACGCGAAGTGGTGGGATCTAGAGCAGTGAGAACTGTGCGTGTCCCCTCGTAACCGAGTTAAAATTTTATTATTAAAGTAATCATGGCGATTTTATTATTTCTAGGGTAATAAAACATTTAAACACAATCACACATATTAAAAACACAAAAAAATACTTGTATTGCTTAATTTAATTAAGAAATCGCGTCAATACACTGGCCATCTCCCGGATACCCTCTACATTCCCCGTGTATAAAAATGGGGCATTATAGTCCTCGAAGGATATTCGCGCATTGACATGGCGATTTAGCCGGACGGCATTCATCCTCTCTGTAGCGTTATAAAGATCCTCCAACACACAGGGTAATCGGAGGCCGGTAACGATGGTAATCTCGTCCAACATGTCCACCACCTCCAGAAGGCGATAGTTGGAAATATCCGTAAGCTTGATGAGAATTTCCGCCACTGCACGAATTATCTTAAAAACCATGATTGATTACGCCGGGTGTTATTTAAGGGAGAAATTCATAAAATACACTTACCTGATGAGGTAATCCTTGAACATGTCGCGCAAAAAACTGATCACCGGTAAACACATTCATTACTACACAAAACCGAACCGTGATCGACCTAACTGTAGTTCCAATAGTCAATTTAAAACTCTTAAACTCTTAAAAACTTAGCCAGATTTCATATGTAATACGCAGCATAATAAAAAAATAGTGTCGGAGCGCGTACACATGCACGTAAGGGGGCTCATACACACATCCTCACGGTCATTCGAAATAGGAGAGCATAAAACAGAAGAATAGCTGACGTAGCCTGCACATGTACAGAGTAATAACTTATATTGCCCAACACACATGCTAGGTACACTCATTCTCGAATTTAATGCGTTTACGCCGAGAAGGGGGGAGCAAGAGGGAACCCCTAATTTCACGAGTAAACTAAAACACACTCGCGCTAGTTCTCTAATTCCTTTATTTCTACTCAAGACCACAGTCGCGTGATTTATGGGCCATAAGACCTCAGCCCTGACATCACACGTGTCAACCGATGATTCTCGCTATTCTCTAAGAGCTCTCATTTTAATCACCCAGTAACAGGAGTCACCCAGTAGCCGCTCCGGTGTTAGGCGATACCTCTTAGATGGTACCCCTCTATCCGTTGGAGGCCAAGTCGGGATGACGCGTACCCCCAACAAAAACCCGTTCATGCTTACGCTTCCAGAACCTTCCCAACTAAAGATGAAATCTTCTGAAGGGATGCTGAATTTCTTGAGATAACTAGCATCCAATTTGAAAATACTTAATAAAAACCTCTCAACTCGAATATCGAAGAATTAACGAATGATTTAATTATTTCCTTCACCTTTGACCTGGCCTCGGGTACTGCACGTGCAGAATAAAACCACAGGAGGAGAAGCACATCTAGAAGTTACTAGAAAACCCATAAAACTAAATACGGGTACAGCAAGTACCTCTTCTCTAGTATACAAGATCCAGGGGCACGGCTCGGTTCCCCTCGATTTCGGACTATATAAACCCGCAGTTTTTCGGTCTAATTGCCCAGTCTTCAAATCTCAGCTAAGCTAAAAACTCCGTCGTAATAATTGTACAACGCGTCGCGCTAAAGAAATTGTTCTGCACGGTTCTCAACTCTCGGTATACCGCAAATCTGCAACCACCCAGGGGTACGGACTGAGCAAGCGTTGAATACGGGGTCCTTGCCCGGGCTACTATACGATTTACAAAAAAATACAACGATCTTCCAACCAGCAACAACCATCAAATTGTACAACGGAAGCTGAATAAATTTTATAAATAAAAATTGTAAGTTATCCAGTCGTTTTTATTACTATTTCTCTAGAATAATTATCTATACTGATCTTATTCCTCATACTCATTACCGCAACGACGAGGTCTCCGTCGCCCGAGTAAAGGACTTAAGTGTCTTGACTCGAAATAAGAGACTGTACACGATCATTGCATGTTAGACGTAACACTATTCAGTGGCTAAAGTCGCACATAGGGGATTTTAAAAATTTTGATTTTTAAGATTTTTTAAGGCTGTTTGAATCCAAGCAAATGAGAAAAAAATACGAAAAAATTTTTAATATGACGCCATTTTTTTTTAAATCCAAATTTTCAAAATCCCCTATGTGCAACGATAACCACATGCATACAGATTACAACGCGACTTGGTTTTTTTGTTTCAGATAATCCGTCTTGAGTTAGAAATGCCACCGTGGTGGGGGAAATTATTGTGGTGCTTCACAAAAATGTTTATAACTTTATAATAGCATGATATTTTTCAATAAAAATTTAGGAGAATTATCTTCAATGTGTACTTTATAAAACAAAAAAAACCCGATCCCCAAATTCCTTTATTATCCCAGTCCAAAAAATTTCCGAAAGTCACTTATTTTTTCGATCCTCACAGTGGCTATTCCCCTTAAAATATATATGTAAAACATACATAAAAAGTCGTATATTGATAAATATATTGATAATATATTCTAGCAATATATTTTTACTCAATATATTATCATATATTAATACGGCAAAAATGTTAATATTAGTTTATATATTGTACAATATATCACATTATAATAGTCATATATTTTATCAAATATGTTTTTACATATAAAGATTTTTCATGCAGGTGTAAACTCACAAATATTTGGAAATAATGAAATAAAAATTTCTTCATCTTCCCGCTAAGAAAATCGACGATGTTTGAATTTTCAGACATTACTTTAAGAAGTCGTGAGTTTACACACACACACCCAAATTTTTTTTATTTTATATTTTTTTTATAATCTCATAAGATTGTTTCCCATGATTCTGAATTATAATAGATATTATATATACTTCATAAACAATCGGAGAGTACTCAAAAACGAGAAAATTTTGATATTCCCAACTATCAATATTTTCCAAATGACGATTTATTGTTGATCTTTTGATCGCGCGACTTTTTTGTACAACTCGTAATACCGGTCGCCTGAGATCACGTGGTTTTCACAGCTCGGCTCGATTCATCGCTACTTCGGTGCGCTAGCACTCACGTATCTCTTTGAGTCATAATAATACAATAGACATTGGACCTATTCATCTTTTCGAAAATTACGCATAAGAAAGCTTTTAAATGTCTATTTTGAAATAAAACGAGTCTTTATTCACATTAGTAAAACTATGGTAAATTATAAAGTGAATAAAGAAACATTTAATTTGATTTATTCGCATTAACATTCTTTTTACATTTTTAATTCATCGTTCATCTACATGAGGGCGCATTGACATACTACTTGAGGAACATTCTATATAGTATTACCGTGCGGCCATTTTTATTATTTCTCCGTGAAACTTGTTAGCGTGCTCATCGCAGTGTTATCCAATAACCTTAAATATTTGTTGCTATCGTTCAGATATTTCTTTTAAAGGATTACAATAACAATGATTGACTCAACATATTTATTTGTTTCAGTGCGCATTAAACCTGGAAAATCAATTGAACGGGATTTTCCGGAGATCTACAGGAAGTTCAACCAGCCGATGAGGCCATTAGAATTAAAATCAACAGAGGTAAAACATCATCCCTTACAGCATGTTAAACAAAAATATAATTTCAGTGTTTTAGATAGAAGAGGGTCAAAATAAATCACGATCCAGAAATTTCCAAACCAGAGTAGGAGTCGATGGATGGAAGAATAATATTCTACCAGCAGCTCCGTTAATACTGTGAGGAACGACAAAGACGTGAAACGAGATCAAAAACGAAGGAGGTACTCGGTACAAGAAGTTGATGCCAGTATTCCATTCCAGAGTAAGAAACAAAAACTACTCAATTAATTAAAACAAAAATTTACATTGTTGATAATTATCAGTTTTAATTTATTACGTTTTTTATTTAATGGCACCTTTTTCTTTGTATGTATTTTAAGTAATTCAATTTTAAGATCTCAACAATTATTTATCGGAAATTTACCGCTCTACAAAATAGGTATCTTTAATTTTCTTGATAAACCGTTTAAGAGATATTTAGCTTCAACTTGAAGAAAGTTTCACAAACAAACTTAATATTTTTCTCTAACGATATAAAATATTTCTTTTATTTTGATTTAAAATATCTCTTAAACGGCTGAGTTTATCAAAAAAATCAAACATCTTTTTTTTGTAAAGCGGTCAATTTTTGACAAAAAATTGTTAAGAGGTTGAGTAAATATCCGTTTGCTGAAGAGTTATAGTATTTTAAACGAAAAACATTATTTTTAAGTCTATAAACTCTGAGCTTCGATATCACTTAAGTGGTTGTATTTGCGAAAAAAGTGTTATTTACTTTTTTTGAAGAGCAATGAATTTCCTCTAAGAAAATTTATAATGCTCAATTTTATGTCTGGGTGTTGGAGAGTTATTAAATTTCAAACAAAAACGCCAATGTTTTTAAGCAAATCAAACTTCGACCTTCAGTATCTCTTGAACAGTTGAATTCACGAAAAAAAACATAAGAGGCCTTTTTAAAGAGCGGGAAAATTCCTACAAAAATATGTATAAGTCATTGCTGTGCATGTTGAAGTCATTGACTCATTGTAGTATTACTCTGTAGTTCTAATATATAGTATATTATGTCGTTTCTATTAAATATGCTTATTCTTCTTTTCTTAGTTAGTTCTGTACAATAAACCGATCCATTCGGACGTATTCTTATAACTCGTCGTAATTCTTATAACTCTGCGTAAAGCTTATTTTTACCAGTTATCCTGAATTCCTAACAGGTTATGGGCCCAGGAAATGATATTAAGTAATGTAAAGTCTAAAGTGAAGTTAATGTAGTTAAGTTAAGCTAAGTAAAGTTTTTGTGACCAGTGTTAAAAATTGCTGCAAGCAGCACAACGACTTTTGGCATAAGTAAATTAAATAACAACAATTATCAAGTTTGAAAATTTAAGGTCGAGTGGTTATTAAAACGGGAAGGAACATGGCGAGCTATTTCGAAAGCTAAGCCTACAGCAAATGAAACTGAAATCAACGCTTGGGACACAAACAGTGACAAAGCTTCGGGAACAATTTGTCTTCTCGTTGAAGATGCTCAAATCTCTCATATCCGAGACATGACTACAGCAAAGGACGCATGGGATGCTCTAAAAAGCTACCATGAAAAGGCCAGTGGGATTAATAAGTTCAACCTGACTGTCGAACTTTTGCAACTGAGATTCTAAGAGGACGATGATCTTGAAAACCATATTGCTAAAGCCAAGGAATTAATCGATAATTTGGCGTCACTCGGAAATAAAAGTGCTCTAGAGTTTGGCCCATGGATTCTTTTACACAGTATACCAGCGTCTTATCACACCCTCTTATCAGTGATAGCTTCTAAATCCAAGGATGAGCTCACTATGGATGTAGTGAAAGCCACACTAATCAGTGAGTATAAAAGGCGAAAATGTTTATCAAATACTGAGGATTTTAATACCGCCTTAAAAGTAATTACAAATAAAAGAAACAACACACACTGAATGTTTCTTTTGTCATGAATACGGACACATAAAGCAAGAATGTCCTAAGTATCTTGACTGGAAAAGGAAAGTTAAAAAGAAACAAAAGGAAGAAGTGAAAAGAGAGAAGGCTAGCGCGGTGTTACAAAACAGCTCAGGAAGCGAAAATGATGATGATCTTAGCAGTACGAAAACAGTTCTTGATCAAGCCTACATCGTGACTAAAAAACACACCAAAACAAGTTGGTTCCTGGATTCTGCAGCAAGTAGCCACATAACTAATGATCTGAATTTTTTTGAAGATATCAAGAGATCAATTTAAAAATTTGCAGGGTTATTGGGGGTACATTAAGCTAAAAAGGTCCCTGGCAACATTATTTTTTTTATCGATATTCGCAGAGTAGCGGTTGATTTAATAAAAAACCAAAAAAAAAGTCATTTTTTGTACTTTCTTCTAATAAATGTTAAAAATAAAAAATTTTTTTTTTTTTTTTCAAAAAATGATCAAAGGCTCTTGTAGAGAATTTATTTAAGTTTTCAACGCTACCCTTCAATTTACTGTGCGCTCATTAGTACCTGAAATATCGATGATGAAACCCAAAAGGATCATTTTTCGTTTAAAGGCTGATATCTTAACGACAAGTTATCGAACGAATCTCAAAAAAATGCAAATTAAAGCTGATTAAATTTTCTAACCGGCCCATACATTGGTTTAGCTGAATAAATTTGTTTGCAGCCCGTGGACCCTCTCAAAGAAAAGATAAATTTTTGAAAATTTTTATCTCGCAATATTTCTTATGTTTACGCAATGGCTGAAGCTATAAAAAAAAATTTGATAAAACTGCATTGAAACTAGAGATTTCAAGCTACAGAATACGTTTTTTTTTATTTTCCGATACGATTCTTTTTCACGAAGTTACAGCCTTAAAAAAATCACTGAAAAATTTCTAAAATTTTTCTGTTCCTTTAATTTATGGCCTGAGTGTATGTTAAATATACATCAAAAAAGTAATATTGATAAATATATAATACAATATATCACATCATAATATTCATATATTTTAAAATATATTTTTTGTTATGCTCGCTTTAAAGATTCAACTTTTGGGCGCTGGGTGGCGTCCGCAAAGGGACTCTTTTTTTAGAGACTCTATTATACCGTCTTCTTTTCACAGCCTAAGCCGTGAAGTCTTACCCACTCCTATTTTTTACGAACTTTTCGTGTACACCCAGACGAAATTGAGAGAGATCGTAAAATAAAAAGTCGCATTCTAGTGTACCGACCAATGAGTTCGAGTAAAGTTTAAATTTAGTTACTATTGAGTAGAGCTAATTATTTCTCTGCTAGCAGTTTATTACGAAGTGGACCTAATGTTAATAAAATAATAACCACTCCATTTTATTAACCAGAAATACACGATACAAGTAAATTGTCATCGTACATTTTTAAAGCAGATAATACAAATTAGTCAAGTGATTGATTGAAAAAAAAAAAAAAATATCTGATACCTAAGTTTGTGTTTTTAACGATGGGAGATTTGACTAGATTTACGACACCCCCAGATTTGGTAAATTCAGCTCGTGATACGACAATAAATACACTCGTAGCATCCAAGAAAATATATTTAAAAAGTTACGACAAATTTATATCTTGGAAAAAAATTAAAAAACGCAACATCGGATTCTGAAAATGTGTTGTTGGCATATTTCAATCACTTGTCAACCGCATACTGTCCATCAACATTATGGTCTGAGTACTAAATGTTAAAAAGTACACTGCTTGTCAATGATAATGTTGATATAAAAAATTATTCTAAATTAAAAACATTTATTAAAAAACAAAATGTTGGTCACCAACCAAAAAAATCAAAAATTTCATCTGCAAGTGATGTTGAAAAATTCTGGAAAGAAACACCAGATAAAACTCATTTAGATACTATGGTAAGTAATTGAATATTTCAATGTATAAGTTATTCAAAAAATAATTATGAAAATCGACTTATTACTGGAATTTGTTTACAGGCAGCTTTAATCATGGGAATAACTAGAGTATGTCGTCGGAAGGATCTTACAATATTGACGATCGACGATGTCACAGAACATGATAAGAGTTTTCTTCTTGTTAAATTAATTGATACTAAGACCAACGTCCCAAGATCATTTACGATAACTGATAAATTTTACTCAATAGTAAAAAAATATATGCTGTTACGACCAAAGAACTGTAAAATTGACCGATTTTTTTTTAAATTATCAAAAAGAGAAATGCGTGCAACGAGCAATTGGAATTCACAAATTTGGAAACATGCCGAGCCTTATAGCTAAATATTTAGGATAACCTGATGCTTAATCACATACTGGGCATGCTTTTTGTCGCACTTCAGCGACGTTGTTTGTTGAATCTGGAGCGGATGTGACTCCACTAAACCGCCACGGAGGCTGGAAATCGGATCGGGTCGCGGAAGGTTATGTTGAAGATTCTATTTATAATAAAAAACGTACTTGTAATAAAATTGTACAATTTATAAACTTAAACGATGAGTCGACTTCTGAGGCAACGTCAAAAGAAATCGAACCACCCGCTACAGTCAATATAAGTTCACAGTTACAAGTTACAGACAATGATGTCAAAAGCAAAACTAACCAAGTGCACCAATCTCAGCATTCCCAAGTTATTAACAATCAACAAACACTGGATTTATTTATCGTTATTGATCGTTATTAAAATTTCCAAATGGACAATTTAATTTAACAATAAATAACTCTAATGTAACCTTCAACTTTAATGGTAAATAGTAACATCTCATTAACTTTCCGTTTTAATTATTTTTGTCCGTTTTCCTATGTGCAACTTATACTATTTATAAAAAAAAAATGTTTTTTATCGACAATAATAAAAAATATGGAATGTTTCAATAACCGATGTATTCAACATAAATAAATATTAATAAAAACATAATTATTATGAAATTAAGGTTTTTCGCCCTAGTGAAAATTCTCTCAACATAAAATTTAAATGTCATTATTCGCTTCCTATCCCTCAAAAGTTAAACTTCTAGAGCGATGATAACAAAAAATATTGTACGTCATTCGGCCGTTTAGTGGTGATTTTGACAACGGCTTTTTTTTTATATTCGCTTAAATGTTAGTGACGTGGATGTTCGAAAACGAGCGTAAATTTCCGTTCTCGGCTACATCTCGAACCTTCAAATTACGCCAGTTTCGAACCTTCCCGCCACAAACTTTAAACTCATATCGAAATATTGCCACTGTCAGAAAACTGCTAATTCACGGCCGTATGACGTAAATATCTATTTTCACGTAGAAAGAGTTTTCGTGCGGGTATGGAAACTAGGAGTTACCTATGAGGTCACCGACGTTGAATATGTGACATATATACTCTTGTTATAAAATCCGAGTTGATTTTCGAAAAACGGAGTATTTGCATCTTTGGTCAAAAGTCCTACAGACTGCCCGGAAAAAAAATGATCAGTCCTGATCAGACATGATCCGTCATGAGACTTTAGATATGAACAATGACCGGGCATGATAAGAACTGATTAATATAAAATTTATGACACTGAAGTTAGAAGATGTCTAAAAATTTTTGATTTTTTTTTATTAGTTGAATTACAACTAAAAAGATATTTCTGAGAAATTGCACTTATAGTTTTTACATGTGGCAATTTTTTTTTAATTTTTTGAACTGAAATTTTTCCAATAAAAATTTTCTAAAAATTTTGAAATGTCAGCTAACTTCAGTTCCATTAAAATTGGAATTATTAACATTGACACTGTCATTTTTTTATTTTTAGGACTTGGTAGATTTGAACCAGTATTTAGCCCAGCACAAGAATCAGAACTTGTTAATTATTTAGCAAGAGTTGAGTTAAATCTTGTCGGCCTCAGTACTGGAGAATTAAAGCAGCTTGTCGTCCAATTAACTGAAAAGAATAACATACCACATACTCTTAATAAAGGCAGAGCTGGTAAAGATTGGATACAAGGAATTTTAAGGCGTCATTCATCAGGTTTGTCCCTGCATAAACCCGAAGCTACCTCTGCCATGCGAGCTGAATGTTTTAATCAAGTGGTGGTGAATTTGTTTTTTGATCTATTAGAAAAAATTATGAATCAGTATAATGTGACACCAGACCGCATATTTAATGTCGACGAAACAGGTTTTACTTGTGTGCCAAAGCACCAACCTAAAATCTTTGCAAAAAAAGGGAAGGAACAGGTAGGTATTTTGACTTCGGCGGATCGTGGTCAAACTGTCACAGCAGAAATTTGTATTTCCGCTGATGGTAGTTATTTACCACCTTTGCTTGTATTACCTTGTCAAAGATTGAAGAATCAAATAGGATCAAATATTTTGCCTGGAAGTTAGGCCATTTGCCATCCATCTGGCTGGATTCAAACTGATCTTTTTTTGCAATGGTTCAAGTGGTTTGTTACTCAAGTAAAACCAACCTCTGATCGACCAGTTTTATTAATACTCAATGATCACACAACTCACACTAAAAATATTCAAGTAATTAATTACGCTAAAGAAAATCACGGAATCATTCTCTGCCTCCTCATATAACTCATAGACTTTAACCTCTTAATGGAGCTGTAATGAAACCATTTTCCAATTATTACAGCATTGAAATTAAAAAATGGCATCGGTCTCATCCTGGACGAGTTGTGACCCCAAATGACATTTCAATTTGATTTCAAGAAAAAAACCAATAAAAACAAAACAAGAAAAAAAAAAAGAAAAAAAAATCTGGGCGTCGGTTGGCCCTGCGGGCCAGCCCCAGAACTTCCCGCTATTTTCGACCTCAAAGAGCTCGAAAACATTGGTGTAGATATATTTTCGAGCTCTTCGAGCTCGAAAATGCTATCATATGCGATTGTTTTTTTACGATCTTCTCAAGCTCTAACAAGTTGCCTGTTATGCTAAAGTTTGAAAATTTAAGAATCAAGAATTGTTAATGAAGCGGTTTTTTAAATTTAATCCCTAATTATATTCAATAAAATAAGGGTATTCAGGCAGAAATCAATGCCAGGGATTCAAATCAAGATTTAAATGAGTTTTGACTCAAGTGAGAAACAATCAAATATGAAATATCCGAGAAAAATATTAAAAACTACGTTTTATCGATTTTATTGTTGTAAGTATGATTTAAACTAAAAACCAAGTTCGATAACGTAATGTATCGAAAGTAACCATATGAAAGATGAGTTGGTATGACTTCAGACACATTTTAGTAGGTAATATTATGATTTATCCGGGAAAAATAACATAAAATGTTATTTTTTTAACTTTCCAATGGTGATATCTTTCGAACTAATTGATCGATTTTGACGTTTGAGGTGGCAATCGGCGCGTTTTATTAAATTCTAGAGCTGATTAAAATTTGGAATCGATCGCGTCAGTCGTTTCGAAAATAATTAGAAAAAACCGTTTTTCACCATTTCTTTCTCCCGCGATAACTCTCGAGCGAATTATCCGATTTTGATGTTTGAGGTGGCAATCGACGCGTTTTTTTGAGTACTAAAGCTGATTAGATTTTGAAGTCGATCGTATGAGCCGTTTCTGAGAAATCAATAAAAAACTAAAAAAAAAAATTTTTTTTTTTTCGTAATTCGCAGATATTTTCGAGTCTATTCGATCAAATGATCGGAAATTTCCAGGAAATTTGATGGCCAACAAGCTCTTTCAATCGCCGCCTTAAACATCCAAATCGGTTTATTAGTTCAAAAGTTACAAAGAGTTTACATACATACACACACACACACACACACACACACATACACACACTCGGACATCATTCCGAAAATAGTCAGAATAGCTTCCTAGGACCTCAAAACGTCGAAATCTGATGAAAACTCGATTTTCGAAAATCGGGGTGAAAACAATAACTTCCCGAAATTTTCAAAAATCGTCGATTTTCTTAGCGGGAAGTTAAAAATTAATATTTTAAAACAATGAATTGAAATATCTACTATTATCAAGAATGAATAGACTTGAATAGAATAATCATGGATTTTTCAATCCAATGTCTATGATTATCCTTGCTACTCAAAGATGGAAGTAGAGTAGCAAGTAGCAAGTAACAAATATTAAAACTCCCACGCCGTCCATCTTACGGCTTTAAATAAATTAATATTTTAAAACAATGAATTGAAATATCTACTATTATCAAGAATGAATAGACTTGAATAGAATATTCATGGATTTTTCAATCTAATGTCTATGATTATCTTTGCTACTCAAAGATGTAAGTAGAGTAGCAAGTAGCAAGTAGCAAATATTAAAACTCCCACGCCATCCATCTTACGGCTTTAAATTTAATAAATTAAATTTGAATTTAATTTCAAGCCGTAAGATGGTCGGTGAAGTCATTAGGTCCGCCCAGATGCCCATTAGGGTGGGTCAAAGAAATCGAATAATTTATTTTTGACTTTACACTCTGAAAAATAGGTTCGTAGACACCTAAAAAGAATTCTCTCCAAGTATGAGCTCTTAATTATAACGGGAAGGTCCTCCGCTTTGCGGGTTTCTATTTTTTTCGAATAATCAGATAAAAAAATTTATATCTCGCTTCCAACTCCTTGGAAAAATATTCCGTGACCTAGACTTTGTAAGAAATTGAACGCTCTACAAAAAAGGTCTCTTATGATTTTTTCAAAAACCCAACCGATTAAAAGATATTCATAGTTGAAGTTTGGCTATTTTAAGGAAAATCTTCGTTTTTAGTATGAATTTTATAAGTTGATGAAAAAAAATTATTTTGAATTGCGGAACTCATGAATTTGTAGGAAATTTACTGCTCTACAAAAATGGTCTCTTATGATTTTTCGATTAAGTGAAGCCGTTACGAGATATCCATCGTCAAACATTAACTAATATCAATATTTCCAGTTTTTGATCAATAATTCGATAAATTTAAATTTAAATTATTAGTTTCAGGAAAATTTACATAAATTTGAGTTTCGATGGATAAAGAAATGTTATAAACAATTTTTTTAATATTGTTTTCAGTCTTGAGCTTGTTCGATTGCATTAAAACAAGAAATTAGAGCATTTTTTTCGACATATAGCCAATGATTACGATAAGAAACGAAGAACAATTCCAGTATTTATTGCAAGTTGTCAAAGAACATCAAAAAACATACCCAAATTGTAATAAAGGACATTATTTATAGTAATAGCGTACTGTTATGTTAAAAATATTGACAATTATATTGCAATTGATAATTCAACAAAAAAATTTATCTGTAAAAAAGTTAAATACTGGTTGTTTTTTGATCGATTCAATACTTTTCATATTAAATTTGACAAAGGAATGTGTCATTTACTTTAAATTAAACTAACCATTGGCTATATGTCGAAAAAAATGCTCTAATTTCTTGTTTTAATGCAATCGAACAAGCTCAAGACTGAAAACAATATTAAAAAAATTGTTTATAACATTTCTTTATCCATCGAAACTCAAATTTATATAAATTTTCCTGAAACTAATAATTTAAATTTAAATTTATCGAATTATTGATCAAAAACTGGAAATATTGATATTAGTTAATGTTTGACAATGGATATCTCGTAACGGCTTCACTTAATCGAAAAATCATAAGAGACCATTTTTGTAGAGCAGTAAATTTCCTACAAAATCATGAGTTCCGCAATTCAAAATAATTTTTTTTCATCAACTTATAAAATTCATAATAAAAACGAATATTTTTCTTAAAATAGCCAAACTTCAACTATGAATATCTTTTAATCGGTTGGGTTTTTGAAAAATTCATAAGAGACCTTTTTTGTAGAGCGTTCAATTTCTTACAAAGTCTAGGTCACGGAATATTTTTCCAAGGAGTTGGAAGCGAGATATAAATTTTTTTATTTGATTATTCGAAAAAAATAGAAACCCGCAAAGCGGAGGACCTTCCCGTAATAATTAAGAGCTCATACTTGGAGAGAATTCTTTTTAGGTGTCTACGAACCTATTTTTCAGAGTATAAAGTCAAAAATAAATTATTCGATTTCTTTGACCCACCCTAATGCCCATACACATATACCAGGACTGGGTTCAGTATACCTGGTTATGTGCCCGCATCTGCCCGCGGTTGCGGTTGTGGTTGCGGTTGCACGCATCTGTCCTCATCCTCCGCGATGATTCAAGGACGAAAGTCAAAGTTTTTAATAAAACATACCCGATATCTGTTGTGAAGCTTTAAAACAAGCTAGAAAGCTAATACAACAATTAATGAATTTAAAAAAACCGGAATTTGTCCATTTAATCGTAATGTGTTAACTAAAGATGAGATTGTTCAAGTTCGAGCAAGTGTTAATACTGAAACCAATGATGATGAAAATAAGCGAGATGAATCTGATGAGTCTTTAAATAGCCAAGCACTTGATCAAATTGGTAAAAGTCTAAGTTTAATATCAGTTGAATCAGATGATGACGAGACTGTCTCCACGTCAACTGAAAATAATCCAACAGCACAACGCAGTATTAACTCCATCGAATGTGATAATGTAATGACTCCAGAACCAGTTGCTCATTGATCTACGTCTGCACCCCCGACAAATTCTCGCACGAGAGGTTTTTTCATGCTATATGTTCCATATCCAAGTTCCGATGACGAAGAGGAAATCACTAAAGCCCCACCTGCACCAAGTATTTAATCCTAGAGTATAAATTTTCATCTTTAAATTGATTTTTAATTCAAATATTTACTTTGTTGCTTCAAATAAATTTATAAGTAGAAGAAAGCGTGATTCAGTTAATTTTACGGTTTTGCGTGAAAGTGTTGAACCTGGAGCAGTATCTACTAGGAACAAGGATGTGGTGCCTCGAAAGAAGCGAGCTCGTGATAAAACCGCTATTTTAACGGACATTGAGTACCGAGATGAATTATTTTAACGGCAGCAACAGTCATCGAAAAAATCGGTTGGTAAAGGAAGAGGCCGACCCCGCAAAGCAGCAAAAGATACTGATGATACTTCATGTATATATTGTCAACAAAAGTATAGTGAGTCGACTGAATCATGGATACAATGTCAGGGTTGTAATACGTGGGTCCATGATTCATGTGCGGGTATCACAGACGAAGACATTTAATTTATTTGTGATTACTGTTAAGAGCTTGAGAAATTTATTCCTAGTTACTATTTTTTATAACTGGTTCATAGTTTATAATTAGTGTTAAGCTGTTATTTCACGTAATTAATTTTTATTTAAATACATTTTATGACTAAAGAATGTGTTCTTAGCAAAGAAAAAGCTATTAAATATTTAATTTTATGAAAGTTAAAATAATTAAAATACATTAATCAAAGATATAGGATAAATATGTGATTAATTGTAACAGTTTTGGGAATTAAATGTTAATGAGTTTTTCACTTGTGATTCATAGCTAATTATCAGAGTTAAAATGTTGCTTCATGTGATTCATTGTAAATTTTATTCAAATGCGTTTCATTACCTGAAGAAAATGTTTAAGACAAAGAAAATACTGGTTAATATTAAGTGTTGTTAAGTTTGAAGAGATTAGAATATATTAATCACAGATGAAAGATTAATTTGTGATTAACTGTAAAAGTTTTAAAAATGAACTGTTAAGCAATTTAATTTTATTATAGTTTCTCGTTAGTGATTTATAGTTAAATATTAGTGTTAAAATGTTATTTCAAGTGATTAATTGTGATTTTCATTCTAATGTGTTTCATTATATAAGAAAAAGTTTTTTGGCGAAGAAAATACTGTTTAATATAAAATGTCAAATTGGAAAAATTAATAGTATACTACAACCCAAGGCCAGAAAGTTGGATTTCCTGGCGCATGGGATACAGGAGCCGAGGCAAAGCCGAGAGAGCCGCAAATAAGAATTAAAAAATTTTTTTTTTTTTTTTTCAAGTTTTATTCGGGTATTTTTTTTTATCTCGTTTTTTGAAAAAAAAAAAAAATTTTTTTAATCTCTTTACCTTTTATTTACTGAATAACTAACGTAAAAATGGAAGAAAATCCGAAAAAAATCAATTTTTTCATTTTGGTAATGATTACACAAATTAAAGAACAAAACTTGTTCCTTTAATTGCTCCCATGAAAAAAAAAAATGTTGGAAAATCCAAAATTGCACACCTCAACCGCTCATTTTATTTTTAATCATTACTTTTATTATTCATTTTTATGTAACTTTTAAATTACTAATTTGATTTTTTATTTCTTTATTCCAGTTTAATTTTGTTTTTTATTTAAATTTCTTCTAAATATCCCGCATTTTTGTTGTAGATGTCGCTCTTTTTTTTTCAATCCTACTGTTTTACGCTAGTGCTGCCACCAGTAGTTGATAGGGAGAATAAAAGAAAAAAAAATTTACTTTTGTAATAATAAAAATAATAAAAATAAAAATGGCCGTTAAACTTTTCGTAAATAATCAGTTTTACGTTCTTAATTAATTACAATTAAACTAAAAGGATTTAGACAGTAATTTTCAATAGGGTTCTTGTGATCAAAAATACAAAGACAATAAAAAAAAAATAGACCGATTAAGTATTTCTTTCGAGAGTTATCGTGCTTACGACGAATCGTACGTAACAATTGACAGCACTAGTTTCTTGGATTAAAATAATTAATTTAAAATCAATGAATTACCAAATCGACTCAATGTTGGGTTTAAATTATTCCTTAACAAATTATCTGCATGCAAGTACACAATTTAATATATTTTTTGTGCTATGAAAAGGGTGTAGAAATGTTTTTGTATGAGTGAAATTGTCAATGAGGAAGAACCGTCAGTAAAGCACCCTCAGCGCATTCGCGCATGAGGTGTGCAGTTTATATGTAAAATATATTGAAAATATATTTTCAGATATAAATGGTGTATACACGAAATAAAAAGAAAATATAAGTCAAATATAAGCGAAATGTATAAAAATATATATTATTTATAAAAAATATATAATTGAAATACATTTCATTTACATAACTTTTGGCCGATTTTCATATATTTAAAATATACGCTCAAAGTAATGTTAGTATACGTGAAATATATTGTTATGTCCTGGACATTTTCATTTCATTTTTTTTTTTGTGTTCTTATTTTATATATTTTTTTCATAAACTTCCGATTTATTGTAGCAATAGAAATTTATTTTCCCTGAGATTCAATGTGACCACTCAGGTAGTAAAATGTGGTCGCAATTACGGTCGGTGCCACGCACATAATGAGTCTGGATAACAGCCGCCGTATGAGCCACGTTGGATGGAATTGAAGAATTATTTAAAAAAAGAAACACATAGAATAATTTTGAACAATATAAATAATTTAGAGAAATAGTTAGCTAGAATAATTTTAAATATTATAAATAATTTAGAGAAATAGTTAACTAGAATAATTTTAAATATTATAAACCAGAGTTGCGAGATTTGTAATTAAAACATACTGACAGTACAATATTTAATATACTTATTAATGGAAAATATTAAAAATACAAGTACATCGTATTTTTTAATTAAATTTTATTTGCAGTAAAAATACAAAAATTAATTGTATTCGAAAAAGCGCATAAATGGAAATAATTAGTATTTAATAATAATGAAAATTTTGAATAAAAATAAAAAATTTAATTTTAATTGACATGTAATGGTAAATACAAATAAACAATTTTTTTTATGAATGACTTTTTGTTGAGTTAGCTTTAAATAACACACGCTGTTCGAAGTGATCATCACTTAGGCGATTATATTTGGGCAAATTCATCATCGTTGCATGACTAAAAAGTCTTTCCACTGGAGCCGATGATGGTAATAGAGTGTTAAATTTTAAGAATACTTGACGGATAGTTGGATAATCATCGAGTATGGAAAATCTAAATTTTGAGCTTTTTAAAAAGCAGTCAACTTCGGCAGCGGTTTGGCCTTGTGATGACGAAACTTTGAATTCTCTTACTAAAGCTCCCCGATTTCCAAAATTTAATTTTTGATTATCGGCATCGCCATTATCAATTACGTCGACAGAAGTGTCGATAGAAGCTTCTTTCGATACAGTTTCTGAAAATTTTTCATGTGCAAGCTTTTGAACATCCATAGGAAAAGATGCTAGCCATTGACCCTTAAACAGTGGATGAGAGATAGCTGCAATAAGAGCTTGATTATCAGCTAAAGAAAAGTTAAACTGATTTTGAAATCTTCGCTCAATAGACTTAATTGTAGTTACAACTATAGTATGACAGAACTTGAGTTTTTCACCAAGTAATAAGTCATTCATGTCATTTTGGACTGATACTAATTGTGGCAAAAGACATCCGTAATAACATTGGTCTGCTTGCAATTTGTCAATTGCTAAAGCTAGTGGGGCTGAACACATGAGAAATTCCTCTAAATATTCAAAATCTACCTTACACAATGGCTCTTTTAGTTCACCAAAATCTGTATTAATCAACTTATCTTAAATACTTATGACTTGTTTTAAACAATCATAGGTAGAATTCCATCTGGTGACTACCGGACGGCGTAAAGAAATTCCTAAAGAGGACTTCAAGCGTTCATTTATTTTTGGAGATCGGAGCAATTTCCACAAACTTGAACATTTATCCATGACGTTTTTGTGTTGTCTTTTCAAACGTTTATCATTGTTGATAGCCTTTGTCACATCTTCAGAAGCAAGAAGGTTTAAAGTATGGCTCGCACATTTTACGTGTCGAGGTAACTTATGTTTATATATTTACAATAACTGCCAAATGTATGGTCACTTTTTACAATTTTATCCGGATTACTCTTATCAATTTCATTGATACCAATATCATCATCCTCGTCAGCATTTCCATCATTTTTTTCACTCAAATCTATTAAAGAAAAAACTTTGATTTTTATTTTAGAAAAATAAAAAATATTTCGATTAATTTACCTAATGAAGTATCGCCATAAGAACCAACACCAAATTCTTTAAATGCTTTGGAAAAATTTGATGCATTATCAGTCACAGTAGCTTGGATTGAATCAACTGATAATCCAAATGATTCATGAATTCCGGACAATAGTTTTGCTATAGCATCAAACGAATGAGTCCCCGGAAATCGACGGCAAGCAATAGCGGTAGACTTTCTGGTGTAAGTTTCCGGTTCAATCTTAAAAAAAGTAATTATATTTTTATAAATAAGATGTATCGCAACTAATATAACTAGTATTGGATACAATTATATATTTGTATAATTTGTCTTTTTGATATTCGACTTTTTTTAGTCAAATATTGAAAAAAAATGCCTATAATACTGTAAAAGTTGAATCGAAAAAACCTATTTACCCAGCTGACCGTGACACCTGAGTAACGACGTTGATTACTTGACCACATATCGGCTGCCGTAGTAACATAGCCACCAGCAGTAATTAATAATAGCAATTTATTGCGAACTTCTGCCATCAATTCCTTATAACTTTGGTTGACTTTCTTCGCTAAAGTAAAGCGTGTTAAATGCTTCAGCTGATTTGTACCTTTTGTAAACTCAAAATCTGGAAAATAGTTTATGATATAGAAACTCATGAAAGTAAAACTTTAATCATCCCACTATTGAATACTCAAAATTTAATATATTATAATCTTTTATTTCCAAACAGTCTATTAATAAGTAATTACCAAGTAATTACCAAGTTTTAGTCAAAGGTATATCAGAAATGAAGAAAACCATGAAAAATTTTCAATTGTTTACTTTCAATTCAAGCTCAAGATTTATTGTGTTTGTTAATTTTATCTCCTTGTTGATTTTAATGAAGTAAGAATTTTACAAAAATTAATTAACAAAACCGTCAGATGAATTACAAATCATGATCAGTTAAAAAACTGATGTAAGATATTATAGTAGCTTGAACTTAAAACAAATATTTTTAGGAATTAAATTCTATTAAAATCAGCATTTGTACACTAATAAAAAACTTATAAATTGGAAAAAGTATCATACAACATGAACAGTCTGTGATTTTGTGACGATAGTAAAATTTTTTAATTATTTTATTATCGAGTTCAACATTATACAAAATCACAGTCAACTTTTAACTTACCATCTAATATTTTACGAAAAGTCGGATCTTCAACAATACAAAAAGGAAGCATAAACTTTAATACAACATTTGTGATATTTTTTTCATAGAGATCTTGATTAAATTTACATTTCCAACGTTTTTTATCAATGATAACTTTTAACCCTTTGCGTTTCATCTCAGCATATTTCTGATATTCTTCATGAGCCTTCGAATCCCGGGTAAAAAAAATTATATATAATTATATATAATTATGTATAATTATATATGAAAAATGGCCCTATATAATTATATATAATTATATATAACTATATATAATGATGTAGAACTACATATTATTGAATTCCTATGCAATTTGTTAAATAAATTGTGAATTTTTGTATAGTAGAGGCTCTACACTTTTTATTTAAATCATTTTTTTTTTTTTTTTGAAAGTCCAAGTTTAATTTCTAAGAAAAATTATTTATGGAAACATTGATAATGAATATTTTTGTCATTATGTAATATAGAATGTACTATATTACCATCAAAAAAGGTATTTTTCACTCTACCAAATAACGTAGGAGTACCCGGGCCAGAATAGCCTCAAGTTTGGAATTTAACAATTTTGAAATAAGTTTCCTACTAGAGACACACTACAAGCAGTGAGCGCGATCTCGTGGCGAGCACCGAACTACTTCCGCTGCTGCTTATAGCACCGGTGACTTCCCTCTCCTACGTACATATATATTGGGGTGTCTCAGAAAAAAATAAATACTTCTTTTTTAAACTCTTATGGGCCCAAAAGTTACTTTATATTATAAAAAAAACTTCACCTAATTTTAGCCAGATATCTTTAGACTTGAACTATCACAAATGGGGGTCCCCTTTCCAATTTAAAATACACACGAAAATTTTTCATTTTAGTTTTTCGTTATTATGACTATGAAAAAATTTTTTTCTTAAATTCCACCTGGTATAATTTCGTAGGAAATAAAATTCTCTAAAAAAAGTGCTGATACAATATGTACGTCAAACAAACTGGGAAAAAGTTACGGAGCGTCAAATATCGACAAAAATTTAGTTTCCTCAGTGTTAAATTATTTTTCATTTTTTTTCTATCGGAAAATTTTTTTTTTTCAAATAATGACAAGCTAGGTCTTGTAGGAAATTAAATTTCCTACAAAAAATATTCGATATCATACATATGTTAAATGAACGCGAACAAAGTTAAAGGGTTTTAAATATCAACGAAAAATCAAGTTTACTTTTCGTTGACATTTAAGTTCAGAAAATTAATATTGTTAAAAATTAATTTTTTTTTTTATTTTCTAGCTCACAAACCAATCAACGGAAATTTGTTAACAATAAATATTTTTGTAAGAAATTGAACGCTCTACAAAAAAAGTCTCTTATCATTTTTTGAAAAATCCAAGCATTTTTAGAGCTTGACATTGAAATAAAAAGAACTTGTGAACAATGCGGGATTTCGAAAAACTTTGTTTGTTATAATTTGTAAGGAATAAAATTATCTACAAAACAGTTCCTACGATATTTTTTGATAAGACTGATACAATCGCCGGAAAAGTAAAAAAATCTCAAAATTTACTATAAATTTGACTTGAAGCTTAAAGAACTTTTGAATACGATTTATAAAAAAATGATAAGAGACTTTTTTTGTAGAGCGTTCAATTTCCTACAAAAATATTTATTGTTAATAAAAATCCGTTGATTGGTTTGTGAGCTAGAAAATTCAAAAAAAGAAAATTTTTTTTTCTTGTGTTATTTAAACGAAAAATAGAAAAATAAATTGAGACAAACCTTAATATCATTATGAAGAGCTCAGATTGGTACCAAAATTTTTATTTTTATTAATACTTTCAATTTTTGCTTACCACAAAAGAAAAAAATTTTTTTTTTTTTTTTTTTTTGAAACACCCATATTTACTTATATATCTTCACTCCCAAGTTATTTTTCTCTCTTTTCTATTTTTATATAGAATTACATATGATTCATATAGAATTATATGTTTATATATATAATTATATATAACGCTGAGACAAAATCACAGATGATCATATATAATTATATATAATTATATATAATCATCTGTGATTTTTCTCAGCGTTATATATAATTCTATATAATCATGTAAAATTATATATAGTTGTATATAATCATATATGATTATATATAATTCTGTATGATTATATATAATTCTGTATAATTATATATAATTTTTTATGAATCATATATATTTCTATATAAATCATATATAATTATAAAAAATTATATATGATTATATTGAATTATATATAATTTTTTTTACCCGGGATGTTTTGTCTATAACCAAACAAATACAAATAATTGATTTGTAAAATTTAAAATATTTGAACAAACAGTCAAAATTTCCCAAGCATAAATAAGATACTTCAGGATGACTACGATACTTGAAAAGTTTACACAACAATAAAAGTTTATTTTAAATTTAATTGTAGCATGAAACTTTTTCATTTTTTTTTTTTTTTTTTTTGGTTAATGTATTACCGATTGAATTTTTCAAAACAAAATTACTCTGGTTCAACTAAAAATCGTTTACCTTAAGATGCTTTATGAAATTTGATGTAACTTGCATTGATACTTTAAATTTCTTTGGAGGATCGCATGAACTGAATTAAATGAACTCAATTCGATATCAACTTTAAAAAATTTTCCATCGAGGCAAGCTGAGTTTTTTATAGCATTCGAAAATTTTTCTTGTTCACTCATAGTATTATCATTGGTATCATTACCGTTTGTATTGCTGATATCATGATTTTGACTACTACCACTGTCATTATCATCATTATCATCATCATCGTCACTGATATTATTAAAATTTTTTTGGGTGTAACACTCTTCAAAACTGTTGTCACTAATATTACGAGAGGCATCTCTTCTAACACCATTTTAATTATCTGAGTGCACAGATAATCCACTCAGTTCTCGAGCTAACTGTAAGTCGCTACCTTCATCTTTACTTGCAATTGATTCTCGCAATATCAAAATATTTTTTTTTGTTTTATTAACAGTTGATGACAACTGTAGCTTACTTTTTTTTTTAAGAGGTGAATTTTCTGCAGACCTTAAAATTAATAACAAGAGAAAAAATTTTAATATCAATATGGAACGGCACATTTTCAACGATTTAATTATATTTGTTACACTTACATGTTGATAGAAGAATAATATATAATAAAATAAAACACAAAACGTTGATTATTTTATTGAAATAATGTATTTTAAACTACACAAAATATAAAAAGATGTCTTTCTTCAAAACATTTATTTTGAATGTCAACACTTGTTGCACTAAAAGAGTGAGAACGATACAGAAGAATAACGTGTATAGTGTGATTATTATAGAATAAAAAAGTCTACATAGTTGTATTAGAATATTACACAGTACGCCACCATGTGTGACTTTTAGAAACTTAATCTTAAACTAGCTTGTGGAGGGAGAAGTGGCTCGCTCAATCATATTTGAAATTCTATATGAGCATAGTATGATTTTTTATGGTTAAGAAGGAATACAAATAAGAAAATCAATATCAATAAATATTTTTCTAAGATAAAAATTTGTAGATATTAGGATTTAAAAACTTTCCATTAATTAATTTAAAGAGAATACTTATACTTTTTCAAAAGGTATTACTTTAAATATTTTAGCGCTTTTTATGAACGATTTTCAAATAGTGTAAAACACTTAATTAATTACAATCAGTCAATTACAAATAGCCACATCTACCTACTTTGACGGCTAAAGTATTTATTTACTAAACAGAAAAATAATTTGTATTTCTTAACGTTTAATATACAAATAATATACACTGGTCCCAAAAATCAAGGGATAGAAAAGAAATTCGAAATTTTTGGGTAATTTTCAACATGCTGTCACTCAGTGAAAAATGTTCGCAGAAAAAAAAAAGCAAATTGTAGCCTCAAGTTTATAGTTTTCAGATCTGGACCTCAATTTTTTTTATCATGCACGGCTCCGGAGTAATCTTAAGGAAACTGAAGAAGAAAAAATTTTCAAAATTAGCGTTACCCAAAGCGTACCACGTGGAGGTTGCTCGGTCGGATTTACGCTTCTTACACACATGCAGGCGGTGAAAAAAAATTGAAGAATTTTTTTTGACAATGATAACTCATTGCGGATACAATGTAAAAAAAAAATTTGAAAAACAATTTTTTGAAAAAAAAAAAATTTTTGAAAAAAAAAAGTTTTTTTTTTTCTTCAACTTTTTTCGATAATCAATCTTTTTGATCAAAGAAATCAAGATTAATGGTGAAAAAAACATTTTGAAATCGCAAAAATGAACAAAAACCAAGAAACTACCAATTATGGTGATTTTTGGCAAAATCGATAAATTTAAAGCTTCGGGACACTAAGAAAGAAAAATCGCAGCGCTTTGAAATTTTCAGAGTTTTTTTTAGGACACTTTGAGGTTGAAAAAAAACGACAATATCCTTTGTTCATCCGTTACATCCAAAGTTATAGCAAGATTTCCCAATATCCTTAAATATACGAGTTTTGACCTCTTTTTTAATAAACATTATCGCTGCAAAAAAAAATTTTTCTATCAAAAGCCACTTATTTAGTCTTATAGAGAATGTTTTCCAGTTGTCAAAACCCTATTTCAATTCTCTGTACGACCAATACGTCCGGAGATATTGATTATCAAAGCCAAAATGGACTTTTTTGCATTGATCAATTATAACTCGGCGCCAAATCGACGTAGAGTCTTTCTGAGGCCGCCAAATTGAAGGATATAAAATTTTCTAACAGAATCGTAAGGTCAGATTATCTGAAAAAATTTATTGAAGCCCATAGACTTGTTGAAAAATGAGCAAAAATTAAAAAAAAATTTTTTTCGTCAGTTTTCTTACAATTATACTCCGGAACCGTACATGATAAACAAATTTAAGGTCCAGATCTGAAAACTAGAAACTTGAGGCTACAATTTTCTTTTTTTTTTTTTTTGCACGCCTCATAACGTGAAGCGTTTGAGGTAGTGCTCTACTCTCAACACGTCAAGGTCAAGCGATTTTCGGGCCTTAAAATTACTCTATTACGTTCATATTTTATCGATAGAGTAATATGAGTTAACGTATATTAAGAAAAGACTTGAGAAAACTTATTTAATGTTTTTTAAAAAACATTCATTTCGCTAATTTGAAGAAAAAAAAAAGTTTAACAAAATTTTACTTGGACGTCCGGATGTCTGTATGCATAGACTTTTTTTGGATGTAGTCATAATTTTTTTTTCTACGAACATTTTTCACCGATTTACAGCATGTTAAAAATCACCCAAAAATTTCGAATTTTATTCCTATCCCTTAATTTTTGGGACCAGTGTATAATATATGAGATATAAATTATAATAATACTAATAATTAATAAAAGTAGTGAATCAACTTGTCATTATTTGAGTGTGAATATAGAAGATGTGAGACAATTTATAAATTGTGAAATTAATAATAATAATAATAATAGCATGAATAAATGAAATGTGAAACTATAAGGAAAAAGGTTACGTTCATTTTTTAAATGAATAAGCAATTTTTAATGAATTACAAATGATACTGAAATCAATAAAGATCTAACAACTATTGATATTTTTATAATAATTTAATTATGATGATAAATATATTTTAAGAAATTTGCACTTGAAATTTTTTCAATGTCTGCTTGTGGGATTCTTTAACTAAATCTTGTTCACAACTCTGATTAAAAAAAATGATTTAAAACATCTTAATTTTGATACTATATATATATATATATATATATATATATATATATATATATATATATATATATATATATATATATATATATATATATATAGATTCATCTCCGAGTAAATAATTTTTTTTAGTTAGGGAATAATTTAATTTCTAAAAAATCTAAAAAATCATAGGAATTAAGTCAAAAAGATTCATTCTCTTCAGATTCACTCCACTAATCACTCTAAAAAATTTCTGCAGTTTGTAAGTATAGAGTCTTTGTCGCTCTGATCACTGTAAATTAAGGACTATTTGATAATGGCTACTGATGTGAAGTATATATGTTGAAAGTATATTTTTAATATTTATTCTCCTTAATTATCCAGTTCAGTAATATTTGATAATGGAAAATTTTTAAAGTAAAAATGAGAAGTAATCTGTATTTCAATTTTTTCTAATTAAAAAGTAACGTGATACTTAATAATGGCAAATATTTCAAGTAAAAATAAAATTTTTTTTTTATTTTTATTTTTTTTAATTATGAATTTAAATAATACGTAGTAGTGAAAACGTAATGCATTAAAAAAAGTACTGGATATTTGCAACTCTGTTATAAACAATATGAAAGTTAACTAGAATAATTTCAAATATTATAAATAATTTAGAGGAATAGTTAGCTACAATAATTTTAAATATTATAAATAATACAGAGAAATAGTAACTAGAATAATTTCAAATATTATAAATAATTTCGAGAAAAGTTAAGTAGAATAATTTTGGATATTATAAATAATATGGAAGTTAACAATAGTAACTAACTAGAATAAATTTAGTATGAAAGTACTAATAATAATTTTAAGACAATTTTACAATAATAATAAATGAAATAGTAAAAGTAGTATTAAATAAGCGTAAGAAATTGTGTGCATAAATTAAGAGTGTTTGTGTGTGTTTAGATGCGCCCATACATGGACAATCCATACACTTATATCGTGGTGCAGGATAGCAAACGAGGTAGTGGGAGCACGGCAAGTTTTCGAGCTAGTTGGAGAGAGGGTGGAAGTCCCAAACTAAAGCGCTAATTGGGTCATTTTTCCCCTACTGTTCCAATTTTCGGGCCCACCCAAACTCTTAGCCCCAAAAATTTGTCGTCGTATCGCTCTCTCGTGTCCTAGTCTTCCTAGCAGTAACGTCGTAATTTTAATTGAGTGAATAAAAAGAGTAAGTGAGTAAAGAACAAGCACGTCAGTTTGTTAAGCAGCAGAGAAATTGTACCAACGAAATCAGGTCAGAATTTAAGTATTATAAAACCTAGAGTGAGAATTGTTATATATTTTTTTTTATTCATACATTTATAATTTCGCTTACTAATTACTTGAATATTGATATTTAATTTCATTTATACAATAACGTTTTAATTCGAGTAGAGTTGTAATTAATTTGAATTGTGGTTTATATTGTTGTAAATTACGCCTTTAAATATAAGTTGTTCAAATCGAATATTTTACAATATATACATTTTTATTAAACGAACATCGGTAGTGTTTTATATATATATATGATTTCCTCTCCCAACACACGTACACTTAGAGGTCCTCGGTCTATTAGTTAAACTAGGGCCAAATATAATTCTCCTTATTAATAATAAAATTTAAATTATTAATCATTTACTCCCATTTGGGACGTAACAATATATAGGATTACTAATAAAAAACGCAATAGAAGTTTAAAAAAATATACGTAGCGTATACTTGCTATATATAAAAATTATAATTGAGAGGGTATATTATAATTATTTGGTAAGTATATATGATAAATAAAAAAAATATACAGGAAATGTTTTCGATTTATAAATAAAATATAAATGGCCAGATATATGGGAAATATACTCAAAATGTAGTGAGTGTATATCAAAAATATAAGCAAGAATATATACGCAAAGTACATATTGATTATATTTAAATTATATAAAATATGTATCTCAGATACACCTGCAATATATGCGGCAAATTAGTAAATCATTCAGAGAGGGCAAGTGAGAAAGGGTCCAAGATAGTTTATGTAAAATAAAAAGCATCCGAAATGGACAAAGGGATAGCCGTAAGGATTTTTCTCAAGGTATTTAGACCTCATTAGGAGTAGGGGAAGTTAACTGTGGGAGAAGCTGCGGAGAAGCTTCCAAAATGAGCAGCAGGACCACTTTGTGAATTTTTTCGGGGTAATTTGGGTCTAGGAAAAATTCGGAGTCATCAGGTGCGCGGGTGGTTGCAGAGAAATATTCGAAATTGGCTGTCGGACCACTCTGCAAATTCTTCTCGATGTTTTTTTTTATCCTGGAAAGTAGGAGGTAAAGTCAGTATTGGGAATGGCCGCGAATAAGTATTCAAAGTAAGCAAGAGGACTCCATGTGACTATATCCTTGGAAAAATTAGACCTATAAAAATAAAAGCGGAAATCAGATGCAGAGTTGATCCATGTAGGAAAGCGTGTAAGTTTATCAGAAGAAACTCAGCGTGGAGTTTTCTTGAGCTGTTTTAGGCCTGAACAGGATTAGAAGAGGTCCAGTGCGGTGATAGTAAAGGGATCTTCATGTAGATTTTTCTTCGTGTACTGAAAGTCAAAAGAAGAGTAGGTGGAATCAACTGAGAAAAGTGACCACTAATGTCAGAAAAACTTCCGGATAGATTTTTCTTTGTTCTATTTGAACCTAGAACGGAGTGAGGAAGTCAGCTGTGAGTTGGATTAAGAAAAAGCGCCATTGTAGTAAAACAAACTTTTTAGTCGATTCTCTTTTTTAAATTCATCCCTAAAAACAATAAGATCTGTAATGCTGGATTTAAAAAATATTCCAAACTGAATTTCTATTTTAATCAATTATTTGTTTTAAAGATACAAATTTTATGATCCATAAATATTGAACATTTTTTGATTTTCAATGTGAAATAAGTGAACAATATTAAAGGTAACAACGTCAAAATGTTTTTATAACTCCATTATTTAGTCTTCTTGTGATTCAATGTAACTTTCATGTTCTGGTACTACTTTGTCTTGCAACTTTTTCTCGGCTCGTAAACTTGACAACTTGGTATTCACCGCGCTATTCATTCTTGCATCATTGAATGTTTTTGGAAACATTTCTCGTGCCGTATCTGTAGAATTCGAAAATTTATTTATTATTATTTATATATATTAATTATTTTCATTTATGTATACACGAAAAAAAATTATGGGAACTATTCCCATACCATTATAGGAATGGTTCCTATAATGCTATAGGAATAATTCCTTTACTACCATAGAAGCTATTTCTATACTATTATAGAAATGGTTTCTATAATTTATGGGAATCATTCCCATAATAGTATAGGAATTGTTCTCACGATATATAGTTTTAAATCCTACACGAAAAAAAAAATTAGAGGTACCACATGATACATTCCTGTGGCAGATACATGATTTTCATGTGACAGCAACATAATTTTCATGTAGCAGGCAATAATAGTTAAAGCAACAATAATAATTAAATAATAATGATAATTTATATTATTAAGATAATCAGAACAATTTTGTCTTCTGGATAGTCACATGATGAAATCGATTTTTTTAGTGAAATTTAGTGTCATTGCAAAGGACTTGACTTGAATTTGTGCTTTCCAAGGTTTCATATCATTCTCATCGATAGTCAATTTATGATAATAAGTATTTAGGTTGCATTCGAAAATGCTCTATCTCTAGTCATACACGGAAAAAAAAACGGTAACTGCTACAGGTCTTAGGCCTGTAGCGTGTTCCTGTAGCAGCAACAGGAAAAGCCTGTAGCAGCTACAGGCCTAGTTTTGTAGCTGCAAAAGGATAAGCTCCTTTGCAAGTTTTAAATTTAATTTTTTTGAATTTTAATTTTAAGGTTTTTCATTGTAGGACATTGATCATTTTTAATGTGTTTACGTTAAATAATTTTATTCTTATTTGTTATTCCTTGAAAATTTTTTAAGCCTAGACTGACAAGCGCGATCTAACAACTTTGGTCACGTGATGAGGGATTTACCGTAATGCTTTTAGAGCGTACAGTTTTGCCAGTTCATACACGTTTGACAGGCAGAGACTTAAGGTGTTTTTGGCAACGCCGCGGACAAAAAACTACTTACGACTCTGGTCAAGCAACGAGGAAAGCCCCGCGAATTATTTTAAGAAATTTTTTTCAGCAATTTAACGTTTTCGAAGATCTTTGAAAAAATTATTAATATATCCTGAAATGTTCAAGGAACAAAGTCAAATTTTTTTGAATAATTTTAGCTATTATTGAAGATATAATAAAAAAAATATAACTGAGCGTGGCGTCACGCTCGTACGTTGACCAGTAGATTGGCGCAAAAAAACTGAATATTTTTTTTTTTAATCCCGAGTGAAAAAATGTTCGTTTTTGATATTTTAAGAGCTCTCTCCAAAGAACAGCTTAAAAAAAAACTTTAAGAGGTCGCTCCAAATTTTTTTTAATTTCAGAAATCGAATTTCTTTTTTTTTTATTTTTTTTCTCGTTACGTCTGTCACGACTGATACGGTCAATTTGTACCCTTACAAATCGTTTCCTTTTATTTTTTTTTTATATTTTTTTCGTGTGCTAACGTGCACTGGAAACGACTTTTTCCCCAGAATTATGTCATCTAGGCTGCATCCAGCAAGACACAAAGCGGTAACACAAGTAAAACGGCGCGTTCCGAGTAGGCTTTCATTTTTTTTTTACATGCAATAAATTAACAAAATAATAACCAATAGTACAACCGTAAAGTCTCTGTCTACTTAGTACGTGAGATTTTAAAATTTCTTATACCTAGACCTTTTTTTTTATTACGCCGACTTACCAGCACTGGCAATCGTACTGGACAGTATACCTAACTAAACATTGTCAACGCTTTATTATTAACTTGTATTGTACAAATGGATACATAGACCTCGGGTTCTCCTTTGTAGATCTCGTTATTTCCATACTCAACGTACTTTTAAAATTTATGTATCCATTCCCGTTAAAAATCCGGGCGTAAGCGATGTAATCTATTCTTTGACTTTTCTTTTGATTTTTCGTCTTGAACCATAGACCACCCAATGCACGTGCACCTGGATGTGATTCTTGGAAGCTAAAGAAAGCCAATAGAAACCGCCATATTTATGACATCCTACGCGAGCACGGCTCAGCGACTGAATCGTCGACCTATTTTACAGTCAAAATCTATTTTCCGGGAATCACAAGTGTGCATGGGCAAAGAACTTTCGGGCGGGTCCAAGTTCTTTCGTACGAGAAACAAGTTACCACCAGTTTTTCACATGTGAAGACCATATAAAAGGGCCATGGACTTTGGCTCATCAGTTCTTTTGGGAATCAAACTCTGAACCATACCGAACTCCGGACACTCGACGGTGTTCGTGGCTGGAGAATTGATATCTCGATTGAGCATTCGGTTAACGGTAGCTGGGCATACAAACCGGACCTTGATCGTCGTAAGCACTCAAATAATCGATATATCGATTTCTACTAGTCTAAGGAGAGTAATTGGCGCGATATTAAATTCACCATTCGATCAACGGTAGCTGGGCATACGAACCGGACCTTGATCGTCGTAAGTCGTGAATTACTATCAATCGGAAGCACCGGTAGCGTTGATTGTCTCTATCGTACTTTAATCCATTTAATATTTATACCACGAGAAACGTCAAGAATATTTTACCGCGGAGCGCGAAGATTTTTGAATAATATTTTATCGCGAAAAGCGAAGAATTTGAATACATTTTACTTATTTCACCGCGAGAATCGCGAAGACTTCATATTATTAATCTGCGAAGATTACAAAACGAATAACTATTAAAAATTTATACAACAAAGCATACTGAATAAATAAATAAATAGATAAACTAAAATCATATTAATTACTCGCGAGAACATGTTGTGAATTAAGTGTCCTGTGTTACTGCTGTCAGTCCCGACACCTCACCTAAACCTGTTTAGGGTAAGTTTTGTAACCATTATTCGGTATTTTTGTTCATTTCATTTAATTTACTCTAAAACATTTGTAAACCAGATGCATGAGCATTTACTTTTATATTTACTATTCTAAATATTGACATTCATAACCCTTTTGTACTTTGGGAATATATAACCCTTAATGAACGAATACTCGTTGACATAAAACATTTGAAAGAAAACATTATTTTTCGGACACCTTGCCTTTAGCATTAAGATACTAGCTTCACGAGGCTTTTCAGCAGCCCACCTTCCTTTATCCCTTATTTTTCTACCTGTCTAGCCATTCAGACCGATAGTTCACAGTAGGGGGTACACAACCTTACGTTTACCGCTCGACGTTTGATTGTGCAATTTAACCAATCACATAATAATTTGGAAATCGTTTTGGGTTTATCAATATTGTCTTTAACAATATTGTGTGGGCGCGATTTAAGTATAGAATAGAATAAATTGAGCATTTGGCTAACGGTAGCCGGGCATACGAACTGGACCTTGATCAATATAAGTACCCTTTTATTCATTAAATTTTATACAAATATCGTACCCACGCCTATCACGATCTCCAATCGTGACACGTCATAATTTTATAGGCCGAAAAAAAAGATTTTTTTGAAAGTTTCAGTTCAAAATGTGAATTTTAAAAGGCCGTTCATAATTTTTTTTAATTTATTAGTGACTATTTAATTGGATTAGCACTTTTTGACTCTGAAATTTAAAAAAAAATTTTGAGCAACCTTTCAAGATTTAAATTTTTAATTGAAACTTTCAGGAACTTATTTTCTTTTAGTCTATAAAATTATGACGTAACGAGAAAAAAAATTTTTAAAAAAATTTCGATTTTTGACGATTTTTGAAATTTAAAAAAATTCGGAGCGACCTTTTAAAAATTTTATTTGAGCTGTTTTTTGGAGAGGGCTCTTAAAACATTAAAAACTGACATTTTTTCACTCGAGACTAAAAAAAAAACAGTCAGTTTCTGTGTGCCACCCTTTGACCAGTCTAGGGTTAAAATTCCAAATACATGCAATCACATCTTTTAATCCAAGATCGATATTGCAGTAAAGTTAAAGACCTAATAAATTGTTTACAAAACTATAAAACTTTCAGCTGATCCATGTAAAAAATAATTAACTATCAGCTGATCCGTGTAAAAAACTAATAATTGATGTTAATATGTTGATTCCTAATAATCAAATTAAGTTTTTAACTTGTAATGGAGCTTATTCTGTTGCAGTTACAAAACTAAGCCTGTATTAGAAACAGGCTTTTCCTTTTGCAGTTACAAAACTAGGTCTGTAGCTGCTACAGGCATTTACTGTTGCAGCTACAAAACTAGACCTGTAGCTGCTACAGGCTTTTCCTGTTGCAGCTACAATACTAGGCTTGTAGCTGCTACTGACCTAATTTGTTGCCGCTACAGTTTTTTTTTCGTGTATAATTGAGAAATGACTTTGTGTCTTGTGAACTATTGACATTTTTAAGGATATAAGCTCATCCCGATGTTACACTTATCAAAACCTTTCATTTCAGTATCCACATCAATTTTTCATGTATTATATATATTTATATTCATATGTAAATATGAAAAATATATCAAAAATGCATGTGGGTACTCAAATAAAAACTCTTGATAAGTATAACATCAGGATGAGCATATATCTTCAATATTGTCAATAGTTTACCAGATACAAGGTCATTTCTTCATTGTGTATCTAGGCACAGAGCATTTTCGAATGCAGCCTAAATTCTTATTATAATTAATTGACTATTGGTGAGCATGATATTAAACTTTGAAAAGGCCCAACTTCATGCAAAAACCCATTTTATCATATAAATACTCTGGCCATAAAATTTTTTTTAATCTCTTAATAATATAGAATATTATTATTATTATTTAATTACTATTGTGTTGTAACTATTATTGCATACTACATGAAAATTATGTTGCTGTCACATGAAAATCAATTTTTTTTCCGTGTATATATTATAGAAATTATTTCGAACTCACTCCGCACGAAAATTTTATTTTTATTTTATTTTGAGAACGATTCCCATAATGGTATAGGAATGATTCCTATAATATTTTAGAAATCTTTCCTATACCATTAAGGAACTATTACTATGTCGTTATGGGAGTATTTACCATAATATACTGGGAATGGTTCCCATAATTGTATAGAAATCATTCCTACAATTATAGGAACCATTCCTATATCATTATGGGAACCATTCCCATCGTTATGGGAAATGTTCCCATAATTCTGGGAAAATTTCCTATCATTATGGGAATAGTTCCCATAACTTATGGAAACAGTTCCTATAATTGCCTGGGAACTGTTCCCATAAAATTATGGGAATATCTCCCATATTTTTCTTTCCGTGTAGTTTATATTACATTTTATTGCTTTTAATTTATCGGCAATAAGTGCTTGTTTTTTCGTAGTCTTCTTTTTTATTGTACTTTTTCCTCCTTTCACATTACTGCTTAAAAGTTCCTCTTCATTGAATACTGCCGTCAATAGAGAATGACCCATTGCTGTGAATGTCTTTTTATCCTTAGCAATGTCCCAAGCATCAGCACTTATAATAACTCTACTTTCTGGGCGACCAATTTCCACCTGAGTAGAAAATTAAAATCAGTTTTATGTTGATTCAGACTATCTCTATCACTACTATGTTTATATCGATATACTTCATTAACAGTCACTGGTCGCACGTAATGAACTTCACCGCTCCGCACTGGTCCAGGATTGGTCGTAGGCTGTTTTGGAAGTCCAGTTGTTCCTGGTGGTCTCCGTCCTGTTTCATTGGTCTTTTCTATCTTATTAACACGTTCTTTCAAATCTTGTAACTTTTAAAAATTTATGACAATTGATAAATTTTATGATTCTTGTATTTATTATTATGATCATTTTCATCATAATTAATCTGTATTATAATGCATTAATTAATTAAGTTCCAGTGAGCTACAATTTGATTTAATTTTTTAACTTCCCGCTAAGAAAATCGAAGATCTTAAAAAATCGGCAAGTTATTGTTTTCACCCCGTTTTGCAAAAATCTAGTTTTCATCAGATTTCGATGTTTTAAAGTCATAGGAAGCTTCCCTGACTACCCCCGCGATGTTGTCGCTATGTCTGCCTGTATGTATGCATGTTTTTTTTTTTTTTTTTTATTAGGAGGAAGAAGAATCTTTAAAAGACACCGACGGGTGTAAATTGAAGATGATGGTCGGTACTGTGAGATTTTTACTCACTAAAAAACCTCCTCTTCTCGTTCCCTGCGAAGAGCAAGGAAGACTGGGTCGGAACCGTGTTAGCGTTACTTCAACCCAGTCCGTGATGCGTTACATCACGCTTGCTCACGGTTTTACTGGTCCTTTTCAGCGATTTTCACTTTTAAAAGGCGCTGCGCGTAGGTTGTGATCTTGGCCCAGTTTTCTTCGCTTTGTAGCATGGTGTTTATGATGCTCTGCGATTGTAGGGCTTTTCCCAGGGACATTTCAGTGTCGTCCCTTAATTTTTTCCAGTGCGTGCACTTGAAGAAGGTGTGCTCGACGTCATCGGCTTCCTCCGGACAGTATTTGCACGTTGGGGAAGTGTGCAAGCCGAATCTGAAGAGATATGCGTTAAACAAGCCATGGCCCGTTAGCATCTGCGTTAGGAAAAAATCTGTTCCACCATGTTTTCGGTTAATCCAGGCCTCAATTTTTGGGATAAGGCGTGCTGTCCATCTGCCCTTAACTGATGTCTCCCATCTACCCTGCCATTTTTCTAAGGTTTCTCTTCTTACCTTTGATCTTGCTTCTCTTGGGTCGCAGCCTCTGGTTTTCAGGTCGTAAAGCTTCGCTCTTTCAGTCGCCAGTAAGTCTATAGGCGGAGCCTTGGCTATGACAAGCACCGCGTCTTCGGAGACTGTGCGGTAGGCACAAGCTACTCTAAGGACTCCTCGCCGCTGCACAGCTGCCATTTTTTTGCGATAAGTCTTTTGTCCCAATGTTTGTGCCCATATTTCAGCTCCATATAGCAGCACTGAGTGGACCACTTCCAGGAGAGGTCTCCGCTTTTTGGTACGCGGGCCGATCGTGTTTGTCATGATTCTGGATAGGCTAGATACGGTCTTGCTAGCCTTTGCACACAAGCGATCTAAGTGCTCCCGAAATGACAGTTTTGCGTCTAAGTGAACTCCCAAATAGCGGACTGACTTCGTAGACGTTAGCGTCAGACCGTCGACGGTCAGGCTAAACGGTTCAGGGAACCATTTTTGGCGTGTTAATACTACCATCTCCGTTTTCTGTTTGGCTAGCTTCAGGTGGTGCTGATTCAGCCAGGACGCGACAGCATCGATGGTGAAATTGACCAATACCTTGGCCTCCTCAACGCTGTCTGCGACAATAGTAGCTGCGACATCGTCCGCAAACCCTGTGAGGTGAACCTGTCGGGGTAAGGGAATACCGAACAGTTCATCATAGTCGGCGTTCCAAAGGTCAGGTCCCATAACCGAGCCCTGCGGTACACCAGCTGTTATCTTGTGGCTCTCTGTTCCTTTGGTGGTTTCCACTATGAGTGTTCGATCGTCCAGATAGCTGTCTACCATGGTCAGGATATCACTTTTAATCTGAAATCTTTTCTCCAGCGCCTCAAGGATATCCTCCCAGGATGCGCTGTTGAAGGCGTTCTTTACGTCCAGTGCCAGGAGTATACAAACTTTCCTAGACTTTAAGCTTCCAGCCCACGACCTTTTTGCAATTTCTACCTCCTTCTACCTTAATTCTACGTCCTTTCCGAAAACCGTGCTGACTTGTGGAAAAACCTCCTGTGGATTCGACATCTATTCGGAGTCTGGCTTGAATTAGTTTTTCAAGCAGCTTCCCAGTTATATCCAGCATACAAAGTGGTCTGTATGATGACGCTGTAATCGGAGGACCTTTTCCTTTGTCGAGAAGGACAAGTCTTTGTCTTTTCCAGACAGGAGGAAACGTTCCATTCACAAGGCATGCATTATATGTATTCAACAGGATGTAGGGACATTCCTGGGCAATTAATTTTATTACCTGCGCTGGTATACCATCAGGACCAGGGGCTTTTCCGAGTTTCAGGGTTTTTGCTGCGATTTGCAGTTCCAAATTAGTGAACTGCAGCACTTTAGTGTTATTTCTGTAGTGACCCTTCTCCCTCGCTGGATGATTTGGAAAAAGCTCGGCAACGATCTGGTTCATCATGGCCGGGCTTTTTGGCGGCTCAGGTAGGGTTTTACCAAGCTTTTTTGCGACTATTTGGTAGGCTTTGCCCCAGACATCGTTATTGAGGTCGTTGCAGATTTCAGCCCACAGCTTGCCTTTACTTTTCTTGATGGCTTGATTGAGCTCCTTTTTGGCCACCTTGTACTCGTTGGAGTGGTCGGTCTGGGCTGGAGAGCGCTTAGCAGCTCTTGTTGCTCGTCGTCGGAGTTTGTGACATTTTATTCTCAACTCTGCGATTTCAAATGTCCACCAGTATGCTGGCCTGCGCGAGTCCTGTGCGTTACGCCGTGGCATGGAAGCATCGCATGCAGCAGTTATAAGTTTTATTGTTTTTGATACCATGTTTTCCGTTGCGCCGCTAGTAGTTAGAAACGGATAGAATTCGAGAGTCGGTAACCCCTGCGTAAGGGATTCTCGGAGGGCGTTAATGTCCAACTTTTTGGTATTCCAGCTGCGTCTCCCGTTATCTTAGCGTACGAGGTTGGAAGTCTCTTTGATCCAAAAGGAGATCGATTTATGATCACTGCCAGTGTATTTCTCGGAGACCTTCCAGTTCTGGATTCTGCTAGCAGTTTTGGGGGTCACCAGAGTAATGTCAAGAATTGACTCTCGATAGCCAGGTCTTCTAAAAGTCGACATCGATCCCGTATTCAGGATTGTAAGGTCGAGTCGCGCTGCTAGGTCCATAACGTCGTTCCCTCTGGTGTCTGAGTAATCTTCACCCCATTCTACAGACTTGGCGTTGAAGTCCCCGGCGACTATTACTTCGCCATTGAATCCACGGATTGTGTCCTCGATGCTAGCAAGTTTCTGACGGAACACACTGATTCCTTCGTTAGGAGATAAATAGACGCTTATGATATAAGTTCCAGAGGTTTTTATCCAGACATAGCTATCCCCAGATCCGATGTCTGTGGGGACAACTTGCCGAGTCACTAACCAGACAGCCGCAGTATTGGTTTTATCTGCGTACCATGATTTGACAAGCGCATTCTGATATTGCTCGCTAATGATGCACACATCAATTTTGTCTTCGAATACGCGTTGGTGTAGTAGGTTCTGTGCAAGCGAGCACCTATTCAAGTTTCCTTGAAGTATTCGCATCATTTCTGCGCTTTTGTAGCTTCTGCTAAAGCAGCTCGATACACTTTACATGACCCGGAACCGGAGATATGGCACACGCTATCTTTATCGTTTCCATTCAAAGAGCATAGGAAACATCTTGGCTGTCCGCACAGTCTGCTGCCTTATGACTTTCGCTACCACACTTATAACAGCATTGGCTTCTGTCCGGGCCTTTGCAGGAGCGGGACTGATGTCCAAATCCAAGGCATTTGAAGCAGCGATTTACTCTTGCTACCAGCCTGATGCGACGATTCACCCATCCAATCTTGATGCGAACCTTCTCGAGTGCCTTAGTAGCGTTTGTTTCATCGATCTCGCAGAAGGCTGCCCGTTGTCCTCTAGTAGTGACCTTTGTCAGGTTAACACGCTTTATTTCAATATTTTCTTTGAAGTCTCGTGTGAGTGATTCGCGGACTTCAGCTTCAGTAGACACTTCATCCAGGTCTAGGATCTCGATGGTTGTCATTGAAGTGAGCCGCTTAACCGTACCGTTATCACTTACGGCTGTCCTAATGGCCTCAGTAAAGGCGGTGTTATCGCTTGTCGTTTTCCCGATCTCTAAAAGGACTGCGCCAGCTTTTGTTTGGCAAATAGACTTAATGTTTGCACCGTTATCTTCCGGTTTCACTTTCACTTTGATCTCTTTCAGGAGGTCAGCATAAGTTCGGCCAGTCGAAGGCCTGATGAGGATTGCCTTGGTCTGAGTTTTCCTACGTTTAGGTTTTGGTTTTTGGGACTCTTTTTCGGAAACAGCTTTGCTTCCAGAGGCACCTTGTGTTGATGTCTCTTTGTCTCTCGCGTCCTTGTTGTGCGTTGCCTGCAACTTTTTCTTCCTGCGCTCAGCCTGTTGCCATGCACCATCCTGTGCCGGCTTTTTAGAAAGCCGGCCATTAGCTGAAGTGGGGCTTGGCGAAGGTAACGGCCGTTTTTTGGAATCTTTGACCGCGTAATTAGGTTCAGCGGTGCCTTTTGGAGTACACGGCGGCTCAAAGTATGAGACCATCCATGGTGAAGTTTGTGTCGTCGATGCAACATTTTCTCCTAGTTTCTTAGGGGTGACAGGAAAGTCATTTAGCGCCAGGTTGTAGGCAGTGCTGATTGAGCCTGCAAGGTGTCTAATGTCACCATGCACGTTGGTTCTCGTCTTAGTAAAGTCCAGGAGATCCTCGATTTTCGCACCCAGTCGTTCGACGGGTGACTGCCGGGATTCACTAGTAGGAACTGAAGAAAATCTTCCTCGCTTACTGGAATTGCGAGCAGTTTGATTTCTTGTTTAAAAGTTGTTGCTCATCTGTTGCTCTGTGTCCATGTAGACTACTTCCGTACTCCCAGTAGCTGTACGTAACAATGTGGCCATGGGGTCCACCTCACTGTTGCCGTTTTTTGTTCCAGTAGTATGTTTGGCCTGGTTCCCTGCCGTTGATATAAGTGGTAATTTGCTTCCCCCACAATCCGTGAAGCTTGCGGCAGCCACCGGGACTTGCACCCGATCGGAACCGTCGGCGGAGATAGCCTTTTTTGGCGTGTCCGCGTGGAGTATGTTGTTTTTCTTATCACTCATACCGTCATAGTTGTTTAGTGGTTGTTTTATAGAGGTGTCCTTCCTGCTCACACCACTTTTGGTCCGCGGGGGCTATTTTATTTCACCCCTACCCACCGGAAAACCGGTGAGGGCATTCCCCTATCCGCCACCTGGGGACGCGCTCTCTAGGAGTTGGGTTTCTCCCGAGAGGTATGTATGTATGTATGTATGTATGTATGTATGTATGTATGTATGTATGTATGTATGTATGTATGTATGTATGTATTTTTTTTTTTTTTTTTTTTTTTTGGGTGTAGAAGGCGCAAGCGTCTTCAAGTGAACCCTTCGACACCAGAGCACCATGCTGGAACCGCGTTAGCATTACTTCAGCATGGGTCTGTTTTTTCGCGAAAAACGCTACATCCTTCGTAATGCGACCCTACGTCCCCCATTCTCGTTTGAGTTTAGGGGTTCAGGTTGCATCTCTTTCGTATAGTTGTCATTATCTTCCATCTGACTGCATCGTTTCCATGATTTTTCTCATATAGTAACTTATTTCTCTCCAGTTGCTCTCTTTCTCTATCAATCGGTTGATGAGGTTTTCAGTCGTCGTCTTTCCAACCTTATTTTCCATATCTTCTCTCAGCTTTATCCATCTGGGACAGTGAAAGAAAACATGCTCTGCATCTTCTTGGTCATTTTGACAGTAGTAGCATCTTGCCGATTCTGCGATTTTCATCTTATGCAGGTAGCTGTTGAACTTTCCGTGACCGGACAGGAACTGCGTCATAAAGAAGTCTGGATCACCATGCTTTCTGTCAAGCCATGGCCTGATATCCTTTATCAATTTTCTAGTCCACGCCCCTTCTTGTGTCTCCAGCCACCGTTCGCTCCATCTAGTTAGTGTGATGTCTCTTTCGCTTTTTTTCACCAAATTTGGCTTCTCTCCTTCGGCTTTTCGATCGTAGATTCTCTTCTTTTCTAGAGCTATTAGGTCTACAGGGATAGTCCCTGCTATTACAAGTGTTGCAGCTGTGGACACCGTTCTGTACGCGCTTGCTACTCTCAGTGCCGCGCGTCTCTGAACTTTTTCTAGCAGTTTCCTGCAGTTCTTACGACTGAGTCTTGGAGCCCAAATCTCTGCCCCATATAATAGTATAGAGTTTACAATACTCATCAGAAGGCGGCGTATACTGGATTTTACGCCTGATGTGTTCGCTAGTAGCTTGGTTAATTGCCCTACTACGCGCGCTGCTTTGTCAGCAGCCGTTTTCAAGTGCTCGTAGAACGTCAGCTTGCTGTCAATTTTTATACCCAGATAGCGCAGGGAACTTGCTGCTTTTAGTGTTACATCCTCAATTTTAGTGCTGAACTCGGTTGGGAAGTTTAGCCTTTTTGTTAGGATCGTCAATTCGGTCTTCTGGAGTGCGAGGGAGAGTCCATGTCCTATCATCCACTCCCCAATCCTACGCGACACCGTCTTTAGTTTTCGTTCTAGTTGTTCTATCGTTCTCCCTAAAATCAACGCCGCTACATCATCCGCAAAACCTACCAGGAAGCAGTCACTCGGCATAACTAGCAGCAGTAGATCGTTATAGCTGATGTTCCAAAGATCCGGTCCCAGTATTGATCCTTGACCAACTCCAGCCGTTATTTCCATTGATCGCGTCCCTTTTGTTGTCTTGTAGACTAGCCATCGATTCTGTAGATAGCTGTCTATGATTTGAATAATATAACCTGATACTCCTTTTCTTATCAGCGCTTCTAGTATATCTCTCCATCTAAGTGAGCTAAAAGCGTTCTTAACATCATACGTAACCAAAATGCCTGCTTTCTTTGACCTACTGTTACCTGCCCACGCTGAGTTAGTAGCCCGAATCACGTCAGAAATAGCTCCTATCGTAGATTTACCCTTTCGGAACCCGTGCTGGTTGCTCGCTAGTGCCCCTTTTTCTTCAATTTCCAGCCTTAGCCTTTTACGAATGAGTTTTTCGTAGATTTTTCCCCCTACATCTAACATGCACAACGGCCGATACGACGAAGAGTTTGAGGGAGGACCTTTTCCCTTGTCTAATAGGACCAAGCGCTGTACTTTCCAGCAATTCGGAAAGTAGCCGGTACGAGCGCACATGTTATACATTTTTAGTAATGTTTCTGGGCATATTTCTGCTGCTATCTTATATACCTCCCCCGGAATCATATCGGGTCCTGGTGCCTTTCCATTTTTCAGGCCTGTCACTGCTTCCTCTAGTTCTCGCCTTGAAAACGGTTCGAAATCTACCGTTGGTGGCAGGTCCAGTGCTACGCGCTTCGGGTGTGAAGGAAATAAGTCACTGACTATCTTTACCATAGCTTCTGGCTCTTTTGCTGCGACCGGAAACGATTTACCAATTCGCCCAGTGACGATTTGAAAACCTTTACCCCATGTATCGTTGTTGACTTCTTCACAGATTTGATTCCAACACTTTCTTTTGCTGTCTTTGATTTCCTTATTTAATGTCTTTTTAGCCTCTTTATATCTTTTTTCTGATTGATCTAGTAATCCTCTCTTGCGCTGTCTCAGGTAGATTCTCCTGTATCTCAGACACTCTCTCCGTTTTTTTGCAATTGAGTCATTCCACCAATACACGGGCTTTCGCTGAGTATTTTCTCTGCGCTTTGGCATCGAACAGTTGCAGGCCTTTGTAACTGCTTCCATTATCCAACTGACCATGTACTCAGCCCCTTCCTGCGTACTTTCTGGTTCTGGCATCCACTTAAATATTTCCATGCTCTCTGTGAGCGACCGCTGCAGTAAATCCCTGTTCAGCTTCTTCACAATCCAGCCTCCGTGCTGATTTCTTGGGCTCGTTCTGTGGTTTTCAGGATCATCTTGTATGCAAAATGATATGTACTGATGGTCACTTGCTGAATATTCCTCGCGAACTTTCCAGCCTTCTACTTTTGATAAGACTCCTAGGGTTGCAAACGTCACATCTATGACAGACCCTTCGCAACCAGGTCTTTGGTGTGTTGGTGTACCCCCTTCATTTAGTGTCGCCAGATTTAAAATTGAGATCGAATCTGCCAAAATGGCTCCTCTGCTATCTGTCTTCTTATTTCCCCATTCGCAAGCTTTCGCGTTGAAATCCCCTCCTATAATGATTTCCGTTTTAATATTTTGAACCATGTTAAAAAATGCAGAAATCTTGTCACCGTACGCCTCCACCGTGATATTCGGTGAAAAGTAGCAACTTATAAATGTTAAGTTTCCTGATCTTATCCACACGTACCCTTCCCCGCTCCTGGTGTCGTGAACAGGAAATTTGTGTGGATCAGCGACCCAAATTGAGGCTGTACCAGAAACATCAAAATACCAACCGGGTCCCGCCGCTTTATGGTAATACTCCGAGATCAGTGCAATAGCTACGTTCCATTCACTGGCATACTGCATAAAGAGATTATGAGCTAGAGCACAGTGCTGTAAATTACCTTGTACGCAAAGACTAGGTTTTTTTCTTTCCCTTTCTTGCATTTTCGTATGCCTTACAAACCTTCGCCCCTGGTACATGGTTTGTATCCTGTCCATTTCCCAATTCTGCGCACAAATAACAGTTTGGTGGGTTCCTGCACTCTTTAACCTGGTGCTCTTTTGCTCCACATCGCCAACAATGGTTTGTGCGATCACTTCCACTGCATTTACTGGCAATGTGGTCAAAACCACCGCATTTGAAGCAGCGAGTAAGGTTCTCCTTGATACGCATGCGGCACCTAACCCATCCAATTTTAATGTGAGCCATCTGTTCCAATTTTACTGCGCAGGCTTCGCTTATCAGAACATAAGCTACCTTGCTGCCCCACGAGTTTGACTTTGACAAGTTGACTTTAAAGTCATTTTCCGACTCTTCACCCAAGGCCGTCTTTATAGCTGACTTGACCTCATCGACTTCTGTTGCCGCATCGAGATCCCGAATCTCCAATGTTGCCATCGGGGACAGATGCCGAACGTTCGCAACCTCCTTTACCACGTCAGCGATTTTATCTTTAAATCTGTGCTTTCCTTCATCATTAGCGGTAATTTCAACCAGGAGACATCCCGTCCTCGTCTGTCGGACACCTTCAATTTTTACGTTGTGTTCCTCTGGACTCACCTTGGCCCGAACGAGTCTGAGAACATCCGCATACAATTGACCTTCCCTTGGTTTGATAACGACAGCTTCGGGTCGTGCTTTTTTCTTCCGTTTACGTTTCCTCATAGTAGTGTCCTTCTGTATACCTCTGGCAGCTACATCCTGTGATTTAGTATCTTTCTGAGGCTTACTATGAACTTCACGTTTTTTCTTGGGTGGAACGATTTGCCAGTCGTTTCCTTCCCCAGCCATTTTTTTCCGCCTATGTCCCGTGCTTTCGTTCGAGCTGGGTGTAAGTGACAGTCGATTTTTACGCTTACCAGATCCTTGCACAGGATTTGGGAGAGCAAAATCTCTTTGACTTACAGGTGTGATTGGCGGCTCGGAGCGCACCTGTTTGTCTGCAGCTTTCCAAATCTTCCGTTGTGCCCTTGCATCATCCAAGGCCTCCTCCATTGAATCAACTAAATCAGCAACTTTCGTGGAAAGATTTCTCCTTTCTCGACAGTACTTTTTGAGTTCAGCAAGGGCTTTCTGGAGCGTCGTCAGATACCCGTCCTCTGCCTTTATAGCTCGATCGCGAATAGAGTCTGTTAAACCAATTTGGTTATGGACAAGCTCAGTCTGCTCAACCGATGATTCTCGCATTATTTCCGTTCCAGTAACTTGTTTGGCCTGGTTCCCTGCCATTGCTGAAAGCATTGTTTGGCTTCCCCCACAATCCGTGAAGCCTGCGCCGGCCACCGGGGCTTTCACCCGATCGGAACCGGCGGCGGATATAACTCCGGAGAGTGTGTCCGCGTGGGGTATTTGTTTTAGTCCAACACTCATCTCATCACAAAACTGGTTATGGTTGTTTTATGGAGGTGTCCTTCCTCCTCGCACCTCTTTTGATCCGCGGGGGCTATTTTATTTCACCCCTACCCGCCGGAAATCCGGTGAGGGCATTCCCCTATCCGCCACCTGGGGACGCGCTCTCTAGGAGTTGGGTTTCTCCCGAGAGATGTATGTATGTATGTATGTATGTATGTATGTATGTATGTATGTATGTATGTATGTATGTATGTATGTATGTATGTATGTATGTATGTATGTATGTATGTATGTATGTATGTATGTATGTATGTATGTATGTATGTATGTATGTATGTATGTATGTATGTATGTATGTATGTATGTATGTATGTATGTATGTATGTATGTATGTATGTATGTATGTATGTATGTATGTATGTATGTATGTATGTATGTATGTATGTATGTATGTATGTATGTATGTATGTATGTATGTATGTATGTATGTATGTATGTATGTATGTATGTATGTATGTATGTATGTATGTATGTATGTATGTATGTATGTATGTATGTATGTATGTATGTATGTATGTATGTATGTATGTATGTATGTATGTATGTATGTATGTATGTATGTATGTATGTATGTATGTATGTATGTATGTATGTATGTATGTATGTATGTATGTATGTATGTATGTATGTATGTATGTATGTATGTATGTATGTATGTATGTATGTATGTATGTATGTATGTATGTATGTATGTATGTATGTATGTATGTATGTATGTATGTATGTATGTATGTATGTATGTATGTATGTATGTATGTATGTATGTATGTATGTATGTATGTATGTATGTATGTATGTATGTATGTATGTATGTATGTATGTATGTATGTATGTATGTATGTATGTATGTATGTATGTATGTATGTATGTATGTATGTATGTATGTATGTATGTATGTATGTATGTATGTATGTATGTATGTATGTATGTATGTATGTATGTATGTATGTATGTATGTATGTATGTATGTATGTATGTATGTATGTATGTATGTATGTATGTATGTATGTATGTATGTATGTATGTATGTATGTATGTATGTATGTATGTATGTATGTATGTATGTATGTATGTATGTATGTACAATCGGCTGCATTAATTCGGGCAGGTTTTCATGTTCAGAGTTTTTTCGCCACTTGTAAATTTAGCCGTTTCTAAACTTTAAATTTAAAAAATTGTAAATTGTGATATTTGTAAAATTATCTAAATTAAAAAAATCCCACCCCTAAATTAAACAAAGTTGAAATACTGTAAAAAGTAAATTCAGCTAGTTGTAAAATATGACAATGGGAAAAAAATTCAAAAATAAATAGAGAAATTTTAAAATAAAGTCATCTGGAAAATGAGCAATTTAAAAATTTGACATAAACAAAATAATACTCATCGTAAAATAGCTTAATTAAAAAAAGAGAATTCTTAAAATGTATTCGAATTGAAATATAAACAATTGAAAAAAAGTATGATTAAAATAAATGAATTTTAAAGCTTGGAAAATAATAAATATAGCCAATCTAAAACCTAGCCACGTGAAATCAGCTAATTCTAAACTTAGAAATTTACAAAATTAGCCGTTTGTAAACCTTGCGAATTATAAAAATTGTCGCCTGTAAACCTGAAAATGAATTAAATTTCCCCGTTTCTAAACCCAGCGATTTAAAAAATTCGTCGACAATTTTTTTTTTATATTAAAAATACAATACATTATACTTTTGAAAGTAATTTAAAATTGAATAAATAATAATTATGATCATCTTTATTTGAAAATTACTTTTTTTTTATAAACAAGTAATTATGACCTGTAATATATTATTTTATTTTAATAAAAAAAAACTTAAATCATATTGCATGAATAATATTTAAAATATTTTTCATTATATATATATATATATATATATATATATATATATATATATATTCATTAGGAATGTAAATAAAAAAAAAGTAAGTAATGGCAAATTAATGATTTCACTTTATAAATATTTTAAAATATACAAAATCATTATTATTACGGGAAGTAATCGCCAGAGGTGTTGATTGAAAGTTCTCTTTATTATAATGTGCCGTCGACTTGCGTTGACTCGTCAACAGTCACAGGACAGTGTTGTTGTTCGCCATTTTTATTTTGTACACCACGATAATTGTTATTTGTCATTAAGATATTTTTAATAAATTATAAATAAAGAGTTACATTTACAGTTTTAAATTAATTATTTACACTACCAGGTAATTATAAGCATATTTTTTTTATTATTAATAATTGTTCAATTAAATAATAATTAACAAAACTTATATATAAAATTTACTCTTGTAAATATATTCTTATTAGCACAAATATTATAAAATAATTAATGTTTATTAATCATTTTATAATAAAAATTAATTAATGTTAACTAGTTCTTTTATAACAAAAATTAATTAATGTTTGATAATTAATTATAAATTTTTACATTATTATAAGTTCCATTATAAAATTTTTTGGAGTTAATTAAATAAAAAAAATAATCATAATAATGCTAACAATTAATAAATGTTCACTTTTTGATAGTTGGCTCTGCACTTGGGACAAGTTTTTTTTTGTACCGAATTGAAGCTTCAAACCAACACGCATAGCATCCAATGAAATGATTGCACCCTATTACCTGGATGGAAGCTTCCTCATTGAAACAATAGCAGCATGGATTTTCGAGTCTCCTTCTGTAAGTATAAGATTCAATTAATTAATATTAATATTTTTAATTTACTTTTGTATTTCACCATTTTCATCCTTTGAAAAATAAAATCTGGGATTCGGGAAAGAATCTAATTTGCAATCATCATTGCGGTCTAAAAAAAAGTGTGCCATAATATTAATTTATTATTATTAATAAAAAATAATCATTATTAATTACGTTAGAAATTTTATGAACATCTTACTTACATTGAGGCCAGTTTAACGAAACTCCAATTTTTTTTTTTAAATTGATTATAGCTAAGTTATTTTTAAATTCTTCAATCGTAATTTTTTTTTTTTCAATTTATTTTGTAATTGTATTAACGATGAAGTAATTCTAACTTCATGTGAAATTTTAGTTTCTTTTGTAACTGTTCGAAATTCTACTTCACTTTCATACATGTAATTTTTAATTGATTCTGAAAGCAGTAACATCATTAACATTTTTTATCTTATTTTTTTTTTTGAATAGCCCATAACCTTACGTAAAAATACATGCAACGTTGGGTGAGTGCCTAATACTCTTCTTTCATTGAGGATAAAGCTTTCAGAGTAATGAATCGCATTTTCAACGTTCTTATCAATGAAAGTTTCATGACTAATGAATACTTCACTTTTCTTCACGAATTTACAATATGGTGTATAATGTTCATTAATTTTTGATAACGCGTCTCCTTTTGATATAAGGAGATCAATGCCACTTTTAATCAGTTCTTTTGGTAGCAATTTTAGAATTAAGCTCAAATCAATCACTTCATCTTCATCTTTAGCAGGCAGATTAAGATTATTCCATTTTCGGCTAAGAAACTAAATAAATTTATTATATATTTTGAAAATTATTACATGCTTTTTCAGTACTAATACTTAAATTTTATTAATACTGACTTTAACATAATGGTAAAGAAAACCCCTAATAACGACGTTTGGAAGAACTCGTCTTATACCGTTTATTAATATTGCGTCGTAGTGGCATGTTATGCACTTTAAATTCTCAATTTCAAGATCCGTGATTAGGAATTTGAAAACACTTTCATATACTGCTTCGCTTCTTTTACCATAGATAACAAATAGTGAAGCTATTCCCTTTTAAATATTGTTATAAGATTAAGTTAAGCTATTGCTTAGAATTAATATAGTTAAATTTCAATTAACCTTGTTAAATTTTTTCAGGTGAAACGATAGCAATTGGTTAAATGCTGGCATTTGTGGTAGACACTTCAAATGAAAACAAGAAATTATTTTATTTAGAAATTCATCATTTATATTATTGAAATGTGAACTACTTTGAAAGATCCTTCGATAGTGATATCTTCTGTATTTTTAAGAATATTGTGGAGAGTCGTCGATCCAAAAAAAAAAGAAATTGATTTCCTTTCATCGCATGCTGTCGCAAACCCAAGGTAAATATCTTTATATAAAATATTAATATCAAGCATTTGCATTAATTGTAATGATGTTGCAGGTTCGTAAACTTGATATTGTTTGATAGTTGAATCAATAATTTTTCTGGCCGCATTCAAGGATATCGGTGAGTTTTTGTAACTAACAATATTATTATAATTATTATTATTATTATTATTTTTTTAAAATATTATCACTGCATCGGTAATTATGCCCAAAGTGGATCTCTACCTATTTTCAACCATAAAAAATCCATTTTAAAAATTTTTATTTTGTTATTTGCTGAGTTACATTTATTAATATTTCTTTTAAAATTCCAAACACTTTCGTTTTATATTTTTTGCCTTTAGATAAAATATTCACAAATTTGTCGTCAAAATAAATAGGATTTAAAAGAAAAAGTGTAAATGAATAATTTTTTAACTTTTATGGTATAAAATAGGTTTAACTCCTCCTCAGCGTCATTTATATAGTTAATAAAATTTTTAATAAAAAAAAATTACAAAGTAACTGTTCCAGTGAAGATAATTTTACCTTTTCAATACTTTCTTAGCGATACTGTTTGAAGGATGTAGGTCTTCTACTGCTCTTCGTTTCAGTTCACTTCTGATTACATCCTGTAATTTTTTTTCTGATTTTGGGTGGTTGTGATTTTCATTATCTACCTCAATTGATCCGTCATCATTCTTAATTAAAATCACTTGGCAATGGTCGTGAGTAAATCGTTTGGTGCAATAGAATCGATTATGAAGCTTTTGACAAGCGTAATAGTGCCAATCTTGATAGCAAAAAAGTTTTGAATTTTTAAATTTGCCTTTAACTTCAATTATTTCCATTTTTATATATAAATATTTTTATCAAGTTGTTCAATATTTATTTATAAAGTAATGAACATCTTAATATATATAACTAGTTTGTTTATTTTTTACGATAGTCAAATAAAAAACAATTGTACTGATTACAAAATTTCTTCATTTGTTCATTTTAATTAGAATGAGTTCTTTATATAAAAATATAATTTTATCAAAGACGAAACTATCATTGTCAAGATAGCTACGGCATTAGTATTTTTTCAGAGGCCAGAATTGTTACTAGTATAACTCTAATCTAAATTTTGTAAATATTTTTTTTTTTTTTTTTTTTTCATTTTATTAAATTTGATGACGTACGTTTTGACTGCTGTCGGAATTAATTCGCTTAATTTTTATTTTAATATTTTGTCCAGTATCCTCTGTTAGTCATTACTTCCTGCAATCTTGTGCCATATGATTTCAGTAAATTTCTACAGTAGTCTGGTCTAGTACTTAATTCATTCCAAACTTCATTAACGTACGTATCCAATTGGTTCTTATTAATAATTTTGTTCTCTGGGCTCCACTTTTTACTTGCCAAACCTACAATTTATAGCCATAGTGTTAAGTTTTATGAATTTTATCGAAACTTTTAAAGAAAATTTTTTAAATTTACTCCAAATATTTTCAATAGGATTAAGGTCGGGTGAATATGGAGGGTGAGATAATAATTGTATGTCAGGGTGCTGGTTAAACCACTCATTTATTATGTTTGCTGTATGCACCGGACTGTTGTCATGCATAAAAGTAATTATAGGGTATTCATCGATCGGAAAACGAACTCGTGCAACTGGGTACATGACATCGTTTAATATATCCCTGTACTTTTCAGCGTTGAACGGTAACTCAAGTTTCTTCAATGCCATCAAACCTCCAGATGTCATGCAACCCCAGTACATCTCCGAAATTCTATGAGAGTTGTCAATTGTAGCAACATTTGCAGGATGAAAACGACTGTTTTTCTCCCGCCAAACCCTCGTTTTGTTAGTTGTTGTACTTTTAAAATACTAAATTTAAGAAAATCATATTTATTGAAACATATATACGTGTACGTATATATATTACAAAAGAATAGTATGTTACATATCTAGGCCAGTAAAATAAGAAAAGTCTCAAATCACATGTAATTGCTTATCAAGGCGAAGCCAAAGCAGACAAACATGTGGTCTGAGACTTTTTTCTTACTGGGCAAGGTGTGTATACTGTTTACCTTTTCATCAGACCAAATAACATCATTCCACTGTTCTTGTGTAAAATGTAAATGTCGTTTACAATGTTCTACTCTACGAGTACGACTAAATTCTGTCAACTCAATTTTTTTACAAGTTTTACCGTTGACAAGTCCTTGTTCTTTTAATCTTCTTCTTATAGTATCTGATGAAATATTTAGGCCAGTAGACAGTCCAAAACTTTTGCTTGAATTGAAATTATCTTGTTTAGAAGCATCGTACAACCTTTTATCTTCTTCTGAAGTGGTTTTTCGCGGTCTTTTATTACTTTCTCGCTTATCAATTAATCCGGCTTCTCCATTTTCTTGGTAACGCTTAATCCATTTATTAATTGTTGACAACGAATACCCTGTTTCGTTCGTAATATCAATTTTTTTGCAGCCATTCATCCACATAGTAATAATTTTAGTTCGAATATGCATTAAATGTAACTTATCATCTACTAACTTTTCCATTTTTTTTAAATTAAAAGTATAAATTATAATATATTTTTGTAAGTCACAAAATAATAACCTGGATCTAATCAATTGATATTAATTTATAACTTTTGAATTGACTTATAATATCAATTCAATTGTTTAAAAAATTTTTTCTTTTGAGTTAAATAATTTTTGTTTTTATTAAGGTCAATCTCAATTCTATCTATTAACCGATAAATAAATGTATTAAATTAAATAAAAATTTTTTATTTGTTTTTGTAAAATTCAATATTAATAATTACAATAATAAAAAACTTAAATACTTTATCTGTTTTAGATTCTAGACATGAATTTAATAAAAATTCATGGGAAAAAAGGATCTATTAGCTACCGTTTTGGACCATGGTTATACAAGGAAATTAAAAATACAAATGAAGAAAAATTTATATGTATTTCTCATAAATCAACATTAAATTGTATTGCAACATTGAATAAAACATCAAGTGGATATGAAGGTGACTTGACAGCACATAATCATCCTGCCCCGTTGACAGAAAAAAGGTTACATAATACTATTTTTTATAAAATAATTATTCTTGAGTAATTATCTTAATTAATGATTTACCATTAATCATATTTATTTAACTTATTTAGATATAATTATCAACTAGAAAAAAGACAAGAGATGAAAAAATTGTTTGTGAATAAAAATAAAAAAATTTCTAACCCTACAATTTCAAAATCTCTAAAAGATTTAGAATGTACAATAACAAACTATCCTCCGATAAAGGATATTTTAAGAATTCAAGTTGTAGCTGAAGACAATTCTACAGCATGTATATTTTCAACAAAAGAAATGTTCATAAAAATTGGAATCGCCAGTGAAATTTATCTTCATACTACATATAAGGTGTGATGAATTTCGTATAACAATCTTCTTCAATTCTTGAGCAAGTCTGCTCTAAAGATAAAAACTAGTGTCTACGTATGTTTCTTGCTATAGATACTATGAATTTTTATTATGCTGTCAACTAAATTTGAAACAGGAATTGAAGTATCAAAAAATTATTATACTCATAGAAAAAATTATCATAATCATAGGAAAAATTATTATACTCATACGAAAAATTATTCAACTCATACGAACAATTATTATGCTGTATCACAATACTTAATACGCGGGAGAAACTTATCGATAAGCTTTAATATAAATTACCGACATACATTGTAATAATTGAGATGCGGCCTAATAATTTTTATGAGTATAATAACTTTTTGGGTCCTTTACTTCCTGTTTTAAGTTTGTTCGGCAGCATAATAAAAACTGGCAGGTTTCGAGCCAACATTTTTCTTCGTATAGGAAAAGACACTAACAGCTAGGGGTATTACTTAAGATACTATAAAATCTTGCTCAAACACGTGTTACTATGGATGTTTTTCACAAGTATTTTTCTTTCTAAAATATTATTTATTATTCTACTTTAACTGGCGGGCCTCTCAGTGTTTTTCGCAGCATTCTCAAGGCCTACCTTGAATTTTCTTTCGGTTAATTGTTTGATTTTTTTATAAGAAGCTGTTGCCACAAATTTTTCATGCGAAAAATTTTACCCTTGATATATTTTTTTTCCTTACTTGATTTTTGAAGTTGTGTAATTAACCATTAATTGTTTTATAGATCCACTTAAGTGACATTGAACATTCACAGATTATGGTTTTTCACATAAGAAAAAATAATTTAGTAATCAATTTTTAAAATTTTTTAAAAAAATTGTCCAATTTTTGAACTCGATTAGAATAAAAAGTTAACAAAGAGCTATTAATTTTTTATATTTAATCTTGAGATATAAATTTTTTAGTTACTTCAAAAGAGTATGATGTTTTTTTTTATTTTTGCTCTATCTTACAGAAAATCTATTTCAAAAGTTGGGATTAAATTACATTTTTTTTAACTCCGAACGTATATTATTTTAAATAATTTTTAGGGTATTCCAAGTCTATTTATTATTTTAAGTTCTATCAGTAAAACTTTATATAAAAAAATTTGGCAAGAAATCGTTAGACTATTACCAACAATTAACATAAATCTCAAAACAATTGTCTGTGATTTTTATATGCCGATGGTTACTGCTATAAGAGAAGTTTTGACAAACGTCAATATGAAAGGATGTTGGTTTAACTACATAAAGGTATGTTAGAAAAAATAAATTTATATTGTAGAGAACGATTTGATAATTTATTATATTTTAAACTAAACTATATACAAAGTTAAAAATTCTTTAATTTTATTTTGTATCCAGATCTTAGGAAGAAAATGGAAAAATTTCAATTTGCCAGTTGTGAATCATGAAATACTACGGTATTGTTTTGCAATTCCGACGTTACCAGCGTCTGAATTTAAAAATGCCATTGACCAAATAAATCAGATAATTAATGATAACAGGGAAAATTATTTAGACTTCATCGAAGGATTAAGAAATTTTATTGAAAGTCTTCGATTGGGATGGCAGCCGTACGCAGAATAAATATCTTTTTATAAAAACAAAAATGATTCCATCAACATATCTGAATATTTCGATCGGCACTTAGGCAGTGAACTTGGATCTTTATCACCTAATATTTTTCAATTTTCTGGTAAATGAACTTTAATTAAGTAAAACAGTGAAATATTGACTTGACAGTAAATAATTTTGTAATCATTCAAGAAATTTTGCGGCCTATACCCACATAACAATTTTTTACAATTATTGAGAAAGTCTGATACCAAGATCGATCATTACTAGTGTCTACGTATGTGTCTTATTTCAGATACTTATGACTAGATTTAATTTGCAAGCGTAGTGCAAGCCTTAAACAAGAAATTCGTGACAGTTTATAGCTCAATTATTGAGAAAGTCTATAGTTGAAAATACTTCCGCATGGATTGCTCAAAATCTGCTCAAAGCTAAAAATTGACCTTGAATCTTGAACTGATCTTGAGCAAGCCATGTGAAAGTACCTACTGTAAGTAACTGGTGCAAGAAATGTGTCAGACACTTTTCATTGCACCATGTTCAAGTTATGTTTCTTATTTTTGCGTGCGATAACATTAGCAAGTTATACACTTATCTTGATATAGGTTTCTTGATACACAATCTTGCGAAAGACTCATACGTAGAAAAAGACACTAGCAGCAAGGGGTATCGCTCAAGATACTTACTCCAAAATCTTGCTCAAACACGTGTTACAAGAGTACAAACTTAGAAGTTCCTTGTTTTATCTATTGTACTTTTTTTAAGTTATAATTTTTATAAAAAAAAAATGTTTGAGCTAGACAATAAATTTTTTAATGATCATCGAGTATTATATTTATAAAGATAATAATATTGGCAATTTTTCAACAGAACGATTGAAAAGAATTTGCGATAAATCACTGGACATGTATTCTAAAATTGAGAAAGGTTTCAAGTTTGAATTTTACGAAAAAAATTCTTTAATAAAAATTGATAGTAAGATTTCAAAACGTTTGGAGTTGTTGGCAGAAGGGAAAATTACATTAATTGATTATCTTGATAGTGCAATCGATCCAGACATGTTTGCAAATATCATATATATGTTAGAAGCACCTCAATGTAAGTATGTAAATTATTTAAATTATTTTTCAAGTTATCGTAAATTTAGCTGGTTCAATTTTTTTTTTTTTTTGTAAAGATGAATTTTTTAAATTACTTTCTTTGTTAAAAATTAAAATTACTAAACTATATTTTATTGATTTTTTTTTAATTATTAAATTATGAATTTAGTTAATGGAGACGATGGCAAGTAGCATGAATTATAAATTGAAAAATCATCATTACGTACTAGAACAGTAAGTGTAATTTAAATTAAGATAGAAAATCAGATTAATTTATAAATTTTTTTTTTATATATTCATTTATTTATTTATTTAGTTAACTTCTAAACCGCCAGCTATATTAATTATCTACTGATCTTCATATTTATTCAAATGTTTGGAAATTAAATATTAATTCATTTGTCGAGATAGTGGATTCACAATCCATCATGGCAAATTGTAAGTCAATTGAAATTTAATATTTTTAATCAATGATTATTTATTTAACGACCATCGGCAGTGTACATAAATTTATAATTTTTAATTTATAACTATTTAATATTGAATACCATTTTAATTTTTTTTTTTTAATAAATAATAATCTATAATTAAAATTACAGGGACACCAATTGAAGACCGTGCCCTCGTAAATTTCAGGCTCTTTACTCATGGCGAATTTATTTTTAATCGCCTGAGAGATGATGACCTTAGAGTTTGGAGGTAAGTTTTATAAATTTGTGATAATAATAATTATTATTGTTATTGTAATTACTATAACTGATTGCTCTTCATTACAGGATAATTAGCAGAAGCCAAATTTTCAACAACAAATCAGCTGAAGAGTGTCAAATGCGCTTCTCTGATTTAATTGATGAATATTTGGTAAGTTTTTTTATATTCTACATTGACAGTTATTTAATATATATATATATATATATATATATATATATACATATATATATGTTTTGCTCTTCACATTTACAGTTTTACTTTAATATGTCTGAGAAGCAGCGTGAACGAGAAAACCCATCAATTCCCGCCAATGAGGACCTATTTCGCTTGTACATGCATGCATGTATAAATTAAAATTTATGAATTTAAAAAAAATATTATTTATTTTAATAATCTTCATTTATAATTTGAAAAATTTGAATTGAATAAAAAAAATCGTTATATTAATATCAAATAAGCTGTTTAATTTTTTTTTTTTTTACTAGTATTTAAGTTTTTATTTTCAGTCTCTCTACAATACTTATGTTACGTCCCAGCCTGTACGTCAGATGACGTGGGCATTTACTTCTCTAATTACCGACCTGAAATCTAACTAATTATATCGAATATCGATAACCAAGTAATTTCTATAGTATTTAATTAATTATATAAAATAATATAATATAATCATATTATTTAAGATATTTGAAAGTTAAGGATATGAGTAATCGTTGATAAAGTTATTTTTCTATACTTTATCAAATATAAATAAGTGCTGACGCCTCGAGTAAATCCTTGAGACGTGCAGCTGCACAAACATCTATTTTGTTTAAGATAACTTTTGTTAATAGATAAGTGACTCATTTGTTAGTAACAAAAGCGGAGAGATCGTGAGAATTAAGTATTTTCAATAAATAATAGAATGGATCATTCGAGAACATGCGTTATCTCGAATGACCCCTCCATATGAATCGATGCGCGGGCCTGATGCCCAAGCGTATTGATAAGAGCTACTCTAGTTTTGCTCGATCAAGAGAAGTCAGTCTGAAACATAGAATCACCGAGAGCAGTCAGGCTCAATATTAAATACAACTTCATTCTCACCCTCTCGAAGTTATTGTTAAGAGAACAATAACAATTTATAAATTAATTCAACTGTATATTTTCACATCAATCAAAATTATATCCTTATAATTTAATAAATCGGATTTAGATATATGAAATAATATATATAATCAAACGACCAGTTTATTGCAACCACCAAATGGTGGCTGTTCAACCCATACTTAATTATTATTTATAATTATGTATAAGTTCTCATTGCGTCCAATTTAAATCGACCGCTCAACTACGCCAGCGCCAAAACATCAACCACGACGTAACAACTTATATATAATTAAAATTGGTGGCAGCGACGGATTCGAACAGCCCCCGAATAGACTGGCGAAATCGCAAAAATCCGAAATTTTTTTTTTACAAGAAAATTGACATCAAGTTATCAAAGTGGAATTATATCAACGTATAAGAAAAAAAAGTAAAATTGTGAAATAAAAGTGAAAATTGAAGTGAGAATTGAAGTGAGTAAAATAAATAATAATAAAAATTCGAATAAATGAAATTAAAAATTCGTAAATAATTGAAATAAAATCATAAACAAAAAAATTAAATTAATAACATCGAACATTTGAATTAAAAACCCGGAAATTTTTTTTTTCCCAAGAATCGAAATTTTATTTTATTTCGCTCTCATAAAATAATAAATAAATAAAAAGAATATATATATATTTATAAAAGTCAGACCTATCAAGAAAAAAAAAGTAAAATTTTGTGAATAAAAAAATAAAAGTCATAATAAAAGTCAAGTGAGTGAAGTTAATGAAGAATCAAAAAAATTTTTTTTTAATCAAATCAAATCTACCAACATCATTTACGACGCCCGACGGACGCAGTTCAACATCATTAAGTGCTGAGATATCTACATCGTGCATACCTGCTGACCTTCACCATCAACCTTCCGACGGCAACGTAGATCTTCGCATCGACCATAATTTATTTTTACAATCTTCTAAGTAGTAAGTCGATTTATCGATATCATTCAATTTTGTAATTTTTTTTGCATTATATAAATTTAAAAATATAAATTTATAAAAATGTCTCAATTAGAACTTATGGAAACTTCTCTTGCTGAAGCAAAAGATACAATACGAACATTAGTAAATGAAATTCAAAAATTAAGATCAGATCATGAACGGGTAAAAAATACTTTCAATGAACAATTTGAAACCGAATTAACGCGACGCGTAAGAGAGGAAATGAGTAAATTAAACACCACAAATTTAAATTCACAATTCACATCAAATTCTAACAGAACTCAAAATAATAGTAATATTAATAAAATTGATTATAAAGACTTTTTAAAAACCATCCCAGACTTTGACGGTACAAAAGACGGTTATCCAATAGAATCATTTACAAAAGCATGTACAAATGCTAAAAAAATTTTTAAAGACGATATTGACGAAGAATTTTTAGTAAAATTATTACGAACAAAATGTAAAGGTGAACCGTTAAAAAGAGTTAGTACTGTAGACCCGACAAGCATTGATGACTTTATTTCATTTTTAAATTTACACTTTAGACAAAGTAAAGAAATCTCACTATGGATGAGAGAATTTGATCACTTTCAACATCGCCCGCACGAACGCGTTAGGGATTTTAACTATAGAATAAGCCAACATTTGCGAAATACATTGTCAGAAATTGAATATACCGACGGGGAAAATAAGACAGAAAAAGCTACGCTAGCTAAAGAAACTGCTATTCGTTCATTTATATCGAGTTTACATCCGAAATTTGCTATTTTTTTACAAGAAAATAAATATTCAGACCTTGACTCCGCGACAAAATCAGCCGAAAAAGTCGAAAAACAGCTACAACAAATGAGAAATGTTGATCACTTTTTCAATGTATATGATTCTCGAACAAAAAGTACAGATTACCACCACGTTTTTACTCCACACACTAAACGAAATTTTCAAAATGATACTGACTTTACTTACAACATTCGTAATACAAATAATTATCATAAAAATCGAAATCAATATCAAAAGAATAATCAAAACTACGCACAAAAATCGGAACCAAATAGACATCAAAATCAAAGAAATTTTAATCAAAATAATAAATTTTGTAATTTTTGCAAAAGAAATAATCATAGTATCGAAGAATGTAGAAATTTAATGCAAAGAAAAAGCACTGAATCTAATCGAGTTATAGACAAAAATATTCTTCAATGTGATTACTGTAAAATGAATGGTCATTTAATGAATAATTGTCGTAAAAAAATTTATAATGAAGGAAAACGCGACGGTTTAAATGCAAAACCGAGTACAGGTACGGGAAACGGTCAAGCGTCCCCTCGAGTCGGCGCTCCGATGGGAAACGTAGCAACTCAGCGCCAAATTTCGAACAAAAATTAAGAATACCAACGCGAACTTATGTCGTAGGTGCTATGTCAATAGACTACAAACCTACGTCTATCATGCTTAAATCTAAAGATATAATATCGAGTTACGGAAAAATATTAATTGATACGGGATGTAGTTTAAATTTAATAAAATACGGCGAAGTAAAATATAAAAATCTAATCAATGACTCTTATTGTTATAAACTAAATGGCGTATCTGAAGCTATAACTTTGGGTAGAATTCAAATACAAATTTTTAATGAAACTACATACTTTCATGTCATCCCGGACGAATTTCCTTTAGGTTATAGTAGAATACTCGGTATGGAATTTTTACGCGAACATGGCGGAATAATTAATTTAGTAGAAAATACTATAATTTTTAAACATTTAAATAATTTAGAATTATCATTTACCGAGGGAGAATGTTTCGTTTTGAAAGCTCGAACGAAAACAGCAATGTTTGTTCGAGTCGATAGTAAACTTAAAGAGGGTTATACACCTCGTATTGAATTTGAAAATGGTATTTACGCGGGCGAAGCTTTAGTTAGGAATAATAATGGTATCGCTTATTTGTACGCAATAAATACTCTTGATAAGGATGTTAAAGTGAAAGTACCCGTAATTCCTTTGTACCCTTTCGGAACAAGTGAAGATGAGGATACTAGCTTGACGCAAGACGACACAGATAGATACGATAATAGTACTCGGACGCGGGGAAATCGTACTGAAGAAGTGTTAAAACTCTTGCGTTTAGGACATTTGAATGAGGAAGAGCGTAAAACGATAGTTTCTCTTGTAGAAAAATACGCTGACCTGTTCCACATTCCGGGAGAACCATTGCGCGCTACAGAGACAGTGGTACACAATATACCTACTAACGATGACGTACCGGTAAATACTCGACAATACAGACATCCACCTGCACAAAAAGACGAAATTCAAAAACAAATTACAGAATTAATGTTGATGGACATAATAGAACCTTCGACCTCCCCTATAATTCCCCCTATGGATCGTACCCAAAAAGGCTGATTCAAAAGGCAATAAAAGATGGCGTTTAGTTATTGATTATCGTAAATTAAATGAAAAAACTATTAAAGACGCATATCCACTACCGTTGATAAATGATATTCTTGATCAATTAGGTGGTGCGATTTATTTTTCAGTATTTGATTTAAAATCGGGTTTTCATCAATTAAAAGTAGATCCTAAAGATAAGCACAAAACAGCATTTACAACTCCTCATGGTCATTATCAATTTAATAGAATGCCATTTGGACTTAAAAATGCTCCAGCAACGTTCCAAAGGTTAATGGATTTGGTGTTACGCGGGTTACAAGGAGCGGATCTCTTTGTTTACTTAGACGATATAGTCATTTACGCACGTTCTCTAGAAGAACATAACACTAAATTCGAAAAATTAGCTGAACGTTTGCGAAGTGCGAATTTAACTCTACAAGCCGATAAATGTGAATCCCTAAAAAAAGAAGTAATTTATTTAGGCCATCTTATATCTGCCGACGGTGTCAAGCCTGATCCCGATAAAATCAAAGCGATCAAATGTTTCCAAACACCCGTAAATACAACACAAGTGAGAGAATTTCTTGGACTTGCTGGTTATTATCGGCGATTTATTAGGGATTTCGCAAAAATCGCTAAATGCCTATCCGACCTTACAAGTAAAAACGCAAGATTTACATGGACGCCTGAACATCAGGTAGCTTTTGAAACCTTGCGGGACAAACTATGTACAGCTCCGATATTGCAATACCCCGATTTTTCAAAACCGTTTATTTTAACGACCGATGCATCTAACTATGCAGTTGGAGCAATCCTCTCACAAGGCAAAATTGGCGAAGATACAATTGTTGCAGCAGCCTCTCGTGTACTTAATAAACACGAAAAAAATTACTCGACCACCGAAAAAGAAATGGTCGCAGCTTTATTCGGTATGAAAACATTTAGACCGTATCTCTATGGCAGAGAGTTTACTCTTGTCACCGATAACAGACCGCTGGTGTGGGTAAATAATATGAATGACCCAACATCGCGTGTAATGAGATGGAGAGAACGGCTTAAAGAGTTCGAATATAACGTGTTATATAAGGCGGGTAAAATAAATACAAACGCGGACGCTTTATCGCGTAACCCAATAATTGAAAACCGCGAAGTTTATCCAATCAAAATTAAATGGCGACCTGGAAAACCCGGAATCGCTAGGTTGAGGACTTCAGATCCTTCAGACGATGGTAAAGTCTTTAAAAAGAAACCTAAATACAAAACTAATTCAGAGTCAATTAGCTCGAATAATGATAAAAATAGATTATCTACAAACTTTAACAAAAATAATATTTCAAGTTCAGAGGAAATTACTCCAAGTAATAAAATAAATTCGGTAATTCAAATTCTCGAGCCAAAAACTCGAGCGGTCGATAATGAAAATTCGGTCGAAAAAAATAAAGTAAAAGAGTCAAGAACTCAAATGGTTGGGCCCATCGATAAATTAACTACGGACCCAACAGTCAAAAATACTAGCGACGGCAATAGGATTAGCTACCCTATCGATCGGCGATTAGTTGACAAAAATAAAGAAAACGGATATATCGGTGAAAATAAAAATTTAAAGAATAAAAAATCTAACGTTAGACGGTATAATCCATATGAAAAAATTTCAAAAACCGAATCAAAAATTAATAATAAAAAAGATAAAAATGATAAAGTAAATAAAAACTTGAAAAATTATAATACTCGAAACCCTTCGAATAAAAATTCCGAGCTTAAACTAATGAAAATTTAAAAAGTTATAAAAGAAAACCTTTAGAAAATTTTAAATCGAATAAGACTATTGTACTTCCTGATTATTCTGACGGATCATCGTCATCAGGAGAAATTTATGATGCTGTAGCTCTAAGGAAAAAACTCATTAAAAATAACCCTTCGTATTTAAGTGACGAATCTGATATGACGGACTTCGGTTTGTCTTATATATCTAATAATTCTATAAACTCTCCAAAACATAAGAATCCTCATAATTTATCAGCGTCATCTCAATCCTCACATTCATATATACCTGAAAGTTCTAAAATCACTGATCCTTCATTACCATTATTAACAGACGTACAGACGCCAATTATATCTTCAACCTCAAATTTAAAACCAAAGACAAATATTGAAAATACAGAAATCGATAAAAATAAATCAATACTTTCTCGAATTAAAAGATCACATAAAATAGCGGAATTTACACCTTCTCCAGCAGTTCGTACACGCAGAAAAATAGATAAAACTAATTACAAGACGAAAAAATTATTACTCTAGACACCTCAGATGACGAATCAAATACAGACGAGACAGAAATAATAAAATCAAAAATATATTCCAGTAAATCAAACGACATTGACACTGAATCTCCAATAGAAACTATTCCTATTACTCCAAGAACACCTACACGAAATGTCACAAAAAGTCCAATTAAATTATGCCCGTTTCCCATACGGAGTCCTATAAGAAAAATTAATAATTCTAAAAATACGGGAGGCGCGATTTCGTGGTCATCAGAAGAAGGTGGTGACCACCCAAAAATTTTAAATGTAGAAGCTTTAGTTCATGCCGATCCTTATAACGAATCCAATATTCAGGTAAATATGGAAATTGATAAAACTACTTTTAATGACTCACTCGCACGGCCGATGGACATACAGACGTCATCCGATGATAACATAATACCGCCGACTATTGTAAACACTGATATGAGGAAAACCAATGTAAAAAATGTAAAAATAAAAAATAATCCTAAAACAAATAATGACGAACCACGACAACAAAGTCCTAGTAAAGCCATAGAAAAACATCGTGTAGTAACAAATAGTCAAACGATAAATAATCCCCCTAATAGCGAACCGCAGCTACGCAGGTCAAAAAGACAGCGTAAGCCCAAAACGTGTTCGTGTTGCACGGACAATGATAAACATACACATACACAAAAACACATTCCATACAAAATACAAAAACTTTCAGAAAATCTTAAGATAAAAACAAATAAACCTAAAAATAAAAATAATAAAAATAATTTTCTACCCCAATTGCCAAAAATAATGGTTACCCTCGAAGCAATTAATCGCCAACAAAATGCAAATGATAATCTCCCAAACAATAATTTAAGTATAATAAATGAAAATGTAGAACCGATCAATTTTCAAAATTCTTTTCCTGATAGAGAACCACAAAACCCTGAACATATAAATTCACCCGTTGATCAAAATTTGAGTTCAGTCGAACGAATAAATTCATTCAATGACCAAAATTTCGATCAAAGAGAAAAATAAATTCATTTAATGACGGAAACCTGGATCAAATCGAACAAATACATTTATTTAATGATGATAACCTTGATCAAATCGAACAAATAAATTCACTCAATAATATAACAAATTTTCAACAAAATTTAACAGAATTAAACTCAGATAGTAATCAAGAACAAACAGAAAATGTAATTATCGTAGAAAATAATAATCCAAATAATGAACAAATAGATTCTGACGATGATTCATCCGTAGTTTCAGTAATGTCGAACGATTTTAGTAATGATAATATAATAGAGACAAGAGATAATTTAGAAATGCAAAAAAATAGTTATTTATGTTTTATTAATGCAGATAGTACTGTCCCAAGTAAAATAGGAAAACAATTATTAGAATCAGGATATTTAAAATTGAGTCCACTAGCTAGTTATAAAGTAGGGCAGGTAATTAAAATGGGAACATCGAAAAGAAAAGTACTTGCGTTAGTTACTCAAAACACCAGTACAGATGCACCCACCGAAAAAGATTATTGTAAAGCTTTTAAAAATTTTAAATTATATATGGAAAAAACAAAATTAAAATCAATTAGTATTTCTCAAGGTCGAAGTGATTTATCCAAAACTGTATGGTCAAAAATTAAAAATATTATAGCTAAAACATTTAAAGGAACCGATATTAAAATAATTATTTGTAGAGATCTGATAGTAATACCTCCAGTAGAAGAGGGACAAAAGATAATAGCTGAAAATCATGAGACCCCAATGGCAGGTCATAAAGGTGTAACTAAAACTTACAACAGAATTAGACAAAGATATTTTTGGGATAATATTAAAAAACATGTCGAAGATTTTGTTAGAAAATGTATTAGTTGTCAGAAAAAGAAATTAGTAAGGATAAAAACAAAACAACCGATGGTAATAACAGATACATCCGCAGAAATTTGGGATAAATTAGCATTAGATATAGTAGTACCTAATAAAACATCAGCAAACGGTTATTCATATATTTTAACGATGCAAGACGATCTTTCAAAATATTGTTTTGCAATACCGCTAGTATCTATGACAGCCAAAGACATTGCGATAGCACTAGTCGAGAATTTCATATTAAAACACGGTTGCCCAAAAGTAATTTTAACAGACCAAGGTCAAGCATTTATAGGTAAAGTTATGGGTTGTGTAGCTAAAATTTTCAAAATGAAACAAATAAAAACGACAGCTTTTCACCCGCAATCTAACGGTTCATTAGAAAGAAGTCATCAGGTATTAACAGATTATATCAAACATTTTACAAATAAAAATGATTGGGATAAATGGTTGCCTTATGCAACTTTTGCTTATAATACGAGTGTACACGAAGGTACAAAGTTTACCCCATATAGATTAGTTTTTGGTAAAGAAGCGCGATTACCATCAGAATTTTCATACTTAGATGATATCCCTACATACGCAGATTACGTTAAAGAACTCGCAATTCGATTGTTAGAAGCAAGAAAAGAAGCAAGAGAAAATTTAGAAAATTCAAAATTAAAATCTAAAGTACGATACGATAAAAAAATACATCCTGTAAAGTTTAAAATAGGTCAAAATATATTTTTAGTAAAGAATCAGAGAGATGGTAAATTTGATGACAATTATTTAGGTCCTTATAAAATTACTGAAATTTTCCCAGATAAAAACGATATAGAAATTGAATATAAACCTGGAAAAAGAAAACTCATCCATTGTGACAGAGCTAAAATAGCTTATAAGTAGTTTAAGTTCTTCTCTCTCTCGCTTTTCTCTTTCTCTGTTTATCGCACCACAGACAAAAAGGTCTTACCCAAATAAATTTTTCAGGTAAAGATGTCGAGCAATACGATATATATTTTCTTCACGGTGATAATGACCTCAATCATCAATCAGAGTAACGGCTTCATCGCGTACGACTGTGGAGCTCCGGCAGCTAATATGACAACCCTTTCATTGGTAGATATTCAAAAATGTGATATTCCAATCACCAAACCACTAGCGACAAAAACAAAAATATAACTAATACAAACAGTAGAACATTCACACATTAGGGTCATACAATGTAAAGTAGAAATACAAAGATCTATATATTACTGTGGACGCTCGAGTCATATCTCGACGGTAAGCAATGGCCACATGCAATATATAGAAGAGACACCTAGAGCGTTTTGCGAGGATATACACAAAACAAGAACACATCATATGTACAACACAGTAATCACAGATATCCCCGCTAACAGTACAATTACTAGAGCAATTACACTAACAGGTAGCGCAGATAACAAGGGAAATTGTGTAAGAGGTCAATTTTCTGATCACTACGGAACATGGGAGGACGTAGTGGTTCAAGGTCAGGTTTTTATAACAGTACAAGATTATTTAGCCCCAGTAAATTTTATGAAAAATGAGATAACCCTTCGGTCAGGTATCGGATGCGCGTATAGTACAGAAAACTGTATGGATATCGAGGGAGGAAATACATATTGGGAAATAATAAAAAGAGATGCATGTGAACTCGACGGATTTAGAGTTATATATGAAGGCAATGCCTTAAAAACTAAAGATAATTCTATTAAAGATTACAGTGAAGAAATTTATACGGTAACCACAAACCAAATAACATTTGCACTCTCAGTAAGAGGCTTTATCCCATCGTGTGGACATAAATTAATTAAGACTGAACACCCCAAACTTTTTATCGTTGACAGCCCAGACAGTAATTTCTTCATTGAAAGGACAACACTTACACCTACGGACATGGACATTTTCGCCTATGTAAACTCAAAGGTCGTATACCTGGAAAAACACTTAAGAAAAGAAATAGTAACTATGTACAATGACGTCATTAGACAGCAGTGCGAACTAGAAAAATTAATTTTACATAATTCTTTGGCGTAAGCAGCTTTAGCACCAGCAGAATTTGCATTCCACTTTATGAAAGAACCTGGCTACATGGCAAATATAGCAGGTGAAGTTATTAGATTAATAAAATGTGTACTTGTCGAGGTACAAACACGTAAGACGGACGAATGTTACCAGGAACTACCGGTAACTCGAGGAGACGAAAAATTCTTTATGCTCCCGCGGACCCATTTACTTGTCAAAACCGGAAATCAGTTAGATTGCAGCTCCTTCGCACCTGCAATGTATAATATAAATAATGCATGGTATCAAATTCTACCCCAAATAGCACCAGCCATTTCTCCTCAAGAAATAGCTCCCAAAACCCAAATGTCTTGGAGTTACACCTCTCCATCTCATTTAGCATCAAGTGGAATTTATTCCAATAGCGATTTAGAAAGGTTACGAGAGTCAATGATGTTTCCCGTAGAGAAAAGCGCAGTTTTAAATACTATAGCTAGAGGCGCGACAGGTCAGGAAATAGTAAATCAGGGAATTACGATAAATAGACTTATTGATGAAGAGGCAATGAAACGCACTCTGGAAAAATGGTGGAATAAATTCCACAGCATAATTAGTAGTATAGGAACATACAGTGCATTTTTAGGGATATTAATAATAGGAAAAGCAATTAAATTTGCAGCAGACACGTTTATACATGCGCTCGCACTTCATAAAGCATTTGGCTGGAGTCCGGTATTATTCGGAGCAATCTGGAACACATTAACAAATTATTTACTTCATATTAAAAACGGACAAACACAAAGAAAACGAAATAAACCAGAGACTCTCGAACTCATTACAATAATACCCGATAACAAAGACAAGGACAGACAATTAGCCTCCCCATCCAAGACACCCGTACCCGTTACTGAGACAGACAAAGACGGCGATAGAACGAAAGATGGCAAAAACAGCACCATTACAAACGCATCCATACCTGCTAACGAGACAAACAAAGACGATGATACGGAAGACGGCCAAACCATAACTAAAACAAGGACACCCACACCACCAAAGCGAAACTTTTTCGCCTAAAACTAAAAAAAAAAAAAAAAAAAAAGAAAAGAAAAAGTCTATGGAGCAGCTTAAAAACGAACTTAGAATAATTTTTTTTTCTGCTCAAAAATAAATTCAAAATAAATTTCTTTTTATAAAAAAAAAAAAAAAAAAAAAAAAAAGGAAAAAAAAATACTTAAATCGTACTAAATTCATTTTTAACTTAAAATAAACTTAAAATGTAATAAAATTTGTTTTTAAAATATACTTAAACTAAAATTTTTTTTTCCTCTTCTTAACTTACAATATAATTAAAAGAAATTTAAGTAAAAATTAAAATAATGTTGGAGGAATTAGGTAAAGGACACTTAAACATAGAAATTATAAATCATTTTTTTTCTAATTTTAAGAGTGGACTTGCGCCCACCCGTTTATTAACCCATAACCCGTTTAACCCAAATACAAAAATTATGATACAATTTTTTTTTTCCTTCTTCTCTCCACACAATAAAAAAAAAATAATATAACATAGAAAAAACACACATACACACTTACAGATAATAAATTCAAAAAAAAAAAAAAAAAAAAATAGAAAATTTTTTTTTTAAAATATTCCATGGAATACACGGACATCAGTCCGGCTTCCACACCCCACGCCGGATGACACCAGTCTTCGGCAGGACTGTCGGTGCCCCAACGACCCTCGTGCATCCAGCGGATGCCTAAGAAATCGAAGTCATCACTTTGGGTGACTTCAGCAGGCACCAGGAGGCGATCATGGAACCAAGAGTTCCGGGCCGCCTGCCTGTCCCAACGAAGCGCTTCATCTCTCGAACGCTAATGGTCCCCTCTAACGACGGATAGTATGACGACTAGAAAACAAATAAAAACAAATTATTATTAAAATTAGGAATAAAAAAAAAAAAAAAAAAAAAAGAATATATATAATTATAGTAGCAATTGATTAATAATAGTAAGAGGATTGATAAAAAAAAAAAAAAAAGAAAAAAAAAATAATAATAATAGTAATAATAATAAGATACTTACGTCTAGTTGTAAGTTCACGTAATTGAACAAATCGAAGAGCTTTTGAAAGCCCTCGCGAAAGCGCATGATAGTCAGCCCGTTGGGTGAAATCCGGCGCTTCAACCCGACAATAGCCGCGAGCCACAACATCGTATGCACGATGCACCGCCAAAAGGCTAAACGCGACAACTGCAACAAAAAAAAATATATGGATAATGAAATAATAATAACAATAATAAAAATAATAAATAAATAAATAAAAGTAAAATAAACGAATAAACAAAGAAATGAAACTAATAAAAACTTACCTCACAAGTGTCGAAATAATAATTAATTTTTAAAACCATGACTGCTGTAAAATTTTTTTTGGCACTTATACGACGTACTGATAGTACAGGAAAAACAAGACTAATAGAGTGTGGAACCCGCGCGGCATTTTTATACATTCTCGACGACCAAAACACCCCACTTACAAATCCCTTAGAAACTATAGGACTCAAAGGCGCACAAACTTAACTGGACATCAACAACTAAATTTTCTCTCTTTTCCTCAACAATGTAAAAACATGGCATTGCGCTACAGTGCCCTTCCAAAACTTACGCAAGAAACCAACTTGAAGACAAAGACAAAACGTAACCAATAGAAACCCATACTAATGACTTTAGCACTCCCGCCAAACACAGAAAGCCCACTACGAACTGTAGGTAAAAGAACGTTAAATAAGGAAGGAATATACAGATATGCACGAAAATGACAAAAACAGAAGACTACGAAACAAAAAAAACGCATATAAAAACAATACAACATTTAATTGATAAATTTTCGAAATTTTTTTATATATTTACCAAACACAGCAAACTATAAATAATAGTCAATAATTTCCATAATTTTTTTTTTCTCTCAACTAAAGTAATTATCAAACAATTCATGATCTGATTTAATTAAATGTAAGAAATGTAAGAAATGTAAGAATAACGACGTATGATTAAGACAAATTAAATTTTATTCCTAAATAATTTCGAAAGATTGGAGACATAGACATAATTAAAGATAAATAATTAGTGAAGATAAGAAAAAATAATAAATAAATCGAATTAAATGATGCTAGAACTTGAATATTCTAGAATTAGTATAATAATAGTTTATAATATAACGCAAAATAGACAATAAACAATTGTAAAATAAAAAAAATAATAACCAGATTTCTGAAGATAAAATATTAAGAATCTAAGAATAATAGAAAAGAGAAGCAAAAAGTAAAATAATTGGGAAACTAGTTAAACAAAATATATCACATAGATATACTAAAGAAAAATAAATAAATAAATGAATAAAAAAAAATTACTATAATAAATTGATAATAGACAAATAAAATAATAGAAATTTTTTTTTCTTACTCATACGCATAACTGAAAATGACAGTTATTTAATAATTTAGTTAAATATAATAAAAAACAAAAAAAAAAAACAAAAAAAAATATATATATATAATACAATTTTTTTTTATATATAATAATAATTTTAAGAAATAAAAGAAATACAATTTTTTTTGCCTATCTAACCATTATAGTGAATAAGAAATTTATATTATATAGTATTGCATGAATAAATTGATATGTAAACATAATCCTCTAATGATTTAAGAAAAAAATAGAAAATGAGCAAAAAAAAAAATACCATATAAAAGAAATTAAACGTGTACAGATTTCACGTCGGTAAAATAAATTTTTTTAATACTTAGTATCTTTCACGGATAAGGCCCGAACGAGCGAGGGCGCTTGTCTAACGGGTGGGGGCGTGTTACGTCCCAGCCTGTACGTCAGATGACGTGGGCATTTACTTCTCTAATTACCGACCTGAAATCTAACTAATTATATCCAATATCGATAACCAAGTAATTTCTATAGTATTTAATTAATTATATAAAATAATATAATATAATCATATTATTTAAGATATTTGAAAGTGAAGGATATGAGTAATCGTTGATAAAGTTATTTTTCTATACTTTATCAAATATAAATAAGCTCTGACGCCTCGAGTAAATCCTCGAGACGTGCAGCTGCACAAACATCTATTTTGTTTAAGATAACTTTTGTTAATAGATAAGTGACTCATTTGTTAGTAACAAAAGCGGAGAGATCGTGAGAATTAAGTATTTTCAATAAATAATAGAATGGATCATTCGAGAACATGCGTTATCTCGAATGACCCCTCCATATGAATCGATGCGCGGGCCTGATGCCCAAGCGTATTGATAAGAGCTACTCTAGTTTTGCTCGATCAAGAGAAGTCAGTCTGAAACATAGAATCATCGAGAGCAGTCAGGCTCAATATTAAATACAACTTCATTCTCACCCTCTCGAAGTTATTGTTAAGAGAACAATAACAATTTATAAATTAATTCAACTGTATATTTTCACATCAATCAAAATTATATCCTTATAATTTAATAAATCGGATTTAGATATATGTAATAATATATATAATCAAACGACCAGTTTATTGCAACCACCAAATGGTGGCTGTTCAACCCATACTTAATTATTATTTATAATTATGTATAAGTTCTCATTACGTCCAATTCAAATCGACCGCTCAACTACGCCAGCGCCAAAACATCAACCAGGACGTAACACTTAGATTAAAAATTTACTATGATGCCACAGGACAAAGCAGGTGGAATGACCCACCTGATGGAAAATGAAAAATATTTTAAATATTATTCATGCAATATGATTAAAGTTTTTTTTATTAAAATAAAATAATATATTACAGGTCATAATTACTTGTTTATAAAAAAAAAGTAATTTTCAAATAAAAATGATCATAATTATTATTTATTCAATTTTAAATTACTCTCAAAAGTATAATGCATTGTATTTATGACCCTGAAAGTAGCAGACATCCGACGAAAAATTAGTTTAGCTAGGGATATCTAGGGTAATAATAAAGCTACCATAAATTTGAAAGTTGCCACTTGTTCATTGGCTCGAGATCTTTAAGTGGTAGATTTCAAAAATTTTTTTTTTTAATGGAAAAGTTTTTATGATGAAAAATAATTTTGAGATGGCTCTCCAAGGATCACGAATTATTGAAAAGAAATTATTATTAATTAATCTTAGACTATTTACGATTATTAAAATGTGGTTTCTGTCAAATTTTCGAAATTCCTTTCAGAATTTTCGGCGGCGAATATCCGTCTCAAAAATCGTTTTAAAAAAAAAAAAAAAAGAAACTTGAAGATTTTTTAAAAATCTACATGTGGAGATTTTTATTTTTTTATTTTTTAATTTATTCAATTTATATTTAAAAAACAAATTTTTTTTTATTTTTTGGACTGGAATATCAGCTAAGAAAAATTTTTTTTTCTTCCAAATCAAAGTCCCACATTTTCTTTGTGTTCAAAAGTTCATGTGGATTCCTTTTTTTTTTTAATTTTTTTTAATATATGTATTTAATATTCCCATTTCAAAATTTTTTTTTGATAAATGTAAAAAAAGTTGCTAATTTTTTATAAATTTTATATAAATTATTATTTTTATTCATTTATCAACTTCAATATACTAACATATCTTTGTAAAAATATATTTTTAAAAGTTAATTATATAATTTAACGAAATTTCAATCAACCAAATTTTTAATTTGCCGCCAATATCAACAAATATTAAAAACTGCATTCCGACAAAATTCGCGCACAAATATAGTATCCACAAGTATGATACTGAAAGTAGCAGACTTGAAAAAAAAAAAAATTTTGAAAATTTCATATCGATCTTTTAAAAATCTTTATGTAACTCATACCAAAGAATACGCCGCTGACTGGCTAAAGTTATTATCGTAAAATTTTATATTAAAATACATGATACTGAAATAAGTAGCCGTCTAATAATTTTTGGATTTTTTTACAAACAATAAATTTGAAAAAGAAAATATTTTAAAAAATTGCACCTATAATTTTTTTAATTTTCTACATATCCATTTTTTTTGGTTTTTTTTTTTTTTAATTTAAATGTTAAACATAAAATTTGGAAATTTTTAATTGTCTGCTAACTTCAGGATCATTAAAATACAATCTTCTTTAATTGATCAAAAGAGTGGTATTATATATATTTAAACACTCATGTTTATATTAAACCACTGAATTACAGTGAATTGGGCTAAGCATTTTTTTTTAAACAATAAATTATAAAAAAAAAATATATGACAAAAATTTCACCTTTAGTTTTCTAAATTTTCTACATGTGCATATTTTTAGTTTTCGATTTTTTGTAATTAATTTATTAAAGAAAAAAAATACGAAAATTACTAATTGTCTGCTAACTTCAGGATCATTTGATAATCATATAATTAACTTTTAAAGATATATTTTTACAAAGATATGTTAGTATATTGAAGTTGATAAATGAATACAAATAATAATTTATATAAAATTTATAAAAAATTAGCAACTTTTTTTACATTTATCAAAAAAAGATTTTGAAATGGGAATATTAAATACATATTTTAAAAAAAAATTAAAAAAAAAAGGAATCCACATGAACTTTTGAACACAAAGAAAATGTGGGACTTTGATTTGGAAGAAAAAAAAATTTTTCTTAGCTGATATCCCAATCCAAAAAATAAAAAAAAAATTGTTTTTTAAATATAAATTGAATAAATTAAAAAATAAAAAAAATAAAAATCTCCACATGTAGATATATATATATATATAATGAAAAATATTTCCAATATTATTCATGCAATATGATTAAAGTTTTTTTTTATTAAAATTAAATAATATATTACAGGTCATAATTACTTGTTTATAAAAAAAAAGTAATTTTCAAATAAAGATGATCATAATTATTATTTATTCAATTTGAAATTACTTTCAAAAGTATAATGTATTGTATTTTTAATATAAAAAAAAAATTGTCGACGAATTTTTTAAATCGCTGGGTTCAGAAACGGGGAAATTTAATTCATTTTCAGGTTTACAGGCGACAATTTTTATAATTCGCAAGGTTTACAAACGGCTAATTTTATAAATTTCTAAGTTTAGAATTAGCTGATTTCACGTGGCTAGGTTTTAGATTGGCTATATTTATTATTTTCCAAGCTTTAAAATTCATTTATTATAATCATACTTTTTTTCAATTGTTTATATTTCAATTCGAATACATTTTAAGAATTCTCTTTTTTTAATTAAGCTATTTTACGATGAGTATTATTTTGTTTATGTTATAACGTTCTCCTCTATTTCACACGACCCACGGCGGAGTGTGGATAGTGCTCAATAGCCGTTGTGGCTCCCCGTTGGATGAAAAACCTGAAAATAAATTAATAAACACCAAAAACCAACCAAAATGTCCCACCTGGAGATATCCGGAATCTCCCTGGACAGGCAGCTCTGCTCAGGCTGGGTTAGATATCCTAGTTGGGCGCCAGTTCGTGTGCCCCACGAACAAAATTTAGATAAACCAAAATAACCAACGGAGAAAATGAAATGAAAATGAAAATAAATACAGGATAGCAAATTTCAGAAATAGGAATAGGATAGCAAGAAAAGATAGCAAATAATTAAAATAATGAAATAAATACGCCCGGGTTGCCGACCATTTGCATTTAATTATAATTTAAATAATAATTTGTTTCTCAAACTGTATCGCACAACAATAACAATTTTAATTATAGGAAACTAATACTGAATCCCTTACAAAAATAACCAGAAATAATAATAGTTGTGTGCGTATACAAAATTATAAATAATTCGGGTATTTAAGATAAAATAATAGAGGATAAACAATAGTTATCTGCCGCACAAATAAAATAATTAATAAAATAAATAAATCACTCGCCTGTGAGTTATTAAAAAAAAATCAACGTATAGATATCAATAACTAAATATAAATAATAATTTCACCCGCTGGTGATTTATAGAAACAAAAATCTCAATATATAAATAATATTACTTGATAATTTCACTCGCACGTGAAATCAAATAATAATAAAAATGTATAATAATTAATATCAATTCTCAAAAATAACCCAAAATATTAATTCAATAATTATAAACTAATGTATCACTCAATTTCAAAAATAGTTATCGCTTTCCGCTGGTGAATAAATCGCAGTTCACCAAAAGTAATATAAATAATAATCGATAATTATCTTAGTAATTATGTAAAAACTCAGTAATAATTCAGATAACCCTGACTTATGATATTAATGGTGTGTGATCCTTTATTTACTTAACTACTACTCACACAAATATTTTGAATACTTAAACTGGTACTAAAGACCAGGAAAATCTTTCACTGCTATGTATATCTATATACAAATGCTACAGGCCCAGTCACATATATTCAGTTCCAACAAATAATGTTTATCACAAAAACTAAATGTAAATAATATCCAAATATTTAATGTTTAGTTTCAATATACATTAACCAATATTATTGCAAATTAATTATTAATCAAACATCCACTGGGCTCTATAATCATATATTTCGTAATATGCTTGTAAATTCTGTGTACAAGACAAAGTACTATATATATATATGTATATACGCGCAAGTGCAAATGGCCACCAACGCGGGAACGCAAAGTTACACGCCAATGAATTACCAAAGTACTTACAGTCGTTGAAGTAATTTTTCCCGTACAAATTCCCTGGTTGATACACCAAATAATACAAACAATTGTACTCCAACAAATCAACAATAATTTAAATATTCAATGTAAATAATTGCAATTATGCCAATGGCGTCACAACCATACTATGGTTCTACCAGCAAATAGCACACACCCTGCTCTTACAATTGTTTATCCACGTCTGACCATGGCAGCACGTGATTCTCATGCCGGCACCTCGGCCGGCCATCTTAGATATCGGTATCTCACTTCAACCAAGGGGAAAAGTATCTCTGTCTCATGTTACTTTTGGATACTACCAACGACAACTTATATGATGTCAACTGTGTAACTTTGCATGTTCCCATCGTTAAATGCCCACCCGATCATCGTATTATTAATTAAAATTAATATAAAATGCAAAATTACTTAATACTTTATGCATAACGGATATAAAGTTAATTAAAAAAAAATAATAAATTGGTTGCTGACAACTGTTGCGTCGACGCGCATGCGCCGAGCAACCCCAATAATTACGAGCACATTAATTAAATATATGATTATTTTCCCCAGCATCATAAAAATATAATTGTATGCCTGCTGTAATCAGTGAATTTTCCTGATCACTAGCCAATTTATACATAACGAAACAATCCAGTGGAAATAATGTAATAATTTAAACAAAAATCACACATGTAAACAAAATAATAATAATAATAATGCATATAGAGACGTGTGAGCAACGTGTGCCGCCATCTGTTGCTCACCGACCGGATGTGAGGCTCCGCGATATTTAAATATCGTGACAATGTCAAATTTTTAAATTGCTCATTTTCCAGATGACTTTATTTTAAAATTTCTCTATTTATTTTTGAATTTTTTGCCCATTGTCATATTTTACAATTAGCTGAATTTACTTTTTACAGTATTTCAACTTTGTCTAAGTTAGGGGTGGGATTTTTTTAATTTAGATAATTTTACAAATATCACAATTTACAATTTTTTAAATTTAAAGTTTAGAAACGGCTAAATTTACAAGTGGCGAAAAAACTCTGAACATGAAAACCTGCCCGAATTAATGCAGCCGATTGTATGTATGTATGTATGTATGTAGTTATGTATGTATGTATGTATGTATGTATGTATTTATGTATGTATGTATGTATGTATGTATGTGTGTATGTATCTCTCGGGAGAAACCTAACTCCTAGAGAGCGCGTACCCAGGTGGCGGATAGGGGAACGCCCTCACCGGATTGCCGGCGGGTAGGGGTGAAATAAAATAGCCCCCGTGGACCAAAAGTGGTGTGAGGAGGAAGGACACCTCTATAAAACAACCACACAACAACGACGATGGGAATGAGTGATAAGAAAGAGAAAATACCCCACGCGGACACGTCTTCATTGGCTATATCCGCCGTTGGTTCCGATCGGGTGAGAGCCCCGGTGGCCGACGCAAGCTCCACGGATTGTGGGGGGAGCATTTTATCACCTTACGATGCGGTAGGGAACCAGGCCGCTCTGCTACTGGAACAAATGGTGTAGAAAGGTTCCAAGCCCTCGCTATGAAGAAGCAGCAAACATCACGATGAAACCAGCTCCTGTACAACAGGCTAGGATTTCCAGAATCAATTCTGCTCCATCTGCTATAGACAGCGAAACGGCTTTCGAGAGACTTGGAAGCAAAATTGAAGAACTGATGAATTACATCAAGGGCCGAACAAACGTCCATGGCGAAATCAAGCGTCTCGCTAGCTCTATCGGCACAGCTTACAACCTAGCACGTAAGGATAATTACACGACGCCAAAAAAAACTCGTAGTAACACTGTCTCGGCTACACAAACGTCTCCCTGGATGACTACGCACGATATGGAAACGCCTACGATCTCGGAACAGTTCTTTACTCCCAAAACAACCACCTCAGTGAATATTGGCAAAAGTAAAAAGAGAGCGCTAGCTACGCCAAGTCCAGATCCCATCTTAGATGGGCGGACTTCCAAGAAACCGGCGACAGAAGACAGCTGGACAGTAGTCAAACCAAGAACCAAGAAACAGGAAGCTCAAGTGCAGAATTCAGTAACCCCGGGAGAGGACAACAAGGCACCCTCAGGGAAACGTGATGCCGAAGCCGACCACCGAAAAACCAAGAGATAGAAACCTAAGGCAGTTCGTCAACAGGCCGTTTTAATCAAGCCAGTGAATGGTAAATCCTTTGCTGAACTTTTTAAGGAAGTTAAGGCGAAAGTTAAGCCAGAGGAGCTAGGAGCGGAAATTAAATCCGTCCGGCAAACGGTGCAAGGGGACGTCTTACTACAACTGGGCCGTAAGACTAAAGACTGTGCACAGTTCAGCAAAGCGATCAAGGAAGCCTTGGGAAGCTCTGGCGTCGTTAACGACCTAGTCCCTAAATTAACGTTGGAGATTCGTGACTTGGACTGCACAACCGACGATATGGAAGTACTAGCTGCACTGACCCGTGATCTGGGAGAAGCTGCTCAATCCAGCAGGGTATTCCTCACGAAGAAAGAGATAAGAGGCCAACGAATGGCTATCATCGAGCTCGAAGAGAGTCTTGCCCGAAAACTGCTTGTGACTTCACGCATTAAAGTTGGCTGGGTCAATTGTAGAGTGCGACAAAGGGCCAAAGTACTGCGCTGTTTCAAGTGCCTAGGCTTTGGCCACCAGTCAGTCCGTTGTAAAGGCCCAGATCGCAGCAAAGCATGTTTTAGATGTGGCGCTAATGATCATAAAATGGCTTCATGCTCTCTGAAACCGCGGTGTTACCTGTGTATAGAAAGTGAAGGTGAAGCAAACGCTGAACACATAGCTGGCTCTGGTACATGTGCAGTATTTCGCACAGCGCTGGAGAAGGCCAGTAAGCAGCTAAAATGATCACCATACTCCAGGGGAACCTGCGTAGAAGCTGGATAGCACATCAACTTTTGCACCAGCTCGTTTTCGAATACAAAGTAGATATTTGCATCATTTCCGAGCAATATCTGGGTGCACAAAGCAATAACTGGTTTGCAGACCTATCCGGGACTTCAGCTATCTGGATAACAAATCCAACAATGGTGTCTGTGCTGGATAGTGGAGGTGGGGAGGGCTTCGTGTGGATTAAAACTCCACAAGTCTACTATTTTAGCTGCTACCTTTCACCGAATGAAGGAATTGCAGTTTTTCGAAGGAAATTAGCCGCGCTCGAAGATTCTGTCAGAAGCTTAGACGGTGAAGTTATTATAGCGAGTGACTTCAATGCCAAGTCCTCAATATGGGGCATGGACTGGAGCGACACTCGAGGCAATGAAGTGACCGACATGGCTGCGAGGCTAGACCTCACCATTATCAATACGGGAAATACCACGACCTTTAGGAGACCTGGTTACACGGAGTCCATTATCGACATCACGATGGCAACGCCTAGGGTAGCGACAAAACTAAAGAACTGGAAAGTCCTGGAGGACTACAACGCTAGTGACCACCAACATATCCTCTTCAAATTGGAGGAACGTCAACCATCCTCCATGACTCCTCAAAATCAGGCTAGATGGAATCCAAATAAATTAGACGAAGCGTTATTTTTGAAAACCCTTATAAAAGAGGCACCAACATTAACAGAGAACTGGGCGACCGAAACCAAAGCGAAAGTTGAGGTCATGGCTGGAAAAACCATAAATGCAATCAGCAGAGCGTGTGACGTGGCTATGCCCAGACGCTTACCAGTACGGAGTCATAGACCTACTTATTGGTGGACACAGGAAATAGCTGAGCTACGAAAAGCCTGCCATGGGCTACGCCGTAAACTTGTCAGAATGAATAAACAACAAAGTCTTCGAGTTGATGGTCCTGAAAACACTAACTATAAAGCCGCTAAAAAGGCTTTAAACAGGGCTATTAGAGAAAGCAAATCTAAGCAGTGGAAGGAGATGTGTTCAAAACTAGACAGCGACCCATGGGGCAAAGCTTACCAAATTGTCACCAAAGGCATTGGCAAACTAACTCCAGAAACCCCAAAAGAACCCTGGCTGATGGAGTGCATCGTTAAAGACTTGTTCCCAGAACATCCTAAACAATCCCCAAGATTTTTCACAACCGATGAGATTCCTCCTTTCACTTTACAGCAATTGCAGGCAGCCGCCAAATCACTAAAATGTGGCAAAGCATCAGGCCCCGATGGAATACCGCCGGTAGCCATCAAAATAATAGTCAGAGAAGCCCCATACGTGCTTTTGGATGTCTTCAATGCCTGCATTAAGACAGGGACGTTTTGCACCATATGGAAAAAACAGAGGCTAGTGCTTCTGGACAAAGGTAAAGGTCCTCCTGTAACTTCTTCATCGTTCAGGCCACTGTGCATGCTCGATGTTGCAGGCAAGTTACTGGAAAAGCTTATTAAGACACGGCTAACTGCGTCTATAGAGAGATCTGGGGGTCTTGCACCAAACCAACATGGCTTTAGAAGAGGCCACTCAACAATCAAGGCCATCGACGAGGTCCTTGAAATTGTGAAAAGCGCATGGGGTGGGGATATCAGATCAAGGAGTGTCTGCATATTTATAACGCTAGACGTTAAAAATGCTTTTAACTCGATAAAATGGCAAGATATTCTTAGTGCCCTAAACGAAAAATTTGACATCGAGGGATACATCAAAAATATAGTTGACGACTATCTTGATAGAAGGCTTCTGGTGTATGAAACGACAGAAGGACCTCGCACGAAGGGAATCACAGCCGGTTCACCTCAAGGCTCAGTCCTTGGCCCAGATTTCTGGAATATATGCTACGACGAGCTGTTAAGAATGCCGATGCCAGACGAAACGTACCTTGAGGGATTTGCAGACGATGTTGCGGCCATTATCCTCGCTAGGAACGCGACGCAAGCGCGACAACGGATAGCGGAAGTGATCAACAGGGTGTGTAAGTGGTTAAAAAACCATGGTCTAGAGTTAACAGCCCAAAAGACAGAAATGGTGGTATTAACGAGGCAAAGATGGTTTGAAAAACCCTTCGAGGCTGAGATCAACGGAACACCGATAGTCGCTTCTAAGTCAGTAGCATACCTAGGTGTTACGATTGATGAAAAACTCATGTTTAGAGAACACATAGCAAAGGCTGCTGAAAAAGCTAATAAAGTGGTGACAAACTTGTCAAGAATACTTTTGAATACATCGGGACCCAGAAGCTCGAAACGACGAACCCTAATGAGCACTGTACACTCAGTGCTGCTCTATGGTGCCGAAGTATGGGCTGACAAGCTAGCAGTTGAAAAGTATCGCTGTAAAATGGCAGCTGTGCAACGAAGAGGAGCTCTAAGGGTAGCATGTGCCTACAGAACAGTCTCAGAGGTGGCAATTCTCGTCATTGCGGGGGTACCTCCTATCGACCTGCTAGCTGATGAACGGAAACGGATCTACAATAACATTGGTTAGCGTTCGGCTTTCACGCCCTTCACCCAGAGCACAGCGAACTGCCTATGTGGTGCTAGATGAAGCTAGTGCAAACAAACTCACAGAGCGGGCCCGTATAAAAGTAGGGTGGGTGAATTGCAGGGTTAAAAGCTTAGCCAATCTCACGCGTTGTTTCAAATGCCTCGATTTTGGCCATGTGGCCAAGACATGTAGCGGGCCAGATAGGAGTAAACTGTGCTACAAGTGTGGCGCACTTGATCACAAAGCAGCGGATTGCAAAACGGCCCCCCGATGCATAATCTGTTCCGAACTCCCTGAAAAGCCCCCTTCAGACCATTCAGTCGGCTCAAAAAGGTGTGCAAGATTCATCGCTGAACTCGAGAGGATTTCAGCTAAGAAAAAATGACGCGTATTCTGCAAATAAACTTAGGAAGAAGATGGATGGCGCACCAACTCCTCCATCAATATGTTCGAGAACTCGCCGTAAATATCTGCCTCATATCCGAGCAATATAATAATGCAAATGACGATCATTGGCTCTGCGATCTCTCTGGCAGCGCAGCGATCTGGATCGTTACTCCAAATTCGTTTCAAATTATCGAGCAAGGGGCCGAAGACAGCTTCGTGTGGGCGAAGACTCCTTACTGGACCATAATAAGCTGCTATTTCTCACCAAATACTAGCTTTGAGGACTTCAGCGATAAGATCTCGATCCTAGAGAATTTCGTCAGACACCTAAAAGGCGAACTCATTCTCGCAGGAGATTGTAATGCAAAGTCGGAAGAGTGGGGAATGAACTGGAGTGACATAAGAGGCAGAGTTCTTGCTGATATGGCGTCAAGTCTTAACCTGATTATCCAAAACGACGGATTGAGCACTACGTTTAGAAGAGCAGGATGTCGAGAGTCGATACTGGATATCACGTTGGCAACCCCAGGCATCTCACGTCTTATTCGTGAGTGGCAAGTGCTGGAAGTCTTCAATGGAAGTGACCATCAGTACATCCAGTTTAGCATAGAAAACGTGTCCAATAATCAGCAGAGAGAAACGGAAGCAAGCCACACGGGCTGGAACTCGAGGAAGCTTGACAAGGCGATATTATCCAAGGCCCTTTCTACCCGTAAAGAAGAGGTCGCAAAGCTGGCTGGCACGGTTACAGACAGACAGGGGGTTGAAGCCGTTGTCTCCAAAACTGTAGGGCTGATCGTCGACGCTTGCAACAAAGCTATGCCTCGAAAACGTGCTAACACAAGGCGCGAAGCCGCATATTGGTGGACCGACGAAATCTCACGCTTAAGACACGACTGTCTTAAAGCCCGAAGGAAATCTCTGCGAGCTCACCGACACGCTCGCCCTTTCATGAATCTTCCGGAAGACATAGAATATAAGCAGACAAAGAAAGCCTTAAACACCGCTATTAAGGCCAGAAAGCGGGAATGTTGGAAGGACCTGTGTAACGACCTTGACAACGATGTCTGGGGAAAAGGTTACCAAATCGTAATGAAGCGATTTGGAAGGATTGGACCGATCCCCCCGCAGGAACGAAGTGTCATGAAAAAGATCGTGAGAGAACTATTCCCTAAACACCCGGCTAGAAAGCCTGAATCGTACCTCGTAGAAGAAAACATCCCTCTATTTACCGAAGAGGAACTTCTGAGTGCTGTAAGCTCTATGCCTAGCAACAAAGCCCCTGGCCCGGACGGAATGTATGTATGTATGTATGTATGTATGTATGTATGTATGTATGTATGTATGTATGTATGTATGTATGTATGTATGTATGTATGTATGTATGTATGTATGT